>CM039730.1:26316375-27059285 GCA_022539455.1 Dendrobium nobile
CTTGTCGAGGGTATGAAAGAGGACATAATCAATCGTATTGATTCTCTTCTGGGATGAACTAGCACAATATCTGATAACATGAATTCTCCCTTCTTGTATTTTCTTTCTATCCATTCCTTGAAGACGTAACAATCTTCGATAGAATGGTTAATCACTCAATGATATGAGCAATAGTTTGGGGCTAATGTGGTCAGACTCTTCTCTTAAATTATGGTAATTCCAAACTTGCTTTGAGTGTCTGTCTAAATAGCTTGAGAACACTTTCCCTCTTAAGCAAATATTCTTTATTTATCTTCTCTTTGGGGGATGGGAATGTCCATTATTTTCCTTAGGCATTCTCCTCCACCAGAAAAAGTTTGATGTTTATCATTTCCCCCAAGTATTAACATTGGTTGAGGGTTAGGATTTGTTGACTACTTTCCTCTATCACTTTTATTCATAAGTTGCTTTTCCTTATTGACATTATACACCACCTATTTTTCCTTATCAGCCTTGGAATAAAATGTGGTGTGGGCTTCACCTTTCATGGTGTCTGCAACTTTATTCTTTTTATATTTCTTAAAGTGGCTTTCAGATTTTGACAAGTTCAACTTTTTAAACTTCGACACTTTGTCAATAAATCTTGGAAGATTGTAATGGAAGTCATGCACAGAATGGATGTATCTTGTCATTGATGTATTCCATTAATAATTGAACTGTATGTTCCTTCTCCAACTATTGTTCACACTTCATGCTAAGATTATGCCAGTGAGTTATATATTTCATTACCGACTCATTATTTTTTTATTTATCCAAGGTGAGGTTAGTAATGGTTATTTTCTCAGTCATACTGGCAAATCGCTTTAGAAATACATTTTTTAATTTTGTAAATATCTTTACGGAATCATTTGGTAGCTCAGTATATCATTCCAAAGCTATTGTTGTTAAGTTACTGACTAATTATTAAAAAAGTAAGGCGTCAATCCTCCCGTATTCCCTCACATGGCTTTAAATTGTGTCAAGTACTGCTTGGCATTGTTATTACCATTAAAGATATTAAACTTTGGAAAATAATAACCTTTTAGATATGGCACCTGATCATATTCTTTTGGGTATGGGCAGCCTTTACCTACTAACATATTTGCCTGCTCGATGACTATAATGGCTTTAATCTTCTCATTGATTAAGCCCTCAAGCTGTGTAGTTGTCACATGCTCAAAGGTGCTTACTACATTTTATAGAGTGCACTGGAGGGTTAAGTTGATGGCTTCTTTATCACCTTCAGGTGTACTCCTCATTCCTAAAGCTTGGGGTACTTGGGGGTTTCACATCGGTAGGAGTTCTACTCAAATATTGATTAACATGCAGGGCTATATAATGACTAGCAGCAACCCTATGCATTATCTCCATCATCGCTATCATCTGAGTCATCATCTCAGTCATTTTTTGTTCAACTGAGATATCTCTTTATCTTTGGCTTTCATTTGCTGCCTCATTTTCCTCCGTATGTCTGCAAGCATGATAACTTTGGTAGTGATGGGATTCGGTTTAACCCTTCTTCTCCTTATTTTGAGGAGTGTCCACTTCTGATGGCAATGGACCCATCTCTGTAGTGTCATTGGCATGTCCATTTAGGTGATGGTAGCTACCTATCATCATCAACAACAACATGGATTACTATATAAACCACTTAAATTTTTATAGTTTTCTCTTCATTCTTCTCTTCCTCTTATATTTGGATTTCTGAGCGACATCGCCACTGAATCTTCAGTTCATTCAATAAGATTATTTCTTCAACCTGTGGACTATGATTGAAGTAAGCTTCTTCCTTGGATGGGGATGATGAGTGACAGAATCCCCTGGAGGATTATCCAGTGTGTTAACCGTCAAGGAGACTATCATTGTGGGTCTTATTTTGTTCCCACTTCTAAATATTTCTATCGATGGGGGCGAATCTTTTGAAAGTTGTACTAAATATATGCTTGAACATACTCTTCTTTCTTCATATATCTTTATTTTATGAGATTTCAGCCTCCATACCTGCTTTCCCTTTTGTTGGGCCCTTTTGTTAGTAGATTCTTGGACGCGTGATCCAAGTGTCACACCCTGATATTCTTTATGTGGAGATGGCCTAGACTTCCTTCAAGTTTCCAAAGATGGCAACTCCCTTGGTGGGGTTCTCCTAGCCTCGATCACCAATTGCCTCTAGAGTTTTTTCTTCATCAGCCTCTTTTCATTTATTGTCTTCAAAACCCCATACACTCAGACAAATAAAGTTTTAGGCTATCTTTTCCACTCAGAAGTTGGGGCTTGAGGCCATTGTTCCCAAAATGATTATTTAAGCTCAATAGTGGAGCTATTCCTTTTTACCAACTTCAAGTTAACAAACCTGTTCCTGGTAGGAATGCTTGATTTTGGTTGTTGAGCGGACAGTGTGGACATATGGACTGATAATAATTATTGAGCTAATAACTCAGCATTCATCCTTCTCCTTTATCTTTGTTTAAGCTTTCCTCCAAACAAGAAAGTTTAAGCATCATAATTTCCTAGTGATATAAGCTCCCTTAGCAAGCCGATAGCGTTGGCAGTCATCATAGATATTCTTCTCTCAGTTACAACCCTCTTTATAGTTGGGATTCCTAGCTGAGATAACCTCTCAAAGAAAATAAAGTTCTTCATTGAGGTATGTCCCTGGAAATGGCTCACGACACTAGTAGATGCCTGTGATGTATAGTAGTTTTAGCAGATTTAGGCCTCCTAGCGGGTCTTTCAGATTCCACGTTGTACATAATAATGGCAATAACCATTATAATAGCTATAGGAAATTCCATCTAGCCAAACTGGATGGTGGTTCTAGTGTTTTTAGTGTTAGTAAGAGCTTTTCTAGCTACATGCTAGCTCCTTGTCCCAGTTGGATGATAATTAGGTTGTTCTATAGTTCCATCTACATAAATGAAAGGCAAGGATTAATAATCAAGATTTGATGCATCATCCTACACTTTTAAAATGTAGATACTACATAAATCAAGATGACGGAAGCAAGTAATTTAAATAAATTTAGATCATACTTAATAAAATTTTAATAAATTAATTAGAAGATCATTTTATAATGTTTAAAATTTCATCCCATATCGATTTGTTACTATTATAGCACTTAGACAACGAGCCAAAGATGGGAAGATAAACCATCCATAATGAAGTCATTAGAAATCTGTGTGCTCCAAAAATTTGTTCCCCCCTTTCTTCCTTTTCATTTTTTTGCATCATCAAGGAAAGTTTTATAGAGTATGTTATGAGGAAAAATTTTAGAAGGCATATTGGGTTTTAAATAAGAAACTACCCAGAGATTTTGCCCTCATTTTACATGAACTTTATTATCTGAGTTCAGGTTTCCTATAGGCACAAGCTCTTATAGTTAGTTACCCCTCTTGATAGGGAGAGAGAAATTTTGATTAGAGCTAGTTGTCAAAAAGATATAGAATATCTGGCATATAATAACATCATGATTTGGTATTTGAAAATTTGATATTTAAAATTAAAAATTTATAATCTTACTCTTAAAGTGGATGATGGGGGTGATGATAGACTCGATTAAAATCCTAAGATTCTGTCATCCAGGGTTATCATGATCCCTGATCTACTTAGATAAAGGAGGTAGTCGATATAAATTGACAGAAGGATCCTTGTAAGTAGCCAGGGTTGCTCCGTCTAAGGTTCCCTTATAGAACTGTGGTGAATATTTATCTAATATGATAAATTTGAATCCACCTTAGCAAATATAGGATTTTGTTCTCTATTAGTTATATCCTATTGATTCATTTTTCAATGATTTAATACCATTGGGAAACATATAGGCTTTAATGACTGTAACTTAATGGTGCAATTTAGCATCAAACTCACCCGGTCAAATGGTCCCAATCATAACCATTTACCTATGATGCCACTTAACGATGAAACCACCAGTTAGAGTACATGTGTCACATCCTTATTGATAAGAGATAGATTAAAAATTAATCCTAGTGGTATTCTTGATCATACATTTGCTCTTTGTGAGTTGAAATGATTTTTTGATTTGCCTACCTCGATAAACTGTTACAGAGGGTGGATGTGTATTTTCGCTTTAAGTATCTTGGTGATTTATTTTAATTTTAAATATTGACATCATTGAGTGTATTTCATGAAAATTTGGATGTATTTTTTATTATTTGGGGTCCCCTCTTGATTGAGATTTTATATCAACATGGCCATTATCAAGGTATTTAGGGGCAATTTCATTTTTTTGGTTGAACTTTGTTAAATCTATTTACTTGCCTCTAAAGGATGGGGTTTGAATCTAAATTCATTTCTTAATCAATGTAATATCCTCAGATGTCATGTTTGTAGCAATAACACGCTCATCAAAGCTCATACAGATATATATTATTACATGTATTTCACATAATACATTTATATGATTATTATATATACATATGCATTTATCATGTATACTGGCCTATGTATTTTGCATTTTGCTTTTACACATTATGTTGTTGCAGTGTGTGGTATGTTTTACATGTAAATAGAATATTGCATGATATTACTAGAATGAAACCCTCTACATCTTGTAAATATACGCAGGAGGACACTCGGCTGCACATGTACGTCATATTTGTAATTAAATGCAATATTGAATGACATTCTTGAATGAAACCCTATGCAACTTACAAATACATACAAGAAATCATTTTAAATTGCAATTGCAATGTCGAATGACATGCTTGAATGAAGCCCTTTGCATCTTACAAATGTACGCGGGTAGCCATTTTAAAATGCAATTATAATATCGAATGATATGCTTGAATATCCTAAAAATGTATGCATATTATGAAATACATATCAATGTATTTTTTAATGTGTGAGATGGTTTCCATAATATTCAACTATAATTATTTTTGCAGCTGTTGATCATTTGGAAAATGCACAATTTTTGTATTTAAGGGCTTGTAAATTCCTTCTATTCTCTCATACGACTGTTGCGGATCCGATGGCATGTTTTAGCAGGTCACTTTTATACAAAATTTGCAGATCATCGGCAGAAATAGTATTGTGGAATAATATATAGGTAACAACATTTCATGCCTTTAGAGCTAATGCCTTAGAAATCTCAAACCTCTGTTGTAATACTATGTCAATTTTCAAGGGATTATAATACTTTGGAGGTTTAATAGAATAGATAATTAATATTGCTAGTAGCTCCAGAAAAGAAGCTCGAGCTCAAGTTCTATAACTCACACTTGCCTAAAACTTGACCTCTAGATTCAATTGTAAGATTTTTCAAGTTGCATTTAAGGAAGGGTTCGATGAAATCATTGAAATCTAAAGTTGGTTGAAAAGTTTTGGAGACTTTTGCATTGCACGAATCCTTCCACTTTTTGGGCCATTAAAGCATCAATGTATATCATAAGTTATCTCATAATTTCCTTCACAAATGGGGTATTCATCTTTTAAGCATGCTTAGATCCAACCTATATTTAGAACTCATATACCAACATCTTTTAACTGATCATTTTTTACTATAAAGAATCATTCAATATTGTATGCTTAGTGTTACAATTAGGACCTTCCTTTGGTATCATGCTGACGGGCTTTCTCCTTACACCAAGTTTTTTTTATCCCAACTATCACTATAAGAGTCTCTAGAGTTGTCAATTGGAGGACTTAGATGTACTTGATCAATAAAACCTTTAAGTCCAATATAAAATAAGTGTGCTTCTTCTAAGCGTGGCTGTTAACTAAGAGAGTTTTCTACAGCGATTCTTTTGCGCTTGCATCTGTTGTTTCCTCCTGTATTTACTGTGATCCTCAGTCCTTACTCCTAAATATCACATTGCATGGTATCTATGTTCACATGGGACTCAGTGTCCTTGCAAAAAATCTATTATCATCGCTGCTTGTTGATGTTTACAAGGAATATTATCATTTGTAAGGAGGTATTACACGTTCATTGTCAGCGATTGTTGATGTTTGCAGGGAATATTATCATTTGTAGGTAGGTATTACACGTTCATTGTCATATTGATGTTAGCTACTAGTTGGGCTATATTCATTAATAATGTCTCATTGTATGTTGACTGGTGAGTTCCTGCATTCATTTGCAAGTCTTCTAGTATTCATGGGAACGACCACATGTATCTGCAAGATAGATGTCATCGGTTATAAGAAGATCGTTATATTTGTTACATGACGACTGCCTTTGCTTGAAGGGGATCTACCATACTTGTATCACATTTATCATCACAACTTGTAAGTGTCATGTATGGAGTATGATCATCTATACATGTTTGTTGGTAAGCAGCTACATTCGCTATCGCTGCTCATAAGAGGGTTGCACTTGCTTATCAGTTAACTGTTGTTGACCACAATCTGATTTATACTAATTAGAAGGATTGTCACAACATTCATTACATGTATTTTGAGTGTTTTTGTAGGGTGATCACTAGTACCATTACTTACAATTAAATATGTTCATTTATAAGTTAACTAGCTTTAACTGTGAGCAAGTTGTGTCGTAAATGATAATTCATTTACAGTTTCTTGTGAATGAAATGTTGTACACATCACAAAACTTCTAGCATTGTCATTGTTTGCATTTCTTGCAATTCTTCTGTTATAACTTGTAGAATGACCCTCAGTGTTGTTGTCTGCAAGCAAAATAGTGTGTTCATCTGCGGAGAGCTTATGTGATTGTGTTAGGGAGTTAAGGTATAATTGGAAGTGAATGGCAGCTGGGTTGAGGGATTGGAAGGTGGATTGGAGCTTCAACAGATGGAGGTGGAAGGTTGGTATTTGAGGAAGAAGTTGGATATGTGAGGACAGAGGTAACTCTCATGTGTTGTAGCTTGTGAGCGGGACGAAGAGGAAAAATGAGAGGCCTTATTTTCTCCCTCATTTTAAGGATGAGCTAAGCATTTCATGAAAATCCTGGGAAAAGATAGAGCAGAATGGGCATCGACGTGCGTAGATCATGCAGAGCATGACGTCGAGGATTTGAGCGGGATTTTCACAGTCGTGTGGAGAACGATGTCAAATAGGCACACGAGATATTTGAGCAGGTTTTCTAGCTTACGACGTGTGGGGGCCAACACACACACATATATATATACTAAAATGAAATAATAAGTGTAGCAGATGCAAAGAGGGGAATATGAAGAGAAATAAAAAATGTAGGATATACGAAGAGAAGAATATGAAAAGGAATAAGAAGTATAAGGGATACAAAGAGGGGAATATGAAAAGGAATAAGAAGTTTAGGGGATATGAAAAGGGAAATATGAAGAGGAAAAAAAAGTGTATGGGATACGAAGATGGGAATTGAGTGAATATTTAATAAATGTGAATTAAATAGGAGATATGAAGAGGAGAAAACAAATGGGTAGACAACAAATATGAAGACTAAGAAGCATTAGAAAATTCAAATGATTTTTTTCATTTATTTGCTTAAATAAAAAATAATTACATATTAATTATTTTTAAAATTATAATAATAAAATAATAAAATCAAAAGCCAAGATTCTATTTGATGACCATTAACACATATTTAGAGTATCTGACCATACAAGCATGATCTAATTGAGCTATGGTATCATCCCTTTATTAGGCTTCATTTGAGATATTTTTCTTACTGCTTTATAAAACAGTTTTTTAATACAAAACTTTCTAATTCAAAAATCTTTTATACTAAAAAGCTTTTACATTTTGGCATTATTCAAAACATGTGAACTGCAATTGAAGATGAACGCCTTCTATTTGTCACTTTATCTCAATAATTCGAGATGGGGACAAATGTGAATACTAATAAATTAAATTATAGATTTATAACTAATCAGAGGATGGGAAGAGAAGAGGATATGTATGGTGTCTCAATCATGGCTCAATATCTTATCAGTTTTGGCAGTAGATAGCCTCAAAGATGCACTCTAAGCAAAGCTATCTGAATAATCCAAGAGTTGAGATGGAACTGCTTTTTTTTTCCAGCTAAAAAATACATTTTTTAAGCTAACAATAGTTCTTAATTTTGCAACAAAGTTGAAGGAATTGAATAAGAAGCACACCGATATAGTTGCTTTATGAAGCAGTAAGAAAGCCGTCCCAAACGAAGCTATAGAAATGGCTCAGCTGCAGAAGCAGAAGCTCAAATAGGTCCAAGGAAGTCACCTGCAAGAGTTGCAAGCATCTGGAACCCTCTATCCCATTCCATCCACTTAATCCCAAGGACTTTGAACCTCACCCTGGAGCCATATTCCATTTTTGACTGCTGCTTATCATTCACAAAGCTGGGATCTTCAGTCATGATGAATTTGTAATCTTGCATCTTCTTTTCTGACAGAAAAATGTTCTCTATTGGTCCGGATTTCAGAAATATGCCATGCCTCAGAACCTTATCGACGATTCCTACGAGTATCTCGCCCTTGCAAGGCTTCAAGGTGATGCATTTGAAGGAAACTGGGAAGACGACGCTGCCTGTGAGCTCTTGAACCCGACCCTCAGCGACAGAGTTTAGAGTAGTGACTGCGATATAGTAGCCATGCTCTTTTGATGCTTTCCTGCTGGCAATGTCCTCAAGGAGGCGGAGAATTATACCTTTACGAAGCAGAAGCCCTTTGGAGTCGAGCTGATCAGGAGGGACAACCACATTCCCTTGCATCTCAATATCCAAAAACACCATTTTTACCTGTTGAAGAAGAAAAATCAATTCAGAGAAATTCACAAGTATTCATTCAGGAAAACAAAGCGATGCTTTTGATTTCCGGAAAATTGACATACATCATATCTTTTTTATGATATACAATTTAGAGATAATATTAAGCATGTGTCAAAATAATGATCTACATAGAAGCAAACCACTTGTGATACTTAAATTACAAGGGCTACTGCAAGGCAGACATATTAAGGTTTTGTTTGGGATGATGGGATGGCTTTTTTATGGCTTCTTAAAGCAGCTTTCTAGTACATAAATTTTAATTTTTGTACTAAAAAGCTACTTTAAGAAGCAATAAAAAAGTCCTCCCAAACGAAACCTAAGACTGCAAACACAACCAAGAACAATACAAATAATTTAGATCCAAATGACAGAAAACTTTAGTTATCATTTGATTAGATTATCACTGGAGACTGTATGACAAATGGAGTAAACTAATAATAAAAGCAGGAGATAGTTGAAGATTAAGCCAGAACAAGTTAATGTTAGGAATGTTTGGAGGCAAATAGGATTTCAGTAAATCACGATAAAATATATCCTATAAATCAAGATTTAGCAACTCTTGGAAATCCTGAAAACTATATGGATTTCAATACAGCTTAATACAAGTTAAATTCGTCTGGATGTAAATAAGAAGATTTCTTAAGTTCCTATGTACTACAAAGTCAGACCTTTACAACTGCTGCAAGCAGAATTTATTCATCCAGAATTTTGAGTTAGATTAAGTAAACCAAGGCCACATCCCAATTTTATCAAATTCGAGATTTAAGAGATTATGCAACCAAACAAAATTCCTAAATTCTACTTAAATCTATCAACCATAAAGCCCACATTATTATAAATTTTATGAATAATAAGCACTGGCGTAGAAAGAAAGGCCAAAAAGAAAAACTATGAGGGAATCAAAGATGAATATGGCGTACGCAGAAGCTATACTCTAAAATAACATAGACAATATTAAACATCAAGGTAAAATAACAATAGCAGAAAGAAATAAATTGAATTTATCCTAAAGATTAAGGCTTCTTTCTTACTGCTTCTTAAAGCAACTTTCTAGCATAAAAAAAATTTAATTTTTAAACTAAAAACCTGTTTCAAAAAATAATAAAAAGCCGTCCCAAATGAAACCTAAAAGTCAAATAAGAACTTGGATTGTGTTTTTCACTTAAATTGGAACTAGATTGAAATGAAAGACTAAACTACCAAGTCAAGCCTAGGATGGATCCTGCCAAGTTTTGATTGAACCACACAAGCTATAAATGCAGCCATGAAAAGTATGTAATATACGTTACCATGCATACATGTAGCATGTATAGATGTTTCGTTAGTCAATTGGCCTAAGAATTTAAGTCCAGGATTGAAATCAGTGATATTTTTTACTTAACCAAAACTACAGGCCTTCTCCACCTCCAATACAGATCGGATTAAATCCTTAATGAGCTAAGTCTATGCTGGGTTTTTTGGTTCGGGGAGCATATGTTGATTGCTGCTTTGATCTGGCTCCCCTTTTTTGGGTGCTCATTCTTGTGTACCATAGAATGTTCTTAGGGTTCATTGTATTTTTGATTAGTAGGGACCTTGAGCTTATAGGTTTTTTTTATTTTTGGATTGTAGCTCTTTTGAGCATTAGTCAAGCTCGAGGTCCTTTTAAGGACCTTGTAATTTCTCCATTATATCAACGCGTAGGCCCCTCTGTGGGTTTCCCCTAAAAAAAAATGAGCTAGGTCTATAGTCAATATTAGAATGAATATTTCCTCGATCAAATTCAACAATCCATGCCCAGGTCTATATTAGACTGAGTTGGCCTTGATCCAATCTAGAGAATATATCAAAATATATTGTCATCATATAGCTTGCAAAACTACTCACCAAGTACATAGAAACCAAAAACTCCGTGAATTTTGTAAATCTTAAACACAGATTCTCTCTCTCTTTAAGCTAAAATGCAACAGCACAAATTAATTTGGTGTTTCAATAGGAATAATCACATAGTTATAAAACTTACATGGTTCACAAGGCCTAAGCCAATCTACTATATATTATCACCTCTGACTATGGAGAATTGGCTTAGAATCACAAACCCAATAAACTCCACTGATTGGTTTAATACTCTATGAGGCTCATTATATTTGTTTATTTGAATAATTGAATAAACTTGAACAAATTTTTTAAAGCTTAATATATAAATGAATAGGCTTGAACATTGACTCGCATTCATTTATGTTCATAATCATACTCATTAATTCAATAACAAGGAGTTTCTTGAAAGCTCAATAACATGCTTATTTAATGAAGACTTAATTATTTGTTTGATGGCGTATTCTATTTATTGTATGAACTTACATAAATTTTATATGCTATAGAAGTCATTTACAATATAGCTGTATGACAATGAGGAAACAAATAAGCAAAAAAGTTGAATGCAAAGGTAAAAAAATCTAATTTAATTTTTTATTCATATTTGTTAATGAAAATATTGAAAAAAAATAGTGAATGAATGAATTAAAAATCTAATTTTATTATTCATAAAATATTAAAAGAATGTAGAGAGAATTATATCAATTTTGATAAATATTATGAATATATTAATGATCAACAATTAGATAATTTGTATACAGCATTAGCATCTTTTATATAATTAATTAAGCACAATTATAACTCGAGCTCAATAAAAAAGATTAATAAACAAGCTTAAGCATTATTTTAAAACTTGAGTAACGTTTAACCTTGGCCCGAATTTGATAAGAAAATAAATAAAATATATAGAACATGGTTGTACTCTGCTTGCCTAATTCAATTACACATTTAATATAAGGCAAAGTATGATAAACTCCTACAATTGATAATAGGTTTATGAAAAATCGTCAAACATTCATATTCCTATATAAAAATATAACTCTTCTAATGAAGTGAATTAACAATTGGGCTAATCTCCCCAACTGCATTATGTATAGCTAAAAACAATATAGTGAATTAAATTACTAATGAGATTTGAGCAAAACAATCCCATAAAACCATGGCAAAGCAATTGAGGACTTACGCATGACCTTGTTTACCCTACTGGCCTAGTTCATCCGTTAAGAATCACCACATAATAACTTACCACTACATGGGCTATCATTGAAGCAAATGTGACAATAAATGCATCTGCTCCATTAAGAGCAAATGCTCATCAAATAAATGTTGGCAATATAAAAGTGATGATAATGAGAGAGACGATGCCATGGTAATGAATGAGGAAAGGACTGGACCTTTCAAAGTGAAAGTCAAAGTGCAAATTCCTACATATGATAGGATAGTTGAAGCAGAGCAATACATTAACTTTGTGTTTGGTTTGATCAACTAGAATCTTACTTCATTTTGCATGAGCATAATACGCATGGCAAAGTCTGTGTTTGCCTTAGATAAATTAATCCATCGTGTTTTAGCTTGATTAAATTTCCACTCAAGAAAAAATGATCATTATAAGATCACTTGGAACCAGGTTATGTGATTCTTATGTCGTGAGTCCTACTTACTGGGTTAAGTTGACGATCGGGAGAGGAAATAGCATAGTCTGAGACAACATCAAGGATAGTCTGTGCATGATTGCACCACAAAATCTAGAGAGAAATTGTTATTTTGGGAGTTAATCGTCGGAATGTACAAGTGCTTATGAAGTACGCCATTAGGCTTTTCCCTATCACTAATGAACTCCACATTTTTCCTATTTTGCACCCAAACCAGATTAATACCATAGCATTGGCCATAGAGCAACATTGGCCATAGAGCAAAAATAAAAAAATAAAGGTAGAAAGGATGAGCATTGATAACCTTTCAAAGGGTACGGGACTCCTTCCTAAAATCAAAATAATGCAACAAATTCGACACCTAAAAACAAAATGCATTAGGGAAGTTAATTATGTGATCATTACTAAACACAAAACTTGGGATTCAGCCTGCTATGCCTTCAATAGGGTCATAAACTTGTCCACAAGAAAGATGCTATTTGATGTCTTTATTGGGTTCCTACCACATATTCAATTTGATCTTCACTTCTCCAGCACTCTATATTGATGGTGGGGTTGTCATAGATCAAAAAATAGTTCAAAAATTTCAAGAGAGCATATGGAAAATTCATGCATTGACGGAGAAGCAATTATAGAAGACTCAATAAAAATACAAAGAAAAGCGTAACCATCATCATGTCAAATCCAACTTCCAAGTAGAGAATCTTCGTTGGCTACAGTCAAGGAACCTCTCAAAGGAGAAGGAAAATATAGAATTCAATACTACAACAACAACAACAACATCATCAAGCCTTTGTCCCACTACGTGGGGTAAAGCGTAACCATCATCACGTTTTATTGAATTCAATCAAACGTGGAATTTTTAACTCTCAAGAAGCTTGGAGATAATGCTTGCCAATATGAGCTACTAACATACATGGAGAGATAATATAACGCCTCAAGATCAAATTTTAGAAGAATTTTCTATTTAAATCTCTTAATTAATCAACCAGAACTTCTATGAATTTATCAATATAAAATCAATCCAATTGAAGCAACTAAAAATCATATACATCAAATATAAAACTATATTCATCCCTCAAAATTTATCTATAAAAGTCAGAAGATCAATCATTACATTCATTTCAACTTTCTAAGCTCCTAACTATAAAAAAATGGGGAAAAAAAAAACAGAAAGAAAATGAAACGTGAATTTATCAATATATATATATATATATATATCCAATTTCCTGTATCTAGTCATGTAGGTCAACTCTATAAGAATCAATCTCAATCATATTAGTTATGTTTCCATAAATCATTCATATCACAAATCATTTAGGTCAGATAGCTTCCATATTAGAGGTCGTCACTTCTTACTCGTTGGCGTATCATATAATATTAATTTGTCTCATTATGCCTCTATTTTCATATTATTTAGGATTATATTATAAATCTTATTTTAAAGAAAAACCAATCAGCACACCGACTTGAACAGGATAACATATTTCCAACCAAATAGGAATCAGTAAATTATTTTTAGCTAGCATTTCTTACATACACATATTTCATAACATTATAACAAGTGATATTATGCTCAATATTCAACTCATTGAATCAGTCTAGTGCATATAAAATGAATATATGAATCATGACTAGTGGCATTTATAAAAAAAGTCAGCACACCCATTTTCACATAAATATGATCATACCAGATGAATTATAACAAGTATGCATGTTATACACTAGTAATATGAGGTTTTGAAAATTATTTATCAAGTTTTTATATTTATCAAAATTTCTCAAATTAGGTCATTTCTCCCAAAATATAAAAATACCCGGTAAAAATTCAATATATTCATATCAATATGTATAAAATGATTAAAACTATAACATACTACAAGTTACACAGTGAAAGTTTGCAAAAAATTGAGATATCACAATTTTTGTAAGTACTGACTGAATTAAAATTATGAAAACACAAAATAAACAAAATCACTGAAATCAGAGGTAGGGTAACAGCATCCTACCTCGAGACGGGCAAATTTCCCACTAGATTGACAGACAAAAACGACTCTATGACGCCAAAACCCTAGATTCTCCTCTCCTCTCTTTTTTCTTCTCATTTTCAATTTATCATTCTCTTTTTAAAAAATATATGGGAAAATGGTCATATATAAGTTCTGTAGTGGATAAAAAGTTTTATAATAAAATAGTCTAAGAATGCATTAATAATTATGCCAATTCTATAATTTTTAGCATAAAATCCTTATAAATTATTTTATATCTTCAAATACGGAGCTCTAAAAATTATAAAAAAATATTCATAAAATAGCCTACATGTCCAGAATGTTCTAGTTTAATTTGTTTATAAAATAGACAAAAAAAAAATCACTTGTACCGATATTTGTCAATTTTTTAAATAATTACAATTAAATAAGAAGCTTCTTATTTTCATAGCTATATTGCACATAAAATTATGAAAAATTTATTATAATTAGAGCACATTAATATTTATGATATGACAAAGATAGTTTGAAAATTAGACTTATAATGACTCCTGAAATATTATCTAACTATTGTAGGTCAAAACATTTCTTATAAAAATTTAAGGATCATTACAGATAATCAATGGGAAATGTGAAGAATTTTAATCCTTCTGAATCTTTCATCCTTAATGACCAGTTAGAAGAAATCCTACCTATTATGGAGGATTTATATGTGAATCAGGAATTACGTTTTGAATTGCATATTATATTGCAATATAAGATTGCCACTAGAAGACATTGACTAAAGAAGAGACTTCGTATTAAGAAGAAAGGTCCATTATTAAGCAAAACTAAATGGTACAATAGGGATGCTGAGCATGCAACATTCCCTCATCTAAAGGTTAAGTTTAAAGAGTAAATCCTGCTAAATGGGAGACCCTTGATCTGTGATGCACTGATACATCTATTTATGAAGGCGTGTTGTATCGGATATGTGTTGGACACAGATACACGTCTGATACGGCTCAGACACATATCCGATACGGCAAAAATGTATCCCATTAAAATAATATTTAAATTGAAAAGGATGCACGTATCGAACACACATATCCTTATATATATATATATAAAACAGCTTTCCCATATTCAATATTCATTCCACGAGCAGGCCTAGGGATTTCGATTACACCTTTGTGTCTCTTCGTTTGCAGGAGCAGTCGATGCTAGGGAAGGCCAAACGAGCGGGCATCTTTGGCCGTCTGCTTCGTCTACGTCGTTTGTGGGAGCAGTCAACGCCACGGAAGTCGTGAGCATCATGCAAGGAGCGAGACGAAAAAAGCGAACATAAGCGAGCAGCATGGTTTAAAATTGCGCAATATGAGGCTCGCCTTGAGGCCCGCCTTTGCGCAGTTCCAGTAAAAAACGCCTCGATGCTTACGCCTCGAGTTTTTTTTATGAGGCTTGCGCCTCAATTTTGTTGAGGCCCGCCTCGCCTCATTGGCATGAGGCTTACGCCTCACTATATATATTAAAACTTACATAAATCTTGAAGTAAATGCCAGACATTGGACTCTATAGGATAGGAGGAATGGGAGAGAGCAGTTCACCATAATGATGATTCAAATGAAGAACTCCTTAGTGATGACAGTGCTGATGACTTATGAGTTCTTATGTGATATGTCATTGCTATTTATTTTTGGAAATCGAAATTATATGTTAATGAAAAGAATATTGGGATTTTAGAAAAATAGAATTTTGAGTTGACCTATATTTCATGTTGCTTATTATTGAGATATTTTGATTTCACTTCATATCTTATGTTTTTTTATGTTTTATATTATTCACTCATTAGTATATAACAAATTTATCATTTTATGTTTACGCAATCTTTTGATTTTGAGGCTTACGCCTCAAAACGCCTCGAGGCTTCCGCCTCGCCTCACAAATGAAAAACGCCTCAATACTCGAATACGCAATTTTAAACATTGGCGAGCAGGCGAGTAGAGAAAACATACATGAGCAAGTCGAAGGAGCATGTGTCATTATTTGAAGGTACACTTTCGTGCCTTCATTTTCTCGAGCCGAAGGAGCGTCCGTTTGTGTTTTTTATTTCATGCGTTTTGAACGTCCATCTTCCTCCGTGCAGTTGTCGAACGAGAGGAGAGCTACAGTTCAGGATTCAGCTATCATGAGGTTAATGGCAAGCAAGATAAAAGCAAAAGGTAAACACCGTCCATCCTCCATGCAATTTTCTATAGTTTTAGCATTTTATTGATTGAATTTCTTATTATTTATTAGTTTCTTTGAATCTCTTTCATCATTTTATTTTCATTTTGGGTTTAATTTTTTGTTGTGTTTTCTATATTTATTGTGTTTTTAATGGAGAAGAAATACTTTTTTTTTTACTTACAAAATTTCACTTCCACTTGCATCTAACTAAGGGTTTATATGTATAAAGCGCATAATTATTGCAACAAATAATCACATATTTAGGCATCCTTGAAACAATGATATTAGGATGCTAATTTTGGAAGCAATGATATTTATTGAAGATGATATAGAAGTCCAAAGACAAATCCCTGCAGAAGTTAATCATACCATTCCTTCCACTAATAGTTGAAACTTCATGCACTAGATAGTTTATGTTCATGTTTTTTATGTTGTACTAAACATTTTATGCTTACTGTTAATTTGTTATTATAAGCTACAACACTAAATAAGATGTTACTTAAACAAATTTTTTTTGTCTTTTTAAATATTATGCTATAATTGCTTTTTTTTTATTTTAATGTATGCTTTTTAAATTATAATATCGTGTCCAAACCGTACCTGTATCATGTACTTTTAATAATTGACGTGTCCCATAACCGTATCTTATCATATCCGTGTAGCTATATCCATATCGGTGCAACATAGCCCATGATCAAGGATCAAATCATGAAGGGGATAGTCAATTTGTCCATTCATTTCAAAGAAGTATGTGAGAAGAAGATTTCCACATAAGGCAAGTATGGGACCATGAAATGATCAAGAGATCAAGCAAACTTAGGATTCTAGATCAAGCAAACTTTTAATAATTGATGGTGGTAATGCTTGAATCACACCATTAAGATTGAAGAAGGCATCCCTTGGAGTCCACTACAGAACAAAAAATCAATCAGGTGACCGGGATCAAGAAGTATGTGGTTTGGACCAAATGATTGAAACCTAGATTATAGCAAGACAGGGCTAAGTTTTGAATTTTAAACTTGTTTTGCAGAGTTTGAATTTGATTTTAAATTACGGGTCAAGATAAATTCTATTATTATAATAATTTAATTTGAAGTTATGTTATGTTATTTATTATTTGCATATAAGATTCCCTCTTAGTGGAGTTTATTTAGGAGTGGACCAAATAATATCCCCAACTGCAATGGCCTATAAATAGACTTAGCCTTCGTGTGGGACAGCTTTTTTAATGCTTCTTAAAGCAACTTTCTAATATAAAAATTAAAATTTTTGTATAAAAAGTTGCTTTAAGAAGCAATAAAAAAGCTGTCACAAACGAAGCCTTAGTTTCATTTGGTAAGATCAATTTGGAATTCTTTAAAAACCCTTCTCCTCTCACTGCCGGCCTTTCCGAGCACTCCAAAAGCCACAGCTTACAGGGACTGGAGCTATGCCCTGCTACTTCTTGAAGGCCTCCTGAAGCCTACATCTTGTAGAATGTGTTCTATTAATTTGCTGCAAGTCCCCAAAACACTCAGCAGAACTCTATGCCACGCTACCACTAGTTTCTAAGTCATCCAGGTGCTGTCGTGACCACCTCCAAGAAGGAAATCAATTATCTGTTTTGCTGATTTACATAAAAGGACAAGCTAAATGATTTGTTCTCCAAAAATAAAATCGAGAGAGTGCTTGTTGTATCTACAGAAAAAAAAAAAGGAAACGCAGAGACAGAAAGTAGACTCTAAGAATATTGCTAAATTGAGGCAGCTTCTTTATGATTTGTAGATCATTTGGATCTCTCTCCAAAAAATTCTTATAACAGTTATAATCGTTCTAAACTTTTCTTGTGGGATAATTCAACAACATTGAGACATTAGTTATAGAACTATAATAGCATTCAACTTAGAAGGGCCTAGAAGGCTGGAAACTTAACTTTTCTAAAACATCAAATTAAGATATCCATGTTACAAGCAGCCATTGCAATATCATGATATAAATATCATCTTTATATTCTTCGTTGTCCATAGCTCCATTTCACTTAAAAATTCTCAAAAGTAGCTACGGTTAAGTTCAAGAAAATGTAGCATCCAGAAGCTAAAATATTTTTCTATGGATAACTGGACCAAAACCTAGATCTGAACTTGAGGAGAACGTAAAGGAAGAGGATAAACACTAGGAGATAATCTTATACAATAAAAAGCCAAGAAACCTTAACTATCAAATGAATTCTAAGACCTTTACCATATGCGATTAATTAATAATGAAAAGGAATAAAGGGAACGTTAATAACTAATACAACTCAAATAGATCCTTTAGACATCAAACTTTCTACAACGTTATTCCATAACAAGCCAAGGATCTTACACATTGAAACAAAGTAGCTTTAGGCAATTTTAATCATAATCATGTAAACATCCTGATGGATGATATAGGAAGCACAAGAAGAATAATTGCTATACTTATAAATGGATAGTACTTTCAATTTACAGTCATCCACGATCACATATTAGGAGATGTTTCATAATTGGAGATAACAGATTTGGGGGCTGATTTGAGAGGGAATTGGGGAAGGGATATTTTGAAATTTGATATTTATTGTTTACTATAAATAGTAGGGTTTGTGTTATATTTTATATGCAGAATTTTGTGAGTGGTTGTTATCCACAGTTTTTGTGAGGGATTCTAGCGGTGTCTAGAATTTGGGAGAGAATGTCTTCCTCTCGAAAGAGGGCCATTGTATCTTCTTTTTGCATATTTCTGGGTTTATTAATAAAAAAATCTATTGTTTGTTGAATTTTACTTTGTTCGTTAGTTGTTTTTGATACCAAGGTGTATCAGATAGTTAGCTGAACATCACACTAAAAAATTAAATAGTAGGAAAGTAGACATTCTCCTCTCACGAAAAAAAATAATCATACAACTATAGAAAGAGAGAGAAGAGTGCTTTTAGGCGTACAATAGTTATTCTCTTTAGAAGTTTGTTTGAGTTTTCCACCTTATTATATCTTTAAGCATAAGATTGCACCATTTATTTTCATTCAAAACATGGAAACAAATTTAAAAAGAGTACATGTTTTATATATCTCGAGTCTATTGTTCAAAGCAAAGTTGAAATAGATGAGAATACTATTAGTAGAATTCAAGTTGGATAGTTGAAATGGAGTAATGCATTGGGCCTATTGTGTGATAGAAAAGTATCCCTCAAACTTAAAGGTAAATTTTATAAGATAGTGGTGACACCTATAATGCTTTATGGCGTAGAATGTTGTCCATTAAAAAAGAAGCATAAAATTAGGTGTTGCAAAGATGAGGATGTTGAGGAGGATGAGTAGCTTTACACTTAGAGATAGAATGCAAAATGGGTATTTATGTGAAAAGGTTAGAATAGCTCCAGTGCCAGAAAAGACCAGAGAGTCTCCCTAGAAAGTTTGGTCACATAAAGCATCGGCCTTCCAATGACCCAATTAGGAGAGTAGATATATTAGATCCAACTTATGTTAATAAAGGTAGAGGTCTACCTAAAAAGATTTGGTTATAAAGTACTAAAAATGACCTTTTTATTATATTTAAATGAGAACTTGACTCTTCATAGAACACAATGGAGAAAAAAGATTCATGTAGTTGGCCCCACATAGTGAGATAAAGGCTTGATGAAATTGTTGTTGGTTGTCATCATGATTCAACCATTATTAAATGCACATTGAGATTGCTAAGGATTGCCTAATCCTCATCATCAATACTAACCTTATCCCAACTATTTTAGATCAACTTTATGAATTCCTATTTTTCATTTGTTCATATTAGGTATTGCATGGGATATTAAATTGGGTTTTTATAAATTATTTTGAAAAACTTCTATCCATAGCACCTAAGGTCTACCTTTTCTCATTTTTAAAGCTTTAAAATTGATTTTATTCAAACATCTAATAGGTAAATTTTCTACACGCAATTCTGCAAATCGAAATACTTAAGTTTACTTTCAATTATATTATATTTAATAGATATAAATGTTTAAAATTGCGTATTCGGGAATTGAGGCGTTTTTGGTTCGTGAGGCGAGGCGTAAGCCTCAAAATCAAAAAATTGCGTAAACAGAAAATGATAAATTTTGTATATAGTAATGAGTAAATAATATATAAAACATAAAAATAAACAATATATGAAGTGAAATCAAAATATCCCAATAATAAAACAACATGAAATATAGTTCAACTCAAACTCCATCTTTCCCAAATCACAGTATTCTTTTCATTAACATATAAGAGTTATTTTGAGCGGTACCAAAACAAAATTTTATTGTAAGAGTTATTTTGAGCGGTACTGGCTCGGTACCGAGCATGTACTGCTCAGTACCGAGCATGTACTACTCACTACCGAGCATAATTTTTAGAGGCGGACGCCTCTCAACGGTGAGGCGAGTCAGTAAACTTGAGGCGTACGCCTCAAATCTTGAACTCATTGCGCAATTTTAAACCATGATAGATATTACTTCAATTATTCCTCTATTACATTCATTCCTTAACTTATGCATATAAGTTTTGCCAGATATTCATCTTACCATTCTAATTTTTGTAGTGTTAATCTTAACTATTAATGAATATTTTCGCTACTCAACATTCAGGCCTATAAAACAAAGCTGAACCAACTACAATTTTTTTTATAAAATTTGGATGAACATCTCCATAAATCTTCATGTCCAGTGATACTACAAAGGACCTTCCTCATTTGAATTTTATTATTTTGTATAACCAAACAAATATACTTAAAACTTATCACGTTAACATTTATGGGCGAGGGGGCGATTTCACCCCACCTCATTATTCCAGCCATTATAAGATTCCTCAAGTGCACCAAAACTATGCAAATTTTTGTCCAGAAAAGTTGGAAGCTTCAGGCATACTCAGGAAGAGAAAAGAGAGTTAAAAAAAAATTTCATCAGGGAGAGGGCTCTACAATAAAATTTACCGAAATCTTCTGCTAAAACATTGTGTTCGAATACTGTGTACATCCAAAATATAGCAAAGGCGCAAGATTTAAGAAGTGACTTCTACTTCTCTGCGTGTAAGGTTTATGAAAAGAAATAAATTTGCGAGGAACAAAACATTAAGAACTCTATGAACTCCTTTAGACTTATTTTCTACCTGGTATATTGTATAGCCGAATAGTTGACCGTTCCCCGTCGCCGTTGCCCTTACAGGGAAGAGTGTAATGGCAAGTAGGGAAGGCAAACCTTGCTGGAAAAAAGAACCGAAAGCAAGAAAGGCTCGGCAACTCTAAGCCATGGGTTAAATTAGGGTTTCGCGTACACCGAAGGATTTCTCAACGGAAATTTCACTTTATTAGGAACAATTATTACGTCCTCCGACGTCCTACGTCCGGTCCGATGCAAATTCCGTCAAATACCGAGTTGTACCAAGCAAATACCGAGCAATATCAAATAATAACGAGGAATAACATCATGTGAAGATCCAATACCGAGTTATTTCGAGCTATCTTGAGCAATACCGAGTTATACAAAAGTTGTACCGAGTTTTTCCTAGTAAAAACTCGGTACAACTCGGTATTTCTCGATATAGCTCGGTATAACTCGGTATTGGTCTTCAAAGAGCGGTATTCATCGTTATTATCAAATAATACCTAGTTGTACCGAACAAAAACCGAGTTTTTTTACGGAAATTTGGCTCCGACCGGACGTTCCTCTACGTCCTTGCACCGGATGTAATAAAAGTTCCTTTATTAGGGTTTAACGACAAATTTGTATGTTATAGTTTTATTAAAGAATAGAAATTTTATTTATAATTAAAATATCTTTATTATTTAAAAAGGAGTGATAGTTCCTCATAATTCTATGAGCATTAGAATTTTTTTTTTTTTGGAAATTAAGGCCTAAGCCCATTTCATTAAATGAAAAAACTAGTTATATGTGTAAAAGTAAATGAGAAGAAATAGTGGCAGAAGGAATCAAATAATTACACTGACCAACACCAAAAATTACACATGTCAAAAACATGGACTAACCAAAATTAGAGGAGAATCTGAAAATAGTTGGGCTCAGAAAAAAGGATTGCAAATGCCAATAGAACTCAATCCCCCGGTTCCGGGAGCTGCCATCAAGAAACATCTAGTTGCAAGAAGCCGCCATCCAGGAGGATAGCAAAAGCAATCCAACATCATTGCCCCCAAAAACAACCAAAAACTGTAGCGCACCGGAATGACTCCATAGCAGCAAGCTCGCATAAACTAGGAAGACCATAGCCCACAGAACAGGGCAAACATTCAAAGCTAGCAAAAACAATTCATGAGCATTAGAATTAGAAAACTACTCAAACTTCTCTTCCAAGCAACTATCTTCTATAGTGTCAAACCTCAAAGAAATTATTTGCGTGGAGACCAGATGCAGTTTTACGTCCGGAGACGAATCAGGTGCAGCCACGTTAGCCGTTTCAAACGGCGGTACAGTGAATGAGTGACATGGCGCATTCTAGTTGGTCTCTGAATGACGTTCAACGTCCACGCAGAATAATTGACCCAAACCTCGAGATAGCAAATGTCATTGTAATTCCTTCCAACGACCATTTACCCCAATCATTTCACTAACCCTCTTTTCATGATAAATGTTAATATATTTTTTTGTTTTTTTAGATTAGAATGCATTATCCTCCAGTCAAATGTCATAAGTTCTAAGTTATAATAATAGGAAGTAAATAAAAGAATCTTATGTAAAAAATATGAAGGTTTGGACCTCATATTAATTCTTTAAACTAATTGGAACATCTATTTCAAATATAGGGTTTAAACATTCTATGTGAAACCAAATTCGAACTACTCTTGAAATGGAGGTTCAAACCTTATTTGAATTTTGTTTCAAATAAGTTTGAACCTACTTGAAACCACCACTGTATTTTATATAAATCTCATTCAAATTCAGCTCAAACCTAATATTCAACTATTAGCCTTGAATAGAGTGTAAAAAAAAATTCAAACAAAGTTGGAACCTTGTATTATCAGTCTAAGACTTATTTGATGTGTGTTTGAATCTAGTTGAAATCGTGTTTGAACCTTATTCAAACTAAAGTTGGTCGTAGGGTTTGTATGTTTGCTTTAGAGCACACATTTTGAACTAAGTCTGAATGAGATTTTAACCTTATCTCTCCTCATTATCTTATAAGGAATTGATTCATTTGAATTGTTTTAATATATTTACAAATATCCAAACAAGTAATTCAATAATTCATGCTGAAAGATATTATATTGCTTCTATCACATGCAAAATTGGGGTGGTGATGCTAAAAGTTATTAGGCAGTTTGAAAGTTTTGATTTCTTGAAAGGACCAAGAAATCAACATTTAAATAGTTACTAGGTTTAACATATATTTTTAAAAATGATTTATGGTTCATATCTAATTATTGATGTAGGTTTCATATTTAACATATGTTACAATCTAAACAACAGCATTGAGCAACAATGAGCATTTTGTAAAGCCACAAAATTGTATTGAATGAGAAAGATATAAACTTAAGGGCACCAATTGACCTAATGTCTCATTTAGAACAACTTTCTTATTACAAGTTTCTTAAGATTTGAATTTATATGAAAAAAAAAATAATGTATTTATATATTGAATCTTCTATATTTAAATGTACAATTAATTCATATATATGTTTTTTATGTTAAATGATTGTATAATATGCGATCATCAGTTCTATTTTATTGAAGTGGTTATTTAGCTTGCAATGTGGTATAGTTTATTATAATGCTATTATTCTAAGATCATTCATTTGAAAATGAATGATAAGTGCACAAACATGATGATGGAGGGGTTGTATAAAAAAGAAATCACTTATAGAGCATCCAAGGTAGTAACAAATAATCATAAGTACATAAACATTCCTCATGATGAATTGAGTAACATGAATCCATTAAAATAATAATAATAGAGAATTCAATAATATGATAGCCACATAATTTTGTTTAAAATAACTCAATATACATTTGCATTAATTCTTAGTAATCAAATATATTAAGAATCAAAGAATTCAGTTATAATAAGAAAAATAATCTCACCAAGGATATAAGTTATAGCATAATAAGTATTACATAGTTGTTCTCTAAGGAACTTCGTCTGGTCATTTGTTACTTGAAGACCATCTCGCCATTACTAATAGCATTCTCCAGCATAAACTCGGTCTTTGTTTGGGACTACTTTCTAAAGCAACTTTTTAGAAGAATTTTTTTTAATTGAAAACTTTTGTACTAGAAAGTTGTTGTATGTAGTAACAAAGCTATCCCAAACAAAGTATCATGCCACATGATGGGATCCTTAGCTTTTTTTTTATATAACTTTATAATATCATTAAAAAATTGTATAATATGTTGGTTAAAGATTTCATCCAAGTTAATAATATCAAACCAAAATATATTTGGGTAAAGAAGAGTTTCTTCCTTATGAAAAATCAAAATGCATCAATGTGCCATAAATATTGTAGCATCCTGAAAAATTTGCGGCGGTAGAGAAATATAAAGTTTAACGACTTAGTGTTGTATAAAAATCCAGTACACAATCATATAAAAAGAGATAGGGTGTAGCATTCATAAGAGACACCAGAGTTTTTACGTGGAAACCCCTAAAAAGGGGGAAAAACCATGAGGCCTAACCCAATTTGAATGAATCCACTATTATTTGCAGTCGATTACAAATGAGGCCTTTTCTTGGGGGGAAGGCCCATGGTTGATCTAGTAAATATACATAATATTACATGGTGGGAATTAGAAGAATCATAACTAATATGTTTGTTTAGTTGGCAGGACCATAGTCGGCGGGCGACGGAGGTCAAAAAGATTGAAGTCTGGAGGAGACAAGGGTAAGAAAGATTATTGTATGACGATGGAGGTCGAAAAGTCCATAGTAGACGACAGAGGTTGGTAGGATCGTAGTCGGCAGCAAATAGGGGTTAGAATGATCATTGTCTGGCGATGGAGGTCGAAAAGACCATAGTAGGCAATGGAGGTCGAAAGGACCATAGTCTGTAGGAGACAATGGTCAGAAAGACCGTTATCTGGAGATGGAGATCGGACGGACTATAGTAGGCGATGGAAGTTGGAAGGATCGTAGTCGATAGAGATAGGGGTCAGAAAGATCTTTGGCTGATAATGGAGGTTGGAAGGATTGTAGTAGGAGACGGAGGTTTGAAGGATCGTAGTCAGAATAAGACAGAGGTGAAAAAGATTATTGTCTAACGATGGAGGTCAAAAGGACCATAGTAGACGATAGAGGTCCAAAGGATCATAGTTAGGTGGCAAAGGTTAGGAGGAACATAGTTGGGCGACGATGCTCTGAAGGACGGTAGTTGGCACGTGACAGAGGTCAGAAGAATCATAATGAACTAACCCAAGGCTAACCAAGAGGGGGTGAATTGGTATTTTAAAAAATCTTTAAACAAAAGTACAAACATAAACTAAAACCAAGATTTGCACAGAAATCAAAGTGCGAAAATTAAATGCAGAAGCAATAATAAGAAAGAACACACGCGATTTATAGTGGTTTGGTCCAACCTGACCTACGTCCACTCCCGGAGGCACCCTCCGAGTATTATATTAAACTTTTAGTGTCTCTTCTTTAGCCCCCATAGCTAGGCGGAGAAGCCCATACAAAATCACTTCCACCTTCCCTGGTGCGGTGGAGTAGCCGAGTCCTTTGACACCAAAGATATCTTCTTCTTTCCAAAACTTCCCTCAAGATGAACCTTGAATTCGATGGTACTAAGGTGCAAGCTCAACAGAGCAACTGTGATGCCCCAAGATCTAACTTGGAAAGAATGTCAATCAATC
Source organism: Dendrobium nobile (assembly GCA_022539455.1). Taxonomy (NCBI): domain Eukaryota; kingdom Viridiplantae; phylum Streptophyta; class Magnoliopsida; order Asparagales; family Orchidaceae; genus Dendrobium; species Dendrobium nobile. The sequence continues at coordinate 26,342,605 of CM039730.1, forward strand.
TCACAACAATTTACCAGAGTTATCTATAAACCTTCAGTAAGCAATCTATCACACATCTATAAAATTTAAACATCAATATACAAGTCAATTCACATCTCAAAACATCATATACAATACTCAGGAACTAAACTATCAATACAAGTAGAGAAATCTATCCTGTCCTGAGTACAAAAGAATCATCTATCGATCAAAAGACAAAAAAAAAACCTGAAGATCTGGATCAATTCCTATCTCCTGCTCCCGAGCCCTGACCTGAAAATATCAACCACATATAATGAGCTTTACAAAGCCCAGCAGGTCACCTAATACCTATAACTGAAATCAAAGCACGGCTATGCTATCAATATGCATGTCAGTCAATCACAGTCAATCAATCTATATCAGTCAATGGTCAATGAGTCTATGCAGTGGAAATCAAATCAGTAATCGATGCAATCCGAAAATCAATAGTCAATAAAACCAGTCAATGCAGCGGCAGGCAAATCAATCATTTCAATTTAATCAATAAATCAATATCCGTCAATCAAATCAATACAATCAATTCAATACGATCTAATTAATGAAATCAATCGAGGAAAGCAATACGATAAATTTCAATCCATTCTGACAAGAAATCTATACAACAGTCAATACGGTGCAGAACAGTAGGCAGTAGTACGATGTCCATGTTCATGCTCAATACAGTATCTATATCTATTAATATCTATAACAATGCTCAGTAGTATCTATGTTCAGTAGTCAATCGATGAAATCAGTGAAATCGTACGATACAGTAAACCCGATCAAATCCGTAAAATCCGTAAATCAATACATTAAACATGCAATCAATACGATAATACTGAACAATGTATAATCAATGGTCATGTTGCTGTTGTAGAATTCATATTGCTGTTGTAGATATCAATACATTGGTTCTATGAAAAGAGTCGTCACTCTATTGCCCGTCGGCATATAATCTCCTTATGACTCCCATCGTTATATCCATGATCCATGATCTATGATTTAAAGGAAAGCCCGTCGGCCCACCATCCTGTACAGGTATCATCTCCAACCAATGTTCAACCAGGTTATACGTGTTTCAGTATCAATAAGCAATCAATAATTAATATTAGAGCAATCATATCAATAATCATAGGCATATCGATTCAATCTATCAATTTCAGTCAAATCAGGAATCATACAAAAATCGGACAGAGTAACAGTAGTCTATCAAATTTACACAAAAATCCTGCAAAAAGACAAATTCTGAATTTCTCCAAATTACAACAGAATAACCACGGCATCAATACAAGACTATTATTCTATAGAAACCAAGTCAGAAAACATCCTGATAATTTTCTATTCGATAAAAACCGCGTAGAACCAATTCCGACCGGAAGAAAATTCGTAGAATACAGTCAAATCGTGTAGAATAATCATATCTATAACACTCTAAAAGTTGTGCGGTGAAAGTTGTGTCAATCTCAAATCGGGTCAATTATTCGACTACAAAAATATAAATCCGGACATATCTCGATAAAAATACAACATCTTTGAAAACAGAAACAGGATTCGGAGTCCTTACCGCGAGATAAACAAATCTTCTAACTGCGTCGTCGGACGAAAAGCGCTCCACGGGCTCCAAAACCAAGCTTCCTCTTCTCTTTCCTTCTCTTTCTCTCTCTTGCCTTTCCTCTCTCTCCAAAATAAATCCAAAATATCTCAAATCCGATATTTATTAACACTGATCGTCCTGGACGATCCAAATTTCGTCCTGGTACGATGGGTTCTCTGGACAAATTTCGTACAGACGAAATCCAAATTCGTCCCGGGCGACTTGCTCTCTGGATAGATTTCGTACAGACGGATCGTCCCGACTGCTCCAGGTTCGTACAGACGAAAATGGCAGATTTCTTCACAAATTTCTTCAGTTCGTCCAGTACTAAACCCAGTTCGTACAGACGAACTGCACAAAAAAAAAATCAGCTTTTTTGAAGGGTTTTACAATCTACCCACCTTAAGAAAAATGTCGTCCTCGACATTTCCCTTAAGGGATCGAATGCAAAATCGCTACAAAGCAAATCCGTCCAATCAAAACTCAAATCAAAATCAAATCGAATCAAAATCAAAATCAAAACTCGTCGGAATCCATACAAAACAAACAATGCAATCAATCACATGTCAATATGCAATGTTCATATGTCAATATCAATTGGTTAGTCAAATCTATCTTACCAGTAGAACCTTCTGGTCGTTGCTGATCCTCACGATGCTGTAAACTCTGTAGACTGTAGATGCGTGGCACCACTGGAGGAAGTGTAGGAGGTCGTGGTGCAACTGTCTCCCTCTGATCCCTGACAGCTCTATCATCCATCCTGTTTGCTGATCTCTCACTGTAAGCCCTCGAGCCAACAGTCCTCTGCTGTCCTGTACCCGTGCCAGAATCAGTCCTTCCACCCAGTCCTTTTTGAGGACAATCTACTGCTCTGTGCCCTTGTTGTCCACAGTAAAAACACTGTCCCGTCAATAGGTAGCACCGACCCGCATGTCGTTTACCACAGTGAATGCACTCGCCAGAACCACCAGACGATACTACCGATGCAGATCGTGATGCAGATCCCGATGCAGATCCCTTCGAACCCTCATACCTGCTTCTCTTCTCTCTATCTCTGTCTCTATAAGAATCATCTCGTCGTACCTCATCTCTCCTCCTTCTGGTATCCTCGTACCTCGGTACCGGTGTTGCTAAATCAATCTCTATCAATCGAGCTCGCTCCACTAGCTCAGAAAACTCATGGATCCGGAAAGGTACTAGTGGATGCCTCAGCTCTCTATTCAATCCATGTAGAAATCTATAGCACTTTTCTTCGGGAGTAGGAATCAGATGAGCAGCGTACCTCGAAAGTGCAGTAAACTCGGCCTCGTACTGCATCACTGACTTACGGCCTTGCTCCAATCTCATGAAAGCTTCCTGCATCTGTCGCTGAGCTGACGGTGGTACAAACCACATCCTGAACACTGCAGTGAACTCATCCCAGGTGATCTCAGCATTGGTTTTCCCCTGGAATTTCTCTCTCTGCTGTCCAATCCACCATCTCTCCGCTTCTCCTTCAAATAGGAACACAGCTAATGGTACCTTTCTATTTCCCGGACACTGCATGCTGTCAAAAATCTTTTCTACTCTCAGGATCCAATCCTCAACAGCCTGTGGTCCCACAGCTCCTTTAAACAACGGAGGCTTCAGCTTATGGAACATCTGCAAATGTCTGTCTACCTCTTCTTCCTTGCTTCCACTCATCTTGCTCTGGGCATCCCCCATAACATGTGCAATCGCAGTAGCCAACTGCATCATACTCTCTGAAGGCACTGGAGCTGCGCTGTGTTGCTCATTTGGTACACTGGATTCTGCTGGAGGATCCATATCTTTTTCACCTGCACAATTCAAAACCAATGATACACACATGCAATGATGTATGCCAATGAAGCTCTTAAAGCTACCCAATCTACCCAACTCTCAATCCAAACCTACAACTCTGGTAACAATCCATTCTTCCAATAACACTGCTCTGATACCAACTGTGATGCCCCAAGATCTAACTTGGAAAGAATGTCAATCAATCTCACAACAATTTACCAGAGTTATCTATAAACCTTCAGTAAGCAATCTATCACACATCTATAAAATTTAAACATCAATATACAAGTCAATTCACATCTCAAAACATCATATACAATACTCAGGAACTAAACTATCAATACAAGTAGAGAAATCTATCCTGTCCTGAGTACAAAAGAATCATCTATCGATCAAAAGACAAAAAAAAAACCTGAAGATCTGGATCAATTCCTATCTCCTGCTCCCGAGCCCTGACCTGAAAATATCAACCACATATAATGAGCTTTACAAAGCCCAGCAGGTCACCTAATACCTATAACTGAAATCAAAGCACGGCTATGCTATCAATATGCATGTCAGTCAATCACAGTCAATCAATCTATATCAGTCAATGGTCAATGAGTCTATGCAGTGGAAATCAAATCAGTAATCGATGCAATCCGAAAATCAATAGTCAATAAAACCAGTCAATGCAGCGGCAGGCAAATCAATCATTTCAATTTAATCAATAAATCAATATCCGTCAATCAAATCAATACAATCAATTCAATACGATCTAATTAATGAAATCAATCGAGGAAAGCAATACGATAAATTTCAATCCATTCTGACAAGAAATCTATACAACAGTCAATACGGTGCAGAACAGTAGGCAGTAGTACGATGTCCATGTTCATGCTCAATACAGTATCTATATCTATTAATATCTATAACAATGCTCAGTAGTATCTATGTTCAGTAGTCAATCGATGAAATCAGTGAAATCGTACGATACAGTAAACCCGATCAAATCCGTAAAATCCGTAAATCAATACATTAAACATGCAATCAATACGATAATACTGAACAATGTATAATCAATGGTCATGTTGCTGTTGTAGAATTCATATTGCTGTTGTAGATATCAATACATTGGTTCTATGAAAAGAGTCGTCACTCTATTGCCCGTCGGCATATAATCTCCTTATGACTCCCATCGTTATATCCATGATCCATGATCTATGATTTAAAGGAAAGCCCGTCGGCCCACCATCCTGTACAGGTATCATCTCCAACCAATGTTCAACCAGGTTATACGTGTTTCAGTATCAATAAGCAATCAATAATTAATATTAGAGCAATCATATCAATAATCATAGGCATATCGATTCAATCTATCAATTTCAGTCAAATCAGGAATCATACAAAAATCGGACAGAGTAACAGTAGTCTATCAAATTTACACAAAAATCCTGCAAAAAGACAAATTCTGAATTTCTCCAAATTACAACAGAATAACCACGGCATCAATACAAGACTATTATTCTATAGAAACCAAGTCAGAAAACATCCTGATAATTTTCTATTCGATAAAAACCGCGTAGAACCAATTCCGACCGGAAGAAAATTCGTAGAATACAGTCAAATCGTGTAGAATAATCATATCTATAACACTCTAAAAGTTGTGCGGTGAAAGTTGTGTCAATCTCAAATCGGGTCAATTATTCGACTACAAAAATATAAATCCGGACATATCTCGATAAAAATACAACATCTTTGAAAACAGAAACAGGATTCGGAGTCCTTACCGCGAGATAAACAAATCTTCTAACTGCGTCGTCGGACGAAAAGCGCTCCACGGGCTCCAAAACCAAGCTTCCTCTTCTCTTTCCTTCTCTTTCTCTCTCTTGCCTTTCCTCTCTCTCCAAAATAAATCCAAAATATCTCAAATCCGATATTTATTAACACTGATCGTCCTGGACGATCCAAATTTCGTCCTGGTACGATGGGTTCTCTGGACAAATTTCGTACAGACGAAATCCAAATTCGTCCCGGGCGACTTGCTCTCTGGATAGATTTCGTACAGACGGATCGTCCCGACTGCTCCAGGTTCGTACAGACGAAAATGGCAGATTTCTTCACAAATTTCTTCAGTTCGTCCAGTACTAAACCCAGTTCGTACAGACGAACTGCACAAAAAAAAAATCAGCTTTTTTGAAGGGTTTTACAATCTACCCACCTTAAGAAAAATGTCGTCCTCGACATTTCCCTTAAGGGATCGAATGCAAAATCGCTACAAAGCAAATCCGTCCAATCAAAACTCAAATCAAAATCAAATCGAATCAAAATCAAAATCAAAACTCGTCGGAATCCATACAAAACAAACAATGCAATCAATCACATGTCAATATGCAATGTTCATATGTCAATATCAATTGGTTAGTCAAATCTATCTTACCAGTAGAACCTTCTGGTCGTTGCTGATCCTCACGATGCTGTAAACTCTGTAGACTGTAGATGCGTGGCACCACTGGAGGAAGTGTAGGAGGTCGTGGTGCAACTGTCTCCCTCTGATCCCTGACAGCTCTATCATCCATCCTGTTTGCTGATCTCTCACTGTAAGCCCTCGAGCCAACAGTCCTCTGCTGTCCTGTACCCGTGCCAGAATCAGTCCTTCCACCCAGTCCTTTTTTAGGACAATCTACTGCTCTGTGCCCTTGTTGTCCACAGTAAAAACACTGTCCCGTCAATAGGTAGCACCGACCCGCATGTCGTTTACCACAGTGAATGCACTCGCCAGAACCACCAGACGATACTACCGATGCAGATCGTGATGCAGATCCCGATGCAGATCCCTTCGAACCCTCATACCTGCTTCTCTTCTCTCTATCTCTGTCTCTATAAGAATCATCTCGTCGTACCTCATCTCTCCTCCTTCTGGTATCCTCGTACCTCGGTACCGGTGTTGCTAAATCAATCTCTATCAATCGAGCTCGCTCCACTAGCTCAGAAAACTCATGGATCCGGAAAGGTACTAGTGGATGCCTCAGCTCTCTATTCAATCCATGTAGAAATCTATAGCACTTTTCTTCGGGAGTAGGAATCAGATGAGCAGCGTACCTCGAAAGTGCAGTAAACTCGGCCTCGTACTGCATCACTGACTTACGGCCTTGCTCCAATCTCATGAAAGCTTCCTGCATCTGTCGCTGAGCTGACGGTGGTACAAACCACATCCTGAACACTGCAGTGAACTCATCCCAGGTGATCTCAGCATTGGTTTTCCCCTGGAATTTCTCTCTCTGCTGTCCAATCCACCATCTCTCCGCTTCTCCTTCAAATAGGAACACAGCTAATGGTACCTTTCTATTTCCCGGACACTGCATGCTGTCAAAAATCTTTTCTACTCTCAGGATCCAATCCTCAGCAGCCTGTGGTCCCACAGCTCCTTTAAACAACGGAGGCTTCAGCTTGTGGAACATCTGCAAATGTCTGTCTACCTCTTCTTCCTTGCTTCCACTCATCTTGCTCTGGGCATCCCCCATAACATGTGCAATCGCAGTAGCCAACTGCATCATACTCTCTGAAGGCACTGGAGCTGCGCTGTGTTGCTCATTTGGTACACTGGATTCTGCTGGAGGATCCATATCTTTTTCACCTGCACAATTCAAAACCAATGATACACACATGCAATGATGTATGCCAATGAAGCTCTTAAAGCTACCCAATCTACCCAACTCTCAATCCAAACCTACAACTCTGGTAACAATCCATTCTTCCAATAACACTGCTCTGATACCAACTGTGATGCCCCAAGATCTAACTTGGAAAGAATGTCAATCAATCTCACAACAATTTACCAGAGTTATCTATAAACCTTCAGTAAGCAATCTATCATACATCTATAAAATTTAAACATCAATATACAAGTCAATTCACATCTCAAAACATCATATACAATACTCAGGAACTAAACTATCAATACAAGTAGAGAAATCTATCCTGTCCTGAGTACAAAAGAATCATCTATCGATCAAAAGACAAAAAAAAAAACCTGAAGATCTGGATCAATTCCTATCTCCTGCTCCCGAGCCCTGACCTGAAAATATCAACCACATATAATGAGCTTTACAAAGCCCAGCAGGTCACCTAATACCTATAACTGAAATCAAAGCACGGCTATGCTATCAATATGCATGTCAGTCAATCACAGTCAATCAATCTATATCAGTCAATGGTCAATGAGTCTATGCAGTGGAAATCAAATCAGTAATCGATGCAATCCGAAAATCAATAGTCAATAAAACCAGTCAATGCAGCGGCAGGCAAATCAATCATTTCAATTTAATCAATAAATCAATATCCGTCAATCAAATCAATACAATCAATTCAATACGATCTAATTAATGAAATCAATCGAGGAAAGCAATACGATAAATTTCAATCCATTCTGACAAGAAATCTATACAACAGTCAATACGGTGCAGAACAGTAGGCAGTAGTACGATGTCCATGTTCATGCTCAATACAGTATCTATATCTATTAATATCTATAACAATGCTCAGTAGTATCTATGTTCAGTAGTCAATCGATGAAATCAGTGAAATCGTACGATACAGTAAACCCGATCAAATCCGTAAAATCCGTAAATCAATACATTAAACATGCAATCAATACGATAATACTGAACAATGTATAATCAATGGTCATGTTGCTGTTGTAGAATTCATATTGCTGTTGTAGATATCAATACATTGGTTCTATGAAAAGAGTCGTCACTCTATTGCCCGTCGGCATATAATCTCCTTATGACTCCCATCGTTATATCCATGATCCATGATCTATGATTTAAAGGAAAGCCCGTCGGCCCACCATCCTGTACAGGTATCATCTCCAACCAATGTTCAACCAGGTTATACGTGTTTCAGTATCAATAAGCAATCAATAATCAATATTAGAGCAATCATATCAATAATCATAGGCATATCGATTCAATCTATCAATTTCAGTCAAATCAGGAATCATACAAAAATCGGGCAGAGTAACAGTAGTCTATCGAATTTACACAAAAATCCTGCAAAAAGACAAATTCTGAATTTCTCCAAATTACAACAGAATAACCACGGCATCAATACAAGACTATTATTCTATAGAAACCAAGTCAGAAAACATCCTGATAATTTTCTATTCGATAAAAACCGCGTAGAACCAATTCCGACCGGAAGAAAATTCGTAGAATACAGTCAAATCGTGTAGAATAATCATATCTATAACACTCTAAAAGTTGTGCGGTGAAAGTTGTGTCAATCTCAAATCGGGTCAATTATTCGACTACAAAAATATAAATCCGGACATATCTCGATAAAAATACAACATCTTTGAAAACAGAAACAGGATTCGGAGTCCTTACCGCGAGATAAACAAATCTTCTAACTGCGTCGTCGGACGAAAAGCGCTCCACGGGCTCCAAAACCAAGCTTCCTCTTCTCTTTCCTTCTCTTTCTCTCTCTTGCCTTTCCTCTCTCTCCAAAATAAATCCAAAATATCTCAAATCCGATATTTATTAACACTGATCGTCCTGGACGATCCAAATTTCGTCCTGGTACGATGGGTTCTCTGGACAAATTTCGTACAGACGAAATCCAAATTCGTCCCGGGCGACTTGCTCTCTGGATAGATTTCGTACAGACGGATCGTCCCGACTGCTCCAGGTTCGTACAGACGAAAATGGCAGATTTCTTCACAAATTTCTTCAGTTCGTCCAGTACTAAACCCAGTTCGTACAGACGAACTGCACAAAAAAAAATCAGCTTTTTTGAAGGGTTTTACAGCAACCGTGTGAAACCCCCTCTACACTCTCTTGAAACCACCTCCAAGGATCTTCTCCCTCTCTCAAACTCCACCCTTTCCTCTCTTCCTTTCAAGTTCTCTCTTCAAGTTTCCCCCAGAAGAACGAAGCTTTAATGACTGCCAAAGACACATTCAAAGTCTTTGATAAGGCTTAAATAGAAGAGCTCCAAATTTTCTCTTAAAAGCAACAAACCAACATTATCGTCCAGGATGATATAAATATCGTCTTGTATGATCAGTGCAAATTTAGCTCAATCAGCTAGGACGATTTGGGACGATCAAACTACGGTCCTAAACTATCAGTGCAAATTTAGCTCAATTAGCCAGGACGATTTTTTGTTGTTTTGGAGTTTTTTTGCTGGGCACAGTATCCTTAAATTCTTTATTTCTACTTCTATTGTGCTTATTCCCAAGACCAACTCAGTTAGTAGTTAGAATGATTTTAGACCTACAATCATAGAGTTTACCAGAAGGCTGCTAAAGTTAGTAATGTTGAAGAACGTGATAAAGAGGTTCTGGAAGAATTTGCTAATCCTCTTATTGTGCAGGTTGGAGTACAAGTTCTTGATTTTATTAATGTTCCCTCTATGCAAGTGACGGATAAATAAACTGATAGGGGTATGGCTCCTTACTCTACTGTAATTTCCATTGATGAAATTAAATTAAAATTATTAGAGAATGAGATTGAGGAAGGAGATATCATTTTATCTAATAAAGTTGTATCTCCTAATTTCATGAGATGATCTTCTATCATCCAAGACAAAAATCATAATTTTCCTCTGATCATCTTAAAGATCGTACTAGACGTCTTGAGAGGTTTGTTGGATGATATGTAGACCACCACCCATCATCCTATGTCATACTGAATGATCAATATAGTATCTTGAACTAATCATCCTGGATGATCGCATAATCGTACTGGACAATCTATACAAATACTTGGAACTGATCGTACAAGGTAAAGCTGATTGTACTGGCTGAAAGGACTATTTTGTACTAATCGTATAGGATGATCTATCGATCATACTAGACGATTTTTGATGTCAAATTAAAAATTAGGGCTTCTTTTGAGGCTCTCTATTTAAGCTCTCTTATTGTCACTTGAAAAAATCTTTTACTATGGAGTTAATCTGAGAGAGAGATTAGAGAAGGAAGAGAGAGAAATCCTTATGAGGGGGAGTTATAAGGAATTCATAAAGGTTGCTCCAAGTAATATTTTCATCGTCTTCTTCAAGTTGCTTTTCTAGTTCCTTGATGGCTCTAGGGGAGATCTTCATTAGTATCAAATCTAGGTTTTCTGTCTTCACCAAGAGGGTGAAAAAGGATTCCAAGATTCTTTGCCTACTTTAGGATCTAGGAGGAAGTAAAAAGATTCCAAGGTTCTCTACCTACTCCAAGATGGAGTAAAAAGATTCCAAGATTCTATGCCTACTCTAAGAGGGAGTAAAAGGGTTCAAGGTACTCTGCCTCATCGAGTCTGTGGAAAGATTTTGTAAGGGCTTCTCCACCTTATTGTGGGGGCAAAAGGGGAGACACTACTTTTAGTTCAATACATGGATAGGAGGTTTCCAGGGAGTGGACGTAGGTCAAGTTGACCGAACAACTATAAATCTAATATTTTCTTTTTATTTACTTTTTCACATTTTTTTATAATTTATTTTGTGGTCGAAATCTCTGATTTTTTGTTATTATGAAATTACTGTTGCTTCTCCATAAATTGTTCATTTTAAAACATTTAAAAAGATTTTCTTTTTCTCTTAAAGAAAATTTTAAATAATCAATTCAGCCCTCCTCTTGGTTAGCCTTGGGACTAGTTCTTTAGGGTTTAACAACCCTCACAAAATTTTATATAATATGAGGTTTATCTATAACAACAGTTGGCAATAGAAAATACAATAAATTAAAGCCAATCCTATAAAAATGTAACTAGCAAAAAAGCATACCTATAGTATAGATCATAGTATACTATTAAGCTACTCAACTTGCTCCTTGCCCTTTTCCTGACTAGAAAATGGAAGAAAAAATAAGAATGAGCTAACATAGCTCGATAGGCTATCAGAGCCTAAAACATGAATTTATATCTAAAATTAAAAGGACTAAAAACACTATACTGTAATAATAAGCTAAGGTATTGTATTGAAAGTTGAAACTAAAATAAATATTAATATTGAATTTTTTTGTAAGCATTTAAATAACTATTAAAACTATTTGAAATATAAATAAATATCTCATAGTAAATATCTGAATAGCCCTCATGCACAACCTTTTACTATATATAAACAAATAATGCAATCCCTTCTCATCGCCAATATAACCCCTTCTCTGTGCCAATAGAATCCCTTCTTAAGGGTTATTATATTATCTCGCAGGCTTTAGAATCATAATTTACCTCAAGATTTAAAGTTTTTATCACATAATATATACCCGCCAACAAAATTCTATATTTTAAACATATAAAAACATATTCCTATGCATTTTAGTAAGAAAAGTATAATTGAACTCAATTCATACTTTTCCAAAATGCCAAAAATCTTACTAAGTAGAAATTTATATTTTTAAAAACTAATCAAATTATCAGAGATAATATATAATAGCATTCTGAAGCTTTAACTGAACTAAAACATTATTTTTACATGTCAAAAATAAAATTTTGAATTGATAAAAATTACAACTTTTTAAGATCACTTGGTAAAAAATCTAAAAAAAAATACTCAAAATGACCATAATAGTCAGTACTAATAACATATTAAAAGTTGCAAGAAAAAAAATTATCAAAATATAATAAAATCACATTTTTGTAAAAATAAATTTGATAAAAAAAATCCCCAAAAAATTAAATTATTAAAATTTGAAATATGAAAAAATTACCTACCTCGATCTAAGCTAAAAATTACAGCTTTTTAAGATCACTTGGTAAAAAATCTAAAAAAAATACTCAAAATGACCATAACAGTCAGTACCAATAACATATTAAAAGTTGCAAGAAAAAAAATTATCAAAATATAATAAAATCACATTTTTGTAAAAATAAATTTGATAAAAAAAAATCCCCCAAAAAAATTAAATTATTAAAATTTGAAATATGAAAAAAATTACCTACCTCGATCTAAGCAACTTTCTTAACTGGGTCAATGACTAAAAATGAATCGAAGCCACCCAAAATGAACTTTCTCCAACTAATAAACCCTCTCTCTCTCACTAGGCACTGTTCAAATGAAATGAAATAGAAAAACAATGGATTTAGATATTTTTAAGTGTAGAATTTATACTAGTGCCTAGGACCCACAATTTGTGCACCGGGGTGCTAGTTCATTTTTTTTATTTTTCAAAGCTCATAATGTTGAGGCACCAAGCCCAGCGTTAGTTTGCCAAACAACATAACATATAGGCACTTTTTTGGATTGAAACGTTGTTTTAAAAAGCTTAATTTTCTTTCGAATTTTAATTCAGGATTTTAGTCTCAAAATTGAATACGTCATTATAAACAATATAATGCCTCAGGAGTCAAAAATATCATTCATTAATGGGTTCATATAATGAAACTAAAAATTTCATTCAAGCTATAATAGTCAAATTCAAGAAAGGACGATATATAACCCCGAAGGGTTAAAATGACATTTTAACAACCATTTAATTATAATAGACTAGATGAGGGAACACTAATTTCATATTTAGGAGTATGATAACAAAGGATATATCCTCCAAAGGAAAGAAAATATCATATGTTATCAATTATCCGAATATGACGATAATAATTGTTGTTGATTTAATTTTACTAAAGAAGACTAATTGAGTTTTAAAAATCAATTTTTGAAAAAGTTGATGTGCGCACTAAATTTTCTATGAGTGCAAGTTCTCGTAATTAATTACACATAGGAAACTAGAGTCTTCTATAAATACTCTCGATTAGAATAACAACTAAAAATTTATTTAGAGATTTTTTAGTAATGATATCAAAGACACAAATTTGAAGTTTCAATTGGGACTGGATTGAATTTTGAACACTTATTTCCAAAGTCAACGGAGGAAGGTAGGAGACACTTAGAGATTCTGAAAGTAATTCAAAAATGTCCCAACCTAATCTAAGTGTTAGGCTTTAAAATTTAGATTGAAAATAATTTTAATTTGAATTGATTATTTTATTAGAATTTTGGAATTATATTCCTGGGTATTGGGGTCTTATGAATCAGAATCTACCTTGGATCCTAAATCTAAATTTGGGCAATAAAGCATAGTGGTCTGGTCCTAGCTAATACAACGTAAAACCTAGACTTACTCCAACATCGATTGGGGAGCTAGCTAACCACTTAGTCAATTAAAAATCCATGAGTCTGGTCATCATTATGAAGGAGTGGCATGGACGTTATAATTAAAGTTTTTTAGAAATTGGGACTGATGTTAAGAGATGATCCTAATTGGTCCCTTAACTTATGTGAGGTAAAAATGCTTAAAAGAAATATAATTAAAATTTTAAATTCTTTTAGTTAGTTTTTAATGTGATGTATGCTGATCGAATCAATTAAATGCATAAAATATGCATGAAGCAATTTCTGAAAAATGCTTAAAAATATTTTTCTTAGATATTTCATAACATCCCCTTGACAGATCTGTACCCTCAAATGCTGGGTGGTCTGCCAGAGCCTACAGGCAAGGAGGTGCCTAATAAAAAAGAGAAGGTAAAATATGTTTTATACACTCCCAGCGGTCATGGGCTTACTTCTTAAATCGTTAGAATTTCTATGTGAGCTAAAAAATTATTTTTAAATTTAAGTAGAAAATGTTTTAATGTACCCTCAAAAGCTTTCACATATTTAGGCTAAAATAAAAATGATATGCAAATCGCAAAAAAAAAACTAAAAAAAAAAGCATGCAATCATATCAAATCAAACACATCAATCAATATAATTAATTTCTCAAAGTAATGTCCGTAGACAAATGCCTCATTTATTACAACCTAGAATTACATAAATTAAAAGTGGTCAAGCACCACTAATCACAAATCCAAATTCTAATCCTAAGACAGACATAAGTGACTTTGAGTGAGATATTCTTCGTCTTTAGCTCTTCATCCTTCTCGTCTTCAAACTCCCTGGATTCATCGTACTAGGATATCCAAAAGGAACATAAAACTCTTCACCCAAGAGGGGGGGTTATTCTTTTCCCATTTAGGTATTGAAGTAATCTAAAATTGAGCTTCCAAATTAAAAAAGGATTGTCCCCCTGAGGGGCATCATTTTCTCTTTGGAATCCAATTTTGGATACTTATATCCTAACTCAAAGACTAACTTTCACAACTCTTAACTCTTAAACAAATTACATTGATATATAAATAAAAATCTAGACTCTCTTATAAGGTTTTCTTAGGCATTTGAAAATAAAACACATCCCAAGTAGTTTATATGTATGTGTAATAAAGTAAATCATACTTAGCCACACTCTTATTTATTTGGGGGCTAAGTAGCTGAAGCACCTATAGCATTTATAATAATTATTAATTTAGCCCCCTTTTATTGCCCTACACGAGCATGGTTACCTACAAAAAACTCAATGAGAAACCAAATTGGTCAACCTTAAAGTAAACTATCGTCCATCAAATCAATTCATAGAGTGCAGTAAAAAGTAAATAAATACTCATATCAAGCAAATTTCAATCACAACATGCAATGAATATCAGAAAATCCGGCACATAGCAGTAAAGTAAATATCAATCTAGCTTAAACTAAAGTTGATTGTCCTAATAAACCATCTAAAGTGTGTGCTGAAGGTCGTGTGGCTGGGGTAGACCCTAAAATGGGTACCTTGTTAAAATTATCAAATGTTCAGGGGATGTTGAAGGTTAAAGGGTAAATTTATGTTTGAGTCACCCATCCATTAATCAAGAGGCACTTGCCTCTTTACGTTCAGAGATGATGATCACGCTTACTCAGCATACAAGTAGTCACAAACACTCGCCCAAGGCATCCCAAGTTTATGCCAAAGGTAGCCATCCATGTGTACCTACCTACGTCTAAGCCACATATTTATAATGATCGTATCATGTAAAAAATAAATAAATAATAAATGATCATATCATGTGTTTATATATATATATATATATATATATATATATATATATATATATATATATATATATATATATATATATATATGTGTGTGTGTGTGTGTGTGTGTGTGTGTGTGTGTGTGCGCGCGCGCGCGCGCTATAGTTATATCACCTTATGTAGCTCCCAAAACCTTAATAATGCAAGGTCAATGATTAATTTTTGTACATATCATGGTATAATGCATAAAAATTATCTTTAAAATCCCCTCTTTCCTCTTCTCTCTCTACATCTTGCAAGCAAAATCTATTTATTGCCCATAGACATATCAAGATTCAACATTAATTAAATATAAATATATAATATTTATACAACTTGATCTCTTAAATGTTAATTGTTACCTCATTTTAATTTATTTATTAATAAACATAAACCCAACTTTATTTAGTATTATATTAATTGAAAACATTGAGTATTTAATAATTTTTAAATTATATTTGCAATGTTGAGGGAATTTTTTATAACAAAATATTAATTTTATTTCATATCAAGAATTAACTTCTTTTTTTTTTTTTTTTTTTGCTTTTTTGAATCAGATGATTATATAGAATAATTATTCAATTATGTTATTTAGCTCCCTGATACAAGATCTTTGCTCCATCACTTATTCCTTAGAAAAATAATTATGTTAGGAGTCAATGATATTATATCAAAATGAATTTAAAAATTACAAGGTTGATTGGTTGGTAAAAAAAATACATTGTAAAAGTAATAAAATACATTTGAAATATTTTTAAATTGTTTGGATATGTAAAATAAATATGAAATTATTTCTTTATTTTTTTTTGGCTTAAAATAAAAAGAATACAATATAAAATACAAAGATAGAGTGGTCAATGAAAGAGGTTGCCAACTGCAATGGCCGATAACGACGATCTGACAGAGGTGGCGACCGGCAATGGTGGCCTACAATGGCAAGCAATGAAATTCCAATGCATAAAAAATGAACTAGATGATGAATTACAAAAACACCAAAACTTTACAATACTTTTTGTTTACTCCAAACCAAACACCTACATTTAAAATATTTTACACCCCTTCACAAACTAAATTGCCCCTAAATTTATTTTAAAATTAATGTAACATAGAAAAAAAAAATTTATTCATCTTAAAATAAATATAATAATTTAAAAACCATACAAATACATTTTCTATTAAAATATGCTGATATAATTCATAAAATGTATATCAAACAAATATGAAAGGCAACAAACTACTATCTTGATTGTCTCAATTTAGAAGCTTAAATAGCACGTCTGAAGAAATTAAAATACCCAAAAAAAAAAAAACATACAGATATTTGACGATATCAACTATTAAAAAAAAAACAAACTAATGGAGAAATTCTGCATGAACTTTAATTCAGCAGGTTTAAAGATGAACATTGCTTTATTTCATATGGTTTTCTCTTGAACCAGTTCTATAAAAATTCATCTCAGGAACAAATTCCCTCAAAAAATGAAGCATATTTCTTGCCTACTTCAGACAGAACAAAATCAAAGCAGAATTTAACTTGCTGAAGCTTTCACTGCTTTCTCCGCTGCGTCATCCAAGTCTTCTGCGGTGATCAACGCCAAGCCACTTTCCTGCGCAGTTTGAATCAATACAAAGACTATTTATTTAATTTTTTTTCCATGATGAATGAGAAAACAAATTAGATAGCGCCATAGTAAAGTAGAAGGAAATTAATAAGATTCTGAAATTGGTCACCTTGAGAATTCTCTTCCCTTGATCAACATTGGTTCCTTCCAAACGAACCACCACAGGCACCTTTAATGAAACCTAGTAATGCATAAAAAATGGCAATTAGTAATCAATACAGTAATGTTCTATGAAAAATAAAGCCCAAAAAGAGCCTAATCATATAAGCCTACAGTAGTTTTTCTGGGATTACTAGGCGCTATACTCAAAATAGCCTGAAAGAACATAAACTAGAACTTTATAATGAGAATGGAGAAGAAACAATGAATTTTCTTGAAATGTTTCATCTCCCTTAAGATGTTTACAAGATTCGAGGGCTGATAAGATAATTGGCTCTGGGGATGAAGCAATGAAAATAAAATGAAATGCATCGAACCTGCTTTGCAGCATTAACAATGCCACTTGCTATCACATCACATTTCATGATTCCTCCAAATATGTTAACCAAAATTGCCTTCACTTTGTCATCAGAAGTTAATATTTTGAATGCTTCAACTACCTGTAACAAGTCACCAATTAGTCTCCAAGAAAAAAAAAAGGGTATGGGGAGAATTTTCCACAATGTAACAAATAGCAAGATCAAAATAGCAGAGAAAATTCTCATCCCGTGAAGTTGCGTGGGGAAGAAAAAAAAGCAAATAAATCAAAATATTACAAGTCATCATTATCATTAGGCTTGTTGAAACTTATTTGGGTTTAGTTCTATGAAGGCTTATTTCACCATTTATACCCATTAAGGCTTTGTTTGGGACGGCTTTCTTCCTGCTTCTTAAAGCGGCTTTGTAGTACAAAAAATAATTTTGTACTAAAAAGCCGTTTTAAGAGACAGTAAGAAAGTCGTCTCAAAACGAAGCCTAAGTGACACATCCAATGTTAAAACATATTTTGCACAAAATTTTTTGTACAACTTCTATTAACGTTATCTTTGATCTATCCTTTTAATTCCAATCTTTCAACATATATTTCGCCACCCAACATATTGGTGTATATCTTTTACCTTTCTTTGTACATGCCCAAAGCACCTAAGTCAATCTTTCAGTATATTATCTTCAACAGATACTATTTTTATCATCACACTAATATAATCATTTCTTAATCCATCCTTAGCATTCTTATTTATGTCAAATTCAATTTCTCTATCAACGCGTCAACAATCTTTGATCCATACAACATAGCTACCCTGATATTTAAATCTCAAAGATATTCTATTATGACATAGTACTCTAAAGATACTTCTCATCTTAATTACCCAAATTTAACCCTATAAGCTATATCCTCAACAATATACTCGCTCTTCATATTAGAGCCAAAATATTTGAACTTATCACACCTAGATATCATTTTATATTATAATAATATTGACTCATAATAATATGATATACACTCAAATTATTTATTAAAATATTCCTAGGATGCATTTTAGTTATGAAAAATAGTTTTACATTAGACCTACGGGATTTGATGAAGGAGAGTAACGTAACATATTTACCTATACATACAAAAGATGAATTTAGTTGATATTATCAACTTTAATGTGAAAGAATCTACCTAGTCTGCCTTAATAAAATATTAATTAAAAGGCCACACAGCATTTGATAACAAACTCACACAAGACTGGGAAATTACATTGTGTTGAATAGTAAACTAAGTGCAGATATGGTTGGACTTTTCACCTGTTTTGTAATAACAATAAGCTGTCATAAAGCAGATGGTTTTTTAATAGTGTTTTCAAACTGATTGATAAAACAGCTTTTGACGGCAGCTTTGCATCTTTCTTCATGCAAAGTAGAAGACCAACCAAATGAAGCTAATAACTGCTATTGTTTTAAGTGGCAGAGACCACTATAAATTCATAATTACCTTTATGTTTAAATATTTATGCACACTCGTGCATATTGGAAAAAGGATAACAATTTATAATCCAGTTATAAACCTGAAGAAATAGACACTAGTGATAGGAGAAAACTCTACACCTGGCCTTCTGAAGCATTCCCACCAACATCTAGAAAATTGGCAGGTGTACCACCATGCAGTTTTATTATGTCCATGGTTGCCATTGCCAATCCTGCACCATTAACCATGCATCCAATTTCTCCATCCAGTCCAATGTAGTTTAGATCAGCTTTGGCAGCAGCAACCTGCAGTACAAACACACACAAAAAAAAAAAAAAAAAATGGAGGCTGTCTCAAATACAACAGAACAAAGAAATAATATATATATATAATAAGCACCTATTAAAAAGGGGGGTGGACTGAGAAATTGAATCCTTCATTCACTTGTCTTTCAATCTAAATTATCTAAATTAATCATATGTAGCTTGTGATTTATGAAGCTAAGTGAATGCTAAGAAGTTCCACATTAAGATGGACTATTTTTCTCTTGCTGGAATATTAGCTAAAACCTTCAAGATGCATCATACCTCTCTTGGGTCTTCCTGAGATGAATCGCGCAGCGCAAAAATTTCTTTCTGCCTGAAAGCAGCATTATCATCAAAGTTCAACTTAGCATCAGCAGCCACTAGCTGGTTATCAGATGTCTCGGCAATTGGGTTGATCTAATCAAAGAAAAGCATTGAATTAATGCATCGGTCAAATAAATAAGAATGTTAAGAATAAATATGTTCAACAGCAAGCCTTTATCTTATTACATGGGGTGGGTCGACTATATAA
This sequence comes from Dendrobium nobile, assembly GCA_022539455.1. NCBI lineage: Eukaryota > Viridiplantae > Streptophyta > Magnoliopsida > Asparagales > Orchidaceae > Dendrobium > Dendrobium nobile. Next base: position 26,362,280 of record CM039730.1, read on the forward strand.
ATCATTTTTCAAAATGGTCCTGTTAAGAGTCAAATTCCTATTTAAATCTAATAGAAAAATATCATTTCTGAGACTTTTTGACCAAATGTTTTTACTTCTTTATCTACCTCTCTTAATATAGGCCAAACAAATATATTGATGACATTTATTCCTTCATAAATAAATTATATAATTTATGTAGGAAAATAACCTCCAGTAGCGTGCAATCAGACTTGCAGAATAGTTCATAAAGCTTCTTCACTTGTTCAATTGAAGCATTCCTATCAGCCACCTTTGGTGCAAGACCATCGACAACTTTAGCAGCATCCTCATCTGTGATTCCTTTGAAAACATCAATAGGAACCTTTACAAGGAAATAAATGCCATTTAGAAGGCACATGATAGAATAGGACACAGGCCAAAAATAGTAGAAATCTTCAAAATATCAATCCAAATAAATCAAGAGAATTAGGATAACCTTGACAATCATATCTGGGAACTTCTCTGCAAGGTCTTCTATGCTCGTTCCTCCCTTTCTACAAGCTATAATAAGCTGGGAAGAATGAGAGGCAATTATAATCATGGAAGTTACACCCTTTCTCATGGTATCAAATCAGAAACAACAAAGAAGAATGAATAAACAAGCAAGCAATTGAAAGCAATGAAAATGACAAATGAATGCAAGTGGTTTAATATGAGCAATGATAAAGCATTAATCTTTGCAAAAGGACAATTAAATTATTTAATGGCACCTTACTTGTCAATAGCAAATAGTGGATTATAGCATAAAGTTTCCTAGAGCCAAAGTAAAAAGCGCATAGCATGGAAAGAATAATTTAAAAAAACAATGCAAATCATAAAATACTAAGAAGAATAAGAAAGAATAGGTGGTTATAATAACATAAGTTCTACCCTTTCTCATGATGTCAAATTAAAAACAACAAAGAAGTATGAATAAACAAACGATTGAAAGCAATGAAAATCACATATGATTGCAAGTCGTTTAACAAGAGCAATGATATAACCATTACTCTTTGCAAAATGACACTTGAATAATTTATTTATTGGCACCCTAGTTGCAAATAGCGAATAGTGGATTATAGAGCAAAGCCCCATAGCAAACAGACCATAGTGGTGCACATTATTTTTAAAAACAAAGCAAATCATAAAAATATTGAGAAGAACTTATTAATACTTTAACAATGTAAGAGAGAATATCTTTTAAATAACACACACAATCAATGTCACATAATATTATACCATAAAATTGCATTAAATACATGATGGTTAACAATGATCAATCAAATTGAAACATCAATTATGAAAAATAAAATAATTCGATTTCTAAATAAAACTAAAGTGATTACAGTAATATATAAAATTCAAGTAAAATGCTAAAAAGTTTCGAGCATAGGCTAAAAAACATAAGAAATACTTTGTCTACATGATGTAGCGCGGATGGGGTGGGGAGGGGAGGGGGGGGGATTTGAAATTAAATTAAAATTAAATGAGAAGAAGGGGGGTGGTTAATTAAATCCCATAATTGGATATCCAATTAAGGAATTAAATAACTAAGGGAGGGAGGGGCCGACGGCATTTAAGAGGGGCTTGAGAGTTAATGGAGAGAGATTTAAATGCTTGCCAAGTGGGGAACCTTAAATTAGGGATGAATATTTAAATCAAATCCTATTTGAATTTGAAATAGGTTTGATTTGAATACTTTTCTAAAATAAGATAACTAAATTAGTGAAAGGATTTGAAATTTAAATACCAAAATAAAGAACTATTCATAGAAGTCTCCTTCCCGATTGATTAAAAAATATTCTAGTAGACAATCTTTGAACTCCCACCATGACCAGATCGGATCGGATCTCGCAAGTCTCTCCACCAATACCAGGGCAGAGCCTTCACTTCCAGACATAGAGTGGTTGTGGCGAGTTTTTCAACTTTTGTCAACTCATTTATAGCAAAATATCGCTCCACCCTATAAATCCACCCATGAACATCTTCTCCCTAAAAAATGACATCTTCAACTTTCTCATCCTAGGATCGACAACTCCCCTAAATCGGCTCTCTAATCTTCATTATTCTAATTTCTTCGCCAGTCATATCCTTCACCCATTCCTCTCGAAGTGCCTCCAAAGGTGGCATCTCTTCTTCCTCCAAAATTTTCACCTCCTGATCCTCCCTCATCATCCCTATATTAGGGTTTCCCCCACTTCCTTATCCGATCAATGGTGCCCTTGCCTCCGATGATGTCATTTTGGCTTGAAACTCTAACAGCATTTCATCTTTTTCATATTAAAAAATATGCCCTCAATTGTTAAAATTCGCTCTCTAAATTCAGATTTCAGATTTTCAACTTCCCCATCAAGCCTCTCCTCCAATGCATCAACCTTCTTAGCCACTATAGGTCCCAAAAAAGGTGCTATAATACCAATTTGATAGAAATTCGATCTCCACACATCAATAACGAAGAGAAAATGTAACAGATATCAACGAGAAAGAATGAGATTATGGGCTAATTTATTTTTATATCTGCACAACAAACCAAGATGCAAGTTGATCTACTATTATAGAGGTAGATCGACTCTCCCCAAACACTATGCGTCACTAGGAACAACTTCAAAGAGAACTACAGTAAAAACACAAATCACATAATGAAAATAAAACAACTTAATAAATCCTAAATAAGTCTTCTTAATTCCCTCCCAAATCTAAATTCAAATCAACCCCCTTTCCTTAAATGAACCTTTCTAATTATCTCCCAAATCTGAATTCAAATCAATCCTCTTTCCCTAAATAATCCTTCTTAATTCTCTCCTAAATCTGAATTCAAATCAAACCTTTCGCTAATTTTTTTTCTTTTTCTACACACAAAAAAAAAAGATTTTCTATGGTAAATAATTAAAGGTAGAATTAATCCCCTTTGAGCACCCCCTCTCTCCTTGCCCGCCGTCCACACTAGTGAGGCCCATAGGGCTCTTCCGCCCATCAGCTAGATCAGATCCCACAGCTGAGATCGGGTTGATTGGCTGTACTGGCTCAGCTGGTCCATCAGAATCATAGAAAATGCTCATATCAATAAGAAAGTTGAAGATATAACTAAGTACTAATGAATTGTCATTACAAATGACAACATTCATGGAAATGGCTCCACTATCTCATGACATTCAATTAGATTTCTAATAGAACTTACTTTTAGAAAAAAAATACTGATGGCTACTAACTACAATGAAGCAACAAGATTTCCTGCCGAGGGTTGGACCAAGGGTCATCATCATGCCCTACCATTGTGTACTTAAATCAGCTTAAACAACACTAACATCAAATGCCGCTATACACAGCATAATAGCCTGATAGAAGGATTCAAAATGCCTGACAATCATACCCTTTGATTCAATTCATAAAATCCAATGCACAACAACAACAACAACATCAAGCCTTTGTCCCACTACGTGGCGTCGGCTACATGAATCCTTTTTAGCCATTGCGTCCGGTTAAAAGTCAAATTCTCATCTAAATCTAATAAAGAAAGATCATTTCTAATATTTTCTAACCAAGTCTTTTTAGGTCTAACTCTACCTTTCTTAACATAAGCCAACTCTAATACCTCAACTTTCCTAACCGGGTCATCGGAAGGCCTCTGTTTAATGTGACCAAACCATCTAAGGCGACTCTCTCTAATCTTATCTTCCACTGGAGCTACTCCAACCTTTTCACGTACATGCTCATTTCGTATCCTATCTCTAAGGGTCAAGCCACTCACCCACCTAAGCATCCTCATCTCTGCAACACTTAACTTAGTATTATGCTTCTCTTTTAATGGCCAACATTCGGCACCATAAAATCCAATGCACAGAGCCAAATAAATATTAATATTGCGTATTTTCATAGTTTAATATTGCAAAAATATATATATAATGCAATGGATTCACACTTCATAAACTGGGAAACCCAATATTCTCAATCACATTAATGAACATGCCAAATACAACCATTGCCAAAAACAATGTGGGTTCACCCATATGATGCAAAGATTTGACCTCTTCACACAAGAATTAAACATTCTAAATGTTAACTGTAAATGAAATCTTCTGCCAATTAAACATTATAGAGGTTTTATGGTTTTTACAAAATTAATGTAGGACTACAACATGTGATACAATTTATAGAGATTTGTAACGTTTGAATGACTATTATCTTTGGCAGCAAAAAAAAAGAAAAAAGGTCATACACGTGGATAAAAAAAACCATAAAATCCTGTAAAAAAAAAATTAAAATATGAAGTGACTGAGATCATGATGATTATTGGCCTTATCAAAGTACTTAGGGTCGGCCAATAATCCATGCATTAATTTAATGAGGGATTAGCCACACAACTGTTGACCTCTGAATAATAACCAAAGGGACAAAAGAGAAAAAAAAAAAAAGAGCAACGTAGAAATCTTATAGCACATACCCGTCGGATCCATGAAATCCTCCGCGAATCCTGCAGATTCGGCGCCGCTCCAGTCGATTTTCCGTGTTTCCTGCGCAAATCTTGCGATGTCGCCTCGATCGAACGACCACAGGCATCGTTAAATAGAAGCCGAACACCTCCCGACCTCCTGCTCTCCCCGACTCCACACGCCGAATCCCTGCAGGCTGCCGAGCTCTTCTCCTCTCGTTCTTCCTCCACGACCTCCCCTTTATTCCCTCAAGCCGAGCCCTCTCGGCTCTTCCGATCCAGACGAGAGAGAGAGAGAGATCTACCTTCCTCCATTTCGCACTCAACGCTAGCAGCCGACCACCCTCTCCGATCTCCAGCTCCGACGCCCGATCTCCTCTCTTTCCCGCAACCGAACCCAGTCACCCGATCTCCCCCTCTGCCCAACTTTGCTCACTCGACGACATTCCCTCCGTGTCTGATCGGAGCAAACAACGGGAGCACGCTGACAGTGAAGGTAACTCTCTCCCTCATGCGCTTCTTTGGCCCAATCCCGTGAAACCAGAGGAAGAGGGAGGGGGATTTCCTTATCTCTATTATTTTTTTTTATTGTAATTAAATATATTAATTATATTTAATGATTATTAATAATTATTAATTATAATTAAGTATAATTATTTGTAATTAATTACCTTTAATTATAGTTTATTATTATTAATTAACTATAATTAATTAAAATTAATTATGCTTAATTATTTTAATTATAACTAATCATCATTATTAATTATTAATTATAATTAGTTTAGTTAATTATAATTAAAAAAAATTATGGTTAATTATTATTAATAATAATTAACTGTAATTAACTATAAAATAATTTTAATTAATTATTTTAATTAATAGTCATTAATTATAATTAATTAAGATTAATTAAAATTAATTATTTTTAATTATAGTTAATTATTAATAATTAGCTGTAATTAAGTAATAATTAATTATAATTATCTTTAATTATAAAATGCAAAATGCTTCTCTCCCTCGATCCTCGTGCCGACATCTACGCACCCAGCGCAGGTATAATTTCTAAACCCTAAAACTCCGAGAATTTGTTTCAACGCATTCGTCGAGACAAAACGACCACCTATACACGCTTTTCTTAGCGTGGTGGGAGGGAGTGCGTCACGACGCTTGCGACGAAGCGAATAATCACCTAAATTCCTTCTTCAAAATTCGTATCGCCTTGGAAACCCCGCCTATACACGCTTTTCTTAGCGTGGTGGGAAGGGATCCCGGTGCGATACGTACGACGAAGCGGGGATACCCATAAGTACCCGCTCGCAGGGAAATAACTGTCTTTCTTGCAAATATTTACAAAAAAATGTTTTCTTGCAAAATGTTTTCAAAAAATACCATACACGCTTTTCTTAGCGTGGTGGGGGATCAAAAAATTACACGGCCGCGGTGTCCTCGAAAGAGGGCACCTACCATACACGCTTTTCTTAGCGTGGTGGGAAAGGCCCAGTTTTCCGTAGTTTTCCCCTAAACGGGAGAGACGCCGGAAGGCTGCCGAAATTTCGGGTGAATGCAATGCTACATTTGGATCTCATTTGAACTCAAGAGAACAGTTTGGGACTTGGACTTGATTGCACTCGAATACATGCAAGAACGACGAAGGACTTATACTTGGACCTTTGAACAATATCTAAGTGACTTAAATAAACTTGAATCCAATAAAAGAAATGTGCAAATGACAGTGGAACTTGAACTCTACAAAAACAACAGAAGATTTGAGTTGGACTCAAACTGAACTGCATTTGAACTTGAAAAGAACAATAACAAGAACTCAAATAAATTAAGTATTGTGGACATGAACTCAATTGGAACTCGTACCTGAATTTGATTTAACTCAGAACAATAGAGGACTTGAAGCACATACATAGAATAGAACTTGAATCATGATTGCAAGAGAGCTTGGTTCGAACCAAGTAAAGGAGGATCAATCATGGACAATGAGGGACTCAAGCATGAATTGAGTTACATGGAACTTAAATCACATCAAACTAAAAATGTGATACATGACATGATATTTAAAGTGAGATCATGATTGTTGAGTCAATATGCCCAAATCAAGTGCAAGAAAGTACATACAAGACTTGTAACGAATGAAGAGCCTCACTCACAAATCATAATAAAGAGTCATGCAATCAAGTGCAAGTTAGTGATCAAGTGGATTAGTCACAAACTTTCAACACGACATGTTTTCAATCAATGGCGAATGAATGGTAATCGTTATGCTGAGGATTAGAAGCCCTAATGAAGAAAACTATTAGTCAATGCAACGATTGACATACAACAGATATAAGCACCCGCAAACTCTCGTATCAAGGGTATTCTAGCATCCTCGTAGTCAACATCGGAATTCAAACATATAAATTGACTTTCATGCAATCAAGGATAAAAAGACCTGCAACATATATCAGCTCTCTATGAAGACAAATGTATGTTTCAAATGCCACTTTGGGTAGATGCAGAAAGACTTCAGTAAATGCAGTATCCTGAAGTCAATTTTAGTATGTGAAGGAATACATCTACCTGTCCACTCATAACAATGACGGATGTACTATATGAGCCAAACAACTACAACGAATACAAGCATCTACGAACCAAGGCAGGAGATTAGTTAGTGCACTATGACCCGCCTACAAAAATCAACAAATAGTGCACGGCAGTCTACCTGTACGAAGCAGCGAACAACTCAATTCAGAAGCTGCTACGCCACGCCACCGGATCTGCAACATTCGTACAAGCAGACAGAAGGCGTCCACAAACTACAACGCCACGCCACCGGATCTGCAACATTCGTACAAGCAGACAGAAGGCGTCCACAAACTACAACGCCACGCCACCGGATCTGCAACATTCGTACAAGCAGACATAAGGCGTCTACAAATATTCCAAAAATACTCCCTGCACGTGCACTATAAATTGTATACACATAGGTACACTAAAGAGGGAAATATATTCTCAACCCGCATGAGCCCCGGCGAGCGTGTTATTGGTACACACGTGACGTCTAGGGATGCTGCGCGGGTTGATAAGTGAATTCAGGTTCGAAACCGATCCTTCTATACGGGTCAATAGAAGTCGACAGGGTTCGAACCAACAAACAAATATACGGTTGTGGTGACCGCCATATTTGTCTTAAAACATTCATATTGGGCCATCAAGGCCTACAACAATGTGAATTCACTAATAAAGGCACGAATCCTACAAAACCCGATCCTCTGTCGACAGCCTGACAGAGTTGACAAGGTTCAATCCATAAAAAGAAATGACCCCCAAACACCCCGATGATGGCCGTGTTGAATGCAGATCTCAACCGGAGGGGTTCACAAATATTTTTCAAATGCCGTTCCAAATATCAAAAAATCCCACGAAAATCCAAAAATCCACAAATTCCAAAATCCCAAAAATATTTAAAATTGAAATAAATCCATCAACGCTTAAAGCAAAATCCATCCACCCTCCGCAACAGTTTGTCGGGGTGGACAAATTCAAATAAACTCTAGCTCACAAAGAGCCAAATGCCTAGTCGAAAATATCACTAGGATCCATTCTCAAATAATCTTTTGCCAGTAAGGACGTGGTACGTGTCCTCTAACCGGCAGTTTCGCCGCCAAATGGCACTGCAGGTAAACGATTATGACCCGAGGCCCTCTGAACCGAGTGGTTTCGCCGCCAAATGGCACCACAGATAGCGGTTATGGCCAGAGCCAATACGCTCCTTAATGACGTTAAATCCTTGAGATATGAATCAATAGGATATGATCGATAGGGCACAAAGCCCTCTGTTAGCTAAAGTGGATTCAAATTTGTCCCCTTAGACAAACATTCAACCTCGGTCTACAAGGTCCCCTTGGACGAAGCAACCCATGGCTGCTGACAAGGATCCTTCTGTCAGGTTGGGTCGACTCCTCCTCTGACTAAGTAGACCAGGGACCACGATGGCCCGGGACGACGGAACCATGGGATCTTGATCGGGTCTATCCTCCATTCCCCCACCATCCGCTTTAAGTGCAAGATGGTGAAATTTCTATTTTTAAATATCAAATTTCCCAAATTTCCAAACTTTCTAAACATTTCCAAATACCCAAATTTAAATCCAATTTCCCAATCCGATTTCTACCAATACCTAAATCCATTGCTGCTACTATATGCCAGATACACGTATCTCTACGTATCTGATTGACGACTAGCCTTAATCGAAAGTTCTCTCTCGTGATCGGGAGGGGTAATTAACTATAGGGGCTTGCGCCTATAGGAAACCAGAACTCAGATCATAAAGTCCTAAAATAATGAGGGCGAAATCTCTGAGCAGTGTCTTATCTACAAACTCATCTGCCTTCCAAAATTTACCCCGGAACCTAGTTCGTTAAAACTCCCTCGCCGAATGAATAAAAAAGAAATCGCGCGGCGGGGAGGCCGAGGCCGAATTTTCGGAGCCCACAACAACTTAGCAATCATTTGTTAATGTGAGAAAGAGGAAATAGTTTCCATCAATTTACTCTATGAGCCACCATGATTAACCTATTTTAAATGTCACTTCATGTGTAACAGTGCTTCCAAATAAAATAAAGAAGTTGAAAGCATAAAATAAGGAAAATCTAGTGACTGAATAGATGTGCTATGCTACCAATTCTCCTGCAAATAAAATAAACGGTGTATAGTTAATTAGCACACGATGTAACTCCATGTGAAATACCCAACAAAAATGCTTGAGAATTGAACTATGACGCAAAAGAAAACAAACAAGAAACTTATAAAGAAATGCATGCCAAATCTTCTGATAATATAGACTAAATATGGAAAAAAAGGAACCAAGCACTAGATTTAGAAGCATACTGGGCCAGCACTAGATCGGTCAAGGGTAATGGCAAAGTACATCTCATTTACAAGGGATAACTTCTGACACAGATACACCTGTGAAAGAATGAATTGATATTTTAGAACAAAAGATTAATAGAATTGAATAATTCTCTTATATTTCATCGATGCGTACAAAGAATTAAAGTATTTAATACATAAGGCATGCATAACAATAAAAATTTGATGAAAGCGACTTAGGTAAGCACCATAAATAACACAAATATTTTTATTTAAACCATCATACTTTTACCAGTAGAAATTTCATTGAAGAATATTACTAAAATTACAAACTTAAACTACTTCTGATAGGACCATAAAACTTAATAATCTATTAAATGAATTGTAATTTGTCATCTTCTATTCCGAGGGTGTTCCCAAAAGTTGAGTTATGACTTTAGTCAATTGTGGTGAGCAGTGGGCTGCAAAAATTCTCATAAAGAAGAATAAAAGGGACTTTAATTGTCCAACATGGACTGACTGTTGCGGCAATAGCATATAAAATTAAAATAAAATTATTCATGTGAACAAGAATAATGATAGGGTGATTGCTATTAGTACAAAACTATTTGTCATCAAATTAAATTTAAGAAAAAACAACTTTAAGAACAAAAATAGACAAACAACAAGTACACACATGGAAAATATAATTATTATCGGTGACCTGACATGTAGATTATATTAGGAAGAGCTTATGAGAGGACTAATTAATCATGAAACATATCAAATAAGTTTAAGATAGAAGCTATGTTTACTTCTGCAAAATCATACAAACCATATCTTAAGAAAAAAAAAACAACTGAAGACTTTCAAAGTGGATTTATTAAATCATAAATAGAGTTCATTTTCACATAAAAGAAATAAAAATCTTTTTCGTAAAGAATATAAAGAGATAATATGAAAAATTTTGACTAAACATAAGAGCATAGTTATTTCAATTTGCATGTATATGTGTGTGCCTCATCCAACTACTTGGGGTCATTGTAGACATATAAAGATGTTTTTAAGTAAATACTTGTCATGTTATAAGATGGTGGAAATTAAAAGATTCTTAGTGAATATTCAAAAGTGATTGTTAAGGAATGTAAATAGGATCTTGTGAGCTAAATCAAACTTTCTATCTTAAAATAAGCAAGTTGCATTACAAAGACTGTTATAGAAACTCTAGGAAAGTATAGAAATCAGGGTTGGAAGCGAACTAAGTGGTCGACGAGCTACTCGTAGATTGGTTCGATTAATATCATTCGTGATCGTTTAATTAACTAAACAAACAAACTTGAACATTTTTTTAAATACTCGATCCTTAAAAAAATGAGTTTGAACAATAATGTGTTAGACTCATTTATGTCAATAAACAACATCATTTGAAGCTCGTGAACAAGCTCGATTCATGTTTGATTCACAACTGATGAATAAGCCCATTAAAAACTCGATTAATATTTGATTATAAAATTAATAAACATACATAATATAAATATTTTATATTTATTATAACATAATGATATAATAATTGTTAATTAATAACTTTTATAAATTTGATGAACAAGAGACATTTATTCATATTTGCTAGATTGTTTGTTTAAAATTTTTATGAAAAATATAAGATGAATCATAGATCGTTTGTTCATAAAAAAGCTCATTTGGTAGCTCGAAAACAGTAATTAAATATGTTCATGAACTTACTCATTTGATAGCTAAAGAAAACCCATTAGATATGTCTGTGAACGAACATGTTTGTAGTTTAAAAAATTTTGCTAGATATATTCACGAACATGCTCAATGTAATTGTTTATTAAAAGGCTCGATAATGCTCGTTCGTTAAGAATGAATATCTAGAAGTAGAGCTCGTTTGTAGCTCGATAACGCTAGTTTGTTTAAAGCTCGATAAACACGAAATGAACTGAACATGAATCAAACATGAACACCCATTAAATTAAACGAACCAATCTTGAAAATAAACAAAAAAAACTTGAATCGAACTCGAACCGAACTTGAACAAGCTGATAATAAACAAACTCAAACATGAACACGAACATACTCGGCTCGGCTTGATTCGTTTGCAGCCCTAATAGAAATCAATCAAACATGAGGAGACTTTATAGTGGAGTTGGAGGCTCAAAACGTTATTAAGAATAAAGAAATGATTATGAGGGTGCACTGACTAATATTGAAGGTCTACTTAGACAAGCAAATAATTTGGATTGCATCAAGTCAATATTAAGTCCACAACTCCACATCCTTTTGTGGTGATTATGGAGATGTTTATAAACATATTCCGAATGAGATATCTTATAGTGTGCTATTTGAAAATGACATAATTCTGATATGGAACTTCTTTTGAAATGATAATTTACACCAATGGAGGAAATTATATAAAATAAGTTATTTAAGATTATTAAAAAAAATTTGATTGAGATGCATTTTTAATGGAAGCGAAAAAAGCAGTTATTATCAAAAATCGTTGCAAGATCAAGTGATATTAGGTTAACAGGTTTAAGCAACTAAGATCTACAATACAAGGGTATTTTGTATAAAATTGCCAATATACTTTGTCCATTTTCCGGAAAACAGAAAATTTTTCAGGCATTGGTAAACACATCAGCAAAGTTTAATATATTTTAAATATGGATACTTAACCTAATTAACTTAAAATTAAATTTAATTACAGATTTAACTACCCCTTCACATTCTTGTTTATTATTGGCATTGACAAGTGTTGTCAACATTGATGCTAGCTAGCACCTAAGATCTATAATACAAAGGGTATTTAGTTGTCAATACTTAGTCTTTTTTATGGAAAAGGGAAAAATTTTTAGGCTTTGGTAAATACATCACCAATTTTTATGTCTTTTAAAACAGGGATACTTAACTTAATTCTTATTATTAAATATAATTGCAGCTGTAACTACCTTCTCACATTCATGTTTATTCTTGGCATTGAGACAAAGCTGTTAGCGTTGATAAGAAACTATCAACATTGATGCTAGCTAGCACCGCATTTGCAAGAATGCAAGCACATGAGCACTAGAGCTTGTAACCAACACAATCTCTTCTTATTGGCCAATAGCTTGTGGGTGCAAGCAAGAGCTAGCTCAAGCATGCACCATCACCTAAAGGCTTGCAAGCATATGCGCCAATTCAAGCTAAGGCTAGGAAGCCATCATCAGCATTGACACGAGTTTAGTGTTGCTGAGATCTTTTTCAATTGATAAAAGAAAATAAGTACAAAAAGCCTAGCTTGGGTTGTCACAAACCAGAGAAGTTATGTTTGAGTTTTTAGAAACCCATACATCTTTTCTTGGATGGACAAAAACATAGGTTGCTATTAAACCTCACATAAATGCTTGGATTTCAAGGAAAAAAAGAAAGAAATATTAGCATCAACACTATAGTTGTCCCCAACACAATAAGAATGCTTTGTTGCAAGAAACACAAGAATGCATGTTTAGTTTTCAAGAAAAAAATGGCAGCATACCATAGTTGATTAGTTGCCATAAATCCAAACATGTATGCTTAGATTTAAAAAAGGCAATAATACTTAGATTGTCACTAACCCAATAATGATGCCATGATTATAAGAAACCATGCAAACATGTTCATACTTTTTTGAGGGATGAGAGAGCAATATTTAGAATGGCTTTCTTCATTTTTGAAGCATTTTAGTTTTTATTTTATTTTATTTAAACCTTTCTATTGGGATGAGAAGAGGTGGTCATCATAAAAAACATAAATTTCATCACTTTCAAAGGTAATATATATATATATATATATATTATGTCTTTAAAAATTCTAAGCAAGAAACAAATATTTTAGGAGAAGTTTTATTTTAAATTGGTGTACTTTAAAAATCTTTTAAAAGCCATTTAGGGTTTTTATTTGAAATGAAGCTTTATCTACTACAAGTTTTGATTTTTTTTTTCAATTTTAAACTTGAATTATGGAGGTCAACCCTAGAGTCTAAAGGTTTTCGCTTGAGTAGATCTAAAACTGAATATATGGAGTGTAATTTTAGTAGTAATAGACCTAATAGGGGGATTGTGACTTTGGGCGATCAAGTCATTAATAAGAGTACACGTTTTATATATCTTGGATCTATTGTTCATAGCGATGGTGAAATAGATGGCGATATTATCAGTAGAATTCAAGTTGGATGATTGAAGTGGAAGAATGCATCGGGCTTGTTGTGTGATAGAAAACTCCCCCTCAAACTTAAGGGAAAATTCTATAAGATGGTGGTGAGACCTGCAATGCTTTATGGTGCAGAATATTGGCCAATAAAAGAGAAGCATAATACTAAGTTAAGTATTGCAGAGATGAGGATGATGAGTGAATTTACCCTTCGAGGCAGGATACAAAATGAGCATATACGTGAAAAGGTCGGAGTAGCTCCAATGGAAGATAAGATTAGAGAGAGACACCTTAGATGGTTTTGTCACATAAAACGACGGCTTTCCGATAACCCGATTAGGAAAGTAGAGATGTTAGATTTGACTTATATGGAGAAAGGTAGAGGTAGACCTAAAAAGACTTGGTTAGAAACTATTAGAAATGATATTTATTTATTAGATTTAAACGAGAATTTGACTTTTAACATGACATAATGGAGAAAAGGGATTCATGTAGCATACCCCAAATAGTGGGACAAAGGCTTGATGTTGTTGTTGTTGTTGTTTAAAATATATTTATGCCCATATATTAAGGGAAATGGGGAAAAAGAAATCTTCTCTTTTGAAAGACATTAGTTGAGGTGATATCAAGTAGCATATGAGTGAGAGCCAACCTTGATTCAAATAAATCATTTTGATTTCAACTCTAATTACTTAATAGTCGAGTTGAAAGCGATCAATTTCATGCCAACTTTCAAGCCCCAAACACACACACACACATGCATTAAAAGGTCATGGTCATGAGAAACACTACAATTCTTTACGAGTAATACTTCTCATTGTCACCTTCCTTAATACCCAACACATCCCATCATTATGTGGCACTTAGCTTTTCCTTTTTATATTTATAATTCTATAACAAACATGGAATAAAAAGTGAGAAGAGTGCTTCATCTGAAATAAAACTATCTCAAAGTATTGATATTTTTATTATTATGAAGCATTATTGATGATGTAAAAGATTGGCAATCTCATTGGGAAAAAAAATAATAAAAATCTTGAAAAGCCACTCTAGTCTCTAATGTCAAATCTTTATTTTTAAGAAAAAAAAACTTCCCCCAATCTACTCTCTCAGTCTCTCTCACGTACTAGTACTTTCAAATATCCACAATAATATAAAAATAGTTGATAAAATTAATTTTGTATTTACAAAACTCAATTATATTCTTAAGCATAATTATTTTTCAAAATAATGCTCTTTGAACTTGTGATCCTTAAATTTTAATTGATCCACATTGACTTGATAGTCTATGTAGGCAATTGCATTTGTTTGTGGATGTGGCATAGCCCATAAACTTGATAGCTTAAATATTTTCTTAGGGGCTATTTGGTTGTCTAAAAAAGGAATGCAGTGCAAAAAAAATACAGTGTAAAAGAATACTTCGGAGTTGCTTGGATAATTGTAAAAGGAATGCATGAGTTCTTTTTTTTTTTTTTGAAGTAAAATGCAAAAAGGTTGTGGTCATGGTGGCCGGGGTGGCTGGCGGGTGGCCAATGGTTGGTGGACAGCGGCCGGCGATGAGTTTTTGATGTATTTGGAAATTGCCCAAATATGAGGAATTCCAAATACACTAGATTTGAACTAGAGTGTGAATTCATTTTACTTCAAAATTTTACTCCGCATTCCTTTTACTTCAAACCAAACACCAATATTTTCAAAACCCCTGCATTTGGAATTTTTTACACCCCTTCTGCAGCAAACCAAATAGCCCCTTAGTCAACAAAAGAACAAACATGGAAAAACCTTGACCAACAAAGGCTATCAAACAAGGCAATCCTAATCGGTTAAGAAATTATTTGGCCAATAAAATCAATCATTCTTGTCACAACTCCAAAAAAGAGATATTGGCTAACATAGACCACCACATCTAGTTCAGTTGTTTCATGTTAAAGGCTTTTTGTCATAAGAAAAAACTACTTTTCCTTGTGAGAGACACTTCATAATCCTACTTTTATTGCACTCACTAAACCCCAAGCTTATTAGCACTTGTTTTTTTTTTTCTTTTTTATGGTGTATTGTGGCACAATAAACAAAAATATAAGAAATGCACCAAATTATCATATAGACTTCATAAGCTTTTTTTATATGTTCATCCAAGCATAGCATGGGTTTTCTACTTATGTATATTTGAGCGCTAGAAAATAAAGAAACTCGTATAACTAAGTTGAGTGTTGCAGAAATAAAATTATTGAGATGAATTTATGATAAAACTAAGAAGGAAATAGTTAGTGACTATTATATTAGATAATAGAAAATATTGGATTAGCCTACACAAATGAAGATAAAAGATGCACAAAAATAGCAATTTTAGAAAAGTAATGTGCAAAACTAAGAAAGAAAAGGGGGTGGATTGGAGGTAACTTAACTAGAAGAAGTGCATAAAGATATGCAAAATAGAGAACTACTCAAGCAACACTCAATAAAAAAGATATATATTCATAAAGGCAACCAATAGATGAGATTAGACAAATAATAAAGATGAATAAAATGACCACAATATAATTGGTTGATGTTTGTGAAATCAAATTCACACGCACGCGCGAGCGCACACAGATATATATATATATATATATATATATATAAAAGATGCCAAACAGAAAACTTTATAAAATAGTAAGTCCGCATTGCTATATGTATCAGATCAACTTGAAAAAAAAAATGAGGCATACCAATATATAATGTTGTGAAGAACATAAGCAGATAGCTATGTTAAGCTACTACTATTGCGATGTTCATGTGTGGCCCGAAGATACTAATAGCAATCAATATGGGCAAACAGTTAGAGAATCATGATGATGACAAGAGGATAAACAAATTGGGATGATGAGGGTGGTCAATATGTGGAGATAAGAAGGAAAGAACAAAAGAAAAAGGATAAACTGCATCTTTATGATAGTAGCAAATTCAGCAATGACTAATTCTACAAGCCTGACAACAGTTTCAATTCAATCTCAAAAGCTCATATATATATAAAATTTCATACAACACTTCATCTGCTAGGGCTACAAGTAAAAAATACAAAACTCATTATTTATGAGGTAAATTTTATAAACATTTAAGGTAAACACTTGATTTAAAGCCATTTTATTAACATAACCATCATGCATCAAAGAGGTAGACCTCATCACATCTACAAAATTTCTTTTGAGGAAAATTTGTTCAAGGAACAAATCAAAGGCTAACTGAATATAGCAAGAAATGCAACACATCTTCCAAAATACTGCAATAAGTTTGATTAATGAAATTTTAGCAAATTATTAATGATACTTTCAATAAAAAATTTATTCATTAGAGACATCACATGTTGACGTCTTTGCCATGTCATGTTCCAATTTATTAAGATTTGCTTCATCCATATACTTGTGTCCAGAATTTTTCATGTCTGTTGACCATCACAAACAAATCATTTGTTTCATGAAACAGAGGTTGCATGGTTAACCTGGCTAGACTACCGAAGAAGGATCATGTTATTAATAAATAAATGTTGGGTTGTCTAACAAATTAATCTAACACTTGAGGCTAAAGTAAGAATGCAACTTGATTGAAATCTAAATTTAATAATGTATTTGCAATATAGAGTACATCAGAACTAGAAAAATTCCGAAGAAAGCATTTAAATTAATCTGATATTATCATTGCTAACAGCTTAGAATGTCAATTAGTAGTTCCATCTGAATTTTTTCAATGTAACTAAGATTACATTATCAGAAGGATTTATAAATGGAAAAGAGGAAAAGTTTTACAGATTATGTCCAAATTCTAACAGCAGAAATGGAACATCATAGCTAACCTTGCTCACAATCTTCCCCTGGGGACCAGTTTGCTTGGTAACAAGAATTTGCCCAAGCATCTTACCTGAAACATAAGGAAAGGAGTTATAATGCAATAAGATAAATTTTCTACCAGTTTAGTTCACAAATTTCTAGTTGTAAATTTCCATGAATACTTAAGAAACAACAAATAACCATAAATTCTATACTCTTAAAATCCTAAAAGCATTGTTCTATGCACAACTAAAGGAAAAATAAGAAGATCGATGACCCTCAAGAGGCAAATGATCAACTATCACAAAAATTGATTTGGTGGGCAATACAAAGAAAAGACAAAGGTACGAAAATTACTACGGATATGCTGACAAAGCAATGCCTAGCATTAAAAGTAATTATGGAGTGGAAAAAAAAAATCAAATCGCAATCGAGCCACATAAATAATCACCCTTAAGACTATGATTTGGATTATTTATGAAAAAACTCACAAAAAATAATTTGTTAACTACAAATAGTACTGTTCTATAGATGAGAATTCTTCTTAAATAAAAGGATAGCGACAGCAAATGGAGAAAAGTGCTAGCAAATAAGAGGTTCCTAATTAAAAGGACAAAAACTGAGCTCATAATATTAAAGTTTAGTGGAAGAAAAAATTGCTAATGATAGTTGATGATGCTAAAAGATCACACAATGCCTAAGTGTGATAATTTTAGGTAGTTTGGATATGTTAGAGGGTATGGAATAAAGGATATAATTTTATCAAGTAATAAGATAATATCATGGAGCTTTGGAGATAAATTTTATAGAGTTGTAATTTAATTGACTACTCCACATAGATCCAAGTGCTGTGCAACAAAGAAGTCACTAACAACCAAGTTGAGAGTGGCAAAAATTAGAAAGTTAAGATGGAAATGCGAAGAACTTAGGAAGTGTGCGGGAAAAAAAAAAAGAATACCAAGATCGCATCTATTTTTTGAAGCCCATTCGAACATACAATTCCCATGGAAGACCAAGCAGATGATTCCTTACAACTAAATTCTATTTTTTCTGATGCTTGTAAGAAATATATGATGTAACAGTAGCTTCTTTACCACTGTCCAGTACTGATGTTTCTATAAATAGAGGTGATAACTACTCATATGCAGGAACCAGTCCAGCCTAAATGTTAACCACAAGGGCATAGTAAAGGACAAGAAAAGTTAGCAAAACTACCCCAATAATAAGTTGCAAAAGATCCATTTTCCATTGCAGGGAACTTTTCGCCATGATAAACAATTGAACTTTCTCAGCAAGTATGATAATTTATTGGCAGAAAAATTCAGCAAAGTGCTTTATCATCAAGAAGGTGAAATTTCTTTCCAAAGCAAAACTATGGATGAAGTAACACGTTTTTCTTTTTTTTTTCTCCAAAGAATCCTAAAACCTCTGCTTCTATTGAATTCTAGGTGTATAACCTATAACACTCATGCTTACATATCTGCAATAGATGCTACCAAGAAAAAAAAAACAAACAAACAAGATGTATCACTTTACCAGCTATATTTTCCACCTCCTCAGCTTTCACAATATGTACCCCACCCTTTAGTCCACTTTTGAAGGTCCCTAAGCCTCTTCCACCAGCAAGAATTTGACTTTTGACAACCAACTGATGAAATGTAGATAAGTTCAAGTTAATTTTTTTTAAGTTTAAAAACCCAAAAAAGCTATTCCTTTCTTAAAAAGAGCTTAAGTGTTCAAGCCAATTCATTTTAAAACAGAAAAGCTATACCTCCTTCTCCTGAGGAAAAACATTCTTGAGAGCCTGCTTCACCTCGTCAACAGATGACACAGCAACACCCTTCGGAACATTTATCCCGTACTTGCTCATCAACTCAGCACCCTGCAGCCAATTGTTTAAATTTCAGATATGAAATCACCAAATCAAGAAAACTTACAACCCATTAAATAATAATAAGAATAAAAGGAACGCGCCTAAATTAAAGATTGAACGTCTCAAGCACACATCTTTCAGAAAACTGAGCCAAATTAAATGAGAACTACAGAAAATACTGAAGGTTGTTTAAAAGAATAACTTCATCCCTTCTACCGTAACTGCTAAGATCGTGCAAATGTTCATGCCAAAACCAAATCGAAAGAAAGAGTGAAGAGAGAAATCAACCTGGTACTCATGGATGTTGAGCCGCCGTAGCTGCTGTTGCTGCCATTTTCCGGCCAGCGAGAGCGATTGGGAAAAGAGCTTGCCGAGCGAACCCCTTACCATGCTTCTTCAGATCAGATTAGCCAACACAAGAGCAACAAAAAGGTCAAAGAACGATCAAAGAAGCCCTGATCGGTAAGAAAAGGCCAGCCCTAACTTCTGCCCTCTGCACCTCCCTTGAGCTTCCTTTTTCCTCTATTTTATTTGTTTATTATTTTGACATTTGCTTTGCGCCAAAAAATTTGGGTGAGAATATTTTATAATCCAAATGGTGGCATTTATTAGGGCTGCTTTTGGGAGATTAAACAATAAACCAATCATATTTATAAAACTATTGTTTATTTTCAAATAATTAATAATTTTTTATATTTGTATATGGCAATAAACCAATCACATTTGCTTTGCGCCAATAAAATTAAACTAAATTTCTACTTCTTATCAGCAACCCAAATATCACATAAACAAAATCTATTAGTTGTTATCTTATCTCCAACCAGTAAAATAAAAGAAAGATAAACATGTAGTACAACTGAAGGCAAATGTAGTAAATCGAAGAAGCGTTTGGAAAGAAAGGAATGAGTAGCTCCATAATCAAATAAAATATGATTGATCAGAATAATAATCCATACATGTCATTACATCTTGAGCATCACGAGCTTGTTGTTGAGTCAGACTGTATACATGTGGCTGAACTGAAGCTGAAACAACAGTGCTACAAAGCTCTCTCTAACCAAAGCCAGAAGGTCTACTTGTCATAAAACTAGATCAACTACCTCTACAAGCAGAACTCTTAGTAAATGTTTGTCTATCTAATCCTGTTGGTGGACACTCAGCCAACATATGTCCAACATGTTTGCATATGTTGATTATTACTGAAGAGGTGTTGGCAATGGGGTGTATCAAAATGGGTCGAAGGGCCGAGTTGGGGTCTAACTTGATATTGACCAGACCCGTCATAAAAAGGATATAAAAAGGGTCCCATTCTCTATATAAATGAGGATTCAAGATCTAAGAGACCTAAAGAGCTCTATTGCATTTTACAGTTATCACCCATGATGACCACATTTAATATTCGCAACCACTATCTCTTGACTTCTCTCAATATCTAACCCTATTGTTGGATGTTTAATTATCCACTATAGATCTTTAAATTATGTAATCCCTATAATATAAACAGCTAATGGTTTTAAACATAATCACTTCTTCATGGCACCATTAGGCGATTGAGGTATGATTATGTTATACCAGCGTTAGAGGGCGATCAATGTGGGATTCTATAATGATGGGTCTTGCAGGCTACTAAGGGGTGATGCTATTAATGAAGCTATATCTGTAGACTGAGAGTTATTTTGATAAAATGAATATCTATTTATAATTCATTTAGTTCCAATATAGCTTCCAAAATTATTTAAATGCT
This sequence comes from Dendrobium nobile, assembly GCA_022539455.1. NCBI lineage: Eukaryota > Viridiplantae > Streptophyta > Magnoliopsida > Asparagales > Orchidaceae > Dendrobium > Dendrobium nobile. The sequence goes on from CM039730.1 coordinate 26,383,159, forward strand.
TATATGAAGTTTAGTTTCAGTTTTTTCATATAGTACTCCAATTTATTATTACAACATAGTATTTTTAGTTTTCTCTTGGTTTGAATTATTAATTTCTATTTTAGGCTACAATAACATGTTGATCTGTGTTAGCTCACTCCTATTTTTACTTTCATTTTTAGGCTAGGAGAAGGATAAGAAGTGAGCTGTGTTTTGGATAACAGGATTTAATTTGTGCTATAGTTATGCCATTTTTGTTAGTTAATTTTTAGGCTTGACTTTTATTTATTTTTTCTCTATTATCAAGCATTCTTGTAGATAGACTTCAGATTTATATAATTTTTGGATGATATATATAGAAAATCAATTTTTAGATTTAATAGTCTTTCGCTTTATATTATATTTAATAGTGGCTCAACATATTATAATAATTTATTGCAATGCGGTATATCTCACTTGGAATTCCAGGAATAAGTTGGTTCATGGGGAAAAGGAGGTTGGCTCGATTTTTTTAGCCTCTTATGCAATAAGCATGGCTGAAAGAATGTTGGGAAACTGGGGTATGAATCAGTCTTTTAGACTGTCAAATTGTTGGTACCCTCCTCCTCCCAATTGGTTAAAGATTAATGTTGATGCATCATTATTAAAATCTCAAAAAGCTGGCATTGGTGGAGTGGTTCGGGATAGCAAAGGTAGAATGCTTTTGGCTTACGGTCATTCATGTATCCATTGGGATATTGCTAGCCTTGAACTGTTTTCAGTTCAATTCATAAAGGAGATAAAAAGAGATTGGATGCAAGATTACCAAGGTATTATGATAGAAGGGGATAATCTCAATGTTATCAAGTTTTTGCAAAAAACGGGAGGCAAGTGGAAAGATGAATTGCTTATTTTAAAAGATCATAAATTCATTATTTTCAATTGGGTTAATAGAGAAGGTAATAAGCTAGCAAATTTATGTGCTAGCTATGCCATTTTTTCAGATTTCTATTGGGAAGAATTCTATGGTAATAAAATTCCTTTACTATTTAGCAATTTGCTAAAGAAGGAATCTAGTTTGTAATTAGGTTTTCTTTGAATAACATTTTCTAGCCTTGTGCTTCTTCAAAAAAAACATATTATAATAATTGAAAGTTTTATTTCAGTACTTCTCCTACCAGATCTTGGGATTAATCTTGCCATAATAGGATATTGTTTGACCTATGTGATATTATGTCATATTATGTCGGATTATGACAAGCATTTTCGGTATCATAGCAAGGTTGGAGAAGCAAATCATAACAAAGCCATATGATTTAATCTATAAAAGGGTGAGATGCTTTTGGGTAGTTTTGAATGCTCATTTTATTTCTTTTCATATGCATGTGTAGCATGCAGATGTGTTTAGTGTTTTTGAGATGGTTGATTTTAGCTAGATCCATATATCACCAATTGTAAGAGCTCTATTCATGAAGCTTACGTTCAGGGTACAGCTCCTATGATCAATTCTAAGGTGATTTCTTAGATTACAGGTATAGTAGCACAGTTGATAAGTGAGGGTCATACATAGGTTTTTGGTACCTATTCTAATGCTATAGATAGATATGTACAAAATTTTATGAGATTATAACCTCCTTGACTTTTCGGTATTATTGAGATTAAAGTAGTTGGGGATTAGCTGATGAAAATAGAGAAGACTATATGAGATATATTATCCTTCTAAAAGGAGAGTTGTATTAACTGCATTATAGCGAGATAGAGCACTAGTGGTCATGCAAATACATTGATTAGTTGGGATTGATGAGTTTGTAGAAATATTCAGGACTTGCTTTATACCTCCATTTGTTAGGAGATAATAATAGAACTATTTTATGAAGTTGCTTTAGGGAAGTATGTAAGCGGTGTAGTATGAGGCAGGGTTTATTGCTCTTTTCATATTTACTTCACAGTTGGTTAGTACTTATGAGGAAAAGTGTTATAGATTCTTGGAGGGACTCTAAGATACTTTAAGATAGCTATTATTGGTACATGATAGTACATATTTTGCTCAGTTGGTCGAGAGGGCCAAGAGGATAGAAATTAGTTTAGTAGTAGTGTAGCAATGATGAACTGCGAGCAAGAAAAGATTTTTGGTAATAGTCATTCTGGGAAGAAGAGTATGTTTGGAATTGTAGAGTTCTAAAGGAGGGGACACTCAATAATAATTTCTTCTGGATTTGATAAATGCAGTGTTGACAGTTTTAGGGGTTCAGTCAATGGGTTCCCATCATTATGTCAGCAATGTGGCAGGAGGTACAGTGGATAGTATTATAGAGCATTGGCCTGATATTTTTTTGTGGAATGTACAAACATAGGATTGTTAAGTGTCCACATGGTGGCTTTGACAGATGCTCTAATTTGAGAGCTATTAGCTTCGAGGAATAGACAATGGGTAGGCTAAGGACAACATCACCTAAACCATATTTTGAGACTTTTGATAACTAGGATGTTTGTTCGGTATCACGAGGTCAGCCTTCTAGGGGGTTTGTGGGGTGCTTGTAGTTCTATTGCTTTGACTCCAATATAACCACGAGTTTACAATCTGATGTAGTAAAAGGCCAGTGAGTCTGCAGATGTTGTAATAGGTATGACTTATATTTCTTTATCTCTTTATCATGTTTTATTTGATTCTGGTGTTAACCATTCTTTCATGTTAGAGCAGTATTTGATTATCTAGGTTTGCCTTCCATATCATTATATGTTTCTTCATCTGTGATTTGGCCTACGGGAGATGGAATGATAGTTAGTATGGTTTATTATTATGATTTGGAGTTTTTTGATAAAATATGAAGATCTGATTTGATTTTACTACCTATTTTTACATTGAATGTTATTTGGGGATGGACTGGATGAGTCAGTATGGGGCTTAAATCAATTATTTGGAAAAGAAAGTGACTTTGCCTAGAAATATATAGATTTTGGCGGAAAGATATCCTAACATTTGTAGCATATGCCAAAGATGTAAGAATCTTTTCTACATCTATGAGTAGTTTCCCAGTAGTTCGAGAGTTTCAAGATATCTTCCAGGAGTTAGTGACTTTAGCTACATACAAAGAGGTAGAGTTGTGTATAGATATTTCTTTGGGTACTGCTTTGATATCTAAGGCTCCATATTGAATGTTATCTAAGAAGCTTCAAGAGTTGGTGGATCGAGGCTTTATCAGTCCTAGTGGGTCTCCATTGGGAGCACTTATATTATTTGACAAGAAGAAGGATGATACCTTATGGATATGCATCGATTACAAAGATATAAATAACTTAACTACCAAAAATAAGTATCAGTTTCATAGGATTGACGACTTATTTAATCAGCTTGCTGGATGTTTAATATTTTTCAAGATTAATCTATGATTTGGTTAATCAGCTAAAAGCGAGAATAGAGGATGTGGCGAAGACTATATTTAGCATGAGGTATGGATATTATGAGTTTTTAATCATGTCATTCAGAGTGACTAATGCCCCAGTGATCTTTATGAATTTGATGAACATAATTTTTAAGAAGTATCTGGGTCATTTTGTTATAATTTGCATAAGCAATATTCTGATTAATTTCAAATCTAAGGAGGAGCATGTAACACATTTGAGAACTACTCTAGAGATTCTAAGGCAACATCAGTTATATGTTGAGTTCTCAAAGTGTGAGTTTTGGTTGGGTAGCATTTCATTTTTGGGCCATATCGTGAGTAGTGCATGTATTTTAATAGATCTCTAGAAGATTCAATTAATTCTTATTGGCTAAGGCCTACTATAGTTTTTGAGATTTGTAGTTTATTAGGCTTGCTTGGTTATTATTAGAAATTCAAGGGTTCTTTTTTATTTCTTTTCCTTTGATAAGTCTAACTTATAAGTCAGTAGATTTCATATTGACTCTAAAATATGATGAGAGTTTTCAGTTGCTAAAGAATCATTTTACTTCTGCTCTCATTCTAACTATTCCTTGAGGAACATATGGATTTCAAGTTTTTAGTAGTGCAATAGAAATATGTTAGAGAGATTATCATATTACATAATGTGCCGAAGGTGATTGTATCCGATTATGATGGTCAATTTACCTCCAGGTTATGGAGAGGTATTTAGCAGGGATTGGGTAAAAAATTACACTTTAATTAAAATTTTCATCTGCGGACAGACATATAGGCTGAAAGAATTATTCAAGTATTAGAGAATCTCTTGAGACCATGTATTCTAGATTTTAGTGGTTATTAGGAGGATCATATCCCACTTATAGAATTTTCATACAATAACACTTTTCAGTCTAATATAGGTATGGCTTCATATGAAGTCCTATACGGTAAGAAGTGTAGAACACCTTTGACTTTAATATATGTGGAGAATAGATAGGTGATAATGTGTACTTTTATAGATGATATTATAATAAAGATAAATCTAATCAAAGAAAGGTTGGGATCTATATAGGATATACGAAGAAGTATTACGATCAAAGACACAAACTAGTGGAATTTCAAGTTGGTGAATTTATTTATATCAAAATTAGCCCTATGAAAGGTGTTAGCAAATTTGAGAGAATTAGCAAGCTGAGTCTAAGGTATATTGGTCCTTTTTAGGTGATCAAGCACATTAACAGTTCTTCTTACATGTTATTGTTATCTGATCATATGTCAGATATACACAATATATTTCATGTATCTTTATTGAGGAAGTGAGTATCCGATTCTGAGAAAAAGTTATCTGTTGATGATGTTGAGGTTCATCCGAACCTACACTATAAGAAGAACCATATAGGATTATGGTGTACGATGTGAGAGAATTATGGAGCAAACATATTCCAATGGTCAAGGTGCAGTGGAAGAACATGACTGCTGGAAAGGCTACTTCAGAGAAAGAACCTGATATGAGACAACAATATCCATACTTATTTTAATTTGGAAATATTGAGGATGATATTTTTGAGGAGGGGAGTGTTGTGATACCTCAATAATATATGTATAGTTTAGACCAGTTGACTTGATTAGAAAAAAGGTAAATCTTTGAAATGTTGAGTTTTGAACCCATTTGTCATGAAAATACTGGTATGTTTTCTAGAATGAGTTATAAGTGTTTGATGTGAATTTTAGTAAAATTTAAGAAATATTACTATATGAGTACCTTAGCATTGGTGTTCGAGCTCCTCAGCACCTCTACGTTACTGGGTGTCAAATAATGAAATTATAGTGTTCTCAGCTTAGCAATTTGAGTTTTGGACTAGCACCGCATCATTCGAATTGTTGTGCCACATCACTGGGCTATTAACAACACTTTAAATTTAAAATATTTCCACTATTTTATTCATTCGACACATGCAGCCGACCAGTCAAGATAGAGAAAGAAAAGGTTTTGGAGAGTAAGAAGAGGGATTTTGAGCCGCTTTGGGCGATTTTTAGCCATTGGGCTATGGAAAAAGTTATCCAGATTGAGGTAGGTGTCATTTTTCCTATCAAAGTTTTCAATAATTCTATGTTTTTCGGATTTATTCGATAAAATTTATATTTTTGTTACTAAAAAATGATGATAACTTTATATTGGTAGAACTTTCATTGGGTAACTTTTTATATGTTATATAGCTCATGATTACGAACATTTTGAATATTTTGTGAAAATTTTTTCTAGGTGTTTTAGATTTTGTATTATTTTTATCGAATAAAAAATAATCCAGACTCTATAAAATAATATCGTAGTATGATTAGAGACTTATAATGATGTTATATACAATCTATAATAATTTGGTTATGTTTAGAAATTGTGCATTTTTTTTTTCAATAATACTTTGATTTCTTATTATTAAGGCATTTTGGTAATTTTTGAAATGAGCCTAATTATGCTTTATTTAATAAAATGCATCAAAAAATGTATAATGTTGAAAGAATTGTGCGAGGATGTGATGTGATATTATGACAGCACCAGTGGACGAACAAGATGAGAATATGTTATATCGGCATTAGTGGACGATCGATGTGGGATTCTATTATATCAGTGCTAGTGGGTGACCAAAGTGAGATTCTGTTATACCAATGCTAGTGGGTGGCTCAGATGAGATTCTATTATGTTGTACTCTTGCTTTTACTTCTATTTTATGGCCATCAGAAGGGTAAGGAGCGAGCTATGTAGTTTGGATAACATGCTTAGATATGTGTTATAGGTATACCATTTTTGTTAGTTGATTTTGCAGGATTGACTTCTATTTTATTTTTCTCTATTGTCAAGAAAATTTACCTCTTTCAGAGTCGGCTTTCCGTCAAAATCGTTCAGAAATTGCAAGAACGTAAAGAACCCTAAAAATCAAAAGAGGAAAGAAGAAAGTTTTTTTGAACGGTAGATAGTGGCCATTTGACATTGAATGATTAACGTTAGTACTTAAAAGATTTTACCTAATGCAGTTGTGGCGATTGTCGATGTAGCGCAAGGATGAACGAGAATTAGCAATGGAAAAAAAAGCACCTAAAGAACCCTAGAAATCAAAAGAGGAAAGAAGAATTTTTTTTGATTCGTAGACATTGGCCATTCAACATTCGAAGGATTGACGTCGGTGATTAAAGCATATTACATGATGCGGTGGTCGCGCTTGTGATGTCGCGGCAGCGATCAACGAAGAGATCGAACACGTATAGGGCATAGGGTTTAGGAAAGAAGCGAAAAGTTGAATAAGAGAAAGATAAATGAAGAAGAAGAAGAAGCGGAGTCACGGACACCATAACTTATCGCACGATGTTTTGCCAGCGCGCCAAATCCTCTGTTAATTAGCACGAAAAAAGATCATGCTCTAATAATTATTTCTTAAGGCACTTTTATTTAAGTGCCTTAATATATATTCCTTTAAAAGTAATTTTTTTGTGGTGATATTAATATCATTTTCTTTAATATTTGCTTCCTCTTGTGTATTTAGTTAACATTTTTCTTAAAAGAAAATGTTTTGAAAAAAAATGGTAATAACCAATCCTCCCCCCCCCCCCCCCCCCCCCCTAGGTGTGTAAGTGGGCTGTTCAAAAAAGTTTAACAATCTCATTTGAACTTTCAATAAACAATAATGGTATGGTATAAAGTTAGATTTAAACTTACTAAATATTGATTTAGTTTTTCATTAAGCATATATGGTTTTTTTAGAGAGTTAATGGTCCAAATGGATATGATTTAAATCTCTAAAATAATATGTATATATGAACACTATAAAATTCTTAATTAGATGATCACAATGATAAAGTGATTTGGATATAATAAGTGTGACATTCAATGTCACAAAAATGTAAATCCAAGATTTAGTCTAGTGATACCAAGAGATTAAAAAAAAAAGTTATCTCAAGATATTGACCACCCCAAATTGATGAAAATGGCCAAGTGTAAATGTTGTGGGCAACCTAAGTGACATTTGATCAAGTAGCATATTTGAACTAATGAGCTTGTCAATTTAAGAAATTGGTTAATGTTATGATTAGAACATGCACACAAGAATATACAACTACAAAAGTATAAAAGATTGAGTATAGAGTATTGCACTACAAAGAATGGGATTGCCGATTGCCAAATACTAAAATCAAGTTAATTTTAATTTTTGTTTGAATAATTAAAATCAAGTATTGCTTTATAATGAAGAGAAATAAAAAATAATTGCCAAAAATAAAGATTACTAATGATATAAATCAAATGGCTAAGATCTAATGATTACTTTTCAACATGATTCATTATGCTGGCTTAATTGTAAACACAATTAAATGATATAAATTCTTTTGTAGTAATTAAATCTATAGTGGATCCTACCATTCCCTTGCAAATTTAAGATTATTAATATTTCCAAAAAATCTACTTATCTTTTGATGATAGATTCATTGTTGACATATTTTGTTAATATAGCATAAGATACCTAATTGACAACATGAGGTCAATGTATATATCTTTATTCTATGATTCATTGTGATATTTCATCTAAGTTGAACATATTCTCCACCTATGAATTTTGAATAAATCCCCTAAACTCTAATTATTTGCAAGTCAATTATAAGTAATTAAAGTACATGATGAAATTACATTGCAATAATATGACATAAAAACTCAAATAATTGCATTCAATATTGAAACAATAAAATTATATTCGGTTACGTTTGATCCTTCAAAAGGGAATTTAGTAGATACTTAAAAAATGAAAATATATAATACAAAATCTCAAGCATAAATATTTAAAAAGAGAAACAACTTTAGTACAACAGGCTCTCTCTCACATTGCCTTCATCTTTGCCTTATCTCCTTGACTTAACATCATCAATATTAATGGAAAAATGCCCTTAAAATGACCTAAATTCTTCTACTAGTCTCTCCTAAAGTCTCATCCTAAACATGTGAATTGTTGGCTCTTAAATGGCTTTAAATGGTTCTAGTGTCAAGTTGAGTACCTAAGCACATGAACAGTCCTTTGTGCATGTGATGAGGATTCTCCAAAAAATGAGACTAGTGCCTAGGCATTGGGGTTGGTGCCAAGGGACCAGGTTTGGGTGCCTATGTAATGGGTATAACACCTAAGCTTTGAGTTAGGAGCCAGGGTATTGAGCACTCTATAAAAAAATTAAAAAAATCAGACTTGTTTGCCTGGGCTCTTTAGTGTTGGCCTTTATGATGAGGTAGCAAGGCTGGTCCCTGGGTGTATGAAGCTACCATTTGTTCCCATTACACCACTCATTATTTGGATGATCCTAATTGCTAGTTTTGTGCATCATATATATGGAATCCACCATAAATAAAAATAATAGTATTAGAAAATTAATAAGAAATAAACGTGAAAATTAAAGATATAAGTTGGGTAAAATGTCTCAAAATAACATCTAGCAGTTACTGTGTTTGAATGACTTAGACTTTAGAAAATAATTAAATATTTTTTAATCCAAACCTAACTAACTAATTTCAATTAAATTTGTTGATTTTTATTAATTTTATTAATTTATATAAATTTATTATATTACAATTTGTTTCATATTAATATAATTTTGAAATATGAACAATTTTATAAAAATTAATTCATTTAAGTAGAAAATCTTTAATTAAATTAGCATCCATTAATTATTTAGATGAGTTAAGAATTTTGAAAATTTAACTTAAATCTTAAATAATTAATACTAATCATCAAAATTGAACCCTAAGGTCTCCAGTATTTCAATAAAAAATGATGAATGTCTTAGTATCATGTTTAAGATATTTATCATCTTAAATAGCATTTTCCCTAGTTTTACAATTAATTTTGCTATTAATTAAATGAAAGAAATTATTAAATATGGGATTTGACATGTTTACTCAAATCCAATACTTTTCTAACAAACTAAAATGGATTAAGCTTAAGCTAATTAGCCAATAAAAATCATAGGATATATATATCAATTAAATTAATGTAAATTAAACCAAATAGCCCCTAAAAAAGAAATCTATAACTTCCTATCACAAATAAAGAAAAAAATTATTTCGTTAAACTTTAATTAATTCACTAAAGTAACCTAAATTAAGTCACTTTTTTAATCAATTAAGTTCATATTATATTTAATTATGAATTAAAACTTATTTATAATTATGCAAGGATAGTAAAAACTTCTAACCGTCCCCTAAGTTTTATTCTTATTAATTCTATCTGTTGATTAATATCATTGAGTGGGGCAACATAACACAAAAAATGGACAATCCATTAATCACCGACCAAACCAAAAAGTGGATGATATGATCATGACTATCCTTGATCCCCATGTGATGTGGCTGAGTGAAGCCTAGAGGTTCACATAAAGAAAGAAATATAATGGAAGGATGAGCCGTTGTGTAAGGTTACTCTATTAATAGTGAGTTAAAGTTTTAGTTACAAAGAAGGTCAAGGAAAAAAATGGCAAGAGGAGAGAATTGAGAAAGATATCACATAAAAAAATTTTTGTGGCTTGGTTATTTAGTACTCCTTTATCAAATGAACATATTGTGTCCCAATAAATTTAAGGAAGAAATAGAGGAAATATATGCTTTTCTATTATCCTTTTATCTCTTTTAGCATCTCTTCAAAAGAGTTTAATCTCAAAAAATAATATTAATTAGGGGTGTTGGATAGAAGTAGTGTTAAGGTGAACAACAATGTGTGAGAAATTCATGACTATCTTCATTGGTGATAGAATGCGGCAAATATGGCAAGCATGAAGAAAATTATATATCACTAATTATTAAACCTTGAGAGTGTCATGGAGAGGCCATGTATGGGCCATATGTTACTTTTATTAAAGCTTGTTTAGGATATGATCTATATATATAGCAAGTCATTAGGTGATTGTACCATAATAGTGGCATAGATAGAAAATGCACATTGTAAGGATCACTTGTCCTAGCAATGTCAAAGGAAACATGCATGATTAGGATTACTTGATGATGTGCTAAGCAAGGAAGAGAGACATTGTGGTATGGAACAATATACCTAATGCAAATATTGCTCTCTAAATAAATGACCATTTAACACATAAGATGATTGGATCAAATAGTGAAAAGTGCAAGGTTGTTATAGTTTAAAAAGAAAAATCTTTAAGAGCATAAGGAGGGATCTAATTAGGATTGCAAAAGGAGGATTGTAGATGAAAGTACTTGATATGATCTTAATAAATTTTTTAAGGATATATAATCAACTTATGAAAAATTAGGGGATGATGCTTGAGCCATTCATATGGTTTCCTTAAATCCAATTGGTATTGGAAGCTCAATTTGACCAACATGAAGTGTTAATTTTCATATGAACCAGATTTGAATTTGGTTGAACTAATTGATAAAACAAAAAATTTAAATTTTCTTAGTATGTGCATGACCTACATGAGGCATGTGAATTAAGATGTCTACTTCCCATCGCACTCCAAACCCATATTTATAGGGTTTTAAGAGTGAAGCCAAGGTACCTTTAGAGCACAATCTTATCTTCTTACCATTAAACTTCTCTTGCTTTGTTGAATAAGCAGTTGTATAAAGAAGTGGGTGAAAAAGGTAGAGATGTTAGCTGAGAATGTACGAAAAAGCATAAAGATTGAAAATATTATCTTGATGCTCTAGGATGTTGCATATAATTTGTTGGGCAAAATGGAAATCCTTTAGAAGTAGCATAAGTTCCCACATGTTGATGCAGGAAAAAGCCTTTTCATACTTTGATCAAGCGTCATATCAGCATCCATCTATACCCTAATATGTTAACATCCATGAGATGGGTCCACTTTTAATTGCTCAAATTCTTACTAATAGTGCAACCTCAAAATCTAGCATTAGAAGGTTTAACATTATTTGGAATGTCATACATTAGCTAGATCTAGTTAGCTAATAGGTTCATGGTACTTCATATTATAAAGATGGCTAAGAAAAATAATCCGAAACCTATTTGCTAAGTAACACTTTTTAGTTGTGTTTCAGAATCACCATTCATGTGCCTTTTTATTGATATCGACCAAAATCAAACTATACAATTTGGTTAATGATTAACTTAAAAAGAAGGGACTAAAAAGAATTTGCACCCACCAAAATAGTTGAAAGAATCTCCAAAATTTGTTTAGTCAACTAAATCATTGCAATCAATAGTGTCATTAACATATAAATTTTGAGGGTATCAAACTGCTCATCACCACATATCAGAAGCATCAGTGGAGGGATTCAAATTTCCCATAACAAAGATGTGGCAATAGAAAATTTTAATAGATTTAATTATTTCTAAAATAGAACACATATAATGAATATAATTGCATAATTAAATATAGAACTTTGTGTTATAATTACTTAAAGAATTAAATGAAATGTAAATTAAACCCAATATTCTTAATTGAGTCATTATTGGTATAATTAACTAATGAAATCATAATTAACTCTTAATTATCATAATTAGAAAAAAAAAAACAGAAATAGGAAACACTAAGTTAATTGATTTTATCAAAATATTTTTGAATGTAGTATACCATATAAGAGATAAAATTTATTTTAGATTAAAATTTTATTAATTATTATTTTAATGATTTATGCAAGCAAGCATTAGCCATAAAGCTTGGAGTATATATATATATGGATGGAAATATTAAGATAATAGAAGAATCATAAATACCAAACATAAAAAAGAGTACACATAACATGCCATTTTTCTTTAAATAAATCTACGAAGAAACTAAATAATCATTTTCAAGAAATAACAAAGGCCAATATAGTTCTTTTTATTGGACTTTCAACGTTCAAAAAATAAGTAGATAATGGGCCTTAAACATTGGACCATAAACAATCCAATGTTAAACTGGGCCAGCCCATATTTAGGAAGAAAGTTCGAATTTTAAATTGGCTAGTGTAAGATTGCGGATCGTCCACAGGATGATTTACAATTATTTTTATGTTATTTAAAATTTTATGTTTTATTTAAATTTTATTTTAGGTTATTTAAAATTTTATGTTATATGGGCTAAAAATTTGCGACTATATAAAATATAATTGAGTCATACCATTACACAAAAAATGCAGCATATAAATATATAAACAAAAGAGTTCGGATAACTCCAGGGATTTTTTATGTTAAAAAAAAAAAAAAAAAAAAAAAAAAACACAATTGACATTCATAGTTGAAAATTTTCTACTATGTAAAGATTGACCGATCCCTTAACATGAAGACAACAAAATTGCATGAGTTTGGAGAATTGTCAAAAAAGTGTGATAGAGTTTATCTACACTTTTAGAGCTGAGTGACCACTAGATTGATGGTGACGGTCTGGCGGGGAAGGCATGATGGTGGAGGTTGGGTGGCGAAGGTCCTATGGTGATCGATGTTTAGGGTTTAGTACTGTAGGACGGGCGGTGGCGATCAGGAAGGGAGGGTTCTATTGCGACAAGTAGATGGTGAGGTCAGATGGAGATTAGTTAGTGAAAGTTTCGATGGCAGCAGAGGTCTGGAGGGTGTGGTTGGCGATGGAGGTTTGAGTGCTTGATTGTGAGGTAGAAGTTCCAATGGTTACGTCCAGCTGATGAAAGGTCTGGAGATGGTGGTCTAGAGGCTGAGATCTGATTGTGGTGCTTAGTTGACAAATTGTCTGATGGCAACGGCCAGGTGACGAAGGTCCGATGATAATGTCTGTGCTCAAAAGTCAGATAGTGGTGATCGACTGACAAAATTTCTACAATTGCGTTGCTCGTTCAAAGATCCAATGGTGGTGGTCGGCTGCTATGGGTTTGTTGGTAGTGGTGCTTGGGTGAAGCTCAAAGATTCTTCATGTAGCCATAGGTTCTCCTCATGTAGAGAGTGTAGGTATATTTATAGATTTTGGGAGTGACACATCCCATGAATATGAAGAAAATCCTGAGAATTTCATCAAACGGTTTGTATTGATTCTCTTAATCATAGATCATTTCTTCGACATTTAAGTTTGTTATTTATTTTAGAATTAAATGATTTTGGGCTCGTTAGATTATTCTCATCGAGCTGTTCAATTCGACTATACGTATGACAAAATTTAGAGACTATTTGATTATCCGACTAATATCCTCAAGCTTCTAATTATGCTGTAGGCTCTTCTTGATTTGAGCTCATTTCGAATCAAATTGGACCACTTTTAATATTATCTTGTCTCATCTTGTCGAAAAGTTCAGTACGTCTATAAAACTATTGAAATTGGAGTTTGAATAATCCTCAATTTAATTTTAAAAAATTTAATTCAAATATATCTTAAGATAATATACTGTCAAGATTTTTTTCCCCCAACACACCATATTAGGGCTGTCAATTTGTGTCGGCGGGTCGTGTTCGAGTCAGACCCAAATTTGACTCGGTTGTATCTGACCCAACCCATACACGACCCGAAACAAGTTTCGTGTCAATTCTCTGGACCCGAACCTGACTCGGATCTGGTTCGGGTCAACACGATCCGACACGGAATTTTGAAAATAGCGGGTTCCGGTCACGAAGTAGCGGCAGCACAGCGGCCGGCGATAGCGACGACAGGTGGCAGCGGCGGCGGCAAGGGACAGCGGCAGGCGGCGGCAGCACGGGACAGCGGCAGGCAGCGCTGCGACAAGGCAGCTGCGGCATAGCGGCAACGCCAGTCGGTCGACTCGGTCCCAGATGCGTGGCGGCGAGGCAGCACCGGCAGGCGGCAGTAGCAGCACCAGCAGCACACGAACGTCGAGACTCATGATTCGCGAAGCGACGCAACGCCAGTCGCCAGAGCCGAGACATCGATTGGGGCTGTGACTTGACGTCGAGTCATTTTGCGGGCAGGGAGGGCACGCTGGGCAACAAAGACGGGCAAACTCATTTCCGGGTCATTATCGGGTTTCCGGGTCAACCCAAACCAGTCCCGTTTGCTAACCGGGTTGACCCGAACCCGGTTTTTTCTGTGTCAGATTCGGGTCGTGTTTCGGGTCGTGTCAAAAATTGACCGCCCTACACCAGATATTATATAAATAAATAGTAAAATATTAAAATCTAAATACGTCTCTTTGACGTGATAAGTGACTACATATCTATCTTTTAGCGTCTGCATCGACCTTCTCTTTCCGCTGCTTTGAAAGTGATTTGGCTTTCACTTTTTCTTCCCTTAGAAATAACCAGCGTCCATTTTTTCTGCAGCTTGCAATGGAAGTCAAAATATTGAAGTACAATAACCACTTACCTCACACCAAAATTATAAAAATAAAATAAAAAAATAAAAAAATCCAAATCCTATCCACCGACCAGACATTTCTGGCCACTTTTAAATGGCCAATAAAAACTTTTAGGTTTTAGGTATTACGTAGCTCATTTGGATTTTTTTTTATTTAAAATCTTAACTATTAATTATGAGATTTAAGATTTGAAGCTTAACTGTCAAAAAAAAAAAAAAATTATGATCATGATAATAATAAAAAAAGTTATATATTAATAAAAATACATTTGACAATGTAAGAATGTATTTATTTTATTTTGTTTAGAAGAGTACTAAAAATAAATTAAACATATGTTTTAAGTAGATTATTGGATTTTCATATTATTAGCCTCAGTGGTTCTATGGTTTTAAAGGGATGTTTGGTTGGCTAAAAAAGAAATGCAACGTAAAAATAATACAATGTAAAAAGAATATTTTAGAGTTATTTGGATGAGTGTAATGTAAATTCAGGTGAATAATTTTTTTGAAGAAAAAGAAATGTAGTGTAGAGTTTAAAATGGTGGCGACTGGCAGGTGGTATTGGTGATGGTCAACGGTGGGTGAAGGCGGTGGTGGTCTGCAGTAGCGGTGGTGGTGCTGGCCAACGATGGGTGACAACGGTGGGTGGCGATGGTGGTGATGAGAGTGGCGGTGGTGGTGGATGGCGGCAGGGGCAGCAATGGTGGTCGGTGACGTCCGCTGGTGGAGTTGACCGGAGGTGGTGGCCGATGATTGGTGGTTGCGGTGACCGGTGGTGGTGGTGGCCGGCGGTGGATAACGATGGCCAATGGGTGTATGACAATTGTCAAGATAGTCTGCTTGTGGTATAAATTGGTCTCGCTCAAAACTGGGGGATTACCTACAAAATGAACTAGAATGGTTTACATTAAATTTACTTTGCATTTCTATTTAATTGGCTAAAAAAATGTTAAAAAATGTATATAAGGAATACAGTGTAAAAAAATATTTTGGGGTTATTTGGATGAATGCAAAGTAAATGCAAGTTAATGATTTTTTTTAGTTTGAAATAATTAATGTAGTCTAAAGTTCAAAAAAGATAGTGGCCGACGATGGGGGCGTGTAACAATTTGAAAATAAGAAAATTATTTTAAAATAAAATTTTGAATTTTTGTTAGAATAGGAGCATTTCGGTGCTGTGCATGGTAGAACTATGATATTTGGTTTGAGAGCACTGCATTACCAAAAATCGCCACCATAATATTAGAGTCTTTGTTCTACAATAATTCTATATTCAAAATGCAGCACCTTGATGCTATGTCACTAACAATTTTTTTATATATTTTTATTATAAATCCTAATCACTAATCACCGCAACAACTCCAACTACCCCCATTTCGGCTGGCTTGTTGTAGAAGAGGAGAGAGGGAAGAGATAGAAAGGTCTTTTGGTCATTTTCATCCGTTATTTTAGTTAGAAAAATTCTTTTGATCATTGTTGGTAGCCTGAATCTAAGTTTAGTTTTTAATGATTTTGAGTTTGATGAATTAATCTCTCTTATATTGATAAAAAATATAGTTTCTCCTAATTTATTACACTTATCATGTAACTTTTTGTATACGATAGATCTGAACATTTTGACTGTAATATTATTAAACTTCACCAAGTAAAATATAAGTTATGGTTTTTTGAAGCTATAAATTAAAATACAAATTTTCTTGAATTTTATAGATTTAAGCATTTCATGTTGTATTTTATATATTAAATAGAGATTGATACAACTAATATAAAATAAATATATTATTTGCATGTAAGTAAGAAAGACTTGTTATTAGACTATAATTAATGTGGGCTGGCTATTAAAATATAATACTCTGTGCATGAGGGTGGACTGGCAGGCTTTCTTTTAAAAGATGGTTTGTTGTGTTATTCTAGTTGTAACATGTAACTGATGAATGATTATGTTAACGGACAGAGGGTGACAACTCTTAATGATTTATTGAAAGTCACATATAATAGTAAAATGATAAAAGAGCCTGTAATGATAATAATAATGATGAATACAAATGAAAGAATCAAAATTTCACATTAAAGCTGGATGTTCTACCTTACTGAATTATACGCAGATGCATACATATATTGATAGCATTTATATATAGATTGGTAGTGCGTGCATATATAACACATGAATGGTTTCACATATTAAATTCATATAATAGATAACCGATAAAATATGCTAGATTGGTGACATTGACATATTTATGTTCATGATTTACAGTACTAATTTATTGATTATTGATGTATTAACGTTCACACTCCTGTTGTTGATTTATTGATTTAAGTTTGGTGATTTTTACTTTTATTTATTGATAATATTGAATTGTACTAATGATGACATATAATTAATGATATTAAATGTTATTGATTCTATTGATTGAGATAAATATGCATATTAATTTTTTAGATCTTGTATTGAAGGCTGTAGTGAGTTTTGGTTTTGCATTGGATTTTGTAAACTCATTATGTGGTTTTATTGATGTTAGGCCAGGGATTGGGCTAGGACTTTATGAAGTGTGGTGGATTGAGTTTTTTATGTTTCTTCTTTTATTTTGTTTTTTTTTTTAATTCTTTTGTAATCATGAGCTATTGATAGATTGTTGATTATTAGTGATCTCTTAGCTATTGCAAATATGATTTTAGTGAATGAATATAATGAAATATTTTCTTATGTATGATTCTTAATTTCTTTTACTAGGTAATAGATTTATATTGATGATTTATAAAACTCTAGTAAATTATTAAAAAGATAAAATAAATAATTCTTCTAATTTAGTTCTTAGGGCATGATAAATTGGTATCAGAGCCGTTGTTGAAAAAATTAATTTGTAACTAAAACTATAGGAATTGATTATGAGTGAGGTAGAAGTTAAGTATTGATTTTCAACTTTGCATTTGATTGATTGATTTGTATATATATATATATATATATTGAGTTTGTGTGTTAATTGATTAAAAAAGAGAATTATATCAGTGGATAGTTAAGCCTTACTTATTATAACACATAGAATGGACAAATTGGAATAGTTGTTCCAGTAAAGTATGATAGTTTGATGTAGCTTACCAACACACTTGCACATGTAATGTGTGATGACAGAGTAAGAAGATTGGACATAAGAAATCAGAAGATGATGGAGATTTACAAATGTTTCATAAACTGATGCCACCATGCTTAAAGGAGATATAGAACCCCGGATAGCCGAATATTGGTTATTGAGGATAGAGAAAATATTTGATAGTATGCAGTGTCTAGAGAAAAGAAAAGTGCCACTAACAATATTTCTGTTTAAAGGAAAGACTAGGATATTATGGATAGGGCAACATACGGAAAATTTTTAATGTAAAAGAAATGCAGAGAATACATGGGCAGAGCTTGTTACTATTTTTAGAGATTAGTTCGTACCCCTTTAGCTTGTAAATAAATGCTAGAGGCCTTAATGTGATTAGAGCAAGGGGAAAAAATAGTGATGTAATAAGAAATCAAATTTACTGTATTGGCAAAGTATGCCTCACAGTTGATTAATATAGTGGAAGAAAAATGCTACAATTTTTTTAGGGGATTACAAGATAAACTAAGACATCCATTAGTGTTATTGATAATTCATTAATTTCAAAGTTAGTGGAGAGAGCGAGACTAGTGGAAAATGATTTAACTATTTTTCAATTCAGGCAGGATATGAGCAGGAAGAGATTGGGAGGCGATATGACCGAAAGAGATAGTAGTGAAAGGAGGAGTAAGTTTCTAGACATGAGGAAAGTGTCTAGATTGAGTGTGAGTCTAGAGGAAAGTGTCTAGATTGAGTGTGAGCAATATACCAAAGGGTGCATAATGTGTAAAGAGACATATCAGACATTGTTTTTTTATGATTGGATAGTATTTCAAGTGTGGACAGTGAGGATGCCAGATCACTTATTGTTTGTTATAGTGATAGGGAACAAGATCTAAATTTAAAGGAGAGCAAGCTATGTGAGGCTAAAGACAGAGGTTTGTTGGATCTAGAGAATACAATGAAGGGTCTGTGAGCAGGATAGATGGGCGAGGAGTTATTGAAGATATAAGAGAACCTGTAAAGTCTGTCGTACCAGCATCAACACCAGTATGACCTTGAGTTTACAATCTGCTCCAGCATAATGATGAATTAATTATATCTCATCATTTTATTAATTCATTCAAGAATTTAAGCATTGAGCTTTTTAAAAATATTTAAAAATTATATCTCACACTTTTATATTAAGTAATTATTTATTATTTTTCTTATAATTTTTCTTTTTCTTACCACTTTATTATAATAATTGCTTAAATCATAATATTTTTTTTTCTTTTCATAATAATTGGGTTGGCTTGAACTTGTAGAATAAAGCTCAAGCTCGAGCTCAAACTTGATTAATTAATTAAGCTCAAGCTCAAGTTTGGGGTGATTCGAGCTCGATTCGACTCGTTTACACCCCTAAACTTGCTTGGAGATTTGGTTATTTAAAATGATTATCAAGATAATTTCAAATGTTAATCTTTTGCTATTTAACCCAAATGAAGATCTTACATATAATATAATTTGATCACTTTGAAATGCTATAATTCTTGCAATAATTTGACTATGATAAGCTCATAATAAATTTTTACTTGATTTGAAATTTTCTAGTGAGGTGCAAACAACACTATCAACAAAAAAAAATCAAAATAAAATAATTTTAGCACTTTGGACGATGGTTGGTGACCGGGCAGTGATTCGACGGTAATTGGCCGTCGGTCTGTGGTGCTCGGGTAGAACTCTAAGATCCTTGAGGCATTAAAGCTCTATCCAATCTCTTGCCAAAGGTCCCCCTCATGAAGGGAGTGAAGCCTATTTATAGATATTCCTCGTAATTAATATCTTAATGATGATAGAATTGAGAGATCCTGGGCTTGTTGGATTCATCTTGTCATGTCACTCGATTCGACTATAAGTATGCTGCTATTAAGCTTCCAAATGTGCTTCGGTCCCTTGATTTGGGCCCATTTGGGTTCTGATTGGACCAATTTTGATGTCGTTGGATTCATCTACTCGATATATTCAATTTGATTATAAGTTTGCTAAAATTGGAGTTCATATAGTCTCAAATTTAATTTTACAAGTTGTCAATTTGAACATGCCTCAATAATTGTGCTTGATTAACAAAATTTTTGGTGATGTATCACTAATCATATAATCTCTTATATTATTAATAAATAGGGTGGTATATACTCTACCCTTTCTAAATCCATAATTGATAACAAAAAAAAAATTCTTAAGTTATCATATCACACACAATGAGATTGTATTAAATCATATACAACTTTTTTTCAATTTAAATACATGAATAGAATAATCAAGACTCTTAAAAACAAGGGTAAATCATGTAAAGATTCTTTGACAATGAATCCATTCAAGAATGCACTCTTCATATTCATTTTAAAAAACATTAAAATCCTTAAAAAAACATGTAGAATTAAGCAATGAGTAATCTAATATCCTCTAATGTTAATATGAATGTAAAAGATCCTTTAAAATATATACACTTAACTGATGTGTAGCCCTTTAGAAACTATATTTTTACTTATAAAGAAGTTTTGGCATGCTTTTCATGAACCATGTATCACAAATACATATTAAATAAAAATTTATCTTTGGTAACTCAATATCTAAATAAAAAATGAAATATTATTGAGTTTGTGCATTCTAATATGATATAACCTTCTATGCCATCAATTATGGTTTTCAAATAAATAAATTTAAAATAGTATTATTTAGTTGTTTTTAAATTGATCAAATAAAATATTGTTATATCTATGTCCAACATACAAAATCATTATGTCATTTCTAATGATAGAATAAGATGCATGAAATGTTAAATCTTGACCTTTATCACATAACTTGCTATTATATATCAAGTTATTGTTTAAGCTATCACCTAAAAAATTTTATCTACAATTATGAAGCTCTTATTGATAGATCTAATTCCTATAATTTTTCAATAAGTTACATTTTGACATTTATAACATAACTTGTTAATAGATGGGTTGGGTTCAGGTCTAACCCTAATTAACCTAGGTTTAAACAGGTTGACCAAAACCCAACACAGTTTTACAAACGGATAAGGAATTTCAACATGGACTCCACCAACGTGGGTTGTCGGGTTAACCCAACCCGACCCACTAACCCGGGTTCAGAAACTTGATGCAGGGCGGATATGTGGACTCACTAAATCATGGAGGCGGAGTATGGGTGTGAACTGAGGGTGGATATATGAAGACAAAGCAAAGTCTAGGTGGCTCATTGGCTAGGGATTAAGGTGCGAGGGAAACTGGTTGCATTCATTGTCCATGCGTGATTGAGGGCGGAGTCAGGATTGCGGCACTCAATGTGGGATTGATGCGAGATTGAGTCCGGCACGGAAGCTAGGGCGGAGTCCGGATGGAGTCGACGGACCCAAATCGCAAGTGCTCGCTTGCGCTGTAAGTTTTATAGGGCAGATTGACAGAGTCCGAGTAACTTGGGTTAGTTCGGTTGTATTTTAGATTTCTCGGTCAACCTGAACCCATCTGATTTTATAAACATGTAGAAATTTTTAATATGAACCTGACCCGTATGGCCAACGAGTTGACCCAAACACGAAATTTCTATACTAAAAAGTCGCTTTAGAAAACAGTAAGAAAGCTATCACAATCCAATATGACCAAGACATGTCCTATCGTGTTGAGTCGCCCTAATATCTAATTTTGAGATGTTTTAGACTCTCTTCCAATATTCATTTTAAATAAACTATAGATTACAGAGCTACTAAATATTCACATACTAAAAATAAACTTATCAATAAGATTTCTTTTATTTCATCAATATATACTGCAATAAATGACTACATAGAGAAGTTATATAACTAAATAATAAGCTAGTCATGACTATGCAAAAATCAAAATAGAGAAATACCTATAAACTTAGATCTAATTATGAACTGCTAATGAACAAGCTCATCCTCTTTCCCAAATCCTAAAAATTAGAAACAAAATCACTATAAGCTACAATAACTAAGCATATATACTACACAAACTGATCTAAATTTTTAAATTCTTTTATTAAATATTTTGTTAAATATTTAAAAGTAGTTAAATGCAGTCTAATAAATCAATATACTAAGAAATGTAATAAAAGCATAAAAGTTATTAAATTATTTAAGTAAAAATACTCCATAGATAAATAAATTATAATTCATATCATAGAGAAGTTCGTATCATATTTTTTAGATTTAAATGAAATCTCAAAGAATTTTGACCCCTTATGATTTTCTTTGGTGCTTATAGCACCAAAACATGCCTAGGCATCAAAATATGGCTTATTGCCACCAAAATATACTTTATAGGCACTATAATATTTTCTAACACAGACAGAATCTCAAAGAATTTTGACCCCTTATCACTTCTAACATATATAATTTAATTATATATGCACATCTCATCATATTATAGCAATTAAAGCATAATTGAGCATGTCTGAATTGCACAGTTTTTTATAATGGTAAGCAACATAAAACTAAATTAAGAAAAATACATATTTTTAATAAGTAATAAAATTATCATGGACCGTACAAAATACTATTTTAATATTTTAATTGAACTACAATATTATTTTTCAGCATCCAAATAATTTTCTATTCAATAAAAATCCCACAAATTTGAATACCCCCATTATAAATTTTTTCAAAAAATATTCAAAATGTTAATGATACTGATCTCTATAATATATGAAAAATTACATGGTAAAAATTTTACTAGTGCAAAATTATCCGCATTTTTACTAACAGAAATATAAATTTAATCAGACAATTCGATAAAAATTATATATTTTTTGAAAATTGAGATAGGTGTATGAGACCTACCTCGAGAGAAATAAGTTTTCTAACTAGGAAGATAGACAAAACTGTTCTACAGTCTCCAAAATTTAGCTTTTTCTTTTTCTATCATCTATTTTTTCTCTCTTTCACCATTTTTTAGTTGTTACCTTAATGCTTGCAAAATTAATGATATATTCATTAACAATTAAAATCCTTGTATTATAACTGCAACAAATAGCTTCTAATATAATATGTTTGTATTAAGCAATGTAATATATCAATATATGGAGTTGTGGGCCTCCTATAATTTCCCATATTCCATCTTAGTTTACCTAGAGCTTCATGCAAGCTAAAATTTATATAGATATCCTTTTAATGAAATGCTTTTATAAATTTTTTTTGATTTTATATTTGGGTTTGCATCAATGGTGCTTTCATTTGTGATTTTTTATTTGGAGTTGTGTGCATCCCATAATTATCAAAATCCCTTCTCCATTTCTACTTAGTTTTAGGCAAACTATAAATTGCCCCATTATCCTTTTATTGTAAAAGTTTTACTATTTTTTTATATGATTTTATAGTTGGGTTTGCAATAATAGTGCTCTAGTACATTACTTTGAGATCCTTCATCCAATATTGCGATCTTAGGCCACAACTCCTATTAGGTCAATAAAGCTTTCTTCATACCAGCCCAAGCCTCACCCAAGCTTGCATGTGCATATAAGTGCTACCCCATTTGATCTCTTCATGATTTGCTAAACCTTAAGGGTAAGATCATCATGAAAGGATGGATAATTAATATTAGGAACAAATAATATAATGTGCAAGTTAGACATTATTCCAGATTTTTTAGGATTGCTTCTTTAGTATTTTCTTGTAGTTTCTTTTTTGTGTTGCTTTTCCTATTGCCTAGTTTGTCTTTAAATAAGTCCTTAGGCTGTAATAGTTTTAAGCCATTGAAAATAGCATTTCTCTGTTTTGCTTTTACTTTCCAATTTTCCTTTCTCCAAGAAGAGCCGAGAAAAGCTCTTCTTCCTTCAGCTCTGGTTTCAAACGTTTCACTGTTTTACAGTGTAATTAGTGAATATTAGGTTTTATAGTCATAGGTTATTATTAGATTTCTTAATGAGCATCAAACACTTCTTTGGAGATTAAGGCTTTGTTTGTGTTGACTCTTTTACTGCTTCTTAAAGCAACCTTCTAATATAAATATAAAAAATATTTGTATTAAAAAACTGCTTTAAGAAGCAGTAAGAAAGTCGTTCCAAACGAAGCCTAAAACATCAAACAAAAATGAATAAATACACTAGAGCTTATTCTCTAATGGAAGTGCTTTTTAGAATCTCAAATTTTGTTGCCAACCCCTAGCTTAAAAAATAACTTAAGTGTAGTGTCTAACATGATTCAACAAACTTATCATCTTATGTAAACAATACTATGTAAAAAATAATAATAATAATAATAAAACTATGCAAAATATGCATATATCCTTTAAATGCTACATATGCATGGTCTGATCTCTCCCATTATGATAAAATCATCATTATTTGGATAAACATCTTGCTTATTCGGATAAACATCAAATTCAAATTCAAATAGATAAAATAAAAAATAAACTTCTAATTAATCGCCGTTTTTTATAGATTTTGTTAGGTATATTTCATTCTGCTAAGAGACATGATGGACTCCAAAGTTTTTGACTTTGCACTAAGTTTTGCTATATATGATATTTAAGGATTACATTAATAACAAAAAAAATTAGAGTTTATTTGAAATGATGGTAATTTTTTTGCAAAGATGATTATAAAATTGATATGGCAAAAATAACTAGCTTAAACTTGCCATAAAAACAACTTCTTAATTCAAAAATTTCATGAATGCAATAAGAAAATATCAACGAAATAGAAGTTGTAATTACAATTTGAAAAGCAAAACAATAAAAAAAGTTGTCTAAAAAGGAGCAATTATTATGTACGAGTCTAGACATTGCTCACGTCTAAACTCAATATGTTTAAGCTAAGTGACTTGTTACGTCCGAACTCAGCACATAATATTTTCTCCTAAAATAGGAGAGATTATTCTGTGCAGACGCTAAACGCAGCTCACCTTCCAGAGACCAATCATAATGCCCTACGTCAGCAGTACCGAGCGCGGTACCGGTCGTTGTTTTGAGCAGTACCGACTACCGAATAGGATTGACGTGATACATTCTCATTGGTCTCTGAACGACATTCAACGTCAGCACAGACTAATTTCTTCTTAAAATGCACCGTTAAGAGCTTTGGGTCCCCTTTTACATAGGATATATTTACAGAATTATTTTTTTTTTCTTGGGATTCGCCTAGTGTAAATCATCTTTTTTTTTTTTGGATAAGGACCCACACTATACTCGCGCACGGGTCAGCCACGTCCGCAGGTCACGTTCTGATGTCAAACTCGTGCTGACCATTCACCAAAAAGGTCATCATTCATGGCCGTTGGATATAGAGGATTTGCCCAGCTTTCTCAGATCTCCCTACACGTGTTTCTTCATCCAAGTCACGGTGATCTGTACAGTTATCTGTTTCTCAGATCTCCCTACACGTGTTTGCCCTGGTTTCTCGGAAGTTCCTTTAATTTCTTCATCTTGAAAATAATAATAATAATAATAAAATAAAACACTTAAAAAAATAGCCCTCCTCTCTTTAGTATAAAAAAATATTTAATGCATAAAGAGCAAATAAAGTAATAATTTTAGATATTAATTTATATACTAATATTAAAAAATATTAGTATTTTTAATAATTTGTCGAGGATGATATTAATTAATGTTATCTCCTTTTATTAAAAATATGAGGATTTAAAAATATAAGAAATATTTAATTTAAAATATTATACTTTAAAAGTAATAAATATTATTTTCTTTTCAATTAAATATTTTAAATTTAAAAGTATTTAACTTTTAATAATTATAATAAATAAATCATTTTAAATTGGTCTGTGGATTATAATAGTTATTAAAGTAAATAATATATGATATGTGGATTGTATGATTAGATTTTAGGTACATGTAATCTCTTCTTTTTTACTAAGAAATAGTTTTCTTAAATAAAAGTTTTAAGAGAAGCTCATTTTAAAATGGAGCTCTTTAATTATTTTGAAAAATTAAAGAGTATTTTCTCTCTCTCACTGAAATTTAATGATAAATAAATAATATCATTACCTTGTGCCCCTCACTAGGGAGGATTTAACATTAGTTGTTAAATACATGGAGCTTGGTGGAATCCTATTTGAGACCTCATGCAAACATATCTTGAGAAAAGTGGGGCAATAGAAATTTTGTGCATTTGGGGCGGTCAAAAACTAATCATAGATGAGTTATTTTCAATCATGATGGGAGATTAGGGACCATCAGACCAATCATGCATTAGGTCGATGCTAAATCCTTAGTTGCTAATGCATTTTACGGTCCATTTGGGATGACTATAGCTTTTTATAAAACTGTTGTAAAGTTGCTATATTGAAAGTAATTTTTTGAAAGTTATCGTAAAAAGCAACTTCCTAGCATAATTTTTTTTTTGAAAGCAATGTCCACACAAAAACTATGGTTACAGTCTGAAAGAAAAGCATAGAAAAGTTATCCCAAATAAAGTCTATTAGTTGAGATCACAGTTTCCTACGATAAAATTTGAGACCACATGCAAACATATCTTGAGAAAAGTGGTACCATAGAAATTTTGTGCATTTGCGACGGTAAAAAAACAATCACAAAAGGGTAATTTTCAATCATGACGGGAGATTAGGGACCGCCAAACCAATCATGCATTAGGTCGATGCTAAATTCTTAGTTGCTAATGCATTTTATAGTCCGTTTGGGATGACTATAATTTTTTATAAAAATGGTTGTAAAATTGCTATATATAAAATATTTTTTTAAAAGTTGCTTAGAAAGCAACTTCCTAGCTTAATTTTTTTTTAAAGCAATGTCCACACAAGAACTGTAGCTGCAGTCTAGAAAGTAAAGCATAAGAAAGATATCCCAAATAAAGCCTATTAGGTGATGGTCACAACTTTTTAAGGTAAACATTTGATTGCTATATGATCCTTAGAAGGACAGCAAAACCACAATACTATTACAGTTATGATTGTTTTGCGACTTTCAATGATTAAACTTTTTGACTGATTCATGATTGCAAACAATTGCTAATTTGAAATATGTCCATATTTTGTGACCGATTACAAGTCTCAAATGATTCCCAACTACATAATACATTCAATTCAATTCTAACAAAATTTAATATAAATAATACATTAATAATCACATATTAATTGGTATATAAAACAAGTAATTTGCATACAATACTACATACTCGAGTTCTAATATCTCAAATGAAAAAAGAAAGAACTACAATCCCTTGAAAATGAATTGCACAACATTATTTGTTTGGCATTAAAAAAAATCTACAAAATAGCTAGCACCATAGAAAAAACAAGGATTTTCGGTAGGATAATGATCATGGGAAAGGCCGACGGAATTAGCAGCAAAAAATTCATAGAAAATTTTGAAAAACTTTCTGGTGGATCACCGACAAAAAAACTGCAGGAAATTTTTCATGGAACTTTCCGTCGAAAATCCGTCAAAAGGTACCCTTATCTAACTGATTCATTTTTCCATCCGTTTCATTTGCTTAGGTTTGGTTTTCCTCTTCTTCGGCTGTTCTTCGACTTCGCCTTCCTCCGCCAGTTCGTTGCTCTTTGACTTCACTTATTCCTTCCTCTTCCCATCCAGTCCGTTGCACTTCGACTTTGCCTCTGCCGGTTCATTGCTCCTCGACTTCGTCTGCTTTTCTCCGCCAGTTTGTTGCTCTTTGGCTTTGCCTTCTTTCAACGAAGTGAGGTCCTGTTCGTTGGTCTTCAACTTTGCCTGCTTCACATCTCCACATGTTCTTTACTCTGTCTTCGTCTGATTTAGCTATGTCATTCTGACCATTGTTTCTCTTCCACTTCCTGGTTCGTCAAAGCTCCTTCCCGTCAAATTTGAGGTACGGGATATCCTTTCGCAAATTTGTTTTTCTATTCTTCTTTTATTTAGTATTCAATTCAAACATGTTAAATTTGTTAAATAAAGATTTATATTGAGTTAACTTTAATTCTATGGTTAATTAGACCATGCCACTGGTTAATTGGGATATAGTAAATTCAATTGAACCGTTCGGTCAAGTCATTTTGATCAAATTTAGGATTTAGGCTAAGTAGGCTCTATAAATTTTTAATTTGACTAAGTTAGGTCAATTGAGTATGATTAAATCAACTAAAAGTCAACTGGATTATTTTGACTAAGTTAGGTTTAATAACCATGATTTGTGAAGCAATTTTTAGAATTTTTTTATGGTGCTTGAGGAGGATAATCTATCAAGGGAAGTTCTCATGGTATTGCAGAAACTATAGGTTTGCAATTGTTTAAGTGTTTTTTAGAGTTGCATTCAGATAAAATTTTTCTCAAAGCATTTTGCTCTGATACCTTTCCAACGTATATTCCAACAACAAAATTAATATAAATCTCAATGTTTGGTTGTAAGAATTTATAGTTCATGTGCGTTATGGATATTCAAAATCATAGATGTTGGATGTATAATCAATTTTTATTTAGACGGAAGACGTTAACAAATGAATTCATCAATTGAGTGAAAATTTTCATCCAGGCAGTCAGTTAATTACCTTCATTTATATCAGAGAGGAGGTTTCATTGGCCATATTCCAAACATAAAAATTTAAGCCTACCCACACCATATGAGGTTACTATTGTTTTATATCACATATGATTCGTGTCAGAATATTAGTATTGGACTTCACATGATGAGTACGAGTTGCATTTCAACTCTTAATATGATCCGTCTATAAGTTCCAACATAGTCGAGGAAGAAAATATTAGAATGTTTGAGGACTTAGTTTATGATGAAGCTGGGTCATACTTTCAACTATATACAAGAACTTTCTTGAATAAGGCGACACAAAACTTTTATAATTTGTTGCACACTACGCAACAACTATTTTGGAAAGGGTATAATACTCACTTAGATTTATCCATCATTGTGAAGATGTTAAGCATAAAGACACAATATAATGTACAATGATAAATTTTTAATCAATTCATTGATCTGCTTAAGGAGATCAATCCAGTAGATAATATAATTCTAACTGATTTATACTGTGGCACCAAAAATTCCATTTTTATGATATGAGATCTCGGCCTCTCCGTGCCATCCGTCTATTTTTCTTTTGAGTGTAAGTGTGAGGATGACGACAGAGAGTTTTAATGAGATTAGGTTCTGGGGGAATTTTCAGAAGGCAGATTGGGGTTTAGATAAGACACCACCGAGAGATTTCACCCCCATTTTGTGAGAACTTTTTGATCTGAGTTCTGGTTTCCTATAGGCGCAAGCCCCTATAGTTAATTACCCCTCCCGATAATGAGAGAGAACTTTCGATTAAGGCTAGTCGTTAAAGTTACATAGGTTTGTTGACATCATTTTTGTATGAGGTCACTTGGACCAATTCTGACCAAGATTAGTCTAGCCTCTAAATCACTCTAGACTCTAGGATTCTGCTAGATTACAGACCGTAGGATCTACTCTAGACCCTAGGATTCCACCAGACAAATCTAGACCTTAGGATCTATCTAGGACCTAGGATTCTTTTAGACCCTAGGATCTACTCTAGACCCTAGGATTCTTCCAAACAAATCTAGACCTTAAGATATATCTAAACCTTAAGATATTTTTAGACTCCAAACCCTAAGACCCTTCTTGATTCTATACTTTAGGATCCATCTAGAACCTATAACTCTTTTAGATTCTAGAGCCTATAATTCCTTTAGATTCTAGGGCCAATCCAGATTCAAATCAATCTAGACCTTAATGTAATTCAAACCTCAATAGAAATCCAAGGATAAAGACCCTATCTTGAAACCATTTTCCAAGGATTTTTCAAACACTTCAAAACCCAATCAAATGACCTATGATTGAGAGTCTATCAATTTCATATTGATAGGACATGTCTCTAGAGGAAATCCTCTAAATTTGAGCCTATTCTGAGGTCTCTAACCCTAGAAATTAAATTGAAATCCAAAGACTGTAAAACTTTCAAATATTTACAGCCTATACTACTAGACCTACCATTAAGTGGATCCTGACCCTAGAGCTTTCTCCAAAGCCTTCAATCACTTTCAAACCCTTAATTATGACTTATTGAGAAATAAAATACATTTTGGTGGATCCACTCTGACCCTCAGTTGACTAGGGGTCAAAATGTCCAAAATGCCCTTAAGGGGTTCAAAAATCAATTTCAAACCAAATGAACTCCAAATTGCTTGGAACTACTTCCAATAATCTTTGAATATCAAAACAAATATTTTGAGCTTGGGCTCATCCTTGGGTCAACCTAGTTGACTCAGTCAACCTAGGTTGACCTAATGAGCCCTTAAGAGTTCAAATGGGTCATTTCAACCCATTTAGTCAAATCTAACCCTTTGAGCTCTCAAATCTATTTTAAAAGATACTCCAAACCCATCCAAACTCATGTGAGACTAAATCACATTGAGTTTGACATGGTCAACTCAATAATATTGGGTCAAACTTGAATGGCCATGGTTTGATCCCTTAAACCTCTAGTGGATTGCCTTAAGTTCCCTCCAAACCAGCTCAAACTTGAATGGCCATGGTTTGATCCCTTAAACCTCTAGTGGATTGCCTTAAGTTCCCTCCAAACCAGCTTATTAAGGTTTTTCCATGCCACCTCACCTGGTTTGATCCTTTGACTGGTCAAACCAGTCAACTTATGGTCAAAAGACCATTAAATATGCAAATAATTGATCCCATGGCATTCAAGTTCTAATCCCTAGCTCCAAACCCAGCAACTAGCATTCAATACACTCTACCCCTTGCCACCTCAGTAGTCCACATGGCAAATGGACTAGTCAAAGGGTCAAACCAAAGTTTTGGAGAGGTCAAAGGTGGTCAAATGACCTCTTAAGCCTTAATCCCTCAAACCCAATCCTTTCCAGCAGCTCTAGTAGGCTCTAGAACCTTCCTAAGCCTACTCTCAGCCCTTAGATCAAGATCACATGGCTCCAATCACTCCCATGCCCAATTGGGGACTAAGAGAGCTTTCCATATGGGATGTCCTTGGGATTTCCTTGCTCCCAGCTTTCCAACCACCCCAGGGGCAAGTGGCAGCCATATAAGGGTGTCCCCAACTGATCCTAGCCGTCCAATAGGTATAGGGTTGCTTAAATAGGATAAAAATTCATGTTAAGCCCTCATTCTAAACCTAGCCCTCTCTCTCCACTCTAAGACTCTCCAGTTGATCTCTCTGCTCATTCAAGCCCTTAAGCATTTCCCCCATATTTCCCAAGTCAGATCCAGCCACTGGAAGCTGCCAACGATGGGCTTTCCAGCAAGCCAAGGCTAAAATCCATCTAAGGAGGATTCCTTTCGATCCATACATTGAGAGCTCAAGGGGTCTTCTACAAAATGGAGTATGGACATCCTACAAATGCAACAATCCATTAAATAGGTAAAACCGTCCATTATATTGAGTAAAATCTCAAACCCTAGTTCAAGGCACATAGTTCAAAGTAGCATTTCATTATATGGTTTTAAAATAAAAAAAATATATCCCCAAAAGTTTTGTTCACCTACGCTACCTACGTTTAAAATTTCAATTGATTTCATTGACTAGATCGAACAAACGAGCAAAAAAACATGTTCTAGGGCTCGGTCAAGTTCAGTTGAACAGCTCAAGATCACAGCCGTTGATTTTAGATGGTTTGCTAGGATAACCAACTCTAGTTGTAGGCTAGGCCGGTGTTTACGTTTCTACAGTTGTGTGCCGAGTTTTTTGTGATTTTAACTACATGTTGTTTGCTAGCTTAGAATTGATATGGTTGTTTACTTACTTTTTTGCACTCTGTATTGTAAGTGATTGAGCATTTTAAATTTCAAATATTAGCTGCTTGAGATCAATTATAATTGCTTGAGATTGATTATAACTGCTTGGGATTATATAACTGCTAATTATTAGGATAATCCTACGGGTTGTCGAGTTTAAAATTTTCTCTTTTATTAAATGTAATTCGATATGTATTTATGGTTGTAAATTTTTTAAAGTGATTTGAGGTGGGATATTTATATCCAACTTAAATTCCAAAGAGGAGAAGACATCCCTAAAGGGGAGAGTCTTATTCCATTTGGAAGATCAAGTTAGGATACATTTTGAAAATATCCAAAGAGGAAAGATAACACCCCATCTAATGGGGAGTTTCTTTCCATTTGAATATCCAGAACCGATGGATCAAGAAGCTCATGGGAAGACGAAGAAGTGAAGAATGAGAAGAATCCCATTCTCAAAGTCACTTGAGTTAGGAGTACAATCTGGGTTGTTATCAGTGTTGCCCGGCCACTTTACTTTTTTGCAGACCCTGGTTTATAATATTAAGTGACACTTGCCACATAGACATTCAATTTGAGTAATTAATTTAGTTAATTTGTTTAATTGATTGCGTAGTAAAACTACCTATTTTTTTAGTCTTTTTGCTTGTATGCCGTGCTTGATTTAGCCTGGAATTAGATTGTAGGCTCTCAAGGACTTTTTAAAATTTTCCTACTTAAATCAAATTAAAAATTTTAAGTCAACATAGAAACACTAACGTTTTAAGAAGTAAGCCCGGGACCGCCGGGAGTTTGCATACATCTTTGTTGCACTTCTCTTTCCTTTGTTAGGCACTTCCCCACCAATGGATTTTGGCAGACCACCTGGCATATGAGTGTGCAGATCTATCCAAGGAAAATCTGTGCATTCTATTAGGATAAAATCTATTTTTTAAGCCTGATTTTAAAATATCTTCATCTCAAATTTAAGCATTCAATCGAGTTGTTATGCATGCATCACATTAGTTACAAATTAAATCTCTAAAACTTTAATTACATTTTTAGCTTTAGACATCAAATACCCAACATAAGTTAAAGTGGCCAATTAGGATCTGCTATAAATGTCAGCCCCGCTTTTCTCAAACTTAACTTAATATAACATCCCCACCATTCTTACATAAATGACCGGATACATGGTTTTAAAGCACCTAGGTGGTTTAGCTGGTTCTCCAATCTAGGCCGTGATAAGTCCAAATTTGCATTGCATTAGTTAAGTTCGGATCCCCTATTTTTTAGAACTCAATTTAAACTTAGGTTCTGAGGATAGCTCAGGCTATAAGCCCTCAACCTTTCGAAATTGAATCCCAAACTTCTAATAAAATCAACCATTCAAAACATAAATCTCTTTCAATCAAATTCAAGCCCAATACTTAGGATAGGCTGGGGTGTTTCTGAAGTAATTTAGAATCTCAAAACTCCTCCTATCTTTCTTCCTTTGACTCTAAAAATAAGTGTTCAAATTTGATCTAGTCCCGATTAAAAATTCCAACCCTTACCTCCTTTGACATCAATATTTGAAATCTTAAATAAAATTTTTACCGCTATTTAAATCGAGATTATTCATAGGAAAACTCCAATTTTCTTATGATGTAATTAACTGCAAGGGCTTGTGCTCATAGGAGATTTAGAAACCCAGATTAAATTTTTAAAACATTTAATTAATTATCTTTGAAAAAATTCAAAATTCAACAATCATGATCATTATTTTCAAATGATCAATAGTGATTGATAATTTCTTTCCTATGAAAGATATATCAATTACTATCGTAATGTTGATTATGAAATTAAAGATCTCCTATCAAGATTAATATAGTCAAACACTTAATTAAATTTCATTTTGACCCTCTGAGGTCATATGTGATTCACTAGTATGTTTGACTATGATAATCATGATAAATTCAAAATTTTATAATTCGAACCCATTAGGGAATGATATGTTCACCTCCCGATGTGATATATTATTCATAATGACTAGTTCAATTTTAAAATTAAAGAAATTAAACTTTTCCAAAGAAAATTAAACTTTTTCAAACTACTTTTTTAAATCAAACAAGGTTATGAACCTATCATATAATAACAATAGTTTTAGTGTTTTAAATTTGATCTTATGATTTGGATTTTGAAGTTTAAAATTTAAAGATTATCACCATAAACTTAAAACTGGTGGTGGGGGGAATGAAGACGAGCCCGATTAATATCCCATAGTTCTGTCGTCCGGGGCTGTCATATTCCCTGGTTTACTTAGTCAGAGGAGATAGTCGACCCAACCTGATAGAAGGTACCTTATCGACAGCCATGGGTTGCTTCGTCCAAGAATACCTTGTAGACATGGGTTGATATTTGTCTAAAGAGATATATATGAATCCACCTTAGCTGACAGAGGGCTTTATGCCTATCGAATATACCCTATGATTCATAACTCATTATCGATTTATCTGAATGATTAAGTTATATTATTCTTTAGAGGCCTACACACTTGGAAATAACCTAGGCATGTGCTTTAAAGTGCCTCGTATCATTGTTGTCATTATTTTCTCTATTTTTACCATTTACATACTTGTAACAAAGCCTTGATGATTCATGTTAGCTAACTTTTCTTAGATTTATTTTCTTTGCTTCACGGAGTATTTGGTTTTCTAGTTCTTAACATAAATCCACATTCACCATACTATAGAGAATACTAAATCTAATTTTTTCTATAAGCAACACTCAAACATTACTCAAAAGACTTTATGAGATTTATAAAATAAGATAATATAGTGAGATAAAAGATAAAGGGAGAAGATGCACTTGGAAAGAGGTATATAGACTTCATTAGATTATGAATAAGTTTAAGAGTTGAGCACTAATTGTTTGATGATATAGGCTTGGTTTGGGACATCTTTTTTACTATTTTATGAAACAACTTTTTAATAGAATTTTTTTGAAAATTTTGTACTAAGAATATGTTTCTTAAAACAACAAGCAAGTTTTCCCAAACGAATCCATAATCTACCTCTTAAACCTTATTTTAACATTATAGGAATTTATAAGGATTTTATTGTCCTATTATAGATACCATGCAACCAAAACTTATAAGAAAATATTTACTATTCCTTGGGAGGGCTAGGGCTAATTGCATGCCATTAATTAACAGGAATCATGGTCTAGGTAAAGTTGTTAGCTTTTCCTAGGGAGAATTACTATTTGGTTAAACATAGCATGGGTGGTTGGATAAACTAGTTTGAAAAGCTTAGAGATCATGCTAATGAGATGCCCTAACTGCCTTGTGAAATACTCTACTTGTTCTAGCTGCCACCACCTGGTCTGCCCCTGGCCTCACCGGTGGCCTCCCTTCTCCCCACTCCTCCCACCCAACCCTCCCTTATGGACCCATCCCACTACTCCCAAAACTTCTTACACCTTTCTAACCCCTTGAAGCACGTTTTATCTCCTTCTTCCAACCATTTATGGTCTAATATTGTCGCCTCCCATGAAACCTCTGCCTCCAACCTGCCTCTATCCCTCATAGATACCCGTGAAGAAATTATTCCTTTCAACAAGGATGCCATCGCCTTCACTGTGATGGAATGGAACCTCTGCCTCATCGGGTACTCTATTAGTAAGCAACCTTATTATGAAGCCCTGCTAGCTGTAGTTAACAAAGATTAGAAACTCAAAGGTACCTTCTAGCTTCTAACATTAAGTGATTGGGTTTTCCTCTTCAAATTCTCCTCTATTGAGGATTTTGATATGGTTTAATCTAAAGGTGTGTGGTTCTTCATGGGGAAACCCTTCCTATTCCAAAAATGGTCTCCTCGCTTTTAGCCCACCAGAGAAAACTTCACTACCATCCCTATTTGGGTCAAAATTCACGACCTTCCTCTTGTCTGTTGGAGTTCTGAGGGCATCTCTAAAATAGCGTCCATTAACCGTGGAGGCTTTAATTGCAGCAAAAACCAGCCTGATATATGTGTGAGTTAGTATTCTAGTGCCAATCTCATCTATTGTCTTTGAATTCATCCCTATTTCATTAGAGGATGAAGTGATTTGGTTGCGGGTTCACTATGAATGGCGACCCAATCCCTACTCCATATGCAAATTACTAGCTCATTCATGCTCCCATTGTCCCTCAAATCCTCAGCCTTAACAAGATACCCAACCACCTACTAGAGGCAGAAGCACATCTTGTCAACCCCACAATAAGTACTAATCTCGACCCCCACCTACAAATAAAATCTCCACTCATCCTACGTCCCAACCCTCTACTTCCACTCCCTTTGTTCCACAGTAACTACCCATTCCCTCAAGTGCATCCCCTATATCCTTGCTGCCTCCACAACTCCTTATCTATCCCACCACCACCTCACCCTCTTCTCCCTTGATTGAAGGCACTGCTCCTACTAAGAATGCCTCCACAGCTGCTGATATTATTCCACCTAGAACCATTGCAACCAATCCCACACCTATTTTAAATATTCCACCTAAATCATCTACTTTATCTATACCAAATCTTAATTCCCCCTTCGATGACACCAATAGACAATATGATCCTGATCCCTCAACTATGGCCCCCAACTAGTTTTCTTTCTCCTAACATATTTGCTTTTCTATAGCATAATCATACTGATGAACCCAAATCCATATACTCCTCAGCTCCCTCAATTACCAAAACATAACAAGCAACTAAATTTAACAGCAATACCACATCCCATTCCAAACCTAATAGGAACAAATCTTTCCAGAAGCCCCCAACCCCTCCGCATCCAAACCCAAAAGATCAATCCCACCATTGGCTTGGAATATTAGGGGATTTAGCCCCTCTGATAAAGTTTTCTACTGTAAACATTTAGTCCGTTCTCTTGGACTAGACCTGATTTGTATTCTTGAAAATAGAATACATCTTTACTCCCTCAATGATACTAGGTTCTGCAATAATCACTTGATTTTTTATCTAAAGAATAGTTGTAATAACTTCCACTGCTCAAACTCAGATAGAATTTGGCTGAAATGGTCTTCAAATAGACTCACTTTCAACCCAACATTTATTTCCTCCTAAATGATTAGGAGCACTATTTCCTTTTGCTCAAGAAGATAATTCCTTCTATGTGCGATATATTCCTCTAATAACAAAGAAGACAAGAGGGTACT
Source organism: Dendrobium nobile (assembly GCA_022539455.1). Taxonomy (NCBI): domain Eukaryota; kingdom Viridiplantae; phylum Streptophyta; class Magnoliopsida; order Asparagales; family Orchidaceae; genus Dendrobium; species Dendrobium nobile. The sequence goes on from CM039730.1 coordinate 26,419,733, forward strand.
TTTGGATGATTTAAGATAGATTTATCTTACATTGAATCTCCCTTGGATTATCATGGGAGATTTCAATTGTTGCCGGTTCATATCAGAGAAGCTTGGACGAAACACCTTATAATAGAATAACCTTCATGATTTTAACTCTCTCATATTTGACACTAATATAAAGGAATTGGCCTCTATGAATCTCCCTTTCTCTTGGTACAATTAATGAACTGATAATCTGATTCATATCAAGTTAGATCGAGTTCTAATTAATGATGAGTTATTGGTTTCTTTCCACAATTCCCATTATTTGGTGAAAAACCCATCTTCTTTTGATTACTATCCTATTATGCTGAAGCCTGGGGATGATATTAGCTACCATCATAGATTCCTCTATAAAAATTATTGGGCTAACACTGATTAGTTATGGAAATATTTTGTTCTAATTTTTTCTACTAAACCTATTGGTCATCCTATGGTGAACTTTTCGTATAAGCTAAAAAAGCTTAAATTAGGCATTAAAGGTAATGACTGGGCCAATTCCAATTTGATGGCTAACCACTTTGAGTATCTCCACCAAAAGCAAGAAGACCTCCTCAACAGCTTGAGTATGGATAATTCTAATGAGCATAACTTTCTGGCTCTCAAAAACATTAACCTTCATATTACTAAAACCACCTCTCACTAGACATCCTGGATAATTCAAAGAGCAAAAACCAAGTGGCTTTCTCAAGTTGAGGATGACCTCAAGTTTCTTTGCTCTAAAATCTACATGAGAAGGAGTTACAGCAAAACAACTATCTCATTAACCATATCTAGCTCCTCCTCCTCTTACGCTGATGTTGTAAAATCCACCATAGAGAATTAACATAGCCTCTTTAATCCCACCTCTCATAAGCCTACTTGGGGATGTAGTTCCCATCCACTTACATGCCATACTAATTGAAACATTTTCATATTCTAAAATAAAAAAAGGTTGTTTACTCTAGAGCTTCTCATTCTACACTAGGTCCGGGCAGGTTCAACTTTGAGTTTTATAAATCTAGTTGGATACTTACTAGCCCTGTGGATTGTAAAGCTATAAAATCTTTTCACCTTAATTCCTACATATCAAGGACAACCAACACCACTGCTCTTACCCTAATTCCTAATAATAGTCATGCTAACAGTATATCTAATTTTAGGCTAATTTCCCTTTGTAACACCAATTACAAAATTATTGATAAACTTTTGGTGACTAACCTCAAACCTATTATGCCTCACATCATTAAAGGGAATTAATCTGGGTTCATTTACTAAAGGCTCCATGGATAATGTGATTCTGGCTAAGGAATTATTGCACCACTCTAGAATTTATGTAAAGCAAAAGCTCAAGTGTGTTAAGCTGGATATTAAGAAGGTTTTTGATATTATTTCAAGGGATTTTTTGATTGTTAGGCTTATATAGAAAGGATTCCCTAACACCTTTATTAAGTGGATAGAAGCTTGTATTACTAATGTTTGGTTCTCCCTTTGCATTGATGGTGCCTTAGAGGGGTTTCCCCTTCCTCTGTCGGATTAGACAGGGTTGTCCGTTTAGTCCTCCTTTGTTTACTATTGTTATGGATGTCTTCTCATGTTTGCTGAGTTACTCCCCTCATACTCAAATGATTGAATCTCCTCAAGTGAATGGATTTCAGCTTTCACACTTACTGTATGCAAATGACCTCCTTATTTTTGGTAAAGCTCATGACCTAAATTGTGTGAATATATATAAGCTCTTAGACCTATTCTCTGCTGCATCGGATCTCTAAATTAACTTTGACCAAAGCTCCATTATACTCTCCCTAACTACCATAATGCAAATAATATTTGTTCTATCATAAGCATTGTCACGACCCGACCCGAGACGAGACGGATCCCGCCCGCGCCGGATCGCGACGGAGGAGTAGCTAACCAGGATCTGGCTTTGGATTAGGTTACTGAACTGATCTTCCAAATTCTTAACTCAACAGAAGCACACAGAACAACAGAGCTACTAAAAACATCAAATGCAGCGGAACAAAACATCTATCTTTTCATTTCCTCAAAATAATCATCTACAGAACAGTACATGGCTTTCAACAGAAAGAAAGACAGAACAGGAAAGCCATGACTGTACAAAAATCAAAAGTACAAAAGTACCAAATCTGATCAGACTCTGAAACCTAGTCCTGAACTTCCTTGCCCTTCCCAGAACCTGAAAACCACCAGAAAGCAAGGGTGAGCTCAACAGCTCAGCAAAGCAACAAACCTCCAATCAAAATCCTCAGAAACTCAAAACCAATACAGCAGACAAATCCGTACAGAAATCAGAACGGAATCGGACAAATATCAAATCAACAGAACTGTACGGAAACAGAAGTCGTATCAAATCAGAAACAGAACAGATCAGACATATCAGATCAACAGAATCAGAATCGTACAGATCATATCAGAACAGAATAAACTCAACATATATCAGATATCAGATATTTAATTAATAGCTAAATGTGCCCCCGACACCAGAATAATAGCTGAGTAATTAATAGCTAAGTGTGCTCACGGCACCAGAAATTCTCTGAGTAATTAATAGCTAAATGTGCTCACGGCACCAGAAATTCTCTGAGTAATTAATAGCTAAATGTGCTCACGGCACCAGAAATTCTCTGAGTAATTAATAGCTAAATGTGCCCCCGGCACCAGAAATAATAGCTGAGTAATTAATAGCTAAGTGTGCTCACGGCACCAGAACAGATGTGCTTATAGCACCAAAACAGAATTCATCGGATCCGGAACAGAACAGATATCAGATTTCAGATTGAGCTCATTTCAGATTTCCCTGACACTTACTGAATCTCATAGGATCCAGGCCCCTTATAGCTCCCTTTTTATAGCTTATACACATAGCATTTCAATTCAGAAGAAATACGGACAATTCAGAAATTACCCAAAAATCGGGCAGCACAACGGCAGTATACGGAATTTACACAATTTTTCCTGCAAAGAAAATTTGCCGAATTCGCACAGAATACAGATATCAACATTTCAGAACCTTTATTCTACTGCACAGATAAATTCCAATTTCACAGAAAAATCCGGTCGACTAAAAACACAGTCGAATCAAAAATACCCGGACGAAAATCTTCAAAATACAGTCAAAACGTGCACACCTGGCACGGCAACGATATACAAAAAGTTACGCGGTAAAAACTGAACCGTTCAAAAGATACGGACGAAAATCGCTAACGGAAACAAAATCCGGACAGAAAATACCGCCAAACACGACGGTTCTGAAAATTGAGAAAGGCGGAATGTGCCTTACCTCGAGCACAGCAATTTCCTCAACAGTCACTTCGATCGAAAACGGCTCCGCGTCGTCCGAAAATCCACTTTTGCACAAAATTCCACGACTTTCTCTCTCCTCGGCTGATATTTTCGTTTTTAATGATTTTCTCTCTCCTCAAAATGACTTGAAATCAGCTTTATAATACACAGATCGGCCCGGCCGATCGCAGCATCGTCCCGGGACGATCCGACCAAAAGGATCGGCCTGGTCTCCCTTCAGGGCTATTGCATGGACGATATTTTCTACAGTGCCGATCGGCCTGGCCGATGTCTCCAATCGGCCTGGACGATGCATGCAGAAAATCACCTGGAGCAAAACTGGGCTAAAACTGGAGCTGAATTCCACTGATCGTCCCAGGACGATCCCAGATCGTCCTGGACGATACTGGAGCAGATCTTGATATTACAATCTCCCCAACTCAGAAAAATGTCGTCCTCGACATTATCCAGTCCAAACTCAGTCAAAACAAGTACGGGTACGACCGTCTCATATCATACTCCTTCTCCCAAGTTGCTTCCCGTGCAGTCCGGTGCTTCCACTGGACTTTAACCATCGGAATCTCTTTATTTCTTAACTTTCGGACGTCGTACGCCAAAATAAGCTCTGGCTCTTCCTTGTACGCCAGATTCTCCTGAATCTCCACCTCATCAGCTGACAACTTCTTCCCAGAGTCTGAAACCCACTTCCTCAGAGTGGATACGTGAAACACATTATGCACATCCGGCATAGAATCAGAAAGCAATAACTTGTAAGCAGCTTTTCCAATTCTTTCCGAAATCTCAAATGGTGTTAGGTATGTTGGACCTTGAACTAAACTTGCTCACCCTTCCAAAGAAGACTGAATACTCATCTGAGCCAACTCCAAATCATTGGAGGAAACCACCTCCAACTGCAATCTCTCCAAATCACGAATCAGAAAGTCATCACAGGTAAGCTGAATACCTGAGAATCCAGAAGACTTTCTGCTCAGAGCGTCCGCTACCACATTCGCCTTCCCAGGCTGATACTGAATAGTCAAATCGTAGTCCTTGATCAACTCGAGTCGAGAAGGTGGCTCAGGTTCAGATCCTTCTGAGTAAAAATATACTTCAGGCTCTTATGATCAGTAAAGATCTCACATCTGACGCCATACAGGTAATGACGCCAAATCTTCAAAGCAAAAACAACTGCAGCTAACTCCAGATCATGCGTCGGGTAATTCTTCTCATGTGGTTTCAACTGTCTCGAAGCATAAGCAATTACCTGACCATGCTGCATCAGAACACAACCCAATCCTTTCAGTGAAGCATCACTGAACACCTGGAAACCCTCCGTACCTGACGGAAGTGCCAACACTGGAGCTGAAGTCAAACACTCCTTCAATCTCTGAAAACTAGCTTCACACTCCGGTGTCCAAACAAAAGGTACTGACTTCTGAGTCAGTCTCGTCAGAGGAGTCGAAACCTGTGAAAATCCTTTCACAAACTTCCTATAATACCCGGCCATGCCCAAGAAACTACGTACCTCAAATACCGTAGTCGGCCTTGGCCAATCAGCAACAGCCTGAATCTTCTGGGGATCTACAGAAATGCCTTCTCCGCTAACCACGTGCCCCAGAAATGAAATGCTCTTCAGCCAGAATTCACACTTGGAGAACTTGGCATACAGCTGATGCCTCCTCAAAGTTTCCAACACAATCCTCAAATGTCTGGCATGCTCATCCTCAGATGCAGAATATACCAGAATATCGTCAATGAAGACGATCACAAACTGATCCAAATACTCCCTGAATACTCGATTCATTAGATCCATGAAAATCGCAGGCGCATTGGTTACCCCAAAAGGCATAACCAAAAACTCGTAGTGCCCGTACCGAGTACTGAAAGCAGTCTTCACCACATCAGTTTCCTTCACCTTCACCTGATAGTATCCGGATCTCAAATCAATCTTCGAAAATACCGAAGATCCGGAAAGTTGATCAAACAAGTCGTCTATCCGAGGCAAAGGGTACTTGTTCTTGATCGTGACCTTGTTCAAATCTCTGTAATCAATACACATACGGAGTGTACCGTCCTTCTTCTTCACAAATAATACAGGTGCTCCCCAGGGCGAAACACTAGGACGTACAAAACCTCTGTCAACCAACTCCTGAAGCTGAACTTTCAACTCAGAAAGTTCTTTCGGTGCCATCCTGTACGGAGCTTTCGATATCGGAGCGGTACCCGGAAAAACATCGATAGAGAACTCCACATCTCTATCCGGAGGTAAACCAACCAACTCCTCAGGAAAAACATCAGCAAACTCCCGTACCACAGGGATCTCAGAAACAGAACCAACCTCCAGGTTCAGATCCCGCACCGAAGCCAAAAATACTGGGCATCCTTTCTTCCACATCCTGCTTACCTCCAACGCAGAAACCAGACTGGAGAGAACACCTCGTAATCCCTGAAATACAACTCTCTCTCCAGCTACAAGCAAACTCACTTGCTTCTTCAGACAGTCTATCTGGGCCTCATACTGACTCAGCCAATCCATGCCCAGAATCACATCATACGACGAAATCGGCAATCGAATCAAACTCGATTTCCACTTCTTGCCAGAAATCTCGATCTCACACAAACAAAACTGTCGAGCAATCAATGGATTCCCAGCCGGTAAAATCACAGATAAAGAAACCGGTAAAACCATCGAATCCAAATGTAAAATCTCAAAACAATGCTCGGACAGAAAAGAATGACTCGCTCCAGAGTCAAACAAAACACGACAGGGCTGATCAGAAATGTAAACTGTACCTGTCACAACATCCGGAGCATCACGAGCCTCCTGCTGACTCAGACTGTAAACTCGTGGCTGAACTGGAACAGGAGCTGAAGCAACAGAACTACTCTGCTCCCTCTGAATCGTAGGTGGTCTCCGTGGTGCAGAACTAGAACCACCACCTCTACCAGCAAATCCCTCAGGGCGTGGAGGAACAGTCCTCGGTCTTCCTGCTGCTGAACCAACAGGTCTGACAAAGCCCTCAGATCGCTGCTCATATCCCATCTGTGGACATTCTGCAATCCTATGTCCTGACTGACCACATCTGAAACAAAGACCAGCTATCCTGTAGCACTGGCCATGGTGTCGTCGTCCACAACTCTGGCACACAGGTGCCGTACTGACTGATCCAGAACTAGTCGTACTGGTAGCAGTACCAGACGATCCTCCGCTCCTCCTGAAATCTCCAGATCCAGATCCAGAAACGAATCTCCTCTTCCCAGAGGAACCACTGCCAGATGTCTCTCCTCCAAATCTCTTCCTACTCGCAGTCCACCGCTGCTGAGTAGCCGTCACGTCATTCTCAATCAGACGAGCTCGCTCCACAAGCTCAGAGAAATCGGTAATCCGGAACGGTATCAGAGGCTGCCTCAAAGTGTCTCGTAAGCCTCTCAGAAATCTGTAGCACCTCTCAGCAGACGTGCTAACCAGCTGCGGAGCGTACCTGGCTAATGCAGTAAACTCAGCCTCGTACTGCATCACCGTCTTGCTCCCCTGAACAAGTCTCAGAAAACTCTCCTGCATCTGCTGTCGTGCAGAAGGGGGAACAAACCAGTCCCGAAATACTTCGGTGAACTCTTCCCAAGTAATCAAAGAGTTCAGTCTGCCTTGAAATCTGGCTGCTTGCTGGCCATCCCACCAGTGCTCAGCCTCTCCGTCCAACAGAAAAACAGCTAACGGAACTTTCCTGTCTGCAGGACACTGCATCCCGTCAAAAGTCTTCTCCAATCTCCTCAGCCACTCCTCGGCTGCTCTGGGCTCAACAGCGCCCTCAAACCTCGGAGGCTTCAACCTCAAAAATAACTGCAGGTGTCGATCAATGTCCTCAGATCTAACAGTCGAAGCTCTGCTCTGAGTCTCGCTCATCATCTGAGCAACAAGTGAAGCAAACTGTGAAAGCGTATCAGCACCGACCACTGGGGCTGTACTCCCCACTGGTGCTGCCTGATCGTCACTCTGACCGTCTGTCATGTCTGGGTCTGACTGATCCATACAGAAAAATCCAGAAAATCCGGAAAACTATCACAAAACAACACAAAATAACACAATAAAAAGCCAAACGACCCAAAACTACCTCCCAGACAGACTCACTGATCACTTCCTAGAGCTCTGTTTTACAATCCAACCTGTTTCCAAAACCAATGCTCTGATACCAAAAAAAAGCTTGTCACGACCCGACCCGAGACGAGACGGATCCCGCCCGCGCCGGATCGCGACGGAGGAGTAGCTAACCAGGATCTGGCTTTGGATTAGGTTACTGAACTGATCTTCCAAATTCTTAACTCAACAGAAGCACACAGAACAACAGAGCTACTAAAAATATCAAATGCAGCGGAACAAAACATCTATCTTTTCATTTCCTCAAAATAATCATCTACAGAACAGTACATGGCTTTCAACAGAAAGAAAGACAGAACAGGAAAGCCATGACTGTACAAAAATCAAAAGTACAAAAGTACCAAATCTGATCAGACTCTGAAACCTAGTCCTGAACTTCCTTGCCCTTCCCAGAACCTGAAAACCACCAGAAAGCAAGGGTGAGCTCAACAGCTCAGCAAAGCAACAACCTCCAATCAAAATCCTCAGAAACTCAAAACCAATACAGCAGACAAATCCGTACAGAAATCAGAACGGAATCGGACAAATATCAAATCAACAGAACTGTACGGAAACAGAAGTCGTATCAAATCAGAAACAGAACAGATCAGACATATCAGATCAACAGAATCAGAATCGTACAGATCATATCAGAACAGAATAAACTCAACATATATCAGATATCAGATATTTAATTAATAGCTAAATGTGCCCCGGCACCAGAATAATAGCTGAGTAATTAATAGCTAAGTGTGCTCACGGCACCAGAAATTCTCTGAGTAATTAATAGCTAAATGTGCTCACGGCACCAGAAATTCTCTGAGTAATTAATAGCTAAATGTGCTCACGGCACCAGAAATTCTCTGAGTAATTAATAGCTAAATGTGCCCCCGGCACCAGAAATAATAGCTGAGTAATTAATAGCTAAGTGTGCTCACGGCACCAGAACAGATGTGCTTATAGCACCAAAACAGAATTCATCGGATCCGGAACAGAACAGATATCAGATTTCAGATTGAGCTCATTTCAGATTTCCCTGACACTTACTGAATCTCATAGGATCCAGGCCCCTTATAGCTCCCTTTTTATAGCTTATACACATAGCATTTCAATTCAGAAGAAATACGGACAATTCAGAAATTACCCAAAAATCGGGCAGCACAACGGCAGTATACGGAATTTACACAATTTTTCCTGCAAAGAAAATTTGCCGAATTCGCACAGAATACAGATATCAACATTTCAGAACCTTTATTCTACTGCACAGATAAATTCCAATTTCACAGAAAAATCCGGTCGACTAAAAACACAGTCGAATCAAAAATACCCGGACGAAAATCTTCAAAATACAGTCAAAACGTGCACACCCGGCACGGCAACGATATACAAAAAGTTACGCGGTAAAAACTGAACCGTTCAAAAGATACGGACGAAAATCGCTAACGGAAACAAAATCCGGACAGAAAATACCGCCAAACACGACGGTTCTGAAAATTGAGAAAGGCGGAATGTGCCTTACCTCGAGCACAGCAATTTCCTCAACAGTCACTTCGATCGAAAACGGCTCCGCGTCGTCCGAAAATCCACTTTTGCACAAAATTCCACGACTTTCTCTCTCCTCGGCTGATATTTTCGTTTTTAATGATTTTCTCTCTCCTCAAAATGACTTGAAATCAGCTTTATAATACACAGATCGGCCCGGCCGATCGCAGCATCGTCCCGGGACGATCCGACCAAAAGGATCGGCCTGGTCTCCCTTCAGGGCTATTGCATGGACGATATTTTCTACAGTGCCGATCGGCCTGGCCGATGTCTCCAATCGGCCTGGACGATGCATGCAGAAAATCACCTGGAGAAAAACTGGGCTAAAACTGGAGCTGAATTCCACTGATCGTCCCAGGACGATCCCAGATCGTCCTGGACGATACTGGAGCAGATCTTGATATTACAAGCATCCCTTCTTCTTCTCAGTGCATCACTTATCTGTGAATTTCCATTTTACCTTATAACCCGAACTTGCTAATTTTTCTAAGCTTTTGGATACTATCACGCATAAACTCTCGGGTTGGAAAGCTAGAGATCTTTCACTTGCTGGAAGATATCAGTTATTACATTTTACTACTTGGAATACTATTATATTTTGGATTTGTGGATCCATTATGCCTAGAAATATTATCAAGCAAATTGAAAAAATGTAGTGCTAAATTTCTTTATTTTGGGGAAACTAGTGTGAGAAAGCTGCACCTTATTTCATGGAAGAATACTTACAAACCCAAGGCTCTTGGTGGGCTTAGTCTCCCTTCAATTCACTCCATTGAGTTCTACTACAATTGTTCTTTAATTTGTAGGATTTATAATAATGATTCCCCACTTTTTAAGTGGCCTTTATATAAATACACTTCCCAGCGAAGGTCGCCTCAAACCTATATATGCCATCACTTCTTTTTGGAAAAATCTTTGTAATGATGCCTCCATTGCAAAAGAAATTTTCCATTTTAAAATTTCTTATATCTCCCCTATTTTACTTTACTGGGATCATTGTATTACAAGAAAATGCTGAAGGAGTATGATGAGATATTACCTATTCTCAATCTCTTCCCCTTAAATGCTTATATTCTCAAGAATCATGGTTGTCATTTTCCTTCTATACGCTCTGTTACTCTTCTGAAGTCTCTAAATGAAATTCCTGAATTCCCCAACTTCTATTTGCTTGCTTTGTGGTAATGCTAATGGTGGAAGTTATAGTGAATGTTAGGAATATAGCATCATATTTATATATCTTGGAAATACATTGTTTGGCACAAATGTTATGCCATACGTTTTTCTTCCATTTGTTGGATGGTGTTAATGATTGGTCTCAAGACTGCATATACTCTTCTTATGTGTGGGATTGCTATTGATTCAAATTGTGTTTTATGCCACAATTCCAATGAGACCACAAATCATCTCTTATTTGAATGCAATTACTCTTTCTTAGTTATTATTAATTTAATGCGGAGCATGAGAAGGAAGCTCCTTAGGCCAAACATTTATTAGGTTTTTGGCAACATTAATGAGCTACAAACATCAGTTAAAAATGCCATATAATTCTATAATTTAACTATATGCTGCTCAGTTTACTACCTTTGGAGAGAAAGAACTGACATGAAATTTGGGAATTCTCATGCTTCATCATCAACTATCTATTACAAAATTAATGAAATTGAAAAATGGAAGTGTTTTGCTGAATATGCTCTAACGAGACACCTCCTCGATTGCTTCATGGCCCCCCTTGGATGGCAGTGGATGATCCCTCTTCACTTGTTATCTTGGCCTTTTGTTCACTCCGATTTTGTGGCTCTCTTTTGCAACCAGGGGATGGCTTCATTTTGCAATTCTTTTACTGAGCCCACCTTCCTAACCGCTAGTATTTCTTTGTTTTTATGTTTTTAAATAATTTTGGGATGTGCAGTTTTTGGATGCACATGCATTTTTTATGTGTATTATGTTGCACATTTGTTTGGAGGTTCTCCTCTTTGCTTTTCTCCCCTCTTCCTCTCTTAATTACTGTTTGTTTCTCCTTCCAGACAGTCTTTATATTTCTTCTCTGCACATGTAACTATATTTTCTATATTATAATGAATGGGTGTGGCCCTTAATTGTAAAAAAAAATTAAAAAAACATAGCATGGGTAAACTGAGCTCGCACAGGGCATATAGATTCTACACTCGAGCAAGTAGGCCTACTTTCTTTACAAGTTTATAACCCTCACAAATTCACCACTTTATCCATTTCATCCTACTGAGATGCCCTCAACTGATCTAAATTTATCTAACTTAGACTTTATAGATATTTGACTGTACAATTATGACATTTATTTTATTACTTATTGACCACTTCTTTGGAGGAAAAATTATTATGTGCGGACAGCGGACGGCGTCCGGAGACCAACCAAAATGCGCAACATCTCTTTTTTTCCTATATACCAGTGCGTGGTACCGCTGTGTACCGGGTGACGTGGCACGATCTGATTGGTCTTCAGACTATCCAGTGTTCGCAAAGAATAATTTCTCTCTTTTGAGACAACCTCGAAAGACTTGCCAGCAAAGGGTTATTTGAGCTTATTCAACAACCTCAACTCAAGTGACTCAAATTTTAATATCCATTCTTCCCCTTGTAGGAATTTAAACTTGTTCAATCCAACATACACATATTGAAAGGAATAGTCATTTTATAAAAAATATATTATATATACACTAATAATTTCTCAAATATTATTGCTTTTTTGTCTAATTACTCAATCAATTTAATATTTTTTTCAGACATTTAGACTAATTAAGATAAACTCACTCACACGTCACATACGTAATACTCAAATCTAAAATTTTTTTGTTGATAGTCAAAACTTTCCAACCAACATGTCAAAATAAGCTATGTGATCAATCAATGCAATGTTCACTTAGTAATATTCATTTCGGCAAATTCCCACCTACACTTCCAGGCGCAGTTTAGTAATTTCATAAGTGCATTAATTTTTTTCTCGTGAAACCGAAATGTTCAGTGTCCGTTCATGTGAAGCAACCGACCAACGACCCTTTTTTTTCTCTTTTAAGGTCGGTAAAGTTCTACTGAATGCGATCTTTTCCTCCGTTGTTTTTTTATTTGGATAAAGTTATAGCTACCCATTCCAAATCTGAATTCGTGGCGCCTCTTCATCTTTATATAAAGCCCTCCCACTCTGAAACTCATGAACTCATCTCTCCCAACAAGTTCATACACAGATACAGTACTTCAATAGTTCTGAGAGAGAGAGAGACAGAGCGATTGGATGATGGAGAAGCACAGAGAAACGCTTGGTCTGCTGGTTTGCTTGTTCTCTTTAGTTGCAGGGATCGATAGAAGCCACTTTCCTCCTGACTTTCTCTTTGGAACAGCCACTTCCTATTATCAGGTACATGCATGTATGCATCTTATAATTTTAAACTTGTATAATTAGTAGAAAATACGTTAGTGCATGTTGCTTTATAACGGGAACATTTTTTGTTCATTATAAATTTTTTTTTTTCATTATAAATGTGTTAGGCTTCATGATCATTATTATTTTTTAAATTTTTAAAGAAAATTATCTTCAGGGAAGTCTTAGGCTTACTTTGGAATGATTTTTACAGCTGCTTTGAGCGGTTTTTTAGTTAAATTTTTTTAATTTTTTATTAGTTAAGAGGAGTAAAAAAGCCGTCCCAAACTAAATCATATACTTCATTTGGTACAGCTTTCTTGCTGCTTTCTAAAGCATATCTTTCATAAATTTTTTTTTAATAATATGAAATTTTTGTGCTAATAAGCTATTTTAGAAATTAGCAAAAAAGTTATACGGTATTTTTATTGCTTTTTAAAACAAATTTTTAGTTAAAAATTTTTAGTACTTCAAAAGTCAGTAAGAAAGCTGTCTGAAATGAAGTCTTAGATTTCGTTTGAGACAGCTATCTTTCTGATTTAAAAAGCACTAAGAAAACCGCCCCAAATTAAGCCTTAATCTCAAGCTAAAAATTTGAATGAGTAACACAATGTTACTCTAGTGTTGTTGTCTTTAAGGGAGAGAGAGACGTTGAATTACTCCCTAACGGATCATTTGTTTCTTGAAAATTGAAATCATATTTTAAAAATAAAAAATCTTTTAATTTTTTTATTTTTTTGTACGAATTAATGTAATTATTTTTTTCAAAATTTTATTTAAAGTTGTGATTTTATTACCAATTCAAAAAAAGTAAAAACAAATTCCTCTTGTTTAGGTGTATGATTTTTATTTATGAGTATATTAATACAATTTTTAACATTTAAAACAGTGAGAGTAAAATATTTTTTTATCCACAAGCATTGAAATGTTTTCTTGTATTTTGATTTTGTTTGAGACAATTTTTTTATTGATTTTTAAAATAATTTTTTAGTTCAAAAAATTTTTATACTAGAAAACTGCTCAAGCCCACCCAATAAAAATATATTAATTTTAGAGGAAATATTTTAAAATATTTTGGATATTTTGAGTATTTTGCCCCCTCTAAAAATTTTTTTATCCTAATTTTATCAATCCTAAACATAATTAAACTATGAATTAATTAAATATTTAATGGATGTAGGTGGACTAATTAATTAATTTATGTAGGTGGACTAATTAATCAATTTCTGCTTATGCTTTAACATTAACACAGTACTTAAGTAATATTAAAAAAAAATTAGCGTACGGTCACCTAACCAGCAAATAGACCATGGTTAGGTTGGCCGTCACTATCTTATTAAATGAAAATTAATTTGAAATATTTTTTTCTTTTTTTTTTAATAATGAGTAAAAAACTTTAGGAGTAGGGATTGAGATTATAACTCGATAAAATTAAAAAAAAAATTAAAATTACTTTTTAAATAAGTGCTATAAATAAATAATTAATTTTATTAAATTGCTATTTACATTCTTAAGATTTTTTAATGAATTTTTTTATAAATCAACATAAGGTTAAGGCCGTACAGTTGATTTATTATTATTATTATTATTTTTTATTTATATTCATAATTTATTGTTTTTTATTAAATAACTATTTATTGTCAAATCAAGCTAATATTTTTATATTTCTCACCACATCAGAGTGTCCCAAGCAACTTAATTCATCTACCACGTTGCCCTCGTCGGCTTGTTATTTTCTGAAAATATCTTGATAATTACTTCATCAAATATAACTATATTATACATCTGAAAATAATTTAATATATTTTTTTAATATTCTGATGACGACAATAAAATAAATCAGCAGATATATCCAATAATATTATTTCCAAAATAGGCTTTTGAAACATTTATTTTTAGGCTATTGCAACGTTTATAATTGTTAAGATTAGTGGTGGTTTAAAGGTCATTGTAGAACTGTTGAGCTCGATGTTCACTGTAAGTCTGCAAAGGACTTTCATGACACGTATTGGCATGATCGATGCAATCTTTCACAATTGTCGATCAATAATAGTCATTTCTCTTGATTTTGATTGACATCTTTGGGCCTGATTGATGAACACCACAAAGCCCTTCATGAACCTCTGTCACGACCTTGCTAGCTTCATCAGTTCCCAAACACTATAGCCACATCTACTCGAATGATCTATAGTCAATGGTGTCATAACTATGATCTCTAGACTAGCAGTTTAAACAGCTGTAAATCTACTTCAAATATGGTGGTTTAAATCGTGCAAATCTAATCTTTCTCGACGTCTTTTTTGTAATAGCTCAAATTCTTAACTATCGATATATATTATCCGTTTGGATCTAATGGCCTTATAATTTTGTGCTATTGATATAATTTCTTAGGAGATCACTCATCTCAAGAGTACTCCTATACAAGCAAGCATGCTTAACTTCAGAATTTTTAATAAAAATTCAACTATTACATCAAAAAATGTCTCGTTGTTAAAGAATTTTAGTTTTTATTTTTAAGGGGTTTCATATTCTCAAGATAAATTGTATTTGAAATTGATTAATAAGAATATTTTAAAATAATTTTTTAAATAAATATAATCAATCTTAAGGATTTCAAAGAAATTTTTTAAATCACTTGAATGATTAATTTAATTTTTTTTTACTAAACTAATTTTTAAAATTATTTCTCAATATATTAATGAATATTATAGAAAAAAAAGAATCAGTTTTATAATTACCTGAAAAATCATAATAATCAATGATATATATATTTTTTCAGATTGAAGGTGGCTATTTGGATGGCAGGAAAGGCTTAAGCAATTGGGATGTATTCTCCCACATGCCCGGTAATTTTTTAAAGTTATTTGTTATTACAATTAGATAAAAAAAATTAGAACATCAATGGTTCTTAGGACTTTTATTTGTTTTTTATTCTTTTAGGCTTCATTTGGGACGGCTTCTTTATTGCTTCTTAAAGCAGCTTTTGAGTGAAAAAATTTTAACTTTTGTACTAGAAAGTAGAAAGCTGTTTTAAGAAGCATTAAGAAAGCCGTCCCAAATAAAGCCTTAATTTGATTGAAAATGATCTAGAAATTATTATTCTTTTTTTTTCCCGATTATTTTGGGAAGGTTATTTCTATATTTTATTAAAAATATTAATTAATTAGTAGTTAATATTTCATTAAAATTTCATTTGTATTATAATTCAAATAGAATAAGTAATTATTCTTTTTATATATAAATTTATTTAAAATAAAGAATAATCAAATTTAAAATTTTTTTTATACAATTCATATAAATGACTTTGTAATCAAATTTAGAATTGAAATCAAATTCAAATTCACGAAGGGTCTGTTTTGTGAAGTTATTATGAAGAAAATAATTTAACAATTATGATTGTAAAACATAGTTTTCTACTAAAAAAAATAAAGAGAAAGCATTAAAAAAACAACAACAAAATGAAATTATGATTATTATTTGAAAAATATAAGAACAAGAAAATTATTTAAAATAAATCCTAAATTATAATCAAAATATTGAAACTGAAATTTTATAATGATGAAGAGATCAAAATTGAAATGGTAAAATTTTAAAGTGAGTTGCCATCAATGAACAAATATGAAATTTTATTAATTAAATATGAAAGCATAAATCACAGCATCCAATGCAAAACCCTTTAAATGGAATCAATACAATTAGGGGTGTCAATTTCGGGTTACGGGTCGGGTTCAGGTCGAACCCGAAACTAACCCGGCACTATTCGGGTTCGGGTCGACCTGACTCGGTTTTGCAAACGGGTCGATTTTCTGGACACGAACCCGACCTGCGGACGCGACATGGCCTATGGATGCCGGTAACGTGGAATTGCCGGACGACGGACGCCGATGCGGAAGCGGCGCGGAACTGGCCTGGCCTCGCTGCCTTGGGACGCAACGCGGAACTGGCCTGGCCTCGGGATGACGCGGAACTTGTCTGGCTTCGGGAGTCGGGACACGGCGCGGAACTGGTTTGGCCTCGGGACTCCGATGCGGACGTTGCGACTTGGCCTCGGGACGCAAGTTCGCAACCCGATGTGACGTGTCCGGGCAAGCGGGGCAGTCAGGAAGCGGGCAGGGGTTTGTGTGCATTCCAAGTCATTTCGGGTTATTCTCATGTTCCAGGGTCAACCCGAGCCCGACTCGTTTTTCAAACGGGTCGATTTTCAAGACCTGAATCCGACCCACTTCGGGTTCGGGTCAACCCAAACCTGAAATTTTAGGGTCGGGTTTTCAGGTCGGCCCAAAATTTTCGGATCGGGTTCGGATCGGATCCAATATTGACAGGTCAATGTAGAAAAAAAAAGAATCCCATGCTGAAATGAAATGCAAATGAAATTTACCACACAGCAAAGGATATTAAGATATAATTAGGTTATACTGTGCTTGTCCATGCATCACTGTCATTGATCTTGACACGTTCACTTTTTGCTAGTGCCGGCTATACTTTCGCATTTTTTTACCCTTAGCACCTTCTCGATTTCTTGCAAATAAAAAATGTTTTAAAAAATTAAATATTTGCTAATTTTATCTTTAGAGATAGTTAGAAATAAGAAAAGATTAATAGAGAAAAGAACTGAATTAGTCATTTAATTTTTTCTTAAGAATCAAAATAATCTCAAATTGTATAAAAATACCAATTTGATTCATTGAATTTTTTAATAGGGGCTAGGTTGATAACTTTCTTGCTGCTTCTCAAAACAGTTTTATAGTATAAAAATTTTAATTTTTGTACTACAAAACTGTTTTAAGAAATAATAAGAAAGCCGTCCCAAACGAAGCCTAAGACAAACTCATATACACATTATATATGTAAGCTTCAAACTCAAGATTTTTTTATTGATAGTCAAAACTTCGAACCAACAAATGCGTAAAATTATATTAATACGTGGTGGCGCCATAAACCAGGCGTTAGTTAGATGCAGATTAATTACGCTCCATAACTTTTATGAGGACCACTCTTCCTTAAATTAACATAATTTCATAATCAGCCAAGTAAGGGCAACAGATGTCAAAAATGCTTTTGTTTTGTTCAAGCAACCATGTCTTTTCCTTCATCATAATTGTCATTTTAACCTACGTGTTGCTTGCTTCTGTCAGGAAAAATAAAGGATGGGAGTAATGGGGACATAGCTGACGACCACTATCATCGGTTCAAGGTCTGAAATTTCCTTAATTTTGATGCAAATTATTAAAAGAAACAGTTGGGCCATATATCCTCTAAAGTTCACAATTTTTAAAAGAGATATGAATCAAAATGGTCCCTAACTACTTACGAAGTGTGAAAATGATTTCCGATTATTTAACAGTTTCATTTTCGTCAATTGACTTTTCAAATAGAAGAGATTATTTTGTGCGGAGACCGGATGATGAGAACTGTCCGGATTTGCTGTACTTTTACTGTCTTTTGCTGCGCTTTTGCAAATACTCAGTAAAATGACAACAAATCCAAATGGTTCTCGCCGTCCGGTCTCCGCATAGAACAATTTCTCTTCGATAGGGACTCAAACGATCTGACGGAAGGACTAATTTAGTCTCTATTTAAATAATCAAGGGATTAAAGTGATACTTTTAT
The DNA here is from genome assembly GCA_022539455.1 of Dendrobium nobile. Classification (NCBI taxonomy): domain Eukaryota; kingdom Viridiplantae; phylum Streptophyta; class Magnoliopsida; order Asparagales; family Orchidaceae; genus Dendrobium; species Dendrobium nobile. The sequence continues at coordinate 26,437,714 of CM039730.1, forward strand.
ATAGTCGAAGATCATTTTGATCACTCAGGAAAAAAATATCACAACTACAATAAGTTTTTGTAGATTAAAAAATTTACTAAGCAGGGTTTGCAACAGGATGACATCAACTTAATGCACTCTCTTGGGGTGAACTCCTACAGATTTTCTATATCATGGTCAAGAATTTTACCCAGTAAGTTCTTACAGATCAGTATATATGTGTAGCTTTCCAATCAATATATGGGCCATGCTTCATTTCACAAATCCATCATCTTTATAGGAGGTAGGTTTGGAGAGGTCAATTCAGAAGGAATCTCTTTTTATAAGAACCTTATTGATGCCTTGATAATTAAAGGTACAGTGTTTCCCATACAAAAAAACACAAATAAATTCTTTTATTTGATAAATATTTACTGTCTCTGTAACTCTAATCTTTTTGAATCAGGAATACAACCATTTGTTACAATAAACCATTATGATATTCCTCAAGAACTTGAAGATAGATATGGTGCATGGCTGAATTCTCAGATACAGTATGGTCCTCTCTTTCTCTCGCTCTGTTTATGTTTCCATTTGAACTAAAGATGAGTTTTCTGTCCTCCACAGAGAAGATTTTGGATATTTTGCTGAAATATGCTTCAGAGAATTTGGCGACAAAGTGAAATATTGGAGCACATTTAATGAGCCAAATGTCATGGTTTCCAAAGGATATATTGAGGGTACATATCCTCCTGGGCGTTGTTCTGAGCCTTATGGCCATTGTTCATCAGGAGATTCTGACATGGAGCCATTTATTGCTACTCATAATGTGATATTGTCACATGCTGTTGCTGTTGATATTTACAGAAAGAAATATCAGGTAAGGCTAAGGCTTCAAGTTGTTAAATGATTGTCTTTCTAAAACAAGCTAGATGATTTATTATTATAAGATGTTTTGTTCATTAATTTGAAGGAGAAACAAGGTGGTTCTATTGGAATTGTGATGTCAGCTACTTGGTATGAACCTTATGAGGATACTCCAGTCCACCGAATAGCAGCTGCCAGAGCTAGTGCTTTTGAAATTGGATGGTAATTATTTTATATCCTTTATTTGAGTTTTTATGTCATTAACATAATTGGATTAAATATACGGACTTCGAATTCTTTGAGATGGCTAACTTTTGTAAAAGTCATTGTTAAGTTGCTATACAGAAAATAATTTTTTTTAAGAGCTGTTATAGAAAGAAATTTTGTAGCACAATTTTCTTTTTAAATAACGAAAAAATAATGCTCAAATTATAACGGTGGTTGCAATCCAAAAAATTATCGCAAATGAGAGAGATTATTATGTGTGTAGACCAGACACAGAGAACCGTTCGGATTTATGTCTGTGAACAGTAAAAGCGCAGTGATGAAATAGTAACTGAGCTTTTGGTGTGCTTTTACTGTTCACAGAGACAAAATCAAACGGTTCGCTGTGTTTGATCTCCGCCCATAATAATCTCTTCCCAAATGAAGACTTAATTTAGTTTCAATGAAGTTTGAAATCTTTGAAATTATTTTGAGATCCGTGCAAAATAATAATTAATTGATTAATATTCATATACTGTACTAATCCCAAAGCAAATAGAAAGATTCATCCAAAGTAAAATTTGAACTGAATATTTTAGACGAGTGATGGTATCAGCCACCACGTAGTGGGAAAAAGCCTTGATGATGTTGTTGTTGTTGTTGTTGTTGATGGAATCAGCCTCATAACAAATTCTCGTTTTTTAGTTTATCAAATTAAATATACTTTTCATATACTTTCATAGCCACTCATTTCCTTATTTACCTCCCATTTAAATTATCCTATGAAGCTATTAATTATTTTCCTGCTTCTTAACTCATATCATGTCTTCATCCATTGCAGGTTTCTTGATCCCATGATTTATGGTTCTTATCCTATAGAAATGACCCAAATCTTAGGATCAGTATTGCCAACATTTTCATCCAGTGATAAGAAGAAATTAAATAACAGTTTGGATTTCATTGGAATCAACCACTACACCTCCATGTTTGCAAAGGATTGCTTGTTTTCAGTATGTAATCTGGGCCCTTTTACGAGCAATGGGTCTCTGCTTCGTATTGGGTACAGCAATGGAGTTCCTGTTGGAGCAACGGTTATAGTCTAAATTCAGAATTAGAAATCTTTTCATCTCAAATGTTTATATAGCTTATTAACCTATCTTCAGACTTCAGATTATTTGTATTTGTTATGTTTTCTGGTTTGCAGACGGATATGCCAGATTTTTATGTGACTCCAAAAGGCATGGAAAAGATTGTTTTGTATGTAATGAAAAGATACAAAAACTTGCCTATGATTATCACTGAGAATGGTAAGAGGAAAGTTTGAAAATTTGAGTTATTTATATGGAGGGAGCTGATTTTGCAGTAAGAGTCTAAATTTGCATGATTTTCGATGCAGGTTATGCACAAAAGAGTGATGGCAAGTTATCAATTGAGGACTTCATCAATGATGAAAAAAGAGTAGAATTTTTGAGCAGCTACCTTACTTCACTATCTAAAGCTATTAGGTAACTGCCACCAGGGGCTGAATCAGTCTTAATTTTTAGGGAGGATAAACTTATAAGTAAAAGTGTGTGTGTGTGTATATATATATATATATATGCCACCAGGGGCTGAATCAGTCTTAATTTTTAGGGAGGGTAAACTTATAAGTAAAAGTGTGTGTATATATATATATATATATTTCATAAATATCCTCACAACCAAAATTTGTTCCGAAGGCACTGCCTCTCGACCCCTATTTATTCATATCATTCATCGTTATACGTTTCACAGATATGTCGAAGGTCCAAGGAGGCAACACCTCTAGCGGGATTCGCCCCAAATGAAGCCTTAATTTAGTATCCTTACAACAAATTTTGGTTGTAAGGATATTTTTGGATTCTTATTATTATTTCTCTTTGTATTTGGTTCATCTTTCCCTACACTAACTTCTCTACATAATGTTTAATTATATTGGGTCAATTGCCTAAAGACCATAGTATTTTAAACTTTTAGGGGGGCAATTATCTAAAAACCCTTGTAATAAAAACTAAAAAATACATAGAGGGGGTCAAATTACCTAAAGAATCATATAATAAAGAATTTTTTTTTTATTTTTTTGGGGGAGCCTTAAGGTGGATCCGCTCCTGACTGCTACACATAATAACAACTAAAAAAAAACAGTTATAAGTTTTTTCATTTTGGTCATGCTTGTTGTCTCCTTTAAGCTTTTATTTAGATTTTCATATGAAAATTTCTGATACAAATTGAATCTGAATTGATGAATTTGATGACTGTTACAGATTAGATGTCAAGCAATTGCTTAAGGTTTCAAGTAATGTATATTTTCATCAATGGCACTGACTATTTTAAATATTTGTAATTGTAGGAAAGGAGCAGATGTCAGAGGCTACTTTATATGGTCATTTATTGATAACTTTGAATGGTTGTTTGGGTACTCGGAAAGATTTGGCCTCGTTCATGTTGATTATGACACACAGCAGAGAACTCCAAAGCTATCTGCCAAATGGTACAAGGAATTTCTTGAAGGCCCCAAGATCAAAACAACTGTATCTAATATGTTAAAACCAAGCAGATTAGCAAACTAATCTGATCAAGTTATCATGTAAATACTTTGTTGGGGCTACTGAAATGTATCTTGCTTGGTATTGTGCAGTAAAATGTTTGAATAATTTGTATATTGTTATATCTACTTTGTGTAATATGTAATAAGGAAATCAACTATTTGTCATTGATCATATAATGTTTATATTTATGGAAATGCTCTCCTCGTATTTTATATGATATTTTTCTCAAGTTATGTAAATTTAAATTCTCTGTTGTTTTGGCGATCTCAGAATTTGTTTGGAGTAGCAATTAGGGCTAAGAAGAATACATGATGTTTAAAGCTTGCTTAAAATTCACTCACTCTAAATTTTAATAGAAGATTTGAATAGATTTAATTATGCTCATGTAAATTCTCAAGTCAAAGTATATAGAAAAGCCTAATTTTGAGTCATGGGTGACTTGTTTGAAATTAGTTCAACTTGACTCAAAATACACATACAAGAAATCCCAATTTATAATTAAAATTCCCCATTCATGCAAGCATTTTTTTTCTCAAAAATCCTTAAGCTCAGCACATCAATGATCAAAATTTAATAGGATTTTGTAGAAGCATAAGCTATATATATATATATATATATATATATATATATATATATATATATAATATATTTATATATATAAATTCTTAGGAAAATAATTAGAAAATTAGTTTAATAGGCCATGTTGTTGACCTCTAACAACCTATCGGACACAACTGACTGGCCTCACTCGCAAGAAACAATCCCCACTTGATGAAGCAACGTAACTGCTTTCTCCCAACTGACGCCCTGCTCGTTTTCATAAAATTGCACTTAGGAACCGGATATTCTATACATACCTCAAGCAAAGATCTTTGGAGATAATTAAGCACCTGAACTCACATAAGCAGATAGGAATAGACAAATCTGTCACAACCTGACCCAATATGACCCGATAACGTATAGGTCATACCATATCCGATTGTGGTAAGACTGACCCAAATATATGGTTGAAGAAGTATTGAAACAAAACCTCCAATTTATATACTACACAGATCCATTATTGAATGCAATATAAGGTGGAAGACTACTGAATCTTAATATGATTTTTCTATATATCATCCAAAACATATATTAACTAAAATATATCTACAACAGTACTTGGCAACAGAGAGCACAACAAAAAAATAAAATCCGAACCTGAAAAAATTAAAAATAACAAAACATACCTATAGCATAGATCATTTCATCAGAATAAACTTGTGAGCTCCAAAAATTCGGCCTCGGCCTCCGCCCGCTTTTCTTTTTATTCGGCAAGGGAGTTTTAACGGATAAGTTCCGGGGTAAATTTTGGAAGGCAGATGGATTGTAGATAAGACACTACCCAGAGATTTCGCCCTCATTTTGCGAGGACTTTATGATCTGAGTTCTGGTTTCCTATAGGTGCAAGCCCTATAGTTAATTACCCCTCCCGATAACGAGAGAGAACTTTCGATTAAGGCCAGTCGTCAATCAAATACGTAGAATATACATGTTATCTGGCATATAGTAGCAGCATTGGTTTTATAGATAGTTGGAGAATTTGGTAATTTTGATATTTAAAATTGGAATTTCACCATCTTTCACTTAAAGCGGATGGTGGGGGAATGGATGATAGACCCGATCAAGATCCCATGGTTCCGTCGTCCCGGGCCATCGTGGTCCCTGGTCTACTTAGTCAGAGGAGGTAGTCGACCCAACCTAACAGAAGGATCCTTGTCGGCAGCCATGGGTTGCTTCGTCCAAGGGGACCTTGTAGACCGGGGTTGGATGTTTGTCTAAGGGGACAAATTTGAATCCACCTTAGCTAACAGAGGGCTTTGTGCCCTATCGATCATATCCTATTGATTCATATCTCAAGGATTTGATGCCAATAAGGAACGTAACGGCGCTGGCCATAACCGGTATTTCGTGGTGCCATTTGGCGGCAAAATCACTCGGTTCAGAGGGCCCCAGGTTATAATCATTTATCCTGCGGTGCTATTTGGCGTCAAAATTGCCGGTTAGAGGACACGTACCACGTCCTTACTGGCAGGAGACTGTTTTGAGAATGGATCCTAGTGATATTTTCGACTATGCATTTGGCTCGTTGTGAGCTGAAGTAGTATTTGAATTTTGTCCACCTCGACAAACTATTGCGGATGGCGGATGAATTTTACTTTAAGTGGGTTGATGAATTTATTTCATTTTAAATATTTTTGGGATTTTTAGATTTTGGAATTTTTGTCGAGTTTTGAATTTTTATGGGTATTTGAGTGTTGTTTGAAAGGCATTTGAAATGTATTTATGAATGGAACCCTCCGGTTGAGATTTGCATTCAACACGGCCATCATTGGGGTGTTTGGGGTCATTTCTCTTTATGGATTGAACCTTGTCAACTCTGTCGGGTTGTCGAAAAAGGATCAGGTTTCGTAGGCTTTATGCCTTTGATAGTAAATTCTCATTATTATAGGTCTTGAAGGCCTAATATGAATGTATTAAGACAAATATGATGGTCGCCACAACCGTATATTTGTTTGTTGGTTCGAATCCTGTCGACTTCTATTGACCCGTATAGAAGGATCGGTTTCGAACCTGAATTTACTTGTCAACCCGCGCAGCATCCCTAGACGCCACGTGTGTACCAATTATACGCTTGCCGGGGCCCAAGCGGGTTGAGATTGTATTTTCCCCTTTAGTGTACCTATGTGTATACAAACTACGGTGCACGTGCGGGGGTACTTTGAAAGTATTCGTAAACGTCTTCTATCCGCTTGCATAGAAGTTGCGGATCCGGTGGCGTATCGTAGCAGCTTCTGAATTGAGTTATTCGTTGTTTTGTACATGCAGACTGTCCTGCACCACAATTGCTTTCTGCAAGTGGATTGTAGTGTACTAACGAGTCTCCTGCTTTCGATCCGTAGGTGCTTGTATTTATTGTAACTCTTTGGCACTTTGCTTGTGAACATTATATTGGGTACACCATGGGTCTTCTATAGTAGTTCATAGGAGTATGCATCTGTCACCAACCCCTCCATGCACACTGATTGGTGTTGACTATATGAGGATATTATACCCACTGCATATATGTTGCTATAATCTATAAAAGCTCTTTTCATTATATATTGCATCATATGTATCTTCCCTTGATTTACATGACTTTCATCACCACCTTGTGAACAATCTGTCGAATATACGAGTGTATGGCTATATTTGTATAGAACCTATCACTTCTACATCATTTCAATCGATGCTACTATGAGTGGATTGCCAGTTCTATTTGTATTGACTTCAAGCATGCCATTATCGTTCATGAATGATCACAAGTATCCCATAGTTATTCGTAAGGGATTCTCATTCTTCCTTCACTAGCTAGTTGATGTTGACTGCTAAAATATTGGGATGATCATTTCCTTTGTGCTTGCAGGGAATGGGAATGTACGCTTGCCACGATATTAGCACAGGTGATATGAATAACAATTGTAGGCTTCTATGTTCACCATACTCATTATAGAGATATTGCTAGATCTCTAAAATTTGATCAATGAGCATTTCACTCCGCTATCCGTGGATGAATCATTTCATATATTTGAGAATCATGCATCATTTGCTTAAGCTTGATTTTGATCTTATACACAAGATATGGTTCATTGAGGCTTAAGTTTGAGTTCAATGCGGCAAGCTCAAGTTATAAGTCCCCCTTGGTTCAAATCAAGCTCATAAGTTTCATGTGATCTTGTTCAAAAGCTTTGAATGAGGTCTTTTAAGTTCAAATCAAAGTTCTCTTGTTCGAGTGCAGCTAGGCTCAAGTCTTAAATAAGTCCATTATACTCATTCAAGTCCCTTGTATCATTTTCAAGTCCAAACTTCTTGTTATTCGATTTGAGTTCAAAGAGGAGCTTGAGTTCAAGTTTGATTCAAGTTCGATGTCCACAAGTTTTGATTTGAGATTGAATTAAGCTTTTATTAATGTCTTTTGAGTTCAAATGAATCCAGGTACGATAACATTTCACCCGAAATTTTGGCAGCCTCCCGGCGTCTCCCCCGTTTAGGGGAAAACTATGAGAAACTGGGCCTTTCCCACCACGCACAATAAAAGCGTGTATGGTAGATGTCCTCAAACGAGGACACCGCGGCCGTGATTTTTTTGTTCCTCCCATCGCACGCAATAAAGGCGTGTATGAGGTCTTTGACAGTACCTGTTTAAGAATGCACAGTTTGCTTTCCCCCCAATCGGAGGTACTTATAAGTGACCCCGCCTCGCCGTAGGTGCTGCACCGGGGTCCCATCCCACCACACGCAATAAAGGCGTGTATAGGCAGTTTTCCGGTGCGCCACGAATGTCGAAGTAGAGTTTAGGTGATTGTCCGCCTTATCATAGGCGTCGGACCGGGGTCCCATCCCACCACGTGCAATAAAGGCGTGTATAGGCAGTTTTTCGGTCTGCCGCATACAATGAAGCGACAATCTGAGTTTAGAAAATTCGTACCTTCGCGGGGTTGTAGACGTTGGCACGTGAATCGAGGGAGAGAGAGAGAAGCTTATAATTAATCATAATTATCCTTAATTAATTATATTTACTTATAATTAATTATAATTAATTAAAATATATAATTACATTTAATAAAATTAATTAGAAATGACTGATTATAATTAAATTAAATTAATTATAATTAAGTCATGTTAATTAACTTTAATAAATGATAATTAATTAATAATAATTATTAATTAAATTTAATTCTAATTAAAATTAGTCATAATTAATTAAAACTAATTATAACCATTTAATTAAAATTAAATATAATTAATTGTTATAAATATAATTAATTAAAATATAATTAAAAATATTTTTAATTAAAAACCAATTAAACAACCCTTTCTCTCTGTTTGAGAATTTACGGGGTTTGGCCGAAGTTGCACGCGAAAGGAAGTAAGTTACCTTCACAACCAGCTTGCTCCCGTGTTGTTTCCGCACAAAATGTCGTAACTTCCGATCGGAACAGGAAGGAGGGAGGCGGAATAGGACGGTAAGGGAGGAGGTAGGCCGGCTTCTCTCTCTCTCTCTCTCTCTCTCTCTCTCTCTGCGGGATGGAGGGGGCTCGACAGAGCTCTGTTGCAAGAGGGGAGTTCAGTAGTTAGAGTCGGACGTGGGAAAGGAATCGAAGTCTTCGGTCGAGTGGAGATCGGAGAGAGTGGGAAGCAGTGGGAGGAGATTGGAAGAGCAGAGGGAGGAGTTGAGTGCGGGATGTTGTTCGAAGCTTTTGGCCGAGAGAGAAGAGGCGATATCTCCCCGAAGGCAAGGCTCTACTTCGTTTTATAGGCGTGATCGGAGTAACGATCGAGGTGCGTTTGCAGGATTTCTGCAGGAATTGCGGGATTTGCGAAGCAGCGACGCCAACGGCGCCGAATCGGCACGATGTCGGCAGGATTCCTGGACCCGACGGGCAAGATGCATGTATACGCGATTTCTTTTTATTTGTTCTTCTATACAGAGGTTAACAAAACTTTAGATCGGGCTCATCTTTGTTCCCTCCATTACTTGTTCTAAGTTTATGGTGATAAACTTTAAAATTTAAATTTAAATTCAAACTTTAAAATTTAAATTTAAATTCAAACTTTAAAATTGTTGCTATTATATGCGAGACTTGCGACTTACTTAACAACTAGCCTTAATCTAAAGTTCTCTCTCATTATCGGGCAGGGTAATTAACTATAGGGGCCTACACCTATAGGAACCCAGAACTCAAATTATAAAGTTCTCGTAAAATGAGGGTAAAATCTATGGGTGGTGTTTTATCAACAAACCTAATATGCCTTTTAAAAATTTAACCCAGAACCTAAATTCGTTAAAACTCTCCTTACCCACATAAACAAACAAAAAAGAGACATCACAGAGAGGTTAGGGCATGAAATATTTGGAGCCCACATATGTGTATGAACTAGATGTTGTTTAGGTCAATCTGAACAATCCAAATTAGAATGAGCGGCATTCGATCATCATCCCTGAATGCGTTTATAACCTATCATGTGGAAACTAGGTGAAGTTTCTCCCTGTCTACTACAATAATTGAGATGATCTCAATTAGAGCGATTCAAGGGAGTCAAGAGATATGATTTGAAAGTAATTTTATTCAATATTATAAACTTAGTCCTCATTAAGTTCAAAGCACCTAAGACCAAGCTAGCATTTAAAATTTAAACCATAGTATCTCGCAAGGATTGCAAAGTAAATCCTTCAAATGCATGAGGTGAGTTATCGACAAACCCTCTTTGAACTTTCTTTGGGATCCCTTGGGTTTCCTAGAGGCCAAAACATGCCCTATATTTTAGTTACCATAACAGTGAAAGCTAACTAAAGCGATTGAGTTGCCTCTAATGAGATTCAAGAATTCTCTAAAGAATGAAGATAAATAGTGATTGAATGGGGTGTTATCTACAGCCTTAAGCTTTATCACCATAGAAAAACCTTTAAACTATGGTTAGTCATGGTGGTTATGCTAGTACTTGGCTTGGGCTAATCAATATGGATGGATCTTATCTTTTTTTAGGACACTTTACAACAAGGATTACCCTACGATTGGAATTATCTTAATATTACAAAATTATGTTAATCCCTTGCTAATACTCTATAAATTCCATGGTCAATGGATTGTGGCCAATTTTTTATTTTAATGAAATTTGGCTCAAGTTGGCCATGGGTTCATTTTGGTCAATATAGATAATTTGGATAAATTATACCAATCAAATGGATCAAGAAGACCAATCCAATGGGTCAAGAAGACATGGGTATGTAAATAAGCTATTGGGATTTAATATATGGGTTTGATAAATCAACAAAGCCAATTTGCTCAAATGAGCTAAGTGAGGGTTTATCTTGGTTCAAGTGGGTTAGCTAGGCCAATTAGGTCAAATAAAGAATTAATATGCTCATTTAAGATATAATGAACTCATCCAAATATTTGGCTCAATCAATTGATCAAATTAGGTCATTTTTCTCAAATTTCTTTACTGAATTCCTATAAACTACCCAAGAGTTAATTGGATCAATTAAATATATGGTGGGTCCACTTGTCAAATAAAAAGTTTAGTTCAGTAGAATATGATCGATTAAATCAATTTATCCTAATACTGAAAAACACTATTGAATGCTTAGACCACTAATTAACTCTACTAAGACTAATAAATTTAAGCTATAGTTATGACAAACATAGGAGTAGCTCTAGTCATACCTACATAAGAGAGGATTAATATTTAGAATTGAATGTGTTGTTTACCATGCCCAAGTGGGGGTGGATGAATAAAAATTGTTACTCATTCACTGACAAAGATGCTTTTGCACCAAAACACTATTTTGGAACAACCTCTATCCATCTAGATATTCTCCCTTGAAACACCTAACCAAATATATTAAAACCATTAATAAAGAAATAAATTCACAAAGACAAATGGGTGGTTCTTACATGCATATCTTTCATTAAAATGAAGAAGTCAAGCACAAAAAACACTAAAACATCCAGTATCATCACCATAGAATGCAAGCATTATATTTCTTTCAAATATATGTAAAAATCTCATTCATAATATTATACAAGAGAATGCTTGGTTGCATGAATTTAATAAGGCCTGCAGGGTTTGTATGTGAGTGTTAGCTTTTGGCCTAGGGCATAAGTTGCTATCTATATTCAGACCTACGATTTCAAAATGTTAATTAAAAATATTAAAATAAAATTTTCACATTTCAAGAAATATCTAAAATTAAAAAATTACTTGGAATTAGCCTTTGATTTGGTCCTAAATGGCTAGAATGCATGATTAAAAGTTTCTAAATTTCAAGATCTATGAGGCTCTCAAACTTTTATGGTTATCAATTAAGTGATTTACAAAGACACAGCAAAGCATAATGGAGCCCCTCTTAGTTTATTTTCCATGGTACATAATGCTCGACATTTTTACGAAGTTATACAATATTTTATAGAGGTCCACATACTTTTAGGGAGGCCTATAAGCTTTAGAATATCTATTTAAATCATATTTAATTTTTTAATCATGATTTTTTATAGAATCAAGGCTGGCTCAAGCTTGACTTGTCTCATTGTGGCCCGCTCACAAGCTATTTATCGTGTCGAGCTCGAGTTGACTCACGAGTTAGCTTGACTCACTCAAACCTATAAGAAAGATCTTTTATCTATGATTTTGCATCATTTATATATCATTTAATCTTTGAACCAAACTTTTAATTTAAATTGAGTGCTAACTTACTCCTCCTAATGTGCTTTGAAATTCGTGCATCACCTAAAAATTTATATTACGACCAAATAATTTAGATGAAGTTGCCACATGGTGCCACGAAAGTAGCACAGTAGTAGATGACAAGCTTCAGGCCAATTTAAGCGGCGACCTCTGTTTTTTTACTTGTCTTCTTCCAGATACAGTCCCTGATGACTGATGCCTTTCTGCTATAATTTTGGCCTATAATCATCAAGTGGGTAGCGAAGTGATAAGGAGAAAGTCAATGTTTAGGCTGAGGTAAAAGTAAAAACCTTTTATTATTTCCATACGCAACGATCTAACAGATGGAAATTTCTCCTTGACTGTGATTTTTTATTTTTTTCGTTAAATTTTCATTTGTCCATTTCAGAGTTCTGTTTTCAACCTCAGAGTTCTGAAATCTTATAAAAAACTATTAGGAAGTCCCCATCATCATCTGTCTTTTTTATGCTCAGATAAACACAAAATCCTTTGCAGAATTAAGTGGGGATGAATACTTGCTGATGCCTATAAGAAATTCTTTGTATGATTTGTGGTGTCTCCATCTCTATATAAAGCCTCCACTGGCCACGATTAAGTATACTGAGTTGTGAGTTCTGGATTTATGATGTTGCTTGCTCTGCTGCTTTGCTTGTTCTCATCTTTAGTAGCTGGAATCGATAGAAGCCAATTCCCTCCTGATTTCCTCTTTGGAACAGCCACTTCCTCTTATCAGGTAAAATAGCAATAATATATGTATATATGTGCTTTCTATCATTATTATTGTTGCTATGATGATCAAAATTAAGAGACAGAGAGAGAGAGAGATGTTGCCTCTTCTAAATGACTTGTTCCTCTTTTTCTTTTTTTTTTTTCGTTTTTATTTGCAAAAGAATTTTGAGAGATATTTCGATCTCATGCTGGTTTTTTTTCCAGAGTTGGCTAAGGCTTTCTTTGGGACAGTTTTATGACTGTTTTATGAAATAATTTTTTTAGTAAAAAATTTTTTATCAAGAAATTATTTCATAAAATAGTAAGAAAACTTTCCCAAACAAAACTTAAGTTTAAGTTTCATCTCTTATTGTTTTGTAAAATTGTTGTAAAGAAAGTAAATTTGTAAAAGTCATTATAGAAAGGATCGAAAAAACAGTGATCAAATCTAAATTATAGTTGGGGCTCTAAAGCAACTTAGTAAGAAGCTGTCCTAAATGAAGCCTTAGTTAGGATGTATCTTTTATTCATAGAATTTATTTTGTGGTAAGTGTAATATAATAATAATTAGTTGTTTATAAACTATTTTATCATTAAAATAAATTTAATTGTGAATTTTATTTATTTGATAAGCCAGATATTTAGGTGAATAGGAACCCTCAGTACTCCCATTTTCTAATGGTTTTTTTATTATTTTAGTGCACGAATGGTTTGATTTTGTTCACCACGCCCACTCATTGCTTATTTTTTAATATTTTTCTGAACATTATTGAATGACGACAGATGCTACTCTTATCTGCAAGTGTGTTCTAATTGCAAACTTGAAAAGATAAGATGACAATTACTTGTATTCCCAGATTGAAGGTGGATATTTGGATGGTAACAAAGGCTTAAGCAATTGGGATGTCTTCTCCCACATACCAGGTAATTGTGAGGGTAAAAACATGCTATATCAAAAGAAAACTACAATAATTATGCATATTTAGGCTTTATTTGGAATTATTTTTTTACTGTTTCTTAATAAAAAATTAAAAATTTTTACTAAAAATTTACTTTAAAAAACAAAAAAAAAGCTATCCCAAACGAACATTCAGTAACGGTAAGACAGATTTTTTTATGTTTTTGTTCAAAAAACCATTGTTTTCAATATCTGAAGCTTCAGTTAAACCTACTTGTTAGTTGCTTCTGACAGGAATAATAGAGGATGGTAGTAATGGGGACATAGCTGACGACCATTATCATCGATACAAGGTTTGAATTCATTATCATGTAAGCTATATTTAACTATAAATCCTTGAAGTTTTCAAATTCCTTAAGTGGTTTTGATTGCTACAGAATGACATCGATTTGATGCATTCCCTTGGAGTGAACTCCTACAGGTTCTCTATATCTTGGTCAAGAGTTTTACCCAGTAAGTTATAGCGCTCTCTCTCTCTCCCTCCCTCTCTGCATATACATACTTTCAGATTTTGTTTATCAAATCACCAATTAACTAGCTGTGATCTTTGGGAAATAGGAGGCAGGTTTGGAGAGATTAATTCAGAAGGCCTATCATTTTATAACAAACTTATTGATTACTTACTGCTTAAAGGTGCTAGTTTTACCTATGATGAAATTTAATAACATACATACTCTGTTAATTAGCAATTCATAAACTTGATTATCTCTAACTAAGGCTTCCTTTGGGAAGGCTTTTGTATTACTTCTTAAAGCAGCTTTTTAGTACAAAAATTAAAAATTGTATTAAATAGCTGCTTTAAGAAGCAGTATAAAAGCTGTTCCAAATGAAACCTAAATCATGTTTTTGAATCAGGAATACAGCCATTTGTAACGTTATGTCATTACGATATTCCTCAAGAAATAGAAGATCGATATGGCGCATGGCTGAATTCTCAGATACAGTATGATCTTCCAGTCTTTAAAATTTTCAGAACTGTGCTGTCATTTTCATTTGAGGTAATGGTTTATTCTTCTTCTACAGAGAAGATTTTGGGTATTTTGCAAATATATGCTTCAAAGAATTTGGCGAAAGAGTAAAATATTGGAGCACATTTAATGAGCCAACTGTCTTGGTTAACAAAGGATATCGGTTGGGTATATATCCGCCAAGTCGTTGTTCTGAACCTTATGGTAATTGTTCAGTAGGAGATTCTGACATTGAACCATTCATTGCTGCCCATAATGTGATACTATCACATGCTACTGCTGTTGATATTTACAGAAAGAAATATCAGGTAAGGATCAAAGTGAACAAATACTAAATTTTGTTTGAATTTTTTTCAGTCCTGCAATGCTTTATGGTGCTGAATGTTGGTCATTAAAAGAGAAGTATAATACTAAGTTAAGTGTGGCAGAGATGAGGATGCTTAGGTGGATGAGTGGCTTTACTCTTTGGAAATAGGATATGAAATGAGCATATATGTGAAAAGGTTGGAGTAGCTCCATAATATTAGAGAGAGTCGCCTTAGATGGTTTGGTCACATAAAATGACGGCCTTCTGATGACCTGGTTAGGAAAGTAGAGGTATTAAATTTGACTTATGTTAAAAAAGGTAGAGGCAGACCTAAAAAGAATTGGTTATAAATTATTAGAAATGATTTTTCTTTATTAGATTTAAACACGAATTTGACTTTTAATAGGACATGATGGAGAAAAAGGATTCATGTAGCCGACCCCACGTAGTGGGATAAAGCTTTGTGTTGTTGTTGTTGCTGCTGTGATCAAAACTATTCAAATAAATTCAGTTTTTTCTTTAATCAATCATTATCTGAACTCTTGTTTAAAGAGCAAACAAGGAGGGGCTATTGGCATTGTGGTGTCAACAACTTGGTTTGAGCCATATTATGATACCCCAATTGAAAGGATGGCTGCCGCACGAGCGAGCGCTTTTGAAATTGGATGGTGAGATATATCTTAGAAGAAAAATGCCTATTTGGATTTGTATAATGGTTTATATGATGGTTAATATATTGTAGGTTTCTTGATCCCATAATATATGGTTCTTATCCACCTGAAATGAACCAAATCTTAGGACCAATATTGCCAACATTTTCATCTAGTGATAAGAATAAATTGAGAAGTTGCTTGGATTTCATTGGAGTAAACCACTACACCTCCTTGTATGCCAAAGATTGCCTTTTTTCAGAATGTTATTTAGGGCCCTTTCAAAGCAATGGCTCTGTGCTTGGTCTTGGATACAAGAATGGCGTTCCCATTGGACCAAAGGCTAGTCTCTCTCTCTCTCTCTCTCTCTCTCTCTCATTTGCGTTTAAATGCATTGGTTTTCTTTCTCTTTCAGAGATGGTTTCATTCAATTTCCTTTAGAAAAAAGATAATATGAGAGTCTTCTTTTTGCAGACTGGTATGTCTAATCTTTTTGTTACACCAAATGGCATGGAAAAGACTGTTTTGTATGTAATGGAGAGGTACAAAAATGTGCCTATGTTTCTCACAGAAAATGGTAAGGAAGAGTGAAGAAATTGGCTTCTTTATATGTATGGAGGAAATTTGGGGTTTCTTAAATTAATATGACTATGAATGCAGGCTATGGACAAAATACTAGTAGCAATTTATCAACAAAGGAAATTCTAGTTGATGAAGTCAGAGTAGAATTTTTGAGGAGCTACCTTACTTCACTATCTAATGCTATTAGGTAATTGCTATACTGAAATGTTATTTATTTTAAAATATGCTGTTGATTTTGAATGTTATTGATTGTTTTATATATTTGTGATTGCAGGAAAGGAGCTGATGTAAGAGGCTATTTCGTATGGTCTCTTATTGATAACTTTGAATGGTTGCATGGTTATTCTGAAAGATTTGGGCTTTATCATGTTGATTATAAAACGCAGAAGAGAACTCCAAAATTATCAGCTGAATGGTACAAAAATTTTCTTAAAGGGGGAGAAGATCAATAACTAATTTAATGATATTATCAAGAAAAATTTCTGTTGAGGTTTTCATGATTGTATGTTATCGCTCTAAATGTGATGTCAGATGTTTGAATAATTTGTGCATTGTAATCTCAGCGTTGTCTTAATTTATAAAAGGAGGAAAGAAGTGGACCTTTAATTCCTTTGGAAATCATCTATTTTGTGTTCTAATGACAAATTGCATTTTATAACATCTCTCTCTCTCTCTCTCTCTCTCTCTCTCTCTCTCTCTCTCTCGGTGAAATTTAACTTTAGTTATGGTTTAGTTAAGGAATTGAAAGAGAGGAGATGAAACTAGTGAAGGTTGACATTAACTTTTGGTGGAGGAATTGACTGTAAAAATACAACTTTCTTGTTGTTTCATTGATAATTGGAATGCGTGTGTTTGTATTAAGAATTTATTTGGTGTGGCAGCTAGGGATTGATGAAATCATCTGAAGCTTAAAGTTGCATAAAATTTGCTTCGAAAGTTAAACAAGATGGGAATCAACTCGATTATGTTTTAATATTGGATTCATGAAGCAAATTCCAAGTTATACGTGGCTAATTGAATTGTGTAAATATATATATATATATATATAAACCTTACTTAAGCTTATGATGGGGGAGGGGGAGAGGAGATTAGTTTAGAGATTCCCTTCAAGTATTTTCAATTTATAGGAGATTTGGTTGATGCATTAGAGAGACAAATGATGCTTCAAACATAGGTTGTAATCAATTCTAATAAGGGAAGAAGTTTAGGAGAATTTAAAGAGAAATATTTAAGGAAATATATTGAATTACGTCATACTCAAGCATAGTAAGTGAATCATTTATTATAGATGATGATTAAGGTTAGTGACAAGGGATGTGCTACATAATAAAACAATAAGAGAACATGAGTTCACTCAGTATATTTCATCTTGTAGCGAGCAAGTTTTGGTTGTTAGCTATCCACCATGCAGATACTCTAGGCTAGTTTTGGATTGAGGGAGAGTACCCTTGCAAGTTCTAAGGCAAGTTGACTAGTTTTTAGATTTAAGTCAATAGAGGCCTAAACAACTTTAAGCTTGGTGAGTCTTGAGTTGCAATGAATTAAACTTATTAAAGATCAATGACTCGTTAAACTTAGTTTAGGCACTTATAACGGCTTACTAATACTAAATCTAGATGACTTTGAGTGATACATCAATCCATGGATTCTCATGTTTCTTTCACGAAGCCAAGAAGATTAAGAACATGGACTTAATGAGTCCAATCTAGCTTTGTTAATCTTAAATGTTGAATATGCAACTTGGTTGGATTACTAACAAGTGTTACACATGTTGGCACCAAAATCTATAAATATGTGACTTGGATTGGCCTTGTAGGCTTATACTACTCATTTTTCCCTTCATTATTCTTTGATTTTGCAATTATATCATTAACCATTTAGTGACTTTGTAAAGTTTTGGAGATATAATTGTCTATCTAGTACTGTCATTTGTGATTTGCTTATAAAGAGATTGAAAGAAGAGGCAATGTGTATTGCTGAACATCCTCCATTGAGGAAAGTAAAGATTTAATCACTATAATCAACATAAGGTAATCAAGATCAAGGCTACTACTAAGAGATGGAAGATGGTGGTGCATGAAGGCATACTAGCAGTGGATTTTCACCATGGTGTGATAAAGTGCAGTAGCTAAGTCTAGACATATAGTAAGTTGAGTGGTTGTGATCGATCCAAGATACAAATCATAAAATATGATAACAAAAACAACAGTGGAAAGAAATTTTCATTAATCATTGATGATTAAAGATAGAATCTAATATTCTTTCATGGTTAACTAAACAAATTTCCCATTTTAGAGATAGGTATGAGGCCCTATCTTCTATGCAATGTTAAAACATTTACATGATTCTAATTCCAAGCTATTTTTTAATATAATAATGTTACATATTTATAGCCTTCCATTTATAATTATATGAATAAAATAAATCCTTTTAATTTGAAATTTGAAATGACTCCATATTTTCATAGGTGTAATATATATATATATATATATATATATATATATATATATATATATATATAAAGAGAGAGAGAAGTCTAATTTTAACATGTGTTGGCATATGCCATCTTGAAATTTATAATATTTTCATTTATGCTTTACCGATATAATTGCTCCATAATTTATGTCTTCATTTAAAGGAGATAGAGAGAGTGACAAATTTTAACATCATTGATATGCTCGATCTTAAAATTTGAAATATGTCCATCAATACTTTGTGTATAAACTCTTATATATTATATGACTTGATCCAAAAGATAGAAGAGTGGTCTACCTCTTCCATAATTAATTTCTTTACGGAATAGAGAGAAGAGTGGAAAATTTTGAATTTTCATTGATTTTTAAATTTTAATTTTCTTCCATTAAGGATTTATTTAAGGAACTTCTCCTTAATTTAAGCCACACTCAAATAAATAAAATTATAGCCAAAATTTTGCTTGTGTGAAGTATCCCTTCTTGCACTTGAATTTGAATTTGAAGCAAGTGCCAACATTTATAGAGAAGAAAGAAAGAGTGTGGGCTCCGAAAATTCGGCCCCGGCCTCCCCGCCGCGCGATTTATATTTATTTGAGCGAGGGAGTTTTAACGAACTAAGTTCCGAGGTAAATTTTGGAAGGCAGATGTGTTTGTAGATAAGACACTACCCAGAGATTTCGCCCTCATTTTGTGAGGACTTTATCATCTGAGTTCTGGTTTCCTATAGGCGCAAGCCCCTATAGTTAACTACCCCTCCCGATCACGAGAGAGAACTTTCGATGAAGGCTAGTCGTCAATCAGATACGTATAACATACGTGTTATCTGGCATATAGTAGCAGCAATGAGTTTGGATTGGAAAGATTGGATTTGGAAATTGAAGAATTTGGTTTGGAAATAATTGAGAGTTTGGAAGTTTGATATTTAAGACAGAAATTTCATCATCTTGCACTTAAAGCGGATGGTGGGGGAATGGATGATAGACCCGATCAAGATCCCATGGTTCCGTCGTCCCGGGCCATCGGGGTCCCTGGTCTACTTAGTCAGAGGAGGTAGTCGACCCAACCTGACAGAAGGATCCTTGTCGGCAGCCATGGGTTGCTTCGTCCAAGGGGACCTTATAGACCTAGGATGAATGTTTGTCTAAGGGGACAAATTTGAATCCACCTTAGATTACAGAGGGTTTTGTGCCCTATCGATCATATCCTATTGATTCATATCTCAAGGATTTAACGCCATTAAGGAGCGTATTGGCTCTGGCCATAACCGCTATCTGTGGTGCCATTTGGCGGCAAAACCACTTGGTTCAGAGGGCCCCGAGTCATAACCGTTTACCTGCAGTGCCATTTGGCGGCGAAACTGCCGGTTAGAGGACACGTACCACATCCTTACTGGCAAGAGATTGTTTGAGAATGGATCCTAGTGATATTTTCGACTAGGCATTTAGCTCTTTGTGAGCTGAAGTAAACTTTAATTTGTCCACCCCGACAAACTGTTGCGAAGGGCGGATGAATTTTGTTTTAAGTGCGTTGATGGATTTATTTCATTTTTAAATATTTTTGGATTTTGGAGATTTTGAGATTTTTGCGGAGATTTTGGATTTTTGTGGGTATTTGGATGGAGCTTTGGAATATTTGGAATTTTTTTGTAGTTTTCTGGGATTTTGGGGAATTTTTTTGGATTTTTTGGAACAGCATTGGAAATTATTTGGGAACCCCTCCGGTTGAGATCTGCACTCAACACGACCATCATCGGGGTGTTTGGGGTCATTTTCATTTTATGGATTGAACATTGTCAACTCTATCGGGCTGTCGATAGAGGATCGGGTTTCGTAGGCTTTGTACCCTTGAAAGTGAATTCTTTTGATTTTAGGCATTGAAGGCCTAATATGAATGTATTAAAATAAATATTCTGGTCGCCACGGCCACATATTTATTTGTTGGTTCGAACCTTGTCGACTCCTATTAATCCGTATAGGAGGATCGGGTTCGAGCCTGAATTCACTTGTCAACCCCCGCAGCATCCCTAGACGTTACGTGTGTACCAATAACACGCTCGCCGGGGCCCATGCGGGTTTTATAATTATTTTTACCTCCTTTAGTGTACCTATGTGTATACAATTTATAGTGCACGTACGAGGGTACTTTGAAATAGTTGTGGACGCCTTTTGTCTGCTTGTACGAATGTTGCAGATCCGGTGGCGTGACGTAGCAGCTTTTGAATAGAGTTGTTCGCTGCTTCGTACAGGTAGATTGTCGTGCACTATTCGTTACTTTCTGTAGGTGGATCATAGTGCACTAACTAGTCTCCTGCTTTGGATTGTAGAAGCTTGTATATAGCTTGTTGCGCACAAGATCAAACTTCTCATTGTAACTCATAAACACTTGATACTTGATATAATCACCTTGGATCTTGCTCGTGGACATTAGACTGGGTGCACTATGAGTCTTCTACAGCAGCCCGTAGGGGCTTACATATGACGTGTTGAATGTACGCTGGTGTCTGTAGAGGGCTAATCAGATCTATAATATATCCACCAATGTTGCTTGCAAGTGAATTGCCCTCTTTGTTTGTATTGATTATAAGCATCTTATAGTGTTCAATGTATGTTGCATATATATATTTACATGATACATAGCACTTGAGGATTCATCGACCTATCATTGCATATTGATCCTTTGGTTATTGCATGTAAATGTGCCTTGTTGAATATTGTAAGTCTCTCACTACATTGGAAGATAACTCAAATCTTGTATGAAGAGTTTACTTGATGACATTTACATTCCAATGAAATGATAATTCCTCAACGTTTATTAAATATTTTGCATTGTAGCTCATAGGTAGATCGTCACATTTCTTACAATACCTTGGTTGTTGCTTAAGGATCTATCATGTTCATCATTGTAAGAGGACTATCACATACCATAGCTTTATGATTAAGCCAAATTCTAGAAATCTTTTGTTATTTGGTTGTCAAATTATACTTGCAAAATGAATTGCAACATATATGATGAGCTTGACACCATTGGTCATTGGTATTTGCCATCCAATTGAAGGGGCAATCTCTAATTTTCCAAAGAATGGTTTTGTGTCATTGATTGAAAGCATGCTATATCGAAAATTTGTACTCAACTTAGAAGTTCATCATTTTGCATGTGATTTAAGTTTGAGTTCACATTAGGTCCTTTGCATTTGTTCACTTGGGTTCAAGTTATGACATATTCCTTAATATTTGATTAAAGTTTTGATATCGTTTCCAAGTCAAGTTCTTCTCATTTGGTTCAAACCAAGTTCACAAATCTCAAGTTCAAATGTATGTCCACAAGTTCGATTTAAGTCTTTGTTCAGCTCGAGTCCAAGTTCAACCATAGTCCCCTACGGTCCAACTCAAGTCTTGTTCGAGTTTGAGGTTCACAAGTTTTGAGTTCAAGTCCGAGTCCAAAACGAGTTCAATCGAGTTCTTGTTCATTTCGATTAGAATTGAATTTATTTGGGTTCAAGTTCAATTAGATAGATTGAAACAAGTCCAAAAGTCCCAAATGGTTCCAAGTTCTTGTCTTTTTCAGACAAAATTTCGGCAGCCTCCCGGCGTCTCCCCTGTTAAGGGGAAAAAACTAAGAGGCCGCCTACCCGCCAAGCCACTAAAGGCGTGCACGGTTGGTGTTTGTGAGACACCGCGGCGGTTGTAATTTTTGTTTTCTCCCACCACGCGCACTAAAGGCGTGCATGGGGTTTTATAAAAAGCATTTTTTTTATAAGCAATTTTGATTTCCCCCTGCCCGGGGATACTTATGAGCGACCCCGCTTCGCCACACGTGCCGCACCGGGGTTCCATCCTTCCACGGCCAATAAAGGCGTGCTTAGGACAGTTCTCCAATTTGCCACGAATATTGAAGCAAGGTTTTGAGTTTAGAAGATTACGTACCTCCGCGGGGTTGTCGTGGTTGACACGTGGATCGAGGGGTCACTCGCTTACCTCGTCGTAGGTGTTGCACCGGGTTCCCTCCTACCACGGCCACTAAAGGCGTGCTTAGGTGGTTTGCCGGTCTGACACGAACATCGAGGAAGGAGAGTGGGGGGAATAAGCATTTGCATTTATGACAATTAATTAATCATCTAATTATAACTAATTCATTAATTACATTTAATTATAATTAATATTATTTAATTATAATAATTATGATTAAATAATAATTAAATAATGAATTAAAATTAATAACACTTAACTATTTTATTATAATTAATCTATTAATTATAATTAATTATAATTAGTTATATCTAATTATAATTAATAATAATTAATAATGATTAATGATAATTAATAGTTAAATATAATTAATAATAACTAACAATATTTAATTATAGTTAATTATAATTAATATAATTAATAATTAATTATAATTTAAAAATAATTATCTCATTAATTATAATTAAAAAAAAAACTTAATCCTTTCCTCCCTTTATCTGTCTGGTTCGGCATCTCGACGGGATTTGGCCGAAGAAGAGCAAGGGAGAAAGTTACCTTCACTGGCGGCGAGCTCCTGTTCTTGCGTCCCGACCAAAATGTCGTGACAGCCGATCGGGCAAGGAGATAACGTCGGAGGAGGAGGCAGCTAGGGCTTGGAGGCGTCGGGCAGAGGAGATCGGAGCTGGGTCGTGGTCTGGACGTCGAGAGGAGCTCGGCGGGTTCGGCCAGGTATGAGGAAGACTCTCTCTTCTCTCTCTCTCTCTCTCTCTCTCTCTCTCTCTCTCTCTCTCGGCTTAGTGTCGGCACAGGAGGTGGCGACGGGATGAGTGGAAACGGGATCGGGAGTGAGGGAGTGGAGCGAGGAGCTCGGCAGTGGGAAAAAAAACAGAGGAGTTTTTGGAGAGGAGAAGAGCTCGTGTCTATCGTTGGAGAGCAAAGAGCTGGGTATTTAACGACGCTCATGGGAGCGAGATCGAGGCGAGAGCGGGATTTCTGCAGACATCTCGGAACGGCGCTGTGCTACAGCGATTTTGCTGGATTTATGGAATGAGACGCGGGGATCTTTCAACAGTCTGAGGTATGCGGGATTTGAGCAGGTTTTATGGGATTTGGTCTGCTTCTCGATGTATACAAGGTATGCAAGTTTCTGGTTATTACATGGAGGTTAACAAATGCCCCCCAACAAATGTGGTACGCGTCTGGAACGGATCATGTTTGTTGTGAGCTGTTTGGCCTTGTGGATCTCTAGATATTCATTCTAGATGTCACACAAGGTATTTCACTTAGTGGATCTCCAAAAATTTATTTGGATGTCACACTATGATTCTCCTTTAGTGGATCTCCAAAATTTTGTTTGGATGTCACACTAAAACCTTCCTTCTCCATAAAGCTCTTAGATGTATCAATAGATGGTTGAGATGTTGATTTCTTTTGTCCTGTGCTTTGTGCTGCAGACATTGATGGAGGATTACCTGATTTATCCTTATTGATTTGTCAGGTGATTTTTGTTCCTTCGGCCCTATGCTTCTAGCTTTGACGGGCTTGTTGAAGGAGTAGATGTCGATGACCTAAACCCTTAGGTTTGTATTAGGTCGATGGCGAAAAGTCATCGGTCCAGAGCTTTGTGCATAACGGACTTGTTGATGACAGAATCCTCTTAGTCCAGCTTAAGGCCTTGTGTGAACTTTGGGATAATTTCTTCGGTCCTCTGCTTTGTGCTTTGGTGGACTTGTTGAAGAAAAATTCATTCGATCCTCGCTTTGTGCTTTACGGATTTGTTGAAGGATTTGTAGGTTTTAGATTCAATTGATAGTACCGAACGTAGGTAGTATCCTGATCTTTAACCATTTGAGAAGACTTTAATCTGAATCACTTGAGTTCATCAGATTGGGAGAGCTAGAATTTGACAGCTCTTCATCTTCTGGTTGCTGAGATGGGAGTTCCTCTACTGCGGCCTTTCTTATGGCTTGTTGAGTAGACGGAGCTGCCAGCGATCCGGTCATATTTGAGCTTGTTGGATCCGACCTCTTACACCCATTCAGGCTTCAGACTTGAGCTTTGGGAATTGCGCTCCCCAATGCTGATTTTGCTGAAGTTGACAAATTTGGAGTTATCCCTTGTGGTTGTAGATTTTAGAGCCTACGAACATTAGGTGGTTGTTCGAGACTTATCCTTCCACTAGAACTTTGATTCTCCAGTCATTTGGGAGAATTTTGTAGACTACGATCACTTGAACTTGTCGAGTCAAATTTGCCTTCATACTTCCTACAGTCCCTACTGACGGGTTGACGAAGTGGGGGTTCCGCTACTACGGCCTTTCTTATGGCTTGTTGAGTAAACGGAGCTGCCAGCGATCCGGCCATATTTGAGCTTGTTGGATCCGACCTTTTACACCCATTCGAACCTTAAGCTTCAGGCTGTCGAAAGACTTTCAGCTTCTTTGGCTCAATTTTGTAGGAGTGTGTAGCCACAAAAGTCTTTTTCTTGACCTTTGAGTCTTGGTTTGTTGGAGAAGACGGTGTCTCTAACATTTGAAAGATCACCAGCATATACTTTGGAAAACAAATATTTGTATTCTTTAGCACAAAAGAATATCTGGACTGATAATTTTAAATATTTATTCGGGGATCTCGACATGCAGCGCGGTGTCGACCCGAATAAATATTTAAAATGCCCCCTGTCTCACAGGGACATTTTAGAACGGAATAAATTTGGAATATAAGATTTTAAATATTCATTTGGGGATCTCGGCGTATAACACGATGTCGACTCGAATAAATATTTAAAATGCCCCCTGTCTCGTAGGGACATTTTGGATAGGCTTTGTATCTTTGAGATTTTAAATATTTATAGAGGATCTCGGCATGCAGCGCGATGTCGACTCGAATAAATATTTAAAATGCCCCCAATCTGATGAGGAATTTTGAAATGCATTCTTGCTATACAAGAGAATTTCAAAATATAAGCATGCATTGATAACTATGTATATAAAACTTTGTTCATCACAAAATACATTATTTATGGAATTCTTATGCAAAATATTTCTTTAGATGTCGACCGTTGATGGGAGGCATAGGCCTTTGACCATTCAAATCGATCAACTGATATGCTCCTCCTTGGTACACCTTCTCGACGACGAAGGGGCCTTTCCAGTTGGATACGAATTTGCCACCGATTTTTCGGTGTGGAATGATTGGTCTTCTCAGCACCAGGACCAATTCCCCTTCCTGAAATGATCGAGGACGCACCATTCGATCAAAAGACTTTTCCATTCTTCCTCGATAGATTTCTAGGTTCTGTTGAGCTTGTAACCTGAGTTCATCAAGTGCGTCGAGCTCTTCCATTCTGAGACGGGCGTTTTGCTCTTGAGTGAGATCATTCTGAATTGCTATCCGAAGTGACGGTAGTTCAATCTCCAATGGTAATACGGCTTCAACACCGAATACTAGAGAGTAAGGAGTAGCTTTGGTTGGCGTTTTATAGGTTGTACGATATGCCCATAGAGCTTCTGCCATCTTCGTATGCCACTCTCTTTTATTTTTGGTGAGAATTTTCTTCAACAATTTTACCAGCGTCTTGTTGAAGGCCTCCGCTAAGCCATTTGCCCTTGGATTGTATATAGATGAATATCGTCAATCGATTTTGTGCCGATCAACGAACTTGTAAATTTTTGTACTTTTGAAAGCAGTACCGTTGTCTGAGATTATTCGGCGTGGCACACCGAATCTGTAGACAACATTGTGGGTGAAAAAGTTGATCACATACTCGGATGTGACTTCTCTGAATGGAGCTGCTTCTGCCCACTTTGAAAAGTAGTCTGTTGTTGCCAGAATAAATCGATGTCCTGCTGATGACGGCGGGTTTATCGGCCCAATTATGTCAGTGCCCCAACACTCAAATGGCCAGGATGCTATTGTTGGGTGCAGTGGATTTGGCGGTTGATGTATAACATCACCGTGGATTTGACATTCGTGGCACCTCTTAGTGTGATCGATACAATCTCTGACCATTGTCGGCCAATAATAACCCATTCTTTTGATTTTAGCAGCCATCTTAGGACCTGACTGATGTGCTCCGCAAAGCCCTTCGTGGACTTCTGTCACCACTTTATCAGCTTCCTTGGTCCCCAGGCACCTTAGCCACATTTGATCAAAAGCTCGTCTGTATAACGTATCATTGACAAATGCGTATCGCAACGCCCTTTTTCGAATTTGTGCGGCCATAGACTTTTCTGTCGGGAGTTTGTTTTCCTTGAAGTAGTCAATGAATGACTGTCTCCAATCATTTTCGACTTTAATATCTAAACAATGCCACCACGATTCTAAAGCTTGACTAGCTTTACGTCTCTTGGCCGTATGATATCCTTCCGGATAATTTTCCATAATGATTTGATGGAGAAGTTTAGGGTCAACTGGAGTTCCATCCTGCTGACTTGAATTTGATACTTCTTCTATCCTCGGGAATTGTAATAGAGCGGGTTCCAAGACCCTACGGTTGTAAACTCCGATGAATATAGGCTTCTCCTCATTGGAATTTGCCATTTCCTTGGCCAATTTGGCCAAACAGTCTGCTTTGGCATTCTGTCCTCGAGGAATTTGAACTATTTTAACATTCGGCACCTGCTTCAGGAGCTCAATGGTTCGCCGGTGGTAATGAGCCAACTCAACCTTGGAAATCTTGTAGATGCCCAAGACTTGATTTATCACAAGTTGAGAGTCGCCGAAAATATGAAGATTTTGAATTTTGACGTCAATTGCAATCTCCAGCCCTACTATTAGAGCTTCATACTCAGCTTCGTTGTTGGTCCGAGGTTCAGTCAGACTGAATGAGAACCTCATTATGCCTCCTTCAAGTGGTATAAGAACAAGACCGATACCGGCTCGGGCTCTTGCAATATTTGGAGGTCGGACAGGTCTAATCGACGATGCCCCGTCAAAATACATCTTCCAGAATGGTAGCCTTTCATTCTCCTCGACCTGCATAATCTGCTCATCGGGCAAATCATCATTTAGTGGAGAATCAGTCGGGATTGGGTGTGCAGCAAGAAAATTTGCCAAGGCCTGTCCTTTCACCGCCTTCTATGGCATGCATATGATTTCAAACTGCAATAACAATACTGCCCACCTGGCTAGACGACCTGTCAACACTGGTCTTGTCATCAAAAACTTCAGCGGATCGATCTTTGATATCAGTGTGATTTTATGGGATAGCATATAGTGGCGGAGTTTCTGAACTGCAAAAATCAGTGCCAGACAATGCTTTTCAATAGGAGAATAACGGCTTTCTGCTCCAATTAATCTCCGACTGATATAGTAGAGTGCATTTTCTTTTCCTTCTTCATTATTCTGGGCCAATAGTGCTCCGAGGGACTCTTCTAGTGTAGCCGTATACAGTATAAGAGGCTTCCCCGGAATTGGCGCTGCTAGAATGGGCGGATTCAGCAGATATCTCTTGATGCTATCAAACGCCTCCTGACATTCTGCATCCCATTTGAAACAGACATCTTTCTTCATTAATTTTGAAAACGGCTGGCACCTACCCGATAGATTTGATATGAATCTCCGAATGAAAGCCAGTTGTCCTTGCAGTGAGCGAAGCTGTCGAAGGTTCCTTGGTGGTGGCATCTCCGTTATTGCCTCAATTTTGTTGGGGTTGATCTCTATTCCTCGATGACGAACAACATACCCCAGGAATTTGCCGGAGGAAACCCCAAAAGCACATTTGAGAGGATTCATCTTCAGATCAAATTTTCTGATTCTCTCAAATACGATTCTGAGATCTTTTAAGTGATCATTTCGGCCAAGGCTTTTAACAACAAGGTCATCTACATAACACTCGACCTTCTGATGTATCAAATCATCGAATATGTGAGTCATCGCCCGCTGGTAGGTGGCACCAGCGTTCTTCAGGCCAAAGGGCATGACTGTGTAGTAGAAAATGCCGATGGGTGTCCTGAACGATGTATGTTTTTCATCTTTGGGCGCCATTTTGATTTGATTGTATCCTGACGATCCATCCCTAAAGGAGAACATGTCGTAGTTGGACGTATTGTCCACTAGGAGTTCGGATACAGGGAGTGGAAAATCATCTTTTGGGCATGCCTTATTGAGGTCCCTGAAGTCAATGCAGACACGAATCTGTCCATTCTTCTTCTTTACAGGGACAATATTGGCAATCCAATCAGCATATTTTTCTTCTCGGATGAAGCCTGCATCAATAAGCTTTTTTGTTTCAGCAATCACCTGTTCTTTGATCTCCAATCTCATTCTTCTTGGAGCTTGTTTGACGGGCGTTACCTCTGGTTTGATTGCTAATCTGTGAACTGCGACATCAGGGGATAAGCCGGGCATCTCAGCATATGTCCAGGCAAAGCAGTCCCTGAATTCACAGAGGAGCTCTTTTATTTCTTCTATTTGATCCTCGGGTAGAAGAGAACTGATAAAGGTCGGGCGAGGGTCTTCCTCAGTTCCCAAGTTGACTTCCGTCAGCTCATCCATAGTGGCTGCCTGTCCACCATCTTCAAGCTCTTCTGGTGCAGGTTCGGCTTCTACGGGCTGTTCATCATAATCATCAGCCTCATATGTCTCTTCAGCAACATCATCCTCGGATTCAATTTCTGTGCATGTGATTGCCTGACAAGTTTCTTTCCGGAGGAATTTTCTTTTGATGAATCCAATACCTTTATATGTGTCTGTATCCTTCTGCCGTAACGGACGCGGACTCCTCCCATACCAGAGGCCCAAACTTGTACGAAGTTGTCGCTTGGTGGTAGGAATATTGACTTATTTTCGTAGCATTCTTTGAATATTTTTGGTATTGAACCTAGGTAGCCTCGTAGGAAATAATTCCTCGGAGTCGAGGATCATGCAATCCCAGTCATGATTCTCCTTTTCGCGAACTCCCGTGGAATATAACACATTCTTTGGCACAGTCCCATTTTTTACGGGGAGGCAGATAGAGAGTGGCGAGTTCTTCAACTTTATGCACCTCACGCGAAATGATTTCTTTGAAGTGTTGCAAAGGAACACGTGTGACTACAAGTACACTATCAGAAATTGATAGGCTGTCAATTCTTCTAGAGAACACATTCTGCACCGTGTTCATGTAGATGGAGTCGTAGTCATAATCATCACTTGAATATTCGACCTGTCTACTCCATTCATCCGTGGACTGGCATACTCTTCGAGATTTGGCAGGAGAAACATCATCTTCATCCGTGTCACTTCCAAGATGAGGTACATGTTTCTTTCCTTTTGGAATGGTCGGCGCTTTGGGAAGAGTCGGCACTACCTTCTTTCTCCCCACCTGTTTTTTCTTACCCTCCAATTCAGATCGCTTTGTAGCTTTGAATTTGATTCTTTAGCTTCGAGGGAGCTCGAAGACTTTTGCTTCTTTGGCATGAAATACCGTGAATCTTCATAAACTGTTGCTTCATGAACTGTAAAAGGTTGAATGTCACCAGAGATCCTGAACTCTTCTCCATCTTTAAGATATTTCATACACTGGTATAATGTTGACGGGACAATGCCATATTCATGCAACCAGGGACAACCTAGTAGCGCCTTGAATGAAGTATCCGCATCAATCACATGAAATTTAGCTTCTGTATGGAGCTCTCCAAATACAAGAGGGAGCATAAATGATCCGAGGGTCTTCTGTCCTTTTTCATTGAAACCATGCACCATCAACTTATCTGGCCCGAGGTGTTCCACATCAAGGCAGAGGGATCTTAGTGCTTTCAAGCTTATCAGATTCACGGAAGATCCAGGATCGATCAAGATTCGACTGATGAACAGCTTATCACTCTCTGCAGTAACATACAGAGGGCGATTATGGTCTGCAGTCCCAAGCATCATGTCCTCTTCGGAGAAAGTAATGAACGGCTCATTACGAGCTTGTAGAACTTCAGTCAAATTGCGTTCAGCAAAATACGCCTCGTATCTTTCGGGATCCTTGAGAGCCTGAATCAGAGTCTCCCGAAGGTCTTTAGACATCACCAAGGCATCGTATATGCTGAGTTGTGCTAGAATTTTTCTTAGATGGGATAAGATATTGTAATCTATCCCATTGGCTGAAGTGTTCTTCTTCTTGATATCTTCAGGGATAATATCGTCATTGATGATTATCTCTTTCTCCTTATCTTTATTGGAGACCCCTTTCTTCGGTGGAGGCGGTAGCATTTTGCCGCTTCTTAACTGCACTTGAGCAATCTCCTCCGATTTAGAGTCATTTAATTGTACATTTTCTTCAGAGTCAGCCATCGTTGCATCTAGGGACTCATCTGTTGATCCAGAATCACTACCCAGGTTTACGTGTCCCATCCGAGATGCTATGCCAGGGTCTGATTCATCTTCCTCTAGAAAATACAAATCCTCCTCCGAACTGTAATCCATTGGCAAAACCATCATACATGATTCAGAGGGTACTTCTGTGCATTCTTCTTTTGTCAAGGTACTCAGCGCCACTGAGATGACCCGACATACTTCTGTTGGAAGAGAATTCTCATCATCTCCTTCAGCTTCATCAATTTTAAGCTCCACCATGAAGTCAGCAAGCTTGATAGGTCGCCTCAGAGTCTGCTAGTACTCGTCCAGGCTGTCAATAATCCTTTGAGTTGCAGTCTTTTTCTCCTTGGGCTTCTTTAGCTTGGTCTTTTTCTTGGATGATTTCACCCCACCAGACTTTGAAGTGCTAGCTTGATTGGAGAGTTGTTTAGAAATAGGAGCTCGCACCATCGGCAGTTCCTTCAAATTTATCATAAGCTCAACAGGAGACTTCCACTTTATACCTAGAACTCCTTCAAGCTGTTTCAACATTTTCACAGTCTTCTTAGAGACCACAGTCTCCCACTGTTCTTCTTGAACTTGCTTCTTTTCATTTCTTCTTTCTTCAATCGGGAGTACGGAAGAGGACGTGACCACCCGAGTTGATTCCTTTTTAGGGTGAGACAATACATTGTCGGACAATGTGATCTCTCCCTTCTGATATTTTCTTTCAAGCCAATCCTTGAAGATGTAGCAATCTTCAATAGGATGGCTGAGTACCCGATGGTATGGACAATAATTTGGATCACCAATGTGCTTCGACTCTTCGGGCCTCTTGCATTCAGGCAGTTCTAAATCCGATCTCGACACTTGTCGAAATAATTTGGCAACACTCTCCCTTTTGAATGAATATTCTTTATTCATTTTATCTTTAAGGGATTGGAACGTTCTATCACCAGTTCCTGTTGTTTGTCTCGGGCGTTCTACACCACCTTGATAAGTTCGTAGCTTATCATTTCCCCCTAATATCAGCTTCGGTTGGGGGTTGGGGTTGTAGACTTGCTTAGGCCTTTCTTGATATTGCATCGGCTGCTTGCCTTTGTCTACATTGTAAATTATCTGCCTTTCTCTATCGGCTCTAGAGAAGAACGTAGAGTCGGCCTCACCCCTTCTAGCACCCGGGGCTTTAGCCTTCTTGGGCTTATCAGAGTGATTTTCTGATTTTGATAAATTCAGTTTCTCAAACTTAGCCACTCTGTCTAGCAAATCTTGAAATGTGTTGATTGTAGCCATGCACAGGAAGGGTTGCATCTTGTCATCAATGTTGCCCATTAACAACTGTATGGCATGCTCTTCTTCAAGTTGTTGTTCACATTTCATGCTCAGATTGCGCCAGCGAGTGATATATTTGGTCACTGATTCTTCTCTTTTTCTTTTATCCAAAGCAAGGTCAGCGATCGTTATCTTCTCCGTTGCACTAGCAAACCTCTTCACGAACATATTTTCCAATTCTGCGAAGGTCTTCACAGAATCATTCGGCAGTTCAGCGTACCATTCGAAAGCAGTTGCTGTTAAACTACTAACGAACTGTCGGAAGAGTAGGGCGTCGTTTCCCCCTGTATTTCCGCATGTGGCTTTAAACTGTGCCAGATTCTGTCTGGGGTTGTTATTACCATTGAAAGTGTTGAACTTTGGGACCGAATACCCTTTCGGGTACGGTACTTGGTCATACTCAGCAGGATACGGACGACCTTTACCCACTAATTTTTTTGCTTGGTCAATAGTTATAATAGTCCTGATCCTTTCTGTTATTATTCCTTCCAACTGTGCGGCAGTTACTGGTTCGGAAGTACTTGCAATATTTTGTGGGGTGGGCTGACGAATGACATTATGAGCCTCGTGACCACCTTCAGGAATACCTCGTACTCCCGAGACTTGAGGCATCTGAAAATTTGGAGGATCAGCAGGAGGATTGGGCATGACACCAACAGCGGCAGTTCTCTGCATCATCTGCATCATCGTCCCCATCTGAGCCATCATCTCAATCATCTTCTCATTTAACTGAGAGATTTCCCTATCTTTGGCTCTCATTTGTCGCCTCATTTGTCATCGCATTTCAGCGAGCGTGACATTTTCAGCATCAGAATGATTATCATTCACTTCCTCCACTTCTTCTTCTTCTTGAGAATGACGACTTCTGCCAGTGGTGGACCCTTCTCTACGACGACGATAGTATACTTGCCTGGGTGGCGGTTGCCAACGTTCTTCATCTTCATCGTCATCATAATTGACACCATCATCGATGTCTATATGTGTCACCATATAGATAACTTCCATGTCCAGAGTGTCATTCGTTTCTTGGATTTCTTCTTCTAGATTTTCCTCTAAAAATTCATCAATATTTTCTTCTAAATTTTCCTTCATAAATTCATCAATGTCTTCTTCAATATTTTCTTCCCCTTCAAGGAATTCTTCCTCTTCAATGTTGTCTCCCCCTTGCCTATTTCCTTCCTCTTCTAGTACTCGGATCTCCGAGCGGCCCCGCCACTGGATTTCCGGTTCTTGGTTAGGCACGGGGACTTCTTCAATCAGTGGGCTACGATCGAAGTTGGTCTTTTCCTTTGGAGGAGATGGAGGACGACGGGATCCCCTGGAGGATTCTTCAAGGTGTCTACCATTTGGAGGAGTATCATTATGGGTCCTTTTCGGGGCCCACTTCTGATGTTGTTTGTAAACTTGGGCGGATCTCCGGGAAGCCTCACCAGATGTCACGCCCAGATCAGTTCCTCTTTCTCTTCTATCTTCTTTTTCATTTCTTTGAGGCTTTGGCCTCCAAACCTATTTTCCTTTCCACCGGGACCTTTCAGCGGTGGATCCCTGAACATAGGGTTCAGGTGTCACACCCCGATGTTCACCACGTGGGGTATATCTTCTTTCTCTTCCTTCTGCAGCAAAGAACAGACGCTTCCTTGGCGGGGTTCTTCTGGCCTCTATCACTAAGGGTCGTTGGAACTTTTTCTTTTTCAGACCTTTCTCCTTTACAGTCTTCAGGACCCGATAGACCCGGGCTGAGAGAGTTTCAGGTTCTTTTCTCTTTGGAAGAGCTGGGACTTCAGGCCGTTGCTCCCAGAAGGATTTCTTCAGCTCACCAGTAGAGCTGTTTCTTTTGACCCACTTCAGATTTGCAAATCCATTCCGAGTTGGAATGTTAGCTTCAGACTCTTGGGCCGGCAGATTTGATGGGTGGACTGGGAGTTGTTGATGCTGAGCTTGGAGCTCAGCGTTCATCTTCCTTCTTTGCCTCCTTGTAGGCCTTCCTCCAGATGAGGAGGCCTCAGCATCGTATTTTCCAGGTGCAGATAACCTGGTTAACAGAGTGGTGGTGTTTGCAGTCACCATAGAGACTCTTCCACTGCTCACAATTCTTCTAGTGGTCAGGGCCTCAGGCTGTGATAGCCTCTCGAATACGGAAAGCTTCTTGGGAGGATCTTCAGCAGTAAGTCGTGACGCTGGTAGATTCGCATGACGGTTAGGAGCTCCGGAAGCTCTTGCGACAACAGCTGGAAAATCAACACTACCAAACTAGATGGTAGCTCCAGCATTCCCAGTCTCTATAACAGCGTTAGCCAACTGGATCCTGGCTTCTCGTCCCAGCTGGACGGTCATTGGGGTGTTCTGTAGATCCATCTTCATAAATGAAAGGCAAGGGTTAGTAATTAGAATCTGATACATCACCCCGCACTTTCAAAATGCAGAGACTTGCACAGAACACAAAAATAAAATAGACAAAAATGGTTAGCATAAGTAGATAATAAAATAATTTTAAAACTATGCTGAATGTCAAATGAATTTGTCAAATGACCATTTTAGAATATTCAGGACTTTAATTCGTCAAATGATCATTGTGAAAGACTCAAAATTTTGAGTACGAGTTGAAATAACTGCTACTATAGCTTATGAATGACTAGCCAGAGATGGAAAGAGAAACCAATCCCTAGCGGAGTTGCCAGAAATCTGTGGGCTCCGAAAATTCGGCCTCGGCCTCCCCGCCGTGCGATTTATATTTATTTGAGCGAGGGAGTTTTAACGAACTAAGTTCCGAGGTAAATTTTGGAAGGCAGATGGGTTTGTAGATAAGACACTACCCAGAGATTTCGCCCTCATTTTGTGAGGACTTTATGATCTGAGTTCTGGTTTCCTATAGGCGCAAGCCCCTATAGTTAATTACCCCTCCCGATCACAAGAGAGAACTTTCGATTAAGGCTAGTCGTCAATCAGATACGTATAACATACGTGTTATCTGGCATATAGTAGCAGCAATGAGTTTGGATTGGAAAGATTGGATTTGGAAATTGAAGAATTTGGTTTGGAAATAATTGAGAGTTTGGAAGTTTGGTATTTAAGACAGAAATTTCATCATCTTGCACTTAAAGCGGATGGTGGGGGAATGGATGATAGACCCGATCAAGATCCCATGGTTCCGTCGTCCCGGGCCATCGGGGTCCCTGGTCTACTTAGTCAGAGGAGGTAGTCGACCCAACCTGACAGAAGGATCCTTGTCGGCAGCCATGGGTTGCTTCGTCCAAGGGGACCTTATAGACCTAGGATGAATGTTTGTCTAAGGGGACAAATTTGAATCCACCTTAGCTTACAGAGGGCTTTGTGCCCTATCGATCATATCCTATTGATTCATATCTCAAGGATTTAACGCCATTAAGGAGCGTATTGGCTCTGGCCATAACCGCTATCTGTGGTGCCATTTGGCGGCAAAACCACTCGGTTCAGAGGGCCCTGAGTCATAACCGTTTACCTGCAGTGCCATTTGGCGGCGAAACTGCCGGTTATAGGACACGTACCACGTCCTTACTGGCAAGAGATTGTTTGAGAATGGATCCTAGTAATATTTCGACTAGGCATTTAGCACTTTGTGAGCTGAAGTAAACTTTAATTTGTCCACCCCGACAAACTGTTGCGAAGGGCGGATGGATTTTGTTTTAAGTGCGTTGATGGATTTATTTCATTTTTAAATATTTTTGGATTTTGGGGATTTTGAGATTTTTGCGGAGTTTTTGGATTTTTGTGGGTATTTGGATGGAGCTTTGGAATATTTGGAATTTTTTTGTAGTTTTCTGGGATTTTGGGGATTTTTTTTGGATTTTTTTGGAACAGCATTGGAAATTATTTGGGAACCCCTCCGGTTGAGATCTGCACTCAACACGACCATCATCGGGGTGTTTGGGGTCATTTTCATTTTATGGATTGAACCTTGTCAACTCTATCGGGCTGTCGATAGAGGATCGGGTTTTGTAGGCTTTGTACCCTTGAAAGTGAATTCTTTTGATTTTAGGCATTGAAGGCCTAATATGAATGTATTAAAATAAATATTCTGGTCGCCACGGCCACGTATTTATTTGTTGGTTCGAACCTTGTCGACTCCTATTAATCCGAATAGGAGGATCGGGTTCGAGCCTGAATTCACTTGTCAACCCGCGCAGCATCCCTAGACGTCACGTGTGTACCAATAACACGCTCGCCGGGGCCCATGCGGGTTTTATAATTATTTTTACCTCCTTTAGTGTACCTATGTGTATACAATTTATAGTGCACGTGCGAGGGTACTTTGAAATAGTTGTGGACGCCTTTTATCTGCTTGTACGAATGTTGCAGATCCGGTGGCGTGGCGTAGCAGCTTTTGAATAGAGTTGTTCGCTGCTTCGTACAGGTAGATTGTCGTGCACTATTCGTTACTTTCTGTAGGTGGATCATAGTGCACTAACTAGTCTCCTGCTTTGGATTGTAGAAGCTTGTATATAGCTTGTTGCACACAAGATCAAACTTCTCATTGTAACTCATAAACACTTGATACTTGATATAATCACCTTGGATCTTGCTCGTGGACATTAGACTGGGTGCACTATGAGTCTTCTACAGCAGCCCGTAGGGGCTTACATATGACGTGTTGAATGTACGCTGGTGTCTGTAGAGGGCTAATCAGATCTATAATATATCCACCAATGTTGCTTGCAAGTGAATTGCCCTCTTTGTTTGTATTGATTATAAGCATCTTATAGTGTTCAATGTATGTTGCATATATATATTTACATGATACATAGCACTTGAGGATTCATCGACCTATCATTGCATATTGATCCTTTGGTTATTGCATGTAAATGTGCCTTGTTGAATATTGTAAGTCTCTCACTACATTGGAAGATAACTCAAATCTTGTATGAAGAGTTTACTTGATGACATTTACATTCCAATGAAATGATAATTCCTCAACGTTTATTAAATATTTTGCATTGTAGCTCATAGGTAGATCGTCACATTTCTTACAATACCTTGGTTGTTGCTTAAGGATCTATCATGTTCATCATTGTAAGAGGACTATCACATACCATAGCTTTATGATTAAGCCAAATTCTAGAAATCTTTTGTTATTTGGTTGTCAAATTATACTTGCAAAATGAATTGCAACATATATGATGAGCTTGACACCATTGGTCATTGGTATTTGCCATCCAATTGAAGGGGCAATCTCTAATTTTCCAAAGAATGGTTTTGTGTCATTGATTGAAAGCATGCTATATCAGAAATTTGTACTCAACTTAGAAGTTCATCATTTTGCATGTGATTTAAGTTTGAGTTCACATTAGGTCCTTTGCATTTGTTCACTTGGGTTCAAGTTATGACATATTCCTTAATATTTGATTAAAGTTTTGATATCGTTTCCAAGTCAAGTTCTTCTCATTTGGTTCAAACCAAGTTCACAAATCTCAAGTTCAAATGTATGTCCACAAGTTCGATTTAAGTCTTTGTTCAGCTCGAGTCCAAGTTCAACCATAGTCCCCTGCGGTCCAACTCAAGTCTTGTTCGAGTTTGAGGTTCACAAGTTTTGAGTTCAAGTCCGAGTCCAAAATGAGTTCAATCGAGTTCTTGTTCATTTCGATTAGAATTAAATTTATTTGGGTTCAAGTTCAATTAGATAGATTGAAACAAGTCCAAAAGTCCCAAATGGTTCCAAGTTCTTGTCTTTTTCAGACAAAATTTCGGCAGCCTCCCGGCGTCTCCCCCGTTAAGGGGAAAAAACTAAGAGGCCGCCTACCCGCCAAGCCACTAAAGGCGTGCACGGTTGGTGTTTGTGAGACACCGCGGCGGTTGTAATTTTTGTTTTCTCCCACCACGCGCCCTAAAGGCATGCATGGGGTTTTATAAAATGCATTTTTTTTATAAGCAATTTTGATTTCCCCCCGCCCAGGGGTACTTATGAGCGACCCCGCTTCGCCACACGTGCCGCACCGGGGTTCCATCCTACCACGGCCAATAAAGGCGTGCTTAGGACAGTTCTCCAATTTGCCACGAATATTGAAGCAAGGTTTTGAGTTTAGAAGATTACGTACCTCCGCGGGGTTGTCATGGTTGACACGTGGATCGAGGGGTCACTCGCTTACCTCGTCGTAGGTGTCGCACCGGGTTCCCTCCTACCACGGCCACTAAAGGCGTGCTTAGGTGGTTTGCCGGTCCGACACGGACATCGAGGAAGGAGAGTGGGGGGAATAAGCATTTGCATTTATGACAATTAATTAATCATCTAATTATAACTAATTCATTAATTACATTTAATTATAATTAATATTATTTAATTATAATAATTATGATTAAATAATAATTAAATAATGAATTAAAATTAATAACACATAACTATTTTATTATAATTAATCTATTAATTATAATTAATTATAATTAGTTATATCTAATTATAATTAATAACAATTAATAATGATTAATGATAATTAATAGTTAAATATAATTAATAATAACTAACAATATTTAATTATAGTTAATTATAATTAATATAATTAATAATTAATTATAATTTAAAAATAATTATCTCATTAATTATAATTAAAAAAAAACTTAATCCTTTCCTCCCTTTATCTCTCTGGTTCGGCATCTCGACGGGATTTGGCCGAAGAAGAGCAAGGGAGAAAGTTACCTTCACTGGCGGCGAGCTCCTGTTCTTGCGTCCCGACCAAAATGTCGTGACAGCCGATCGGGCAAGGAGATAACGTCGGAGGAGGAGGCAGCTAGGGCTTGGAGGCGTCGGGCAGAGGAGATCGGAGCTGGGTCGTGGTCTGGACGTCGAGAGGAGCTCGGCGGGTTCGGCCAGGTATGAGGAAGACTCTCTCTTCTCTCTCTCTCTCTCTCTCTCGGCTTAGGGTCGGCACAGGAGGTGGCGACGGGATGAGTGGAAACGGGATCGGGAGTGAGGGAGTGGAGCGAGGAGCTCGGCAGTGGGAAAAAAAACAGAGGAGTTTTTGGAGAGGAGAAGAGCTCGTGTCTGTCGTTGGAGAGCAAAGAGCTGGGTATTTAACGACGCTCATGGGAGCGAGATCGAGGCGAGAGCGGGATTTCTGCAAACATCTCGGAACGGCGCTGTGCTACAGCGATTTTGCTGGATTTACGGAATGAGACGCGGGGATCTTTCAACAGTCTGAGGTATGCGGGATTTGAGCAGGTTTTATGGGATTTGGTCTGCTTCTCGATGTATACAAGGTATGCAAGTTTCTAGTTATTACATGGAGGTTAACAAAGAGTTGAATTTCTTTAGAGGGGATGGACAAAGTTGTATTTTTATTATACATTAACTCTCCCATTCTCCAAGAGAGTTAAATATTTGATAGTGGGTTGTTGAAATGCATGGATCAGTAAATGTCATGTTTATAATCAAATAAAAATTAGGACTCTCTTTTTTTGAAAGGGAAACAATATTGGAAAGCAAAATATAACTAACAAAATCTGAAGTGGGATGATTATTTCTTATTGAGAAAGAAAACAATTTAATCAAATCCACCTTCAAGAAGAGTTAGCACATGTCACTTAATCGAATAGTAACATAAGATGCCACCAAGCTCATAACTTCATGAAGAGGAGATTGACAAAAAAAAAAAAATTATAAATGAAAGAAAAAGGTGAATGAGGGGATATAGGATGAATACTTCTTCTTTATCACAAAAAAAGGATTTTTCAAGTAATAACCCCTCAAAAAGAGTTAGTCAAGGTCACCAAATCAAGGAGCAACATAAGAATCCCTAAGCCTTAACTTCTAACATTTATATCTAGAATCTAATGATGAAGCTCTTTAGCAATTTATCTAGCTCTTGCCTCATCTTCAAAACAGCATATGAGATTTTGAGTGGTTTTCGAACGCTCATGACTTGTGTGATGAACATCTTTTTTAACTTGGAGAAGGAAGTAATGATGCCTCGTAAGCCAAAAACAATCAAAGAATGAATTCATTGAGCTTATTTTTTATTGCCATCAGCAAGAATAATGAATAGAAGTATGTGATGTTGTTGGCCTGATTAGATCTTACTATGTATAAATCTGAGTACATTTTTTAACTTGGTAGATGGCTTAAACTCTATAATTTTTCTAGAAAATGCATTGGTCAACTTTGGATCTTTTCTCTTAATTATCCTATGTAAAGGAGTATATTCTTCATCATTAGTGCAATTGTGACAACAAACAATAACTGGTGTTCAAGTCAACGCTTTAATATCAGGTTATTTTATGCGGATAGCCAAGTAAAAGGATCCCACGAGAGTATGCTCTCAAGGCACCCCTATGAACTTGCCCTAATATTGTAAGCATGTCTATGAAGGTAAATACCCTAGATAAGTGGTGTGTCCCTCCGGGCTAGTAACAAGTCTTCTAAATGAGTGTTCCAAGTAATTGGCTATGAGTGGGGATGAATATAGTTGATGGAGCTATGATATATTGTGTCTCTATATGTGTTTGAATCCTTTAGCTTGGACAAGGATATCTTTAGAAAGCATATGGCATTGATTGTAGAGAACCTATGAAAGATAAGAGTCCTCACAAGGCGAGTGGATTTTCGAGTAAAGGTGTTGCTAAGGCATGTTCTTTGGTCAAACTTGCTTGAAATATGTATGTGCTTGATTGAGCTCTTAGGGGCAAGAACCTATAACGTGAGCTTGATCGAGGTCAATACCTAACTATCTTTGACATTGCTCTGCTAAGTGCTTCTTAGGGTAAGGCTCATTTTGGGCAAGTGCACCTCTTGATGGTGCTCCTCAACGATAAACCTATTTGGTACCTACAAGTTACCTATATCAATATGTATAGAAATATATGCATATTAACTTCATATTTCAAATTTAATTTTATAAATAATGATAAACATTTTTAATTAGTACTTATATTTTCTAAATTATAGAAAATAATAAATCAAAGTCAAAACTAAAATTACACTTCAAAAATTTTAAATTATAAAAAAAAATGAAATTTCAGTAATGGGGTTAAAACTATATGTAGAAAAGAGAAATTTGACTTTATATTTCCCATAATAGCAGAAATTGGGGAAACATATCCAAAAGCTCTCCCCAATAAGGAATACCTCTTGTATTTATGGTCTGGTTTGAAATCAAAATATTTAGAATATGTCAAACATATTCAAATCCACACCTGATCTAGAACTAAGTTCCAACTGTTTCAAATAGAGTTCAAACTAAGTTCAAATTTATTCAAAATGGGTTCGAAGATGTTTAGCAGTTGGAGATCCATGTCACAAACCCCCTCTTCTCTTTAGTCATTTCCCTCCCGTCACATGCTACCACTCTTGTGACAAGTCGTCGCTCCCAAACATGTCTTCAAGCAAGTCACACACCATTAATGGCTTGCATAGCAAACCTTATTCAAACAAAGTTTGACCTAAGGTCAAACTTGTTCAAAATGAGTTCAAAGATGTTAAACAACTAGAGATACAGGTTGCAAAACCCATTTTCTCTTCACTCATCGCCCTCCCATCACATGCTACCACTCCTATGACATGTTGTCGCTCCCATACACATCTTCAAGCCATTAATGGTTTATTCAGTGAGCTCCTATTAGTTTTAATCATTCCTAATACATGTCATAGATGACGTCTCTATTTTCTAGCAAGCTTCTCTTTCTAATCACTCTTCTGCTTCACACATTTTCAGGCATGTAGACACCGTATTTAACAAGCTCTCATTGTAAACACCTCTTTCATTCAAACACCCATCGACAACATTCTTTAGTAATCTCCCATTGTGAACAACTCGTCTCCTATCACATGTTGTCACTCCCATCAATGCCTTCCCGCCCGATCTCCTATCCCACTTCTTGATCACAAACAATGACGTTAGCCATTTGATTCCAATTTGGAACAGTGCAGTTCAAAATCTTCATAAACTACTCAGTTTGATTTCATGTCCAAAGAAATATTCAAATTCAAATAATTTTGAATTAAGTTCATTGGCTATAGAGAAACCCACATATACAAGTGAAAGCATTTTAATTAAAAAAAATCAATTATATTTCTCTTACGAAAACATAAAAACTCTTATATTCAAGTTTCAAGAGAAGTGTTTTAAAGAGTTATAAAAAAGGAAATGAGTTAATAATACTTATATTTAAGTCATTAAGAATATGTATGTAAGAGCTATTACTTGGATTCAAACAAAAGATGGCTTGACCAAGTATTTTTCCAATTTCAGTTAGATTACATCAAAGAACAGCTTTAAGTCTATATCTTTTTTGCTTTAGGCATGGATGTTCTTACTAAACATTTGCAAGAGGATTTACCCTAATGTATGCTTTTTTGCTATTAATATTCTTCTTTTTGATAATACTAAGATGGAGTTAAATGAAAACTATAATTATGGAGGTCAATCTTAGAGTCCAAAGGTTTTCATTTGATAAATCTGAAACATAATACATTGAGTATAATTTTAGGACAAATAAATCTAGTAGGGAGATTGTGACTTTGGGTGATCAAGTCATTACAAAAGATTATACGTTTTAAATATCTCAAGTCTATTGTTCAAATTGATGGTGAAAAAGGTGGAGATATTATTAGTAGAATTCAAGTTGGATGGTTGAAGTGGAGGAATTCGAGAGTGTTGTGTGATAGAAAAGTACTCATCAAAGTTAAGGAAAAATTCTATAAGGTGGTGGTGAGATCTGCAATGCTTTTATGTTGTGAAATGTTGGCCCTTAAAAAATAAGCATAAAAGCTATTGGACCTGATGATATTCCAATAGAGATGTGGAAATGCTTAGGAGATAAAGGAATTTCTTGGTTTACTAAACTTTTTAATACTGTTTTGAAGACTAAAAAGATATTAGAAGAGTGGAGAATGAGTGTGTTAATTCCTATCTTTAAGAATAAAAGTGATACACAAGAGGGTGCAAATTATAGAGGAATTAAGTTAATGTGTCATACTTTAAAACTATGGGAGCGAGTTATGGAGCGTAGGTTACGGCGTGATACTAATGTTTCTCAAATTCAATTTGGATTCATGCCGGGTAGGTCTACTATGGAAGCCATACATTTATTGAGAGATTTGATGGAGAAATATAGAGAGAATAAGGAGGATCTACAAATGATATTTATTGATTTAGAGAAAGTTTATGATAAAGTTCCAAAAGAAGTGCTATGGAGAGTTCTTGAAAAGAAAGGAGTTAATAATGCTTATATTCAAATCATTATGAAGTATTTTCCTATTTCGGTTGGATTACATCAAGGATCAACCTTAAGCCCATATCTTTTTGCTTTAGTCATGAATGTTCTCATTAGACATTTGTAAGAGGATGTACCTTGGTGTATGCTTTTTGCTAATGATATTCTTCTTGTTGATAAGACTAAAGAGGGAGTTGAAGGTAAACTTGAATTATGGAGGTTAACCTTAGAGTCCAAAGGTTTCGCTTGAGTAGATCTAAAATTGAATATATGGAGTGTAATTTTAGTAGCAATATACCTAGTGAGGGGATTATGACTTTGGGCGATCAAGTTATTAATAAGAGTACACATTTTAGATATCTTGGATATATTGTTCAGAGTGATGGTGAAATAGATGGAGATATTATTAGTAGAATTCAAGTTGGATGGTTGAAGTGGAGGAATGCATCAGGCTTGTTGTGCGATAGAAAAGTCCCCCTCAAACTTAAGGGAAAATTCTATAAGATGGTGGTGAGACTTGCAATGCTTTATGGTGTCGAATGTTGGCCATTAAAAGAGAATCATAATATTAAGTTAAGTGTTGCAGAGATGAGGATGCTTAGGTGGATGAGTGGCTTTACCGTTAGAGATAGGATACGAAATGAGCATATACGTGAAAAGGTTGGAGTAGCTCCAGTGTAAGATAAGATTAGAGAGAGTTGCCTTAGATGGTTTGGTCACATTAAACGGAGGCCTTTCGATGACCCGATTAGGAAAGTTGAGGTTTTAGATTTGTCTTATGTTAAGAAAGGTAGAGGTAGACCTAAAAAGACTTGGTTAGAAAAATATAAGAAATGATCTTTCTTTATTAGATTTAAGGGAAATTTACATACATACCACTATATACATAGTATTTTACATATCTAACACCTGATTTTTAAATATTACAGTTATACCACTCAAATCCCTATTTCACCTCTATTCTACCACTCCGTCTACCGCGGTTCTTCACGACGCTTGCTCGCACGGTAACGACGACGTTTTCAGTTTTTCGTTTTTAGGGCATCGTCGAGTCGGACTTCTTCACAATCCAAGGTA
This sequence comes from Dendrobium nobile, assembly GCA_022539455.1. Classification (NCBI taxonomy): domain Eukaryota; kingdom Viridiplantae; phylum Streptophyta; class Magnoliopsida; order Asparagales; family Orchidaceae; genus Dendrobium; species Dendrobium nobile. Next base: position 26,482,035 of record CM039730.1, read on the forward strand.
AAAATCACTTTGCAAAGTTTGTTCCGACTTTCTCTTCACGCCATGGAGGTCGGCAATGAGGTCGGCATTGAGCTTCTGTGCTGTGCTTGCAGAAATTTTTTTTTTTTTCAAGCCGACTTTGTTCTTCTTACTTTGTTCCGCCTTTGTTCTCTTCTTACGCCATGTTCCGATTATGCTGTGATCGTTTATGCAGTTATAATGAGTTCATGGATAAACTGAAGTGCAATGGAGTTCATGAATTTTTTTTTTGTCACGCCGACTTTCTCTTCACCGGCTTTCAGGTTCATGGAAGTCTGATGAGCAATGGCGTTCATGGAAATTTTTCTTTATTTTTTTGTCTACCCGACTTTCAAAACCACTGTATTGATTTGTTTTTTTTTTTTTTTTTGCAGTTATAATGAGTTCGTCAAATTCATCAGTTGTGAGAGCTAGGCGGAATCAATCCCTAGTATACTGCCATTGTCACCTCAAATGTGTTTTGTTTACCTGTCACCAAGGACCAAATAGTGGAAGACAATTTTATAGGTGTATTTATAATCGAAGTGATGATGATTGTCATTACTTTAAATGGGTTGATGAAGAGGAAGAGCCATGCTATGTCACACGTTACGAATTTAATGCCTTCGACAGAAAGACTTCTAAGAAGCTTGACAGGATTCTTCTGATGATTAAAGTTTTTGTTGCGGTTGTTCTTATCGACGTTACCATTCGACTTTATTTTGGCTAGAATTATGTTGTATTCAAGTTGAATGTATGAATTGTTTTAGAGGATGGTAGGTGTTGCATTAGTACTTTATTATGTATTTGTCGAAGGTTAATAGTTCAGGCGTTGCTATGACTTGAGCTAGCCTTTTGTATTAGTATTTTGTATCTTCAAAGTTTTTTGTGGGATTGGAAAAAGTTTAAGTTTTTTGTTGGAATGAAGTATTTATGTGTCTTTTGTGCTTATAGTTTTTGTTGGAATGAAAAAATTATAGTTGTTGCTATGGCTTATGTACTTTGCTATGATAAGATTCTTATAAGTTTTTGTTGCTATGACAAGATGCTTATAAGCTGTAATTCACTTAAACAGCAATTTTGGGTAATCTGTGAATGATTCAGCCTGCACCGAAATCACAGAAATCTGAATTCTGGAACCAAAATCTGGAATCAAATTCTGAATTCTGATTTCTGGAATCAAATTCTGTGAAACCCGAATTTATGCATTACTATAGCCTACACTTAAACTGCATTTATGCTGAAGCAATCTGCCCGTGGTATATAAACTACATTTATACATAAACTGCATTTATGCATTGCTGCAGCAATTTAACTAGGGGAAATCATTTTCTGGAACCGAATTCACCGAATAAACCGAAGTATTTGGCGCTCAACCATTCACTTAATATACCGAATTCTGATACACCATACAGGAATTCATTGGAATAAACGAATTCTGTGAGCCTTTTCTGGATAAACCGAATTCAACTTGTCTAGAAACGAATTCTGTGAGCATTTTCTGGATAAACCGTATTCACTGGAATTGAAGTCCTATGAAACTGAATCACTTGCTCATTTTGAAGATCATAACAATTTAAAGTAAAAAAAAAGCTTACACAGAAGTTTAAAGCAAAGCTTCTATTTCATTTTGATGACCCCAAACATCTTTTCCCAAAAGAAGTCAAACCATGTAAATCACAAAAAACTAACTCAAAACATATATACCCATAAAGAGTCAAACCCCAAAAAAGTAATCCAAAATAATAATGAACATTTACTTAAAAACCTTCAATATTTGAGTACTCGTACTCATCTCCCAACTCCTCCACAGCCCTTCTACTTTGCAGCTTTGGACGCTTTGATTGTCTTACTTGTGTGATAATTGTGTCATTCACCTCCATATTATTATGTAATGGGTTCTTACATGTAGAGCGATGATGACCCCAAAGATTACACCTACTGCATTTATGCACTTTCTTGTCCTTTTCCAGAAAATTAGGCAATCTTCTTCTTTTGGGTCTTCCTCTAGGTCTTGATGTATTTGGCGCTCCAATCTCAACAGCATCATGAATCACTTGCCATTGGTCCTTTCCAGGTAACATGCCAATGGCTCCATCGTATGCCATCCTGTATCTAAATAACTTGGAATTAGTGTAGCTAGTGTGAAATGGAATTTGAAAATGGAATTTGAAATAATTAAAGGTTGACGTTGAGAAGTACCGGTGCACGTAGAAGTATTCATGAATGTATGTATGCCATAATGGATGTTCCTTCATACCTATGAAAGCAATGGCATGAATGCAAGGAAGTCCTGTTAATTGCCATACTTTACATGTACAGTCTCTACTCTCAACGTCAACAATATGTCTTGAATGTAACGATTCAACCTCAGCTTTGAAAGTAGTAGATTGGCGAACTATTAAATGTTCTTTTCTTGTAGTGATGTCTCTTATATAATCTTCTGCATATGGAACAATTTCACATTGCCAACTCCAACTTGTCATTTTACGTGTAGCCCTTTGTTCCATGAGTTTACCACGAATCATGTCAATTAAGTCAACAACAGGTTTATTTCTTGCCTCCATTATCCAAGCATTGAATGATTCAGCAAAGTTGTTGGTATTTGTACCGTGGTATATCCCATACATAAACTGACTTCGTGACCACTTGTAAGGTAATGAGATAAGGTACGCATAGACGGTGGGGTATGATACACTTAATTCAACGAGCTTGTCATTGTACTCTGTCGTTGTGTATGCATTAGATGCTCCCCAAACCAAACCTTGCAGTTTATGCCCATCTTTACAATGAAATTTTTTTTTGATATTTTTCCATAAATGACGAATACAAATTCTATGCTCAGCTGCAGGGTACACATCTTTAATAGCCTCGCCCAAACCCTTCTCCATATCTGAAATGAATGCAAGAGGTACTATGTGTGTACCAATGCTTTCTCCCAAGTTTTGAAGGAACCAAAACCATGTCTGCTTAGATTCAGTTTCAACAACAGCAAAGGCTAAAGGAAATAAACCGTTATTACCATCAAGTGAGGTTGCTGATAAAAGCATGCCTAAGTGCTTTGATTTGAGGTGGCATGCATCCAAACTAATTAGCGGCCTGCAACCATACATGAATCCATCTGTGCACACCTTAAAACTTACATAAAATCTCTGAAATGAATTGTCATGTTGGTCAAACATATATGTGATATGTGAACCAGGATTTCTACCAATCAATTCAACATGTAGTGAAGGCACCCATTTATAATTATCATCACAGAGCCAAATATACTTTCACGAGCTTGCTCCCTAGACCTCCACAACTTCATGTAAGGTAATGAAAGACCATACTCTTTCTCTAAATTGCTATTGATATCTTTTGGAGGAACGTCAGGATTCCTTTTGACCATCTCTTGAATCTCTTTCGCAACCCATGCAGATGTGGCTAGTCTATTCCCAGCACGGTTGATGCATGGACACGTGTGAACACCATCAACTCTTCTAACTTCAAAAGTTTGAGCATCTTCACATAGGGAAGCTCTAATTCTCCATTGGCAACTTTGATAAGAACATGTAGCAATAACACGTTTCTTATCACTAGCCTTAATCCTAACACCAAAGTTCTCTTTGATGGCAACTGATCGCAAAGTATGCTTGAAAGATATTGCATCCGGAAAATATGTGCCAACAGCTATATCTTTAAAACATAAACCTGGAACACTTGAAATAGAATCATTATAGTCAAAAGAACTTTCAACCATCTCAGAATTTACGAACTCCCTTAGATTGGACATAGATTCATGTACTGTAATAACTATCTCAGCACGCAAATTATCATTAGATACTTTTATGAACTCAGATGACTCAACATCAGAATTTAGATCATTGTATTCTTTAGGTGATGTTCCATATATGTAATAATGCATATTATATGGATGTCCCTTCAGCCAAGGACATATTCGGCCAATCTCGGATCTAACTGCAAAAATCGTGAGTTGTCCTTTCTCAATTTTTACAGTCCTTTGTTTGCCGCCATCGTACCTCTTTCTATGTTGGTCATTGGTTTGAACCCATATTCCTCCATACTTAAATACAACAGAAATATACTCTTTCTTCTCTCCGTATATACTATTTCCAACATTGTCCTACATTATCAATGATGAAAAAGTTATTTACATTTTTTTAATGTGTTTCAAATCAATCAATTAATACTCACGAAGTAAGTCGTCTGGGAACACATCATGAATAACTGCTTCCACAATGATAACTTCTTGTTATTGCAACTGTGAAATACAAAGTACATAATAAGCACAAATTATCACACATTTCTGTAAAATTAAAAATAGCCACCAGCTTCTTTTGTCGAAAAAAACAGGACGGCGGCTTAAGGCACAAACTTCTTTTGCAGAAACTTCTTTTGCCAAAAAAAAAACGACGGCTTACTGCGAAGCTTAATAACCAGTATAGAAATGAAATAACCACAGTAAAACTTCGCCTATCGCTAATATACTGCGAAGCTTAATATAGGACGGCTTACTGCGAAGCTTCTTTTGGGCAAAAAAAGGAGGAGAAATGTTCACAGTAAGATGCACCGGAGCAATGTTCACAGAAAAAAATTGAAGAGAAATGTTCGCCTGTCGCTAATATTAGTTCATCGGAAGAGAATGTTCGGACAAAAATGCCGGAGCAAAAAAAACGCCGGAGAGAAATAAACTTAAAGCGGTAAGAAATGAGAACGCCGGAGAGAAATATTCGCCTGTCGACACGCTTCTTTTCGGCAAAAACAGAGGGAAATGTTCGTGAGAAGTAGAACCTGCAGTTCGCCGGGATTGGGAAGAAGTTCGGACAAGCCTGGCGCGAAGAGCTCAATTCGGCGGGAAGTAGACGTCTTAATGTACGCGGTAGACGGCGCAGTAGACGGAGTGGTACAATTGAGGTAAAGTATGAAATTGAGTGGTATAAGTGTATTATTTAAAAATCAGGTGTTAGATATGTAAAATACTATGTATATAGTGATATGTATGTAAATTATTGTAGAGATGGGAATGCTTTGGTGGACAAGTGGTTTTACTCTTAGCGATAGAATATGAAACGAGTATATATATGAGAAAAGTTTAGAGTTGCTTCTGTTGCAGATAATATTAGAGAAAGTCGTCTTAAATAGTTTGGTCATATAAACCGTTGTTCTTCACTGACCTGATTAGGAGCATAGATGTATTAAATTTGGCTTATGTTAAAGAATGTAGAAATAGACCTAAAAAAAATTGATTAGAAAATATTAAAAATGATATTTTTTTATTAGATTTAAATGAGAATTTGACTCTTAATAAAATAAAATGATAAAAAAAAAAATTCTTATAGCCACCCTATGTAGGGGGATGAAGATTTAAAGATGTTATTGTTATTATATAAAAAAATAATGAACAAATTTCTCCGCACATAAATTCAACTATCCTTTCTTACCAGCTAAGAGAATTAAAATCCTATCAGGCCCAGGCCAGTCACTGTGTGATGACGTCCAACTTGCTCGAGTTGCTCGACAATTAAAGAGCAAAAAGCCAAAAAGGTCCAACTTGCTCCACATATGACGCCAAAAAAGAAAGAAAATCATATCATAACAGATATATTTAATAAATAGTAAAATCTAAAAGATTATCATCTGAGTTGATTTGACAAAAATCTTCAATGTTCGCCTGAGTCCAAAAAACTGGACTATTTAATCAACTCCATCTCATAAACTTGCTATCCTCCTGAATCATTACGCTCTGAAACGAAATCCTTGAAGAGAATGAAGGGAAATGAAGAAGCAATTGCTCTGTTTCTTGTTTGTCTGTTCTCCATAGCAGCAGCAGCAGCAGCTATTGATAGGAACAAATTCCCCGCTGACTTTCTCTTTGGGACATCCACTTCTGCTTATCAGGTTTTGCCATCAAACTACACATTTGATTTGATCAAAATTACATAGTCATCTTCTTCAAAGTTTGAAAACTATATGAAATTAAAAAAAAAAAAAAGCATTTTGTTCCTTTTTATTGCGGTTCTAACAACCTCCATCGAAGGAGATAATTTGTACTGAAATGAAATTTTAAAACCGTTTTACAAGAAATCGATCCTTTTTTTTTTCTTATGTTGCAGTAACTTCTAAATCTTCTTTGAGAAAAACAAGTCAACCAATCTGGTTCGTTGGGAGGTATACTTGGAAAACTCTTATTAGCCAGAGGGTTATACGCTAGCTTTGTTTTTCCTCTACCTTTCGTTGTTAATAGGTTTATGTACAATCTTAGAAAAGATAGTATGGATAGAGATTTCTTTTTTTCTTCTGGGATTGGAAAACACCAGTGCAAGAGATGAAGAGAGATTGATCTTCGTATCTAGTTTTTTTCTCTTGAAAGTGAAACAAAACAAGATTGGGAGGAACTCTGTGTTTATGAAAAGAGTTGAAGACCTTTACTCTTGCAGCATTGGTGTTCTAGCAGTAAGCAGTGTAAGGTAGACCTGATATCCAGCCATGTATGTATGTATGCAGACACTGCAGTGAAACATATAAGCCTTCTTGTCGTTTATGATGTTTTATTTCCTACTGGTTTCTTGGTTTATTTTGTGTGTTTTTTGAGAAAAGTATTGGTTGATGCGTATAAAACTGGTATCGGAGATGTAAGGGGATTGTGAAGGTCAAGTTTGAGAGATTTAGAGGGAAGATAGAATTCTCGCTTTGGTTAAAGAGAATGAAGGTTCTTCTTGATCAAATGAAAGCTGCAAAGGCCCTGGGTGAATGCCTAGATTGTGGAGAATGAATATAACTCGTTCGTGGTAAACTTGAAATACACTATGCTTTGGGAGATTTGTTGGAGCATTACATCTTTGGGTGGCCAACATAAAACCATAGGCTCCATTGACTATATGTTTCTATGATATTTGGGGTTTTGTGATGGTTCCAACACATTTAGGAAGGCACTTTATCCCTTTCATAAATAATTTCTAAAGAAAAGTCTGAATATATATTTTGAAACTAAAAATAAAACATTTAGGACATTCAAGCAATGAAAAGACTTAATTAATAATCAGATAAACAAGAATCAAGATGTTGTGGACAAATAAAAAGTTGGAATAACTTGTTAAAGAGTTTATTGAATTCTATAATTGTAATGATAATTCTCGATTAAGACCATAGAAAAAATGCCCCAATAGAATGACATTGATGAACGGTTAAGAAAAATACCACTATTAAAGTTAGATGCGTGTTTGCATTTGCTATAAATGAACAAGCTTCTTGGGGTTGAAGCACTCAACACAGTTTGTTACTTGATGAGTAAATGCCATTACATACATCTTAATCTTAAGGCTCAAAAGGAAGTTTATATTGATATGATGGTATGTTATAACAGCTTAAGAATTTTTAGATGTCTAATTTTAGGCAGGGAAAATTGGAATAAACATTTATATTATGTTTATTCTTAGGGTATTCTGATGAGATAAAAAAGGTGTAATTATTGGTTAATTGAAAAAAGAAGGTACAAGTATATTATTTTACATCCAAATATCTTAATGGCCCAGTTCAAGCAAAATCGATCAAGTTCAAGTCGACTAGACAGAATAAGAAGGATAGATATAGTGAATTCATCATGGACAAAGTGAATTCACCATGCTTGATATGAATTCGCTGGGTTTGACATGAGCTCGCCGCATCTACTTTGAACTTGTCAACTCTAATTTGGAGTTTCTTGAGTTATGTTGAACTCGCTTAGGCTATGACGAATTTGCTTCAAAGCGCACTCTGTTCAAGTCATAATCAAGCTTTGCGTAGATGGAAAAACTACCAGCCAACATTCATTCAAGCAAGTCAACTATTTTCTCTAGTCAAATCATCAACTTCATCCAAAAAGTTGGCTACAAGCCTTGCTTTGTATTTTCTTATTTTAGTTATAACGTAAAATTAGCTTTTCCAATAACATTAAATCTTGGCCTGAATCTACAAATAGGGGGCCAAGCGGCAAGCTTGACACATGAAGTTATTTGGACTCAACTCTTATAATTTTGGTAATCTAATATAATTTTAGTGTTTCTCAAACTAGTTTCTATTTCTCTCTCTTGTTCTATATGCCTTATAAGTCTTACTAGATAGGTTCTAATGTTTCCTATGGACAAATTTGGACTCAACAATTAATAGTTGAGATTTTCTTTGTTTGAATCAAAGATTATGTTTATAAATGCGCAAACTACAAAAATAGATTTGATAACCATCATATGCGCTTGTGATGTAGTGAACTTGGGCGACGAGAGCAAAGGTATAAATCAAATGGTGGTGGGGCTGACACTTAAAAAAAGAAGCCATAATTATCAGGAAGAGCTATTATTCACAAAACTCAAATTGAGTTGAGAAGTTTTATCCTAACAAGAGAAAACAAATACAAGATACATGCACCTGAGATTGTCTTGTCAAGGTGACTACTTCACTCTCATACAACTGTAGAAAAAATATACTAGAGGATGTGTAAAGAATAATTAGAGAAGGAATGCAGAATGATAAGAGTGATCATTGGAGACAAGCAATGAAAGAGAAAATTCAATCACTCAAAAATAATAGAATCTGTTATCTTGTTGATTGACCAGCAAATAAAGGGCTTATAGTGTGACAGCCCAAGCTTTTTATAGGCTGTAATTGGATATTCAAAGGAAATAAGGCATCCATGATGAAAGGGTTCTAGGCTGCAAAGTGAATATTGAATACGGAAGAAGGTACTCCATGAATTGAAAAGCTAGATATAATGCAGGATTATTGGCAAAGGATCGCTCTAAATGAGGTTTTTTTCTTCTATTGTGAAGCATATTTCTGTTTCAGTATTATTGTCTTTAATAGTTAGTTGTGATCTATAATTGGAAACAGTGGATGCAAAAATTGCTTTCTTGCTTTGTGATATTTAGGAAGTGATTTACACGAGCCAACTCGAGGGATATTTACGATCAAATAGGAATATTAATTTTAGCTTCTGGAGAAGTTGCTCTATGGACTATTGAAATATTTGCAACAATGATGTAAGAAATTTCACTTGTTTATGATTGAAAATTTATTTAAAATAAAGTTGTTTTGACATGTGTGTCTATTATAAGAAATTTTCTAGGAATAGTATTATATATTGGTTTCTCTTTTTGGATGATATGCTCATAGCTAGTAACGACAAAGTGAAGTTGAGAAGTTAAAATCTTTGTTGACAACCATGTTTGCGATGAAATATTTAGGCCAAAGTAGAGAGGATGCTTGGGATTGATATCATAAAAGGATAGATTGATATGCTTGACTCGATGTAAATATTTTTGGATGTTTTCAAAGAAGTTTGGATCGGACACCGTCAAACTAATTTTCATCACATCTGGGCCCTATTTTGATTTTTACCTTTGTAGTCACCAACAACTGAAGACTACTAGAAGTCAATATTTTACGATGTTGGGTAGTTTTATGTATTGAATGGCTTGTATTAGGCCATCATACACCCATTATTTTCAAATTATCGTGATTGTACTTTTCATCATACACTCATTATTTTCTCCATTCTTAAGATAAAGCGAGATAATTGGAGTAGAGAGAGGGGAGGGAAGAAACTGTTCTTGTGGTGTTGGTGTTCCAACAATGGAACTTAAGCTCTGTTTTCTTTCTATAGATGTAGGCACACACTATCTTGAAAATTCTAAGCCTTGTTGACTTTTCTAATGTTTAATTTCCTTCTTGTTTCTTGGTTTGTTTCTATGTGTTTCTTGAGAAATAATTTTACTATATATATATATATATATATATATATATATATATATATATATATATATATATATATATATATATATATATATATATATATATATACTGCTAATTGAATAATTATAATATATAGATTGAAGGTGGATATTTAGAAGGCAACAAAAGCTTGAGCAATTGGGATTTATTTACTCGTATACCAGGTAAATTACATCTGTTCATTTCTTGCATAATCTCCTCGCTTGCTAATTTGTGTGTGTATAATTCTTTTGTTTGACTATTTGCAAGATATTTGAGGAAAACAAAGAAAAATTCATGATTCTTTCTTTGAGCTTTCCATTCATTTATCAAAACAAATAAGACTCAACAACCTAGCACGCATCCAATCTATATTTCACCAAAAATTATGCGAGAAATATTTGAAAATTTTTTACCCACCACTTTAACCATTCATTAATTGAAATGTTAAATAATTGTGTCTTTGCAATTAAAATGAATCAAACTTTCACTAATCTATTTTATTTTGATGTTAATTTAGATTAAACAGTTCTAGACTCTAACATGTCATCTTTATGACAGGAAAAATTGTAGATGGTAGCAATGGTGATGTTGCAGATGATCACTATCACCGCTATATAGTGAGCAGTTTCTAATAAAATTTACACTAACATTACAATATTTAATTTATCTCATCCGCTTGGGGGAAAACGCCTTATAAAGTTATGATAAACATATTTGATGTGTTGAAAAAACAATGAAACAGGAAGATGTTGAGCTGATGCATTATCTTGGCGTCAACTCATATAGATTTTCCATATCATGGTCGAGAATCCTTCCAAGTAAGCAATCAAAATATTAATGTCATCTAAAATTGAAAGAAAAATTCTCTCTCAATGAACAAATATTGTCTTTTTCTTTTTGAAGTATAGGAGGCAGATTTGGTCAGATCAATCAAAATGGTATCAAATTTTACAGCAATCTTATAGATGCTTTGCTTGATAAAGGTAATATCTTTTTAAAAAAATTCTTATCACATATTGAGAATTCTTTTATTTTTATTTTTATAACTTGGAATATTTCATTTATGGTTAGCCAAACTTATTTTTGGACAGGAATAAAACCATTTGTGACTCTAAATCACTATGACATACCTCAAGAACTCGAAGATCAGTATGGTGGATGGTTGAATCCACAGATACAGTACCGTACTCTTTTCCTAAATAAAATTTGATCTTGCACGGTGAATTATTATTGATTTTTAAAATATATTTTCTTTCCTTTTTTTCAGGAATGATTTTGGATACTTTGCAGAGGTATGCTTTGAAGCATTTGGTGAAAAGGTAACTTATTGGAGCACATTGAACGCACCAAATCTTGTGATAAAAATGGGATATATGAAAGGTGAATACGCTCCAGGTCGTTGTTCTCTGCCTTATGTTTCTTGTCCATCAGGGAATTCTAGAACTGAACCGTATCTTGCTGCTCACAATGTTATATTATCCCATGCTACTGCTGTTGATATATACAGAAAGAAATATCAGGTATTACTTTACTTTGTATTTCTGTGAATGAAATTAAAGAAAAGATGATAATGTTTGCCAATTTCTTTTCATTTTAAAATGCTGATACTGCATAATTTTTATTTTTTTCTTCATCATCCACTTTGAATTTTAAAAAATTTATTATTCTTTTGATTTGTTACTGTTGTTGTACACTCATATATTTCCAAATATATTCTTAAGAAGATCATTAGAAAAAAAAAATCTTTGTAATTAACTTCACTCGGATCTATTTAAGAGAAAACATGGAGGTTTTATTGGCATTATCATGGCGGCAAACTGGCGTGAACCATTTACAGATACTCCTATGGATAGATCTGCTGCTTCACGGGCTCTAGCATTTGAAGTTCCATGGTATATATTTTGTAATATATATTGCAATGAATGCTTAAATATATTTTATAATTCCATTGCCATGCAAAGTAAACAATTTTCTTGGTTTTTCTGCTTTGTCCAACAATTTTCTTGGTTTTTCTGCTTTGTCCAACAATTTTCTTGGTTTTTCTGCTTTGTCCGTTCAGGTTTCTGGATCCTATAATTTATGGCGATTATCCTCCAGAAATGCTTCAAATTCTCGGATCAAGGCTGCCAATATTTTCGATAGAGGATAAGCAAAAGTTGCAAACTAAGCTTGACTTCATTGGAGTCAATCACTACACAAGTCTGTATGCAGAAGATTGCTTGTTTTCACAATGTGATTCTCAAAGTACTTTAGAAGGCTATGGATTTGCTTATACAACTGGAGAAAAAGATGGGCGTTTTATTGGAGATAATGCAAGTGAAAAACCAAGCTTAGACTCTGTAAATGTTTTTTATTTATTTTCTAACTACTTATTATATTCTTTTTTTCAGACTGGAGTAAACAACTTCTATGTGGTTCCAAGCGGATTGGAAAAGATGATTTTGTATATAATGAAACGATATAACAATATCACTATGTTCATCACAGAGAATGGTACTAAGTAGAAATGTTATTGAAGCCCTCATTTGCCTTGGTAAAATTTATTTTCTGAGTCTCCTTTTATTGTAAATGTGAGTTCAGGCTTTGGACAAGACGGTAGCAGTAATCCATCCAATGAAATCAGGAAAGAATTGCTCAATGACAGGAAAAGAGTAGAGTTTCATACTGCCTACCTTTCTTCACTATTGGAAGCGATGAGGTAACTATTTTGTACAAATGCTTTCTTTCTTTTTTTTTTCTAAGACTTCATTTGGGACAGCACAGCTTTCTTCCTGCTTCTTAAAGCGGCTTTCTAGTAAAAAATTTAAGAAAAAACCGTCTCAAACGAAGCCTTAATTTTTCATCATCAACATATCTGAATTAGAATTATATTAATTTTATAGTTATGTTTTCATATGTTGATGTGTTCAATTATAGGAAAGGGGCTGATGTAAGAGGCTACTTCATATGGACTTTGATGGATAATTTTGAATGGTCGAATGGATACAGCAAAAGATTTGGACTCTATCATGTGAATTTCAGCTCACAAGAGAGAACTCCAAAACTATCAGCAAAATGGTATAAGGAATTCCTTCAATCCTCCGCTGAATTATGTACAAAAGCAGATGGTGATGTGAAGCCAAAGCTGGTGGCACAGTAATAATTCAGAAAATTATATCAATCATCCTTCTTAAGACAAAATAGAAGAAAATTTGTTTTATTGGCAAATGAATGTTGTTGATATGATGTTATGTAACATTACAAAGCTAATAGGTAGCTCAGAGATGTTGTTGCATCCCAATGATCTTTATAACATTTAAGAATTGTGTAAATTTCAGTGAACATTAATTTTCTGTTCTCAACTTAAAATTAGTTGCAGCAAAGCTTACTATGAATGTTACACAGCAATATACTTGGGGTAATTATCAATGTTGTTAAGAGAAGGTTATTATTATGGGACATTTAGGTCAATTAAGATAAATTCATATAAATGTTATATAAATAAGCTTCGAATCTAAGACCTTTTAATTGGTAATCAAAGTTTTCAATTACATATTAAGATGAACAGCGTGATTTAGTTATGTTCAACATGATAAAAAACTATTGTTCTTCTACTATTTCTCATTTTTTTGTATTTTTCTTCCTATCATAAATGTTAATGATATCAATATAGGATTGATGGAGTGGATAACAAATTTTATTTTAGCCGTATATATATAAGTCAAATTTAAATCCCCCATTTGATATTAAAAGAAAGAAAACTCCTTTATGGTGAAAATTTTAAAATAGAAGTTAGATTTTTAGTTGTATTTTTTAATGTAGAGATTATAGGTCACATAGTCAAATTGACTCGTGAGTTAGTTCAGGTTTAACTCATTAAATGACTTGTGAACTAATAAGCTAAATTTGAGCCAGTCTTAATTCGACATGTTAGCTCGTGAGCCAACTAATTTAAAAATATATATGTTGTGGGCTAGAATATACGCGGCGATAGAGTTATAATCATATGCCTTAGCATTGCACAGATATCCAGCTGTCACATAGAGAACACAAAATTTTTTACGTGAAAAATCCTGGAAAGGAAAAAAATCACGGGGTCTGACCTAGTTGAAAATAATTCCACTAGAATTTGAGTAGATTATAGTGAGTTGATTCGCTCTCGAGGGCTATCAGAATACAAATATCAACCATATGGTTGAAGTCGGGGGTAGATGAAAGTCCATCGCCACTTGGTGGCCTGACAGAACTTCGAGGTCAATTGGTGGTCTGATGGAAGTCCGGCGTCACTTGGAAGTTCAGGTGTCAGTTGGTTGAACTCTAGCATCCATCGGTGGTTTAGAGGAACTCCGGCATCACTTCGGAGTCAGGTGGTGGTTCGGAGGAACTCTAGGAGTCAGGTGGTGATCCGGTAAAACTCTGGGAGTTAGATGGTGGTCTGACATAACTCTGGGTGTCAGGTGGTGGTCCAGTGGAACTCCGGGCATCATGTTGTGGTCCTGCAGAGCTCCGGAGTCAGGTGGTGGTCCGGCGGAACTCTAGGCGTCAGGTGGTGGGCCGGCAGAACTCCGGTGTCAGGTGGTGGTCCGGTGGAACTCCGGGCATTAGGTGGTGGTCCGGCGGAACTCCAGCATCAGGTGGTGGTCCGGTGGAACTTCGACATTAGGTGATGGTCCAACGAATTTCCGGGAATTAGGTGGTGGTCCAGCGGAACTCCAACATCAGGTGGTGGTCTAGCAGAACTTTGGGCGTTAGATGGTGGTCCGCGGAACTCTAGACGGTGGTCGAGGAGGTAAGGAGGCAAGAACAATCTCTGATCTCTCTCTTGTTTTCTTCAGCTTAGGGGTCCCTTTTCAATATGAAGGAAGGGTCTATTTATAGATTTCCCAGAGTGGCATGACCCATAAATAGGAGGAAGATCAAGGGTAAGGGGGAGTGGTTTGGATGGACAATCGATGTTGAATCCCTTAATCAATGACCATTTGTTAGACATTTGAAGGTCTTAATGATGTTGGAATTCTGTGATCTTAGGCTCGTTGTATTCGGCTCATTGAGCCGCTCGATTCAACTATAAACATGTCACGTTTGAAAACCGTTTGGTAATCCAAATTGTGGTTTGAACCTTCCAACAGTGCTTCAAGTACTTGATTTGGACTCATTTGGGTTCATATTGAGTCAAATTTGGTGTTGGGTTCATATTATTAAGATGTTCAGTTCGACAGTAAGTTTGCTAAAATCAGAGATTGAATTATCCCAAATTTAATTCTGGATGTTTCTAACTTGGTTTTTCCTCGAGATTCATGTCCGATCAAGATAATTTTTGGATGATACATCAGTTGCCCCTATTTTCGGGCATCAAGGCTATAGAAGTCTAAAAATATGAATTATAGCTCATAGAGAAATTTTAGTGTGATTTGAAACTTAAAATTAATTCAAACCTGGGCGTAGAGGTCCTGAATAGCTCTAAAAGTATCAAAATCATATCCGAAATGTTGAAAATTAGTCCTAAGGACCCCAAAAACATCTGATTTCATCTTTTCGTGGTCGAAATCAGGCCCAAAACTGGATGGGGCAGACCAGCCGCCGTCGCTGTGTGTCTGCATGCTGCCCCATGCACCTACAAGACTGCCCCACACGCCTACACGATTGTCGATGAGCTGACCGGCTCAAGCTGGTTGTGTGCCAACTACTGGCTAAAGGCCAGCGGTTAGCCATCCATTAACCAACTTTTTTTTTACTTCCTCCAGCCCTATAAATACCCCCTAGGGCGTTTAAAACCACACTTTTCCCCCTCCATTCTCTTCCTCAAGCTGAGGCTTTCCCCAGTATCTCCTGTCCTGATCCAGGGGCCCTCACTGAGGTGGAGTTTTCCTTCTCGATCTCTTTCTCTCCCTTCAGTTCCCTTCCCATATAAGAGGCCATGATGGGTGAGAATGCCTCTTCGAGAGAACCTGCGGTATGGGAGATTCACGTCCTGCTGCTCAGAATGATGGTGAGCGGAGGCCAAATAAGGGAGCCGAGGTAGATGATGTTTTTTCCACCATTATGAGTGATTCATTGATCATCCTCCGTAAGAAGTTCCACTTTCCCAACGATCTCATGGATACGATCCCTAAAAGATCTGATCGGGCGTGCCTACCTCATCCAGGGTACTTGGCCATTAATGAGACCAGTTTATGAGCGGAGTTGTAATTTCCTCTTCCTCCAGAGTTGATCGACATTTCAGCAAGGTGTGGGGTAAGTATAGCCCTATTTTCTTATAAGGCCACATCCGTGATGGTGTGACTGATTGCCCTCTGCAGAGATCGAGGAGTTATTCTGCTGCCTAAATGTTTTTCAAGGATGGGAAAATTTTACCAGTGATGTGCAGGGACGTATAACATTCAGATTCAAATGGTTGGACTTCCGTACCCAAAATTCGTTGAGGAGCAAGGCAGTGTATTTTTCTTTGTGAAAAATGACTAGGGCCTTATAAAAAGTGGGGGAAGATAAAGGATCTGCCTACCCCTTTACACGTTGGATAGGAAGATATTCTGAGGATTCTCAACATTCATGATATCGAGTATCTTTTGTACGAGGTTCGTTATTTGAATAAATTTTCATAGGAAGATTTTTTGTTCAAGGTTGGACTGTCTTTTCAAGCTGCGAGGTTTGATGCGAGGATATTGAGGAAGTCCTCCAAAGTTTCTGAGCCACCTGCCCCAACTTTAAAGGTAGTTCCTAAGCGACATGTGAGAGGTGATGATCCCCAGGCTTCATTGAAGAAGAAGAAGAAATTGGAGGGGGTTGCAATGATTACGAGCAAGGCTCCACCCAACTCCTCCCCTATCAAGTTATGTATTCCTGGGGATGTGTTAATGCATCAGTGTATCAAGCACCAAAAAGTTGTTGACTTGGTGGGTAACATTTTTTAGTGCTTATTCTTTTTTCTTTTGGGACAGCCTCTTATGTACCTTCCTTTCTCTTTTTAGCTGTCGCGGTGCATGGAGCTTGAGGTCAAGCTTATTGAAGCCTTAAACAAATGAAATAACAAATTTATGAAGGTTAAATATCTTCAATAAGAATACAAGCAAAAGTATGACCAAAAGATCAAGGAGGTGAAAGTGGCGGAGGAGGAGTTGACCGAGTGCAGAACTGAGCTGGACAATATTGTGCAGTATGTTTCTGTTCAAAATTAGCATATAGATCGACTCCATATTGACTTAGTGGAGGCACAAAAAATGATCACCCAGCTTCTGATGGACCAAAATTCCTCTATAGAGAAGATAGCCGCGCTCGAAGCTGAGAATAAGAGATCCCAGACTCTTATAACTAAGAAGGATGCCACTTTGTTTGGCTTAGAATCTTCGAGAGTCATTGAAGATTTTAAAAAGTCTATAGCCTTTAAGACCATCATCCAGGATCGTGTTCAAGAGGCTTATAATCACATTTATGACATAGAAGTGAAGGCTTTAGAGCAGCAGTGTATTGACGAGGGATTCATCCGGGGTTTTTTGAAGGGTGTTTGTCTGATACAACGAAAGACTAGTGGAAATTTAAGGCTTAACACCCAATCAGGATTCTGATGGTTTCCCTTTAGATTTTAATTATAACAAGATAGAAAGTGAGCTGCATAAAGCCTTTACCCTTGAGGATGATGATGAGATTGTAGAGATTGAGTAGCATTTTTACTTTCCACTAGTTTTATCACTTTATCTTTCTTTAATGATTGCTATGTGTTAAATGTTGTATTTAGATGTGTGGTTCTTCAATGATATAGTAAAGAATTGTAGGTGCTTTTATTCTGAGGTGATAAATATTCCAGTGCTTTCATTTAACTAAAAATATTTCACTGATGTTTTCTTTAGAACACTTGACCAATTCGAGGTTATTAGTTATAGCATCATACAATACTTTTTAATCTATGGGGAAGAGGTCGGGTCAAATTCTCTTGGGATTGAATCTCCAATGATTGAGATATAATAAAAATTTTGTATGTCTTAAATCAAGGATTTGAAAATTTAAGTGACACCCACCTAGGGTGTTTGACATATCCGATATTGTTAATCAAAGCATTACTTGATGCCTTTTAACCATTAGGGAAGAGGTTGAGTCGAATTCTCCTGAGACCAATCATCAGTGTATCCAGTGATTGAGATGCAATAAAGATTTTGTATGTCTCTAATCAAGGATTTAAAAATTTAAGTGACACCCACTTAGGGTGTTTAACCTATCCAAGATTAACCAAAGCATTTTTTAATGCTTTTAACATGTATGGAAGAGGTCAGATCGAATCCCTATGGGATTGATCATCTAGTGATTGAGTTGCAATAAAGATTGCATATGTCTCGAATCAAGGATTTAAAAATTTAAGTGACACCTACCTAGGGTGTTTGACTTATTCGAGGTTGTTAATCAAATCATTCTATGATGCTTTTAACCTGTATGGAAGAGGTCGGATCAAATCCCCTTAGGATTGATCATCTATTGATTGGGATACATGTTTTTTGAATTAAGGTTCTTAATGTTAGAGTTTACAATGTGTGTGTAATGGTTGTTATGTTTTTTTCTTGGAGAAAAAGACAATATAAACAGAATGAACAAAATTTCATTGTATTAAACAACATCCTACTTCTCTATTATATCTTAGGGATACAAAAGTCACAAATAGCATAGAAAACAATCGAGATAAATGACACTCAACACTGAAGATATACAACACTTAAAATAAGTAGTATTATTATCCTCTACTGATAGCACTTGCGGAGATTCTCTACATTCCAAGTTTGAGGGATCTTTCCCTCAGCATTCTTTAACTTGAAAGTTCTGGGCTTCACTATGGCTGCCACCAAGTAAGGATCCTCCCAAAAGTGGTAGAGTTTATTATATTGAGGACGTTTTCCCACTTCCTCGATGCTGCGTAGAACTAAATCTCTAATTGAAATACATCGAGGTTTCATTTTTCGATTATAGTGACAAGAAATTCTTTGGAGATATGCAATAACCTTGAGCATTACCACATATCTTACTTCTGGAAGGATATATAAATTATAAATGAGCTTTTCCTCATTATTGTTGAAGTCAAAAGTTTGAACTCTATGACTTGGGACTTTAATATCAATAAGAACAACAGCTTCCATGCTAAAGACAAGATTATACGAGGTTTCTCTTGTTAAATTCTGGCAGTGGTATGGTAAACTCATAGGACATTTGGGAGTTCATCAGCCCATTGCACCCAGCTTTTTCCATTCGTGTCTTCAATCCTTTTAGTATAGTCTGATTTATGACATATGTTTGCTCATTTTTCTGAGGATAGGCCATAGCTGTATGTACCAATTGAATTTTGAGATCTTTACAAAATATTGTAAAAATCTTTCCAGTTAATTGAGTTATATTATCAGTGATTTTTTTTGCTGGAATGCTAAAATGACATGTAATATTCTTCCATAAGAATTGTTTGTCATTGCCTTTAGTGATCTTTACTAGAGGTTCTGCTTCTATCCACTTGATGAAATAGTCCACAGCCAGGACAATGAACTTTCATTATTCGGTGGTTATAGGTAAAAGTCCCATTATGTCAACCCCCTACTGGGCAAAAGGCCAAAGACTCTATAATGCTTAGATCTCTACGATAAGTAAATGGGTGAGGTTGGCATGTAACTGATAACTATTACATTTTTGTACAAACTCTAGTGTATCCTGCTTCATTGTTAGCCAATGAAACATTTGTCTTATGATCTTAATTTCTAATTCCCTTCCACCTAGATGCACTCCACAAATGTCTGAATATACTTCTCGAAGTGCATAATTTATCTCTGTGGGAGGAAGACACTTAAGATATAGTCCCACAAATGCTTGTTTGTATAAATCTCCACCAATAACTGTGAAGTTTGCTGCCTTCCTTCGAAATCGTATTACTGCCATTAGGTCTTTAAGAAGAACACCATCTTATAGGAAGGTTAAAATGAGATTGATCTGAGAAGCCTCTCTTGACTCATCGATTGATTTTATAACCCACGGCCTTGGACACTTGGAAAGTGGATCTCCTCGATACACCTCCTTTTGAAAATGTCACCAGCTATAGAAGTAGCCAATTTAGAGAGGACATCTACTTGTGCACTCTACTCCTGGAGGACATGGCATATTTGATGCTTTATTATTTTGGCCAAAAAGGATTTCGCTATTTGGCAGTACTAGGCCAGCAGTGGATTGTGGGTATAAAATTCCCCCTCCACTTAAGAAGCAACTAATTAAGAATCAGTGTGAACCACCAAGTCATGGATTTCGCTATTTGGCAACATTATTTGTTACTGGGAACTTCAATTGAAGCCCGTTTTTAAGTGTAGTTTGTTGTGGGTAAATTAACAAGATTCCAACACCGGTGCCTGAACTCTCAGAAGCTCCAGTGACATATAATGTCCAACACGAGGAGGAAGGAGATGTAGCTGGTGGTTTATTAGAGGCAAGGTTAGTATATTCGACTATAAAGTATGTAAATACTTGTCACTTAATGTCGTGTCTAGGTAGGAAATGAATGTAAAACTCTCCAAGTTTTACTAACTAGCTGATTAATCTTTTAGATGCCTCAAGATTTTAGAAAATATTTCTTAATGATAGGTTTTTATAGATCCCGATCGTATGTGCTTGAAAATAAGGACGTAGCTTTCTAACCGAGAAATCTAAAAGCCAGAGCTATCTTATCTGCTAATGGGTAGCATGCTTCCATCTTAGAAATGACTTTATTAATATAATTGACAGGGTGTTGAGCAGCATTATCTACTCAAACTAAGACTGAGCTTATATCATGGGAGGAGATAGTCATATAGACGTATAACATTTCTTTGGGTATGGGCTTTGAAAGTAGTGGTGGTGAGGCTATATAAGTTTGGAGCTACTTAAAAGCCTCTTGGCATTCATCCATCCACTAGAACCCTGAGCTATGGGCTCCTCTCAATATCTTAAAGAAAGGTAAGTATTTATTGACAGTGCAAGACAAGAAGCGAGAAAGGGCTACGATTCTTCTATTTAGGTGTTGGACTGCTCTAATACTCCTTGGTGGCACTATATCGCTTAGTGCTATTCTCTTCTCAGGAATTGCCTAAATCTCGTGGTGGGTAACCATGAACCCCAAAAATTTTCCTGATGAAACTTCGAATGCACATTTGGAGGGGTTGAGGCACATATTGTTAGATCAAAGGAGGCAGAAACATTATTCCAAGTCAAAGATATGTTGGGATTTTCAAATCTTTTTACCAGTATGTCATCAACATACACTTCCACGGTATGCCCTATAAGGTCTTTAAATATCTTATTTATTAGACATTAATACATGGCTCCAGCATTCTTGAGTCTGAATGGCATAACCTGATAGCAATATAGTCATTTGTCAATTTAAAAAGATGTTGTCTCCTTATCTGCAAGATTTAATTTTAAATACCTTATTCATGGGCATCAACTAGTTGGTCAAGATAAGGGAGTAGAAGACTATCCTTCAGAAAAGCTTTATTAAGGTTCGTATAAACTACATAGATCCTCGAAGCTCCGCTAGCTTTCTTGACCATGATAATATTTGTTAGCCAGGTCGAATAGTGCAATTCTCATATGAATCCAGCTTTCAGGAGTTTATCAACTTCCTTCTTGACCGCTTGCTGATATTCTGGCATGAAATTTCATTTCTTCTGGATAACTAGTTTACACATTGGGTTTACTTTAAGGGAGTGCAATATCACTTCAGGGTTGATTCCAAGTATGTCGGCTGGATTTCTCACAATGAAATATTGATTTCTTTATAAAAAATTTACATACTTTATCTTTTCTTCCTCCAAGAATAATGATCTAATCTATATTATTCTTGAAGGATACTCATCTAATAGAGATATGCAAGCAAGATCCTCTTCGAGGGAAGCCTTTTTAAGGTCCTCAATCCAGAGATCAAAATCCTTGATACTTAGGATAATCGATGGGGGTGGTTGAGCGTGCCTAAGATGGCAGGATTGTGCTACTTATTGGTCTCCTCGTATTATACCATTTCTAGTTGGGGTGATAAATTTCAATTTGAGGTGAGGGATTGACGCAATAATCACGAAGATCAACTATAATAGCCATCAAAACATAACATTATAGGCCGATTCTGATTTCACTACAATAAACGAGATGGAGTATGTAACCTGTCTGGGGAACTCTCCAAATACTACTAGGAGACTAATTGTGCCTTCCACTCATACAGGTTGATTGTCAAACCCATATAATGAACCTATGACAGGCTGTAGTTTCTCTATGGAGACGCCCATGTTAAGAAAAGTGGAGTAGAATATGGCATCCATAAAGCTCCCATTGCCGACTAAGATTCTCTTGACATTATAGTATGGATCACCAACCCCTGCACTAATCACGAGGGGGTCTTGATGAGGAGTCTTTATTCCCTTTAAATCATAATCATCAAAAGCAATGGAGTGATCGGTGAGAGAATTTTTTGGTGTTGGCTACTCGTTGGCTGTGATCAAGTCTTGACTAGGCATTGAAGGGCCATCGGTAATGGTTTCAATTTCATCAACTATTTCCCAAGCTTTCGATGATTGTATTTATTGTTGATTCTTCCCCCTCCCCCCAGCAGAATCAACAACATCATGAGCCACTAGATTTTAGATAAATTATCAGAGATATCTTAATCAAATTAGTTTCTCAATCTCTTCCTTGAGTTGTGTACATGCCTCGGTAGTGTTCCCCTGACTATGGTGAAAATGATAATATTTCTTCTGATTCCCCACGTTGGGCTTTAAGGGAATCAACCACTTTACATTTTTCTGATCTCAGATGGCTATCAACACATTTGCTTGAGATACGTTAAGTGGTGTGTATTCCTTTTCTTGGCGAGGCTCTTGTCGCGGCTGTGAGGGTGAAGGGGAAAATTAGAATTTCCCTACTTTTTTTTTTGTTGTGAGGCTGGATTCTCTATCCCTAGTGCACTTTTATACTTCCCATTTGTTTGCTCAAATTGCTTTCTATAAGCATTAATGGCTTTATTGAAAAAGATTTGTGCTTCTACGTGATGGATTAATTTAGCGTATAAATGAATTGTGTCTTGCGTGAGTGCTGAGTAGAAGGGGCCAGGACAGAGTTCTCCAAGAAAAACTCCTCTAAGTAATTTGAGATTCACCTTTGGAATTTATCCAACATCAATAAATTTTTTTTGAAAGTACTCCTTAAGAGACTCACTTTCATTCAGGTAAATTCCTTAGAGGTGGGAAGAATCTTTAAACATTCTCCAATTGGTAACAAATTGTTCAACAAATAATTTGCTCAATTTGATAAATGTTGGAATGCTTTCGGCTGAAAGTGAATAAAATCATGTTCGAGCTTCCCCTTTGAGAGTAGTAGAAAAAACCTGGCAAAGGAGCGCGTCTGAAGCTCATTGGATATGCATGATGATTTTATAGTGGTTGATATACTCATACAAATTAGATGTCCCATCATAGAAATCGATGCTTGGTAACTTGAATCCTACCAGAATAGGGTGTTGAAGGATGGCCTTAGTCAAGGGTGATGTGTCCTTGAAGTTCCACAAATGAAAGGATTGTCTTATACCTCCCATAGGAAACTCTTCTTAGGCTAATCTTCATAGTTCATGCCCTAGGGCATT
The DNA here is from genome assembly GCA_022539455.1 of Dendrobium nobile. Lineage (NCBI taxonomy): Eukaryota > Viridiplantae > Streptophyta > Magnoliopsida > Asparagales > Orchidaceae > Dendrobium > Dendrobium nobile. The sequence goes on from CM039730.1 coordinate 26,505,373, forward strand.
GTGGGGGATATCAAGAATGTGTGGCCGAGCTAATTCCTCAGGGGCATATGGAGGAATGTGAGGTTACCGACCTACATGTGAAGGACAGGTAGAGCTTGTTGTGTCAACAAGTTCATTATCTTGATGTAACTGCAGATGCCTCATTGGCGGGGGAAGAGGAATCTCTATATGAAGATATTCAGATTGAACACACTCAGTTATTGGTGGATCTCGATGGAGGAGAATCTCTTCCTATGGTGCTAGTGCTAGTTTCCAAATCTCTCATAAGAGTTGAATAATCTCATTCTGAGATTTCTCCATCTTCTGGATGTGATCTTTCAGAGATGGTCCTAATGTCCCTTCCCCGACATGGTTTTGCCCACCGAGGAAAAGAGGCAGATGCTTGACGTCACTAGTTTATGGAATGATTCATAGATTGATGTGAGTTAGAGCGGGAGGCTCCCAAGATGTGATTACTATGCCTAATAGCAATCAAAGTGGTGATTAGGATAGTGGGATTGACATCTCCTACATATGCTTCTAAACTATTGCTGGCTAGAATATATGTAGTGAGAGAGTTATAATCATACATCTTAGCATTGTATGGATATTCAGCTCATACATAGTGAACATAATATTTTTTACGTTGAAAACACTAGAAAGGGAAAAAATCATGGGGCATGGGCCAATTGAAAATAATTCCACTAGAATTTAAGTATATTACAGTGGGCAGGTTGGCCCTCGAGGGTGATCATAATACAAATGTCAATCGTATGATTGAATTTAATTAAGCATAGATAAAAGTCCAATAACACTTGGTTGCTCGACAAAACCTCGAGGGTCACTAGATGGTCTGATGGTAGTACGGTGTCACTTGGAAATTTGGGCATCAGTTTGGTAGAACTCTAGCATTTGTTGATGGTTTGGAGGAACTCCAATATCAGGCGATGGTCCGGTGGAAGTTTTGTGGAACTCTGGAGTTAGGTGGTGGTCCAACGGAACTCCTGGCACTAGGAGCGGAACTCCGGGCGTCAGGTGGTGGTCCGGAGGAACTTCGGCATTAGGTGGTGGTCCAACAAAACTCCGGCATTAGGTGGTGGTTCGATGAAACTCCAGACGTCAGGTGATGGTCTGGCAGAACTCTAACGATAGGTGGTGGTCCGTCAGTACTTCAGTGTCAGGTGGTGGTCCAATGGAACTCCGATGTCGGGTCAAGGTATGACGGAACTCCGACATCAGGTGGTGGTCCAACATAACTCTAACATCAAGTGGTGGTCCAACCAAACTCCAGGCGTCAGGTGGTGGTCCAGCGGAACTCTGAGTAGTGGTCGAGGAAGCAAGGAGGCAAGAGCGATCTCTGATCTCTCTCTTTTTTCCTTAGGCCTGGGGGTCCCTTTTCAAGAGGAAGGAGGGGTCAATTTATAGATTTCCTAGAGTGGAATGACCAATAAATAGAAGAAAGATCAAGGGTAAATGGGAAGTGGTTTGGATGGTCAACCGATGTTGAATCTCTTGATCGTGGGCCATTCGCTAGACATTTGAAGGTCTTAATGATGTTGGAATTCTGTGATCCTGGGCTTATTTTATTTGTCTCCTCCAGCCACTCGATTTGACAGTAAGCATGTCACGTTTGGAAATAGTTGATAATCCAAATTGTGGTTTGAACCTTCCAACGGCACTTTGGGTCTTTGATTTCGACTTATTTGGGATTGAGTTGAATTTGGAGTCGTTGAGTTCATACTCTCGAGATGTTTATTTCGACTGTAAGTTCACTAAAATCGGAGTTTGGATGATCCCAAGTTTAATTTTGGAAGTTTCAAACTTGATTTTTTCTCGAGATTTGTGCCCGATCAAGATAATTTTTTGATCATACATCAATATATCTTATAATAAAATAAACTTAAAATACATTAGAATACAATAGTTTTTATTAAAGTTGTTTAAAATATGTAAAAATTATATTTATCTTTCTTAGTTTAAACTATTTATTAAAATTTTCATTTTATTTCTTATTCTTTTTATAATGTTATTACAATACCAAGATTTAAAAAAGAGCATGCTATTTGTTACAATTAGTTTACATTCTGAATACACCAAATGATCGCCAATGGCATTTTCAGAATACCCTATATCATTTGGCATATTGAGATTAAAATAAACAAAATAATATAAATGTGGAAGAGAATGAGAGAGAGAGAGAGAGAGAGAGAGAGAGGGAGAGAGATAATAGATATGAGGAGAGAGAATGAGAGAGAGATAAAGAGGCAAATAAAAAAAAGGGGAGAGAGAGGGCCACACGAAGAACAAGAGAGGAGGAGAGAGTTGGCCGGAGGTAATTTTTTTAATATAATATTATATAAATGTTATTTTAATAGTAATTTAATTTATTAAATAATTATTTGCAAAAAAATTTTAATTAAAATAAACAAGTATACAAAAATATATTTTTAACTAAAATTTTTAGGCCATTTAATATAGATGTAATAGGGTGAAAAAAAATATTATATTATATTATTAATAAATTTTTATTAAAATGTTATTAGAATATTAGAATGAAATTTTAATTTTGAATAATTAAAATAAATTTTAAATATCCTTTTTAAAGTATTAACTATTATAAGTATTTAATAAGTTAAATTAATAATATTTATATTTCATTTATCTTAAATTAAAAATAATAGTTATAAAATTCATCATGTTAAAAAAATTAATATGATAAATAGATATAATATTTAATATTATTTATAAAATTCATCATGTTAAATTTTTTTAATATTTCAATATTTATAATTAATTTAATCTAAAAGGTTATTTAAAATTAATTTTAATATTTCAAATTTAAAATTTCATTCTATTAAAATTTTGATAAAAATATATTAAAAATATAGTGAAATATTATTTTCATCCTCATTACATCTATATTAAATGCCTAAAAAATTTAGTTAAAATAATTTTTTTTATACTTGTTTATTGTAATTAAAAGAATTTTGTATATAATTATTTAATATATTAAATTACTAATATTAAAAATAATATTTATTTAATATTATATAAAAAAGAATACCTCTAACCTCTCTCTCTCAATCTCTCTCTCATCATTTCTATTATTTTGTTTATTTTAAATTGAATAGGCCAAATGATATGGTGTATTCAGAAAACGTCAAATCATTTGACGTATTGCGACAAATCATTTGATTGGTTTTTTCCTTTTTAATATTTGTTTTAAATACATTACTTAAAGTAATTTTAACAAATAACATGCTTCTTTTTAAAATTTGGCCTTATTACAATAACTGTTTGATTAAAAATTATTTTCGCTTTTTCATGATAAATGATCTAACTAGTGATCTGACTTAAATTATTCAGAAGAAGTTTATTATTGATTATATTTATATATATATAACAGCATTGTATTATTTAGTTTTAATAAAAATACTTTAATGCTTTAAGCTGTACGAAGAGTTTGCATCCATGCAATTTGTACAAAAATCTCAAGGCTGGCCATTATTTTAAAAAGAATACATATAAAGGGACAAACAAGGCTATTCAGAGAGGACTCAGAGGAGATAGGTTGGGAGAAGCGTGAGAGACAAGCTGCCAAAATAATTAAAAAAAGGACAATAAGACTTTCGGTGCAAAAAAAAGAAGAGCGTCAGAAACAAGCTGCCAAAATCACAAATTTAAAGAGGAGCTTATTATTTATCAAAATTAGTATAAGAAATATAGTTAAAAATAATTTAAAAGAAGTAGAAATGAATATGTCAAATAATTTAACTTATTTTAAATGTCCAATATGATTTGACATATTCTACTTAAAATAAAAATGATAATAAAAATGAGTGAGAGAGAGAAACAGGGAGAGGTAGAGAAAGAGAAAGAAGATAGAGAGAGGATGAGGAGGGAGAGAGAGAAAGGTGAAGAGAGATGACGGGGGAGAGAGAAATATAAGTTTAAATACTTTATATATATATATATATATACAGGGGCGGAACCAGCTTCAATTTTGAGGGGGCAAAAAAAACACAAAAAAATTAAATATTAAAAAAAAATATATATCTATATATTACGAAAAAAATTTAAAAAAAAACTTAAGCAAGAAAAAAAAAAAGAAATGTAATTAAACTATCATGAAAAATATTAAAGAGAATATTATAACTAAAAGTGAAAAAATATATAGATATTTTAGGGCAAATTAGAACAAAAGAGTTTTTTAGGGGGGCAAAAAAAAAATTTAGGAGGGGCAAAAACTCTCTTATATTTTTTTTTTTTGTTTTTTACTCCTTTAAAAAAATTTTTTTTTTTGAGGTGGGGCAATTGCCCCCCCTAAGGCTCAAGTAGTTCCGCCCTTATATATATATATATATATATATATATTAAATATGAGTTTAAATATTATTTTAAATATAAAAACTATAAAAATTTTTAAATTATATTTAAATAATAAAATTTATATATGTTGCGTCCTGGAGTATTCGCGGCGGTAGAGAAATATATAGTTTAATGTCTTAACATTGTACGAAGATCCAACACAAAAGCAGATAAGAGAGAGAGTGTAACATTTATAAAAGACACCAGAGTTTTTACGTGGAAACCCCTAAAAAGAGTTAAAAACCACGAGGCCTGACCCATTTTGAATGAATCCACTAGTATTTGTAATAAGGGAGAAAAAATTTTCAAATAAGTATTGGCAACAAGAGAATACTTGAAGAAAGTCTCGGGGTTGATATGGTCCCCCAAAGCCCTCGGCCTATGATCTGATCCGGCCGAGTGGGTCAAAAATTTGAAAACCAATTCTGGGACCTTACAACGTCCCGAAGCCCTAGGCCATTTACTATCTTTCCGGCTGGACAGACAGGAAAGGGCAAGTGCCCAGCCCAACCTCCCCTCGCAGGTAGGGGGCTCCGGAGGACTATTGAATTTTTGAGGAGGATAAAAATATTTTTTTAAAAAAAGTTAAGTCACTTAATCAGCTCATCACATGCAACAAGGATATTCGAAGATCAATTCTTAGACCAAACAACGTCCCAAAACCCTTGGCTGTTGACTATCTTTCTAACTGGGCGGATTAGAAAGGGCAAGTGCCCTCCCCAACCTCCTCTTGCGGGGAGTGGCGCTGGAAGGCTGCCAGATTTTTGAGAGGAATAAAAATATTTTTAAAAAATAAAATCAAGTCATTTAACCAACAAATTGCGCGCAACAAGGATTGTTGAAGACCAATTTTGCGACCCAACTGTGTCCCGAAGCCCTCGGCTATCGACTATTTTTGTGATTGGGCGGATTTAAAGGGCAAGTGCCCTCCCTACCTCCCTTCACAATGAGAGGGAGCTAGGAGGTTGCCTAAACAAAAACTGATAAAAGACCTTTCACATAATTAAATTCAAATAATTACTGTGGCATTTCTAATGATTCAAATATTTAAAAAATGAATAAATAAATAATGATAATGGAGCATATCCTAGATGTTAAAATCCAAAATTAAATGTTAAAATGGATGATTCAAAATTAACATTCATTTATGAAAGAATTGAAATTTAGTCCTATAAATGTGAGTTATATGAGTAATCTAATATCACTGGATGCATTGTTGAATTCAATACTCCAACCAAATAAAAAATTGCTTGTGATTTTGAATGATTACTCGCTACATGTAATTTAAAATATTTGAGTTAATTGAAATAGAATAAGAATCACCATAGGTTGGAGAAGATCAGTTGAAGGATTTAGTACATCTAAAAATGCTGAGTGTTGTGGTCAACACAATCTACAAGAAACAACATCTTATATTCAATAAAACAAAACCCTTGCAAGTGGATGGTCCTCTAGTTTAAGTTATATATGTGGCTTCCAATTTCAAGCCGTTAATTAAAAATATGAAGTATGTCATTTGAGGAGAGAGGATTCAATTCATCAAGATCTAAGATAGTTAAAGCTTCAAATTATTTTCTTCAACCCAAAAGCAAAATACAACATACTACAATTCACTTGTAAGTAGGAACAAGGAGTTTGTAGTGCCCATAACAACTAGCCTATAAGCAAGGACAAAGAGCTTGTATCGAATAAATTAGTCCACCTACAGGAGAGAATAGGGGAACTTGTAGCAAGCAAGATAATTCTCCTAAGAACACAAGCACAATCTCCTAATAGCTATTGTGCAAATACTCACTACGGGTTGTGCTAAATGACACTTTAAAAAGTCAAAATTAACTAAACAATACCTATCTTATACATGCAAGAACTGAAGCTAAAAAGTTTTTAAGCCGCCGGATATGCAAAAGTTGTATGAGCAGACAGAAGGCGATACTCCTATAATAACTCCAAATTATATACTAAAACACACAACCCATATGTGCTCTGATCGTCACATCTGAGTCCCAAATCCAATAGTTCGAGAATGTTGTCGATTCAAATACTGAAGTCTTATCCTCCTCGTTGAAAGGACTAAAACTGACCTGGCTTGATTAATAAAATGCCTACAAGTGGCTTTAACATCACCCTAATTATGGCCTTGTTGATCGTAAATCTCAGAATCAATTAAAGACTGAATCCTTGAAATAAAATATATCACTTAAAAACTTAAAACTAAAACTCGTCCACCTCCTGCAACTTTTTATCGGGGGTGATAAATTTGAAATTAACCTCAGCTCATACATAAAGAGTAAATGTCGTATCTGATGTATCACTAAGATTCATCCTTAAATAGTCTCTTTCCAACAGGGACATTGCCCGAGCCCTTTGATCGGGTGATTTTGCTAAAAAATGGCATTATTATATTACGATCATGGCCAAAGCCCGTATGTTTCCTAAAAGCTTCAAACCCTTGAGTAATGAATCATAAGATATATTTGATCGACATAAAGCCCTTTGTCAGCTAAGGTGGATTCAAATATATCCCCTTAGATAAACACCAACCCAGGTCTACAAGGTATTCTTGGACGAAGTAATCCATGCTACAGATAAGATACCTTCTATCAGTTTGGGTCGACTACCTCCTCTAACTAAGTAGACCATATACTATGACAACTCAGGGTGACAGAACCATGGGATGTGATCGAGCTCGTCTCATTCCTCTATCTCCCATTTTAAGTTTATGGTGATAAATTTTAAAGTCTCAAATTGCAAATTCAAACACTAAATTTATTGCTATTATACACGTGATTTATAATTAATGCAACTTGTTTAACAACTAACCTTAATCAAAATTTCTCTCTTGTTAGTAGGAGGGGTAATTAACTATAGGGGCTTGCGCCTATAGGAAACCAGAACTCATATCACAAAGTCCTCACAAAATGAGGGCAAAATCTTTAGGTAGTGTCTTATCTAAACCCAATCTACCTTTTGAAAATTCACTCAGAACCTAAGCTCATTAAAACTCTCTGCCGTCATTTAAACATAAAAGAAAAGAGGTTGGTGCTAAGAGGTTAGGGCACAACGTTGAATTTTTGGAGCCCACAATATTTAATATATATAATATATAAACATATATTTCTCTCTCTCCTCCTTTATCTCTCCCCTATCTTCTTTATGCCCCATCTTCTCTCTCTACCTTTCTCTCTCTCCCTGACTCCACATTTCTCTCCCTCCCCATCCTCTCTCCCCCATTTCTCTCTCTCTCTCTCTCTCTCTCTCTCTCTCTCTCTCTCCCCCTCCCCATCTCTATCTCTCTCCCTGTTTCTCTCTACCCCCCTTTTTATTTTTTATTTATTTTAATTTGAATATGCCAAATCAGATGGGGCATTCAAAATGCACCAATTCATTTGAAATTTTTTTTCCTTTTTAAATTATTTCTTAAATATGCTCCTTATATTAATTTTGATAAAGAACAAGCTCCTCTTTAAAATTTCTCCCTACCAAAATGTGTGGGGACAAGTTTGTAGAAAATAGGAGAAGATTCAACAAAAACAATAAGACCAATTGAACCATCTTAGCTTCAAGTTTCTGTTTAAAGAGGGGATCCTAACAAAAAGAGGTGATTCCTGCAAGTTCAATTGGTAGCTCCTCTCCTATAGCACTTGATCTCCATATAGGGTTTAAGATGAGAAAACTTTTTAAACTAAGCATCATTAAAGTTTGTATTACAAGGTTAAGCACATTTAAATAGAAATTTAGAAATAGTCAAAGTTACTAGTTTAACAAATGATTAGTAGCTAACTAGCAACTGCTGATTCAACTAGCCATTATCCTAAGTAATTAACAAAAAAATAAATATTTAATGTAGGTCATAAAAAATCTGACTTGAGCTATAGAGTTGTGTTGTTCCATCATCAAGCCATGTCTACATCATCTTTATTAATTTTTGTCATTATATTATTTACTTTTTTGTCAATTTTTATTTTTTTAATATAAATTAATATATTCATAAATATTTTATTTGGCTATAAATATGTGGTATAAACCCCTCTCTAAGAGCTGTAAGGAAGATAGTGAAGAAGATATGTTAGAGTTGCTTTACCCAGGTGATTCTGATACATTTCTTGAGGTTTAAAGTTACTTTTTTTGCAATGAATTGGCTAATTTTGGAGAAAATTAGGTACACTCCATCGAAAAATTTACTGGAGAATGGAAGTAGACTATTGCACTAATATATGGGAAGATACTCGAATAGTCCTTTAGAGATGAAGGCTAGGAAAAATAAAATATTTAGATGTTGCATGCATTAGTGGACAAAAGATTAGGATTATATGCTTATGAGTATTCACCAAGACTAGATGAAAATCAATTTGTATAGGAGGAATAATTTCTTGAATAGTAAAGGTTAGATAAATTTAGAGAGGATGTTCTACATGCATGATCATCATTTTGTTAGTCAACACATCCTCCAAATGCTTTTTCTTTAGTTACAATGTGAAGGTGGAGGTGCTTCTACTAGTGAACTCGAAACGTCAATAAATGGCATGGACCACATCATTTTTTAGCATCCTTGGTTACCACATAAGGAAGAATTTATTGTTCATTTTAATGAAAACCGGATGAATATGACTGTTAATGGAGGTAGAACCAGTAATTATTTTGATTTGATCGAATGACTAGATTTGCAACATTGGTTCGAGTTTGACTTTAAATATTGTTTGACAAAAAGCCAACTTCAAGCATGTTTACACAAGTTTATTAAGTGAGAATATAACTTTATGGTGTACGATATGTAAGTTGTTAGTGCTTGTCTCATCGTTCGATATATTTTTAATGTTTACTTAAGTGGTGCAAGGTCTTTCTTGCTTACTATATATTCAAGTTATGTTATGTAGGTTTTCTTGTGTTATGTACAATATTCAGTCAACTCCCAAGGCTAAATTTGGGTTGTTGAGGAATGTTGGTTAATATTTACTTCAAATGTTTACCATGAAGCTAAAGTATTATTTGATCTAGTTCTTCTCTTTCAAAAAAAAATTTATGAAAACTAAAAAAATCATAATTTCTCAAACCAAATTATATATGAAATTATCCATTGCATAAGGAAAATCAAAATACATGATCCTTAAAAATGCTAACATCATCAAAAGCTAACATCAAAAGAAATGCAAACATAATCTCAATTTATACCTCCTACGTGCTCTCTAGAGTAATTCATCATTGTCAAGAGTGTAATGCTGCAGTGGTCATATAGGTCTGTCATGTAACCCATGTTGTACCTTGCCAATGATGTTAGCTTGATGTATGTCAAGTGTATGGAGTAAACTCTAGACTGAGGTAGGCATGCAAATCCTATAGCATCTGATATCTAATAATTTACTGTGAGGGCACCTGATCTGGATACAAAGATGGGCTAGCATATCCACTATATAGAACTGTGGCACCCTTGCTCAAGCGGACTGGTGTCTTGCCCAGATGCATTATCAAAATATCAATTGTCCCCAATATGCATATGCTGACATAATCCATAGTAGAGCTCTGCCACCATTTTTATGTCTCACTGTTTCTTTGTATCCTCGGTGCCATTAAAGTGATGTTACAAAGCTCACTCTGTCCAGAGGATGAAGTCTTACTGTAGTTAATACATGATTAATTCAATTATATAAATGTTGAGGGGGTTTTAACATGACGTACAAATTTATATTTACATACCATAAGGTGCTATGAGGGAGTCTAGGGTATGAGGTGGTTGAAGGCTCAACAAGTGCCTTCAACATGTATAGTGTAGCCCAGGACTTATACCTCTATAGGTATTGATGCACAACACAGTCATTGTCATCACCAAGATGCACTACAATAACCACTTAGCCTCTCCTGCTCTCCCACATGGAGATGTGGTGGAACAACATTCACTCCATGTCGAGCTTACTAAGACACCTACTCTTTTGAAGTTGGGGTCCATAGGCAGGACGTCAGCAGTAGGGGGAAGTTGAACTATCGTAGCACTCTATTAGGCAAGTGCCACTCCACCCTCTTCCAACTAATCAAAGGCACTCAAGCAATACATATTTCTCCATAAGCCAGATAAGTCTATGTAACTTGAGAACGAATGTCAAGTGTGCAGGGCTCCCAAATTACATACGAAAAAGAGAAATATCTTTATCATATATACACATAACATATTATGGAGAATAAATATTTCTAAATTACATTACTGTCAAGTAAACCATCTAGCTTATCCCTATAGTTGATTGTGTTTCCCACTAGAAATTATCAGATATGATCCTCATTCCACCTAATTTAAGTAAGATTAATATGATCAAAAAAATTATGACGGAATAAGGTTAAGTTAAATTAATACCTAAATCCAACTCATCCTTGGATGATCGAATTGTGTCTTATAGTTTGGGGAAAGAAGAGGAAATAGATCGATGCTAGGGTAATGATGGCCCCAATCTTCCTTATTTGATATGTGATGAATTTCATTGGAGTAAGTCAATTTATAGTTGCTAATGTGGTAGTACTCATATATATTATTTAAATGGCTTTGTATTAACATCACTACATAACTTAAAACATATGCACACAATATATGGTATAATAATGGCCTACCATATCTTTACATGCCTCTTTTTCCATCAATCAGATTAACATGATATAATCTTGAGGACATGTCAGCTACTTGAAATTCATGCATGTTAAGGCATATTAGTTTTGGCAATCTCCTTGACTCTTCCTCTATCCTTGAGTGTTGTTAAAATATGCGGGGAAATGAAATAATTATTTTGGTGCTCCTCAACTTAATGAACTGCAACCATCACATGAACATTGCACTTACATTATTGTATATGGTTGCAATCCAGGCTTGAACTGATAAAACCCACGCTCTTTTTAAGATACCATTGAATGACTCAGATGAATTAGATGGCATAATTTCATATCTAATCCCACCATCATGCGTTAGAGACAAGCGTGTTACATCTCGGTCGACCAGCCATTGATGAATATCAAATATCACTTTCATTATATTCGTTACACATCTATTAAAAACATGAACCTCGTCAATATTTTATGTTGTATACATCTTCTAGCAAAGAAATTCAACATCACCTACTCCCTTTTATCATACTATTTTTTTGAAATTTTCACACAGATGCCTTAAGCAATGCCGCTGAGCTGCTAAAAGGAAAATTTCTCTACTGCTACGAACCAAATTGACATGCCTATCAGAGATGATGCAAAAAGATTAACCCTATTTGTAACTTTCGGGAGAAGCCCATGCATCTACCTAAGGAGCCAAATCCATGATTCAGTACACTTTAATTCAACTATTGTTAAGCTAGTGGAAAGATTTATAACATTCGTATGTTCAACATCTAGATTGACCTATTTTGAGCCGATTGAAAAAGCCACAATAAGAGGATTTGTGGAGGAAGAAGAGGATTTTTAAATGCCATGAGTCATTTATAGTCGTAGGCTCAGTTCAGAAAGTTGTCTGAATCGATGCAGATCATATTATGTCTATCTTAAGTTTGAAAAATACAAAATTTTACAGAATTTTCTAATTAAATTTATATTTTAGTTAGCAAAAAAGGAGAAAAATTTTGCATTAGTAAAACTTTCATTGCATAACTTTTTATATGTTATAGAGATTAAAATTATGCATATTTTGAATATTTTTAAAAAAAATTTATAATAGGGTTTTGATATTTTTGGAGTTTTTATTGAATAAAAATTTATATGGTTGTTAAAAAATAATGTTGTAGTATGACAAAAGTTTTAAAATATTATTTTACACCATCCCTAATAGTTTTGTTATTTTAAAAAAATGTGCATTTTTTTACTAGGATTTTCTGTCGCTTACCATTATAGAAACTAGGCAATTTTTATGCATACTCAATAACTCTTTAATTATTATAATGTGATGATATATATGCATATGTGATTAAATTATATCTGTTGGGAGCCATAAGGGATCATAATCCATTGAAATTTATATGTGTTAGGGAATAGTCTAGTGTTGTTAAGGCATATTTTGGTGGCTATAAAATATATTCTAGTGCCTACAAGCATGTTCTGGTACTATTAATATAAAAGAGAGTCATAAGAGACCATAATCTTTTGAGATTCTATCTGAGTTAAGGAAATATGATATGAACTGCTCTATAATATGTATTGTAATTTATTTATTTACTTAGTATTATTATTTAAATAATTGGATAACTATTATACTCTTATTACATTTCAGTATAGTGATTTATTAGACTATATTTAACTTCTTTTAAATATTTAATAAAATAATTTGAAATTTTAAATAAGATTTTGTGGTCTGCTTAGCTATTATAGCTCACTGTGATTTTGCTTTTGGTTTTAAGATCTAGGAAGTTGAAAGAGACTATTGATTAACAGTTCAAGATTCAATATGTGTTTATAGGTATTTTCCTATTTTAATTTTTGTATAGTCATGACTAGTTTATTATTCAATTTTGTAACTTTTGCAAGTAGCCATGTATTGTAGTATAGATACATTTTGATGAAATGAAAAAAAAATATTAGATGAGTTTATTTTTAGTATTTGTATGTTTTGATAGCTCTATAGTTTAGTTAAAATGAATTTTGGAGAGAATTTAAAACATTCCAAAATTAGATCGTAGAATTTTCCTGTCACAGCTCAACAGAATCTATCCTGGTCAGGTTGGATTGTGATAAGCTTTTGTGGTATCCAAATAATAATTTTAGAATGTGTCATAGAATAGAGCTATGTGAATTGATCTGTAAGTCAAGTTGGATAGTTTTGAGTCTATATGGGTGTTTATTATTATTTCATTCATATGCATATGTGTTTAGTTATTTATTATATGTGATTATAGATCTGTCAAACCCATATATGATAGATGGGTAGAGTGCTAGTCAGGCAGCTCTTGTATATAGTATGGCTCCAACAATTAGTTCTAATATAATTTTGTAGTTTTTTACTTTTATAGCCCAGATAATGGTTGAGGCACAAAGTAGGGCTCTTTATAAGAGATCTAATGAGGTGGATAAACTTTTATAGATATTTTTGAGATTGAAGCCTCCAAGATTTGAAGGCACTGTTGAGCCTAGAGCAGAAGAGGATTGGTTAAAAAGGCTGAAGAGGACATTTGATGGTATGCAGTGTTCTTCTTAGAGGAATGTATCATTTGTAATCTTTTTGTTAGATGGCTAGGTTGAGCACTAGTGGATGGGCCAGTAGGAGAAAAAATTTTAAAAGAGATTGAATTTCTAATTACCTGGGAGGAGTTCTCTAATATATTTTGAGCTTGGTTTGCACCTCCTTTTACATGATATCGAATATAGGTGACTTTTTTTAGGCTATTTTAGGAGAGCAAGATAGTTAATGCAATACAAGGTAGATTTCACTCTTTGGCCAAATATGCTCCATAGCTAATTATCACCCCCAAAGAGAAGTGTTATAGACTTCTAAGGGGACTTCAGGATAGTCTAAGATAGCTTCTAGTGTCATTTCATATTTATGATTACTTTGAGCTAGTGGAGAGAGCTCATCTGATAGAGAATGATCTGATAGCTAGTTAGTAGTGGTGGATTATAGGGCACCAGGTAGAGATTTAATGGTGAGACTTCTGGCAGTGTCTTTTCTGGGAAGAAGAGCATATCTGTACCTAGATATTCTAGAAGAGATGGACAGTCAGTATTAACAGTAGTCTTTGATAGTTGTAGCATAGCTAGTTATGGTTCTATTACTGGGGCACCTGTGTGCCAGAGTTATGATAGACATCATTCTGGTCAGTGCTCTAAGATAAATGGATAGTACTTCAATTATGGTTAAATTTGGAGCTGGGTAGCAAACTGTCTAGGTCTGACAGCTTTGTCTGTCTAGTAGAGAGATCGAGGGTAGTTTAACTCTATGCTTTTATGAGGGACAATCTAATAGAGGTGGTTGTTATAGTTTTGTGGAAAGGAAGCCATTTAGCAGTGGCTAGAGATAACAGTTTAACTCTATGCTACCTAATAGTTTTGTTACTTTAGCTCCAATTCAGCCATTTATGTAGTTTGACTTAGCAGGAGGCTCGTGTTACTTTATATATTATGACATGTATGATTTATGTTTCTAAGCATCCATATTATATTTTATTTGATTATGGGGCTTGTCATTCATGTATTTTTGAGTATTTCTTTGATTTATTACCCATACCTTTAGTTGAACTGTCTATTTCTCTTTTTGTTACTTTACCGACTAAAGATGGTATAATAACTAGTAGATTTTATTTTATTTGATATTGAAATTTCTAATAAGAAGTGAAAATCTAATTTAATTTTATTACTCATTTTCTCATATGATGTTATTTTGGGTATGAATTAATTGAGTCAATATGAGGCTCAGATTGTTTTACTTGAAGAACTAAGTTACAGTACTTCTAGGTAGTGAGTATTGTGTATTACAGGGGGTTAGAGGTATTTTATCCTGTCTGATTTTTATTTTTGAAGTAGATAAATTATGGAAGAAGAGTGGCATTTGGCATTAGTCCAGGATAGGAGTATAGATTCAAGTCTTCTTTTTGATGTCCCAATAGTATGGGAATTATTAGATATATTTGATGAGGAGTTAGTCAGTTTATCTTCGGACAGTGACATATAGTTCAGTTTTGATATATATTTTTGGGTACAAATCTGATTTCCAAAGCTCCATATAATATGGTATCTAAGGAGTTTCAGGAATTAAAGGTTCAGCTTTAGGAGTTGGTTGATATGGATTTGTTCATCCTAGTGTGTCTCCATGGGGATCACATATTCTATTTGTAAAAAAAAGGAGGATACAATGTATATGTGTATTGACTATACAACGAGTTAAACAAAATAACTATCAATAAAAAGTATTCTTTACCACAAATTAATGATCTATTCGATCAGCTTGCTAAATCTTTTATATTCTTGAAGATTGATTTATGATCTGGCTACTATCAAGTGAAGGTGAGAGAGGCTAATGTGATGAAGAAAACTTTAAGCACTTAGTGCGGATACTACAAGTTCTTTATCATGCATTTTAGGGTGACTAGTGCACCCACCATATTTATTGATTTGAAGAACAAAGTATTCAGAGATATTTATGGATTAATTTGTTATTATTTTCATAGATGACATTCTAGTTTATTCTACTTTTGAGGAAGCATCAGTTATATGCCAAATTCTCTAAATGTAAGTTCATGGTTAGGAGTACTTCTTTTCTAGGACATGTGATGAGTACTATTTGTATTTCTATTGATACTAAAAAAGTTCATGCAGTTACTAATTATTTGAGGCTAATTACTATGTTTGAGGTACGTTGTTTCCTGGGTATGGTTGGATATTACAAGAAGTTTGTCAAGAGATTTTCTTAGATTTTTGCACCTCTTATAATATTAACTCAGAAGTTAGTAGCTTTTATCTGGACACCAGAGTGTGAGATTAGTTTTCAGAGATTGAAGGATTATTTAACTTCTACTCTAGTTTTGGCTCTTTCTTCTACTATATAAGGAGTCCAGGTATTCAATGATGCCTCACTAAGAGGTTTGGAATGTGTTATGATGCAGTACAATAAATTTATAACTTATGCTTTCAGATAGTTGAATCCAAAAGAAATGAATTATCTGACACATGTTCTGGAATTGGCTACTATTATATTTGCTTTGAAGATTTTGTGGCATTACGTATATGGTGTTAGGTGTGAGATTTTTACTAACCATCATAGTCTGAAATATATATTCACTTAGAAGGATCTGAACCTGAAGTAAAGGAGATGTCTTGAGTTAATAAAAGACAATGATCTGATTAATCAATATCAATATGGTAAGGCTAATGTGGTGACATACACTTTGAGTTGGAAATCCTCTAGAGTTTCATTTCTTCAGCTCAATTCTAATGAGTATTTGATATGAGATATAGAGAGGTTACATTTAGAGGTGATTACTTCTACTAATTAGAGTTCTAGTATATTGGCTCAGATGATCGTTCAACCTTCATTGCAAGAAAAGATTCTAGAAGCTCAAAAGTCAGATGTAGAATATCTAAGGTTGAATGATCAGATTGGATTTTGTAAGAAATTTGAAATATGAGTTTTTTATTATAGTATTATTTTTTACAATGATAGATAGTGGGTTCCTATTTTTGGAGATATGAGGTGGGAGAGTTTGTAAAAGGCTCAAGATTCAGGCTATACTATTCATCCATAAAGCAACAAGATGTACATAGATTTGAAGGGTATATTTTGGTGGACTAGATTGAAGAAGGATATAGTAGAGTCTATGTTAAAGTGTGAGGCCTATCAGTTTGTTAAGGCAGAGCATCAATGACCGAGTGGTCTTTTGCAGTTGTTACATATTTCAATGTGGAAATAAGAAGATGTAACAATGAGTTTTGCTATGGGTTTTCCCAGATCGAGAAAGGGGCATAATGTTATTTGGGTGGTTGTTGATTGACTGAAAAAATTTTCCCATTTCATTCTAATTCAAATGATTGATTCGGTGGATAGATTAGCATAGATCTATGCTAAAGATATTATCAGGTTGTACGGTGTGCTGAAGGTGATTATATATAATCAGATGGCGGGTTTACATCCAAACTATGAGAGGTATTTAGCAAAACTAAATTTTATTTCAGTAAGGCTTTTCATCCGTAGACAGACATACACTCAGAGAGGACTATACAGGTAATGGAGGATTTTTAAGACTGTATTATGAATTTTGGTGACAATTGGGAAGACCACATTCCTCTAATTGAGTTTTCTTATAATAAAATTTTTTAGTCAAGTATAAATATAGCTCTATACGAAGCTTTGTATGATAAGAAGTGTATAAATCCTTGACTTTAAGAGTGGTGGGTGAGAGACATTCGATTGGGTCAACCTTACTTGATGATGCTATTGAAAAAATTCATTTGATCAAAGAAAGATTGAAAGTTATACAAGATAGATAATGATAGTATTTTGATGTTAAGCATCTCGAAGAAAGGCATAGATAGATTTATCAAGGAAGGGAAGCTAAGTCCAAGGTATGCTGGGCCATTTGAAATTATTGAAAGGATTGAGAAAGCTACCAAAATGTTACAATTGTCAGATCATATGTTAGAAATTCAATAATACAATTTAAGATCCAAAAAGGTCTATAGCCCTCTGAAAAGTCAAAATTTAGATCCATTTATTATTCCTCATCACCCTATATTTATATAGATTTGGGCACTACAAAAAATGTTATATGAAAAAAGACAAAAATATGGGTTATAAATAGATGCTAATACATCATTACACACTAGTCTAGGCTTTGTGGTGCCTTTCAATTGGCCATTAGAAAGGTGAAATTAGAGATTTGATGTCTAATCTATCATAAAGTGAGGTCAAGGGAAGGAAAGTAGAGGTCATGCAAGTTCTTAGGACAAATATGTGGTTGGAGGGTCATCTTATGGTGTTACCAGATGATACAAGAGATTCCATGTCACCGTACTATTGAAGGTGAGTTAAATGCATGTGGGGATGGAGAGTCCGTAAGCTTGGGATTAGGTTTAGTGGAAATGAGTGTGAGATTACTAAAATAAGTGCTTTCATGTAGCTGAGTTTGGAGAGCTCAAAGAGGTTCCGAGGGTAAGGACTTGATTTAGATGAGTGATGATCAACTTTCCTGGTTGAAGGGTTTTTTGGTCACCCAGCATAAGATGAGTTCTCCAAGTAGATGCGGGTGAATGGTATCCTCTTCTTGGGTAAATTCCTATAGCTGTATAGGTGAGTTCGCTGAGGCATCTGCTCCTGAGAAGAAATATTCTTGCCATGATATGTTCGCTACCCATCAAAATACCACTGAAGACAACCAAAGGTATAAAACAACAATAAAAAATTTATTTTGATCATATTAAGTATATTCAATGTAGCTATTTCAATTTTTTCTTTCAAATACATTAAAGATATCCAATATTATCACTCCATGTTAACTACTACAAAGATATACAACAGTAAC
Source organism: Dendrobium nobile (assembly GCA_022539455.1). NCBI lineage: Eukaryota > Viridiplantae > Streptophyta > Magnoliopsida > Asparagales > Orchidaceae > Dendrobium > Dendrobium nobile. Next base: position 26,523,681 of record CM039730.1, read on the forward strand.
ACATTAATAAGAGTTTAAGTAACAAAAAAAAAAGTAGGGTGAGTATGACGAGCTTTGAATGAGAATTATTTTGATAATGAGCATTATAATTATTTTATTTTGAGATACAAGCAAAATTAAGCATTGATGATGAATCTAGAAGATTAGGACAACCATAAAAGACTAATGTCAAATTATATAACACATCATAATGAATGGAATCAAGTATTTCAAAAAAATTTGGAGTATATAATCTATGTATCTTTTTTGGCTCCTCATGAGTATATCCTTAGCTCTATTTTTTTCTCACCCTTAATTAATTTATGCATATGATATTGTAGTTAATTTTGCATTATGCTACATCTATAATAATAGTTGAAGTGCCATTGCATCTCTTGACAATCTTTCTGATTAAATTTTTTTTCTTATTATTTGTTAGTCATACTATTATTAAGTTGTTAAACTAATGACTTAATACCTTGCCCTCATTCCTCGCTCACTCTCAATATGATATCTCGTTATAATATAATATCAATGGTGGTTCTATTAATGCTTGTTGATCATATATAGGATTTTCACACAATTGTGTAGAATCTCCTTTGAATATTATGTAGTACAATTAAATGACTTGTTGACTCAACTAATATCTTGTGTGCTAATTTCTAACTTCCAACCATTAGAAAATCATCAGAAGTAGTTTATCATGTTCTTGTATTTAACAATTCTCATAACACTGTATTATATTAGTATCCAATTCTTCTAAATTTTGAATTAATTTCAGAGGATACTAAAGATAATAAAAATGCGTAGATTCTAAAGAGCATGCCTTTGTATTAAAGTTTCATCTTTATATTATCCATCCAATGGCCACTCTTCTATTGTAATTTATATCAAAATTTATTTTAAAACTTCTTATCTTCCACTTAAGTCTTTATGTCAACTACTCGTATATTGTTAATCACTAGTGGTGTGCATTCAATTGATTTGGATGGACTTGTTTATGAATTTATTAAACCAATAAAATTGAATCAATTTATAGGCAAAACTAAACCGTTTAAATAATAACTAGAAGTGAACCAAATTGCACTACAATAATTTTGTTCGACAAAAATTTGTAATCCTAATAAATGGGCATGCCTTCGATCTGTTTTAATGAACTTGTTGAACCAATTGAACCTAACAAAAATTTAGAGTAATAATATGTCATGCCCCAAGTTTAAATTAGAAGATTATAACCTTTATCATTTTACATTTACAATCATTTAAACATTCAAACATTCAATATTTAGACCATTCAATTAGAACTTATAATTTCATAGAAACAGTGAAAAAAAGAAATAACATTTTATATATTCAATATATACAACTAATACAAGCCCAAAATGATACATATACATTAGTCATGACATACAATAAACTATCACATTGATGAATACATGACTACAAAATAGAAAGACTACTAGAGGCTAAAACATAGCTCATCCTCTTGCTTCCTTACCTTTCTCTGAAAATATGTAAAAATCACATAATGAGAATTATAGCATAGCAAGTTACTAATGTCTATAATTGAAATCAATGCATATCATATACTCAATCAAATCAGTAGCATATTAAATAACATAGTAACCTTTCTGTTTCACATCAATCCATCATCTATCCATGTAGCATTCAAAATCAATGGTCAGCGGTAGTTAATATTATATATTATATCACGCAAATCAATAATTATCAATCTTATTCCTCTTTTTTATCATGTACCATCACTGCATGTATCCCCATCATATGATATCTATGCACACACCTCAATGTTATCATATGTTTTATGGGCACGCACATCAATGTTATGGTCTATCCATCAATATTATTAATGCTATTAATGTATTCATGTATACATGTAGGATTCAGCAAGCTAAGACATCCAATTTTAATGTGTTTTTTTTTTCATCTGTCATCTGTTATATCTATCCATCTATCACATCACTTCTGAATTTTAATTTATTTATATTCATCATTTATTTTTATAGGTAACTTTCAATAATCATTAAAAGTCATCATCCTCTATCCTTCGACATAACTCGGTCATCTTTTACATGCTACAACTGGGATAACACCTTAATTTTAAAGGAAAGTTCATCAACTCTTCCTCCTGCATAGGGTATTATGTTTTCACAACAAACTCATATTAATTATAGTGTTAATATCCTGTCTTCTTTGCTTACATTCAATAGCCATATTGATCTTATATTAGTTGTATCAACCTCTCTTTAATATATGAAATATAATATGAAATGCTTAAATCCATAAAATACATGAAAATCTATAAAATATGCAACATATTTAAAAATTCATAATTATCATTTTACCTAGTGAAGTTCAAAGTTATCCTAGTCAAATTGCTCATATTGACGACATCTATCACATAACAAATTTATGACGTAAAAGTTCACTTAAACGTGAGATAAGCTTTCTATTACTTTTTGGAGAGAGAGAGAACACACCAAACACTAAATCATTGAAAATAGGTGCAGAGTAAATTTTACTTACTATAAGTATAATGACTTTTCAAATAGAAACAATAGATGAAAAATCCTCGAAAGTCCTCTTTCTCTTTCCTCTTTCCCTCCTCTTTTTCCTCTTCTCCCTTTTCCTTCTTGAGCAAGTTAAGTGTAATTCTGAAGGGATGAGGCGGAAGTGGCTTAATACTTCGGAATAAGAATAAACTATATATAAAAAAACTATTAATGGCCTAGTGCTATAGTGCTCCGATCTAGTGTCATAGCATTACACGTTGAATTCAGAATTATTGTAGAATAGAAGCTTCAATACAGCAGCAATGATTTCTGGCACCACTGTGCTCTCAAGCCTAACATCACTACTGAACTCCACTCGAACAAGAATAAAATACCTTAGCTCAATGCTCAAATCCCTAAACTCCCACTGAGGTACTAAGCATTCAGTGTCGTTCACGTCTCTTCACAGAAACCAGCATAAATCCTACGAACCTAACACAAACAGCATAAATACCTGTACAAAACCTCTAATCTTCACACCTTTTCCTCCCTCAATCAAAGCTGACTCCGATCGAACCTAGCCTTAGCCTCCGTTTCTTCCTGCAGTGCCGACCTGCTTCATTCCTAGCTAATCCTGATTACCAATATATGCACAACCCGCAAGCCGACTGAACCCAACTACCCACAACCAGGCTTGTTCACATCTCCAAATCCTACTTCACATCTTTAAATCCTACTCACACCCCCACCAAACCTAGCTGACGCCTCCTTCACTGTGTTGTGATCAACCCCTAACTCATGATCCAACTGATCCCAAACTGCTGCAGGCCAAACCTAGTGTCAATTGACCCCTTCAATCTTGAAGACCAACCCCGATCTCTCCCTCATCTCTCACTATTTCACACTAGGATACCTAGTCGAGCAGCACCTGTCGACCCAGGTATAGCCAAACTCTACCCTACATTCATTACCCACATATAAATGCTCATCTACCTCACGATCCTGTGCTTGATCTGACTTCAGTAAGCCGCACACCGCCCATCACCCCCCTCTTCACATGAGATCCATAGAGTCACCGCCCCTATTCCCTTTCTTTCTATACACCAAAAGGCACCTCAATGTTTAAGAGTTGAGCTTTCTTTTACTTAAAGGGGTTTCACAATCTACCTCACTTAAGTAATTGATGTTCTTGTCAGCATCATCCTAGAATCATCTATCAAGAAGATAGGATTCTAGAGGTGGCCCCTACAAGTTCTAGTGGTGGCTCTCATCATGTAGCACTTTATCCCACACAGGATTCAAGAGGTGGCTCCCATGATATTACACTTTATCTTGTATGACACTTAGTTCCCATCTTGATACAAAATAGGATAAAATCGTGAGGCTCTTGGGCCAAAGCAAACAATTTCTCGATAATTAGGAGTTTCAATTGTCTCACAAAAGGTGATCAACTTGCGATAAAAGAAAGTACTCATGAGTTATCGTAGGAAACTTCACGTGCATAATATATTATCTACAAACAAAGGCAAGAAGAACCGTGGTAGATTCAAACACCTGCTGGCAATAATGGAGAATCAAATATGTAACCCTATTATTCTCATCACTTTGTGTCTATATAACACAAACTTATTGAAGTTAATCGAAGGCTGAGCAAAACTTATGAAAAAGCATTGGACTAAAGCTTTGGTTGGGACAGCTTTCTTGCTACTTTCTAAAGTGGTTTCTAGTACAAAAATTTTAAAATTCACTAATAAAGGTATAAAGGCGACAACGAACCCGATCTTTTGTCAGGAAGTAGACATAGTCGATAAGGTTCGACTAACAGAATGAGAATGCTTATAAAAATCTTGATGATGGTCATGTTGATAGAAAATCTCAACTAGAGGGAATCCAAAATACTCAAAAATACCTCCAAATTCCCGTGAAATACACTCCATGATGTCGATATTTAAATTAAAATAAATCATCAAAATACTTAAAGTAAAATACCTATCCACATTCCATAATAATTTGTCAAGGTGGATAAATCTGAAAATCACTTCAGCTCACAAAGAGCAAATGTATGATTGAGAATATCACTATGATTCATTCTCTATCTGTCTCTTGCTAGTAAGGACGTGACACGTGTCTTCTAACCTGTGGTCTTGTTGCCAAAAAGTACCACAGGTAAATGGTTATGATTGGGATCCTATGATTGAGTAATTTTGCAACCAAATGGTGTCATTAAATTACTATCATGGTCAGAGCTCGTATGTTCTCCAACGACATTAAATCCTTGAGTAATGAATCAATAGGGTATGACTGAAAGGGTACAAAGCCCTCTGTTAGCTAAGGAGGCTTCAAATTTTTCTCCTTAAATAAATATTCATCCCATGTCTACAAGGTACCCTTGGACGAAGAAATCCATTGCTGTCGACAAGGATCTTTCTGTCAGGTTGGATCGACTACCTCCTCTAACTAAGTAAACCAAGGACCATGATGACCCGGAACGATGGAACCACGGGATCTTGATCAGGTCCATCATCACTCTCCCCACCATCTGCTTTAAGTGCAAGGCGGCAAATTTTCAATTTTAAATATTAATTTTTCAAATACTTTGAGATGCTGCTACTATACGCCATATACTCCAAATCTGTTTGACGACTAGCCTTAATCGAAAGTTCTATCTCGTTACTGAAAGAGGTAATTAACTATAAGGGCTTGCGCCTATAGGAAACCTGAACTCAAATCATAAAGTCCTTGTAAACAGATGGATAAATCTCTAGGTAGTGTCTTATTTAAAATTTAATCTGTCTTCTGAAAATTTACCTCGAAACTTACTCGTTAAAACTTTCCTCGACGACCTAAAAAAGAAAGAGAAAGAAGGCCAGAGAGAGGCTGGGGCTTAAATATTTGAAGCCCACAACCACAACGCTACCAAGCACAAGGCCAAAATGCTCCAATTCAAATAGAAATTCAAAATTTTGTTTTGAAAAACTTTTACCTATTTTGAATGTGTTATTATATAATATTCTTTTTTTAAAGTTAAAAAAAAATTAGATTTTTTTAACGAAATCAATATAAAAAAATCCAAATAACACTTACTTAAAAATAAAAAAATCAAATCATCATTAATTAAACTAAATCACACCAACTAAATATGTTCCATTTGATTCCATTTTCTAGTTTACACCCTTATTATTCACATCACTTTGTGTCTATATAACACAAACTTATTGAAACCATTGGACTAAAGATTTGCTTGGGATAATTTTCTTACTGCTTTCTAAAGTGGTTTTCAAGTATAAAAATTTTTAATTGAAAAAAAAAATTGTACACAGAAAAATCATGTTAAAAGTAGTATGAAAGCTGTCGGAAACGAAGCCTAAATCCTCAATAAACAGTTGCTATTAAATTAGCTTATATTTGGCATACTCAATAGACAGTGACTATTAAATTAACTTATATTTTGCATCCTCAATGTCACAAAGTTAAAAAATGAATTTAAGAACGATGACAATCACCTTCGGTTGCATTACCCCCATAGAAGAAAATTAAATCCAATAGACAATTAAAGAAGCAGAAACTTAGCATTCCATTGAAAACTGAAATCCTTAGTTACCAGATGCCAAATTATACTGAGTATCACCAAACTTTCTCCCTCAAAATAAGACTGAATCAAAGGAACTGGACAGAGAGTAAGAGCTAAAAGCTGCTCATTATTTATTTATTATTTTCTTGCGTATGAAGCTATAAAACTAGGCTATTTAAACAACCATCCTCATGAATGCATTACTATTCCCTCAAAAAAAAAATTCAAATAGAATTAAGGACATTGAAGAAGCAATTGCTCTGTTTCTTATTAGTCTGTTCTCCATAACAGCAGCAGCAGCAGCAGCTATTGATAGGAGCCAATTCCCTCCTAATTTTCTCTTTGGGACAGCCACCTCTTCTTATCAGGTATTAACTTCGAATTACAGATCCGATTTTATATATATTTGAACTAATTAATGATAATAATCCATAGATCGAAGGTGCATATTCAGAAGGTAACAAAAGCTTGAGCATATGGGATGTATTTACACGCATACCAGGTAAATTATATATCTGACCTTTTGTTGGCAATTTGTAATTTTTCAGGGAAGAAAAAGAAAATTTCATGTTTCTTTTTACGAAATTCTCAAAAAGCTGATTTATCTTACTCTGTAAAGTGCTCCTTCTGATCTATTTCTTTATTATTTTGTTTGCTAAACCGTTGAAAACTCTTTTAATCGGCTAACATAATATGACAGGAAAAATACTAGATGATAGTAATGGAGATGTTGCAGATGATCACTACCATCGCTACCTGGTGAGCACTTTTTAAGTGGGGGGTTTTTTTTTTAATAATGAATTACTTGATATTCCTTTATCTTAATTTCTAAAAGACACGCTTCATTAAATTGCAATATTTAAGGTATGTTTGGTTTGAAGTTAAAAAGAGTGTTAAGTACTTCAAATTGTTGACCCCTACATTAAAGACATGCGAAATGAGGTGAATTTAATGACTTAACCGATGGTTGGTTGGCCCGACGCATCACTTAAATAGTCAAACGACCTCCGATCGCAAAACGGACTGTGCCATTGCGATCAGAGCATCGAATTCGCCTAAGAGGGAACCCCTCAAAGTTAAGTCAGACGAAAACGGTTAGAATCGGCAACTAGCACTCGAAATTGAAGCGCGGAGTTGCCCGAACGGCGTCCAATCTATTTTACTATACTCTCCTTTTTCATCTAATCAAATGACCCCTTAATTAATCACATCCACTTGTGACACATGCTAAACCATATTTGTTGTGATGAAAAAAACAATGAAAAAACAGGAGGACATTGAGCTAATGCATTATCTTGGAGTGGATTCATATAGATTTTCAATATCATGGACGAGAATCCTTCCAAGTAATAAGAAAGTCATTGTTTTTCCAAACAGAGATACATTTTATTAGAAAAAAAAAAAAAAACATCTCAATGAATGAACTAACATACTTCATTGGAGTAGGGGGCAGATTTGGGCAGATCAACCAAAATGGAATCACATTTTATAACAACCTTTTAGATGCCTTACTTACTAAAGGTATTATCTTTACTGAAAATTTTGTATTACATATTTCACAAAAAAGAAGAAAATTTGCATGACATTGATTACTTTGTTCTTATAATTCATCACACTTGTTTTGAGATAGGAATACAACCATTTGTTACATTAAGTCATTACGATATTCCTCAAGAACTTGAAGATCGATATGGTGCGTGGTTGAATCCACAGATACAGTACGATTTCCTTTTCCTCAACAACTTATACTCTCTCTCTCTCTCTCTCATGATTTCCAACTTTTTAATGTCATTAGACATTAAAAAGGGTGATCTCTCTTGTAGTTGGGAACTTAAACCTCTCTCTCTCTCTCTCTCTCTCTCTCTCTCTCTCTCTCTCTCTCTCTCTCAGTTTTATTCGGTCAGGATACCTGACGTAGCTCTACATCCGGACTCCAATAAAATGTTGCCACGGGTCTTACTCTTTACCGCGCGGCCCGACGACCCAGCCCGGACCGGAACACGGTATTGCTATGTATTAGCTGATTTGTGCAAATCAGGGTATTGCTAGATATTGCTCGGTAACGAGAAATACCACTCTGTCAAGACCAATACCTAGCAATACCGAATAATACCCCGATTTTGCTAGGTATTGGTCTTGACAGAGTGGTATTTGCTAGATATTGCTCGGTAACGTGAAATACCACTCTGTCAAGACCAATACCTAGCAATACCGAGTAATACCCCGATTTTGCTAGGTATTGGTAGGTATTGCTCTGTATTGGTCTTGGAAGAGCGGTATTTCTTGTTATTGTCAAGCAATACCTAGCAATACCGAGCAATACCTAGCAATACCGAGCAATACCTAGTACATGAACATAGCAATATCGGTTTCTGGTCAGGGTCGGGTTGTCGGGCCGCGTGGTAAAAAGTAAGAGCACGTGGCTATATTTTATTGGCATCCGGATGTAGAGCTAAGTCAAGTGTCCTGACCTAATAAAAGTTCCTCTCTCTCTCTTATGATATTTTCATTTATTTTAACATTTTTTTCTTCTTTTTCAGGAAAGATTTTGCATACTTTGCAGATACATGTTTTAAAGCGTTTGGTAATAAAGTGAAGTACTGGAGCACAGTAAATGAGCCAAATCTTATGGCAAAATGGGGTTATATGACAGGCCAAAATCCTCCAGGTCGTTGTTCACAGCCTTCTTGTCCTTCAGGCGATTCTAAAACAGAACCATATATTGCTGCTCACAACATTATATTATGCCATGCTGCTGCTGTTGACATATACAGAAAGAAATATCAGGTATTATTTTATATTTTTGTGCATGAAAAATGAAAATAATAATTTTCAAATTCCTAACATGTTTAAATTCTTTAGTAATAGCATTATGATTTTCTTCATTATTATTGCCTCTTATAATATTTAATCTATTTAAGGTAAAACAAGGAGGCTTTATTGGCATTGTAATGGCGTCAAACTGGCTGGAACCATTTACAGATACTCCTGTAGATAAATTAGCTACTTCACGAGCTCTATCTTTTGATGTTCCATGGTATATATTTTAGAAGATATATTGCAATGAATGCTTAAATATATTATATAGTTATAAAGCTAGGCAAAGCTAACAATTTTCTTTGTTTTTCTGCTTTTTCCGTTCAGGTTTCTGGATCCTATAATTTATGGCGATTATCCTCCAGAAATGCTTCAAATTCTCGGATCAAGACTGCCAAAATTTTCAATAGAGGATAGAAAGAAGTTGCAAACTAAGCTTGACTTCATTGGAGTCAACCACTACTCATCTCTGTATGCAAAAGATTGCTTGTTTTCACCATGTGATTCCGAGACTTCAGAAGGCAATGGATTTGCTGACAGAACTGGAGAAAAAGATGGGCATTCTATTGGAGCTAAGGTAAGAGAAGAACATTTATATCTCAGAATTTTGTTAATGATATCTACTATTGTTCAAACTTTAATTATTTTGTTAACAGACTGCAATAAGCAACTTCTATGTGGTTCCAAGCGGCATGGAAAAGATGATTTTGTATATAATGGAACGATATAACAATACCACTATGTTTATAACAGAGAATGGTAACAAATAGAAATGATATTAAGACCCTTATTAGCTTGATTAGAATTTTTTTTTTCTTTTTTGTCACTCCTTTTAATGTAAATGTGACTGAGTTCAGGCTTTGCACAAGAGGGTAGCAGGAATCCTTCCAATGAATTACTGAAGGAATTGCTCAATGACAAAGAAAGAGTAGAGTATCATAGTGCCTACCTTTCTTCACTGTTGAAAGCTATGAGGTAATAATTTAGTGCAATTAATAATGTGCCTTATATTCCTTCAATTTTTTTTTCCCTAATATATGTTGATGATTGAATTCGTGTGTTTAACTATAGGAAAGGGGCTGATGTGAGAGGATACTTCATATGGTCTTTGATTGATAATTTTGAATGGTTGAATGGATACAGCAAAAGATTTGGGCTCTATCATGTGAATTACAACACACAAGAGAGAACTCCAAAACTATCAGCAAAATGGTATAAGGAATTTCTTCAATGCTCCGCTGAACTAAGTATAAAAGCAGATGGTGATGTAAAGCAAAAGCTGGTGGCATATTAATAATTCAGAAAAAAAAAATCAATCATGATAAATGATAAGATTTTATCTCCTTGAATTTGACAAGTTATTCAGCTTATTTTGATTTGTTGATTGGGAGCATTGAATTTCAATTAAGAGGTTTTGAATTCGAGTCTTGTAAATGTGATGCGTGTGTTAGTTTGCCTAAGTCAAAATGTCAAAAAAAAAAAAAAAAAGAACAAATTTGGTAAGTTCAATCACAAAGCTATATATGAAGAAGGCTATAGCGATGATCTTTTTTGTATTGAGTGGTGATCATAAATTTTGGTTGAGTATTAATACCTTTCCATTTCTCAACGAATAAAACAGAATTATGTAGTTTCGCATTATGATTTAGTTTGTCAATCAAATCAAATCAGGCATATATCAAATAAATTCTCAGGTGTGAACCATTTCAGAGAACTTCTGATCCTCTTTCTAAGTCAGGACGAGGAGAATCATTCGAATTTGTTGCTTATTTATTGAGTTTTTTCTACATATTTATAAGTTACTAAATTCTACATATTTATAAATACTTAGTAACTACGTAGCAATCAAAACAATTTTTTTCGTTCGGACTCCACACAAAATAATTTCTCCCCTCTTGAGGCTTAGGGTTTTGAGCTCTGAATGGGGCTGAAACACCGGAACTGTTACTTGATGGAGAAGTGGTCCTCGATTACCTTCCACTGGAAGAATGGGATTGATGGCACCTTCAATATGCGACATGACCCTCTACAGGGATGACAAGAAGCCTACTATGAACAGTATAGAGTAAAAATCATGTGGCCGACAAAACCTGAACCAATTTCCGATGAGCTCGAATTTGTCATTTATCTATACAATCACGATCGAAACAATTTAGCGCTCTCATTGTGAAATCCGTCAACACCAGACAAATCCATCGAAAATGACCTCCTATCACGCTAATGTCGTTGATCTCGCAGATCCGAGCCTCCTCGCAAACTACCTCTGATCATGCCATCCCTAGAGATCGATCTTTACTTCTTCTTATTGATTTTTTTTTTTTTGGATTAATCAGCTAGCTAAAATTAAATGAATCTCTCATGGGGAAGATGTTCACAATTTTTTACTTTCAAGACCTTTTTAATCCAACCAATCATCAGGATTTCAACATTAATCTTTTTCCTACTGGTAATGTTATCCCTGCCGATCTGCTTCATTTCTTAACTATTCCTTTTACGTTTGTTGAAATTAAGAAGGCGGTTTTTTTTTTTTTAATGCTTCTAATTCAACACTGGGTCCGGATGGCTTCAACTTTCAGTTTTATAAATCGACTTATGTGGTCATAGGGCTGGCTGTTTGCAATGCTGTGAAATATTTTTATAATAATGCTTACATTCCTCGTGCTACTAAGGCTACAACCATCACTATCATTCCCAAAACTAGTCATGCAGAGGCTATTAGAGACTTCCAGCCAATTTCTCTTTGCAACACCTGTTACAAAATTATTGCTAAAATTTTGGCTGTTAGAATGAACCCTATAATGCCTCATATCATTAAATAGAATGAAATTGACTTCGTTCATAAGAGGATCTCTATTGATAATGTTATTTTAGCCAATGAGATCCTCTTCCACTTTAGGAATACTACTAAGTTTAAGATTCTTTGTGCCAAGCTTGATATCAAAAATGCTTTTGATAGTGTTTCCTAGGAGTTTCTTATTGTGAGGATGGCTCATAAAGTTTTCTTTAACATGTTTATCAATTGGGTTAAAGAATGTATTAATGATATCTGGTTTTGTTTATGCATTGATGTGTCTCTTGAGGGGGGGTTTCTCTCTTCTTCTGGGCTTAGGAAGGAATGTCCCTTAAGTCCTTATCTTTTTTGTATTGTCATGGATGCATTTTCCTGTCTACTGGATTTCCCTTCCAATCATGCTATATTTGATGTGCTTAACATTGATGGTTATCGGATTTCCCATCTTATGTATGTTGATGATCTCATTATTTTTGGGAAAGCATATTAATAATTATGAGATTCTCTATCAGTTACTTAGACAATTTTTTCAGGCTTCGGGTTTTTATGTGAATTTTGGGAAGAGCTCCATTATTTTGCCCCCAAACTGTCATAATGCTAGCAACATTTGCTCTATCTTTAATATTCCTTCCACCTCCACTTACATATCCTATCTTGGAGTCCCTTTATCACCTTATAACCCAAAGCTCTCTAGCTTTTCTAAGCTTATGGAAACTGTTACTTATAAACTCCTTAGTTGGAAAGCTAAAGCTCTATTCTTTGGTTGTAGATTGCAGTTTTTGCTGTTCACTATTTGGAACACGATTGCTTATTGGATTCGTGGTTCCATCCTAGCAAAAATCATTATTAAGCAAATTGATAAGCTATGTGCAAAATTTCTCTATTTTGGTGATTCTACCGGCCGCAAATTACATTTAATCTGCTGGAAAAACACTTGTAAGCCCTACATTCTATACAATTAAGCTATAACTGCTCTCTTATTGAGAGGATTTACAATTATAACAACCCCCTCTCTACTTGGCAGTTCAACATATATTTGTCCCCTTGGAAACCGTCTGCTTCTAAAGCCTCTATTTTTTGGAAAAACTTCCATAAAGATGCCCAACTTGCTAAAGATAATTTCCACTTTAAGGTCTCACCAAATTCTCCGATATCCCTTTACTGGGATCACCAGTTTAATGGTAAACTGCTGAATGAGATCATGGATAAGCACCCCATCTTCAATTATTTTTCTTCCAAGGCTATAATTTCTGTCATTCTTAAGGAACATGGTTGGGAGATGCCATTTGAATTGCCTTCTACTATTCTCCAAACCCTCTATGTAATTCCTGTTGGTTCGGATGCTAATGGTTACCTGTTTTGGGGCGATGGGAATGAAAGTATTCACAGCTCTTATCAGGCCTTTTTTCACAAGGATAACACTAAAGTAAACTACATCATTTCATTTGGCACAAACATTATGCTCTCAAATTTTCTTCTTTCTATTGGATGGCTTTAAAAGGTAGGCTTAAGACTGTTGATGTTCTTCTATCTAAGGGTATTATTATGGATGCTTTATGTCCTCTCTACCATTCCTCGACCAAAATTGTTACGCATCTATTTTTCGAATGTGATTATTCTTTTACGGTTATAACCAAGATTATTCCCAATTTAAGGTCCCTCCTTCTTAGACCCAATATCTTGCAAGCCTTTGAATATACTACTAAGAATCATATAAGGGTTAAGCCCTTCTATTTTCTTTTAATTTTTTGCTCGGTTTACCACCTTTGGAGGGAAAGAAATGATAGGAAATTTGGCAATTCTTATGCATCTTCTTCTACCTTATGTCTAAAGATAAAAACTGCCATATTCTCTAAAGTAACGAAATGGAAAAATGTGCTCATGCTACTGGATATGCTTTAATCAATACTGGTTTTTTGCATATGGTTATCTCTCAGTTTGGACAGTGTTCCTTCTATCCTGGTGCTGCTATGGCTTGATTCAATACTGGTTTTTTCGGTTGATAGGAAAGGATGACCAAATTACACATTTTCTCCCTTTGGATGACAATTTTTCTTTCGCCTTTCGATCATCTGCAACTAGGTTGATAGAATGTTGCAATTCCTGAGCCTGATGATTCTCATTCTCCAAACTCTATATCAGAGTTTTGTGGCTACTAATGTTTTGTAGGTGTTTTGTATCTGTATTGTAACACCTTTTTTGTTTGGTTTTATAGGTTCTTTTTTTTATTGTGCTCTTGCACCTTTTGTTTCTTTTTTGTTATTCCCTTTATTTTACTTACATGTAACTATTTTGCATTAATAAAAACAGGCTAAGCCCATATTTTTTCAAAAAAAAAATTTCTTTGCCACCCCTTCATTAAAATAATAATAATAAATAAATAAATCACCTCTGATTCTCATGTCATTTCATCGGGATAGCAAGCACCCTACTTGGGAAGGATTTGATTCCAATTTTCATAAATTTGTAACTTGCTAAGCTAGCTCCGATCGACAATACGAAGCATGTCACCACCACCATTCTAGTAGGAACAACTAAATTTTATGCTCCATAGCATGTTCGGAGGAGTGTGCTTGTGCTAATAGCAAGGAGAAGAGTTTCTAACATAATTGGCATAGATATGGACATGACTAAGCTTCCTGGGTTGGTTTTTTCTTTTATAAAGAAAGCTTGAGGAGTGAGCATCGTTCATTGGCAACTGATCTTCTGGTTATCCTTGGCTCATTCCAAGATCTGTTTGGGATGATTATAAATTTTTATAAAGATAATTATAAAATTGTTATGATGAAAAAAGTTGTTGTAGGACTAAGTTCTATAATTTTATGTCTCAAGTAATTTTTTTTTACAAATAAGATTCTTTACATTGGCCATCCCCATTAAGTAAAAGGTTTTTAGTGCAATAAAAGTGCATGTACCAAAATCATTTGGCCACATCATGCAATGCACTGTGCAGTATGTGATGTGACGCATTCTCATTCGCATCCGGACCCTTTCAGCATCTGGACACTTTCAACGTCCACACGTAATAATTTCTCTGCAACATGTCACTTGTTAGAAAGCATGGACTACATTACTTGCTCGGACTATGACACAATATCAAGGCACCAATGGCATTGTTCTTTAGCAACCAGTTCAAAAATTTCGTTTGACCAATTACTTTCTCCATGATGCATGTCTTGGCCTCCTAACATTTATAACAGTAATCAAAAGAATAAGGAAAAAGTTTGTCGTTGAGATATGTGGACTTATGGAGAAGTGAAAAGTCCTATAAATATATTTCTAATTTATGATATATTTCATGAAATCATGAATTATGAAAAAGTAATGTGATATCCGTTGTCCCAAAACTTAGATAATTAAAGTTAATTAAGTTAAATACTCATTTGTATTTGATGTTATGTATAATTACAAGTTTTAGAATGTGGATGAGGCTTGATGAATCAAGGTTTGGAATGGGGAAATGAAAACCAAAGGTTTGAAAAATGCTCTATGGGCACATCACATAAGGGTGCTTGTTATCCTGACGCAACAATGAGCTCTCACATTTTTGGACCAAAAAATAGATTTTGAGTGTGTGCTGTGGTGTTGGGGCAGTTCTATCACAGCACCAGATTTCAGGTGAGGGTATTCTTAAAGCATCTGGAAGATTCTTTTGTAGTGTTGCGACGCTGAAGGAATGTGTGCATAGTGGCACTAAATTAAAATAGTGAAATTATTATATTAAATATCTAAAACCAATTGGGCATTCCATTCCCCCAATCACCTTACCATAGAAGAGAAGAGGAGAAGGTAAGAAGAGAAGAGGAACCAAAAAGAGAGGGAGAGAATTTGGAGGCTAAAGCTCTGGTTTTGATCGCTAGCTAGTTAAGGAACTTGTAGAGCTTAATGTTGACTTCTAAATCCCTGTCTCTAATTTCAATTTCTCTTATTTTATAAAAAATTATGAATTAAAATGTATTTTTCTTGGGCTTTATGAAGTTTTCATCATGTAACTTTTTATATGTTGTTATATGCCTTATTCTGAATGTTTTGACTAGAAAAAATTAAATATTTAATGATTGGTTTTCCTAGGCAAATTTTTTTTATATTTGTTTCGATTTAGATTTTTCTAGCAATTGTAATAGTTATGTAAAAATCTTAAAATGTTCATGTGAATGCCCTCTGAAATTGGAAGTGAGATAGAAAAAGTTCAATGAGTATATTGGTATACATGCAATGTGGCTTTTTTATAGGCAATTCATGCATTATTTACATATTGCATTAGATTTCTCATATAATTATTATTACATTTGCATTTGCACTATCCATAATATAACATTGGAGAAGTTTTGACAATGGAAAAAATTTGTGCACTCTCTATTATGTGACAAGGGCTTTAAATATTTTATTCTTGCCCCATCTATTTAGAGCAGATGTGGAAGGGATTCTAGCCTCACTTGATGAAAGCATGCGGTAGAGATTATGTAACATTGTACGTCCTCTTCTATCTCCATCATCTTAGGACAATGTGGGAGTAATTCTGGCCTCACTCATTATATGCGGGTGTGGGAGATAAAATAGAGACATAAGTGAAAGTGCAGTTATAAATTGGCATCCAGACATATGTATGATAATCATTATATTGCATTGATGCTAATGAAATAAGTATAAGTAAAAGCTAAAATGAATGTTTGAAATTTTAAAACTCTATATGAATTATGATGAAGTGTGACAATCAAGTACAAGTGAATCTCTGAGGCCAAGTATTCTGTGAAGTATTTGGAATGTATGTACTACCGTCTTCACAAGTAAGTTAAAATGTTAAGTACATTATGGAGCCCTAAAATTATATTTCACTATTTTACTGATGTTCCATTACTTTAATGGTTTCTTACTGTATTTCTATTTATATTAAAGTTGCTCCTTTTAATTTGAATATTAACATCTATGATAGGTCATGGTAGGAAGTCTACTGGACTAGTTATGCTCATTCCATTCTTTTAATGTTTCAGGAATTTGTAAAGGCCATGTTGAGTATATCAGGTGTAGAGGTAGGATTTTTGATCCAAGTTAATAAGGTACTATTTTTATTATCCAACATTTAATTGTTTAATATATAGACTTTTGTGATCTTGATTATTATAATTATATTTTGAAGAAATGAAATTTGCTTATATTACTTTATGATTTGTAATGTTAGTAGCTTTGGTTGTTATTATTGAATAGTTGAGTTACCTAATATTAGTTTTAGGCAAACCAATCGTTCCATTAGATCCTAGATGTCACAAATAACATGATATTTTACAAATAAAGATTTTTCGTTTGATTGAGTCAACTACTTTCACGGCAAATTAGATTTTGAACTTAATGGCCTATGATAACATATATATGAAATCTTGATCAATTTATATCAAACTTTTTCTAGAATTCCTTATCAATAACAATTAACTCTTTTGAGCCCAATAATTCTCTTTAAAATTTCTTATGATGTATTCCTTTGACACATCTATGTCTAGTCTAAACATAAGCATAACCTTCTAATTGAGAATATTTTTGCAAGTTCTAACCTTAGGGATCATTCTCTTTTTATAGACTTAAAATTCAGATTAATTTTCAAAAAATCAAAATCTATTTTCAAACTAATTAAAAAAGTAAATATAAAGATTTTTATAAACTTTTTTATGTGAGTTCTAATAAAATGTATATGAGTTATCTTACTCTACCTCATCTCTTATCTTTTCTCATTAATTTCTTCCTTTCATATTCTATTTTCAAATAATTTTCAATCAAACATTATTATTGCACTATAAAGTTCCTTTAAGGAGATTTCATATAATCTTTGGCGTGTTACTTGGAAATATTGGGATTCATTTAAAGGATGTTCTGCAACTTTAAGTTGAGTATGGAACTTGTTTTGCAACAACAAAGATAATTACTTAAGCTAGTACTATG
Source organism: Dendrobium nobile (assembly GCA_022539455.1). Lineage (NCBI taxonomy): Eukaryota > Viridiplantae > Streptophyta > Magnoliopsida > Asparagales > Orchidaceae > Dendrobium > Dendrobium nobile. The sequence goes on from CM039730.1 coordinate 26,541,280, forward strand.
GTAACTAACCAAAGCAAGCTTTATGAAGCAATGCATTAATGAATGAGCAGATTCAAATAAGCTTAATTAATTATTTTGAAAGTTCAATTTGTGATAATAATGCACCAAGAAGGGGTAAATTGTTGTTTAAAAAAACTTGTCTTTTTCAACATCACCTTTCTAAAAATTATAATCAAATTCAGACGGGATTGCTTTACTTCATTTATACCTTCATCAATAACACAAAGTCTATCAGATTTTTCTTGCCAGTACTACAAGTAGAAACACGTATGTAATCCTCAGATTTTAATGCACAGAAAAAAATAGTTTAAACTGGTGTTTTAAAAAACTTGTTTTTTTCAAAATTATCTTTTTGAAAATTATAACCAAATTCAAAACTTAAGTTAAAATTGAGATCTAGTAATGCGAAAACTAAATGATAAGAAAAATAAAATACTATATTTTTTGTTTTTATTTTGTAAGAAATAAATGGAAAATATTTTACTTCTTTTTATATTTTTGAAAATTTTAATTGATTTCTTTAATAACCAACACTTAAATTCAAAATCAATCACACAAATTTTCACTTGAATTTGCAAGAACATAAATGTAAAGAAAAATTAAATGCAAAAAACTAAAGAACTGAGCAAAAAGAATGAACACACCATATTTATAGTGGTTCGGTCAAAACTTGACCTACATCCACTCCCTGTAGTCGTACTCTCCGAGCATTGCACTAAGCCTTTTAGTGACTCTCTTTATACCCCCATAGCAAGGTGGAGAAGCTCTTATAAAATCCCTACCAGTACGATTAGTTCAAACTATTATCCACTTAATTAAAACATTTTAATTAATTTCTAATTATGCATATCATACAGTACAATCAAAATAGTACAGTATGATTAGTTCAAAAAAACTAAAATCTTTAATATATTTAATCCCCTTATGTGTGTGCATGGTCGCTACACAAACATACACCTTTTATAATACAATGACTCAAGAAAGATAAAAATATAGATTGTTGTAAACATCAATCCTATATTACTCAATCTTGAGCTTTGATCTTTTAGCTTGCTTGGTGAATATTGTAGCTGAAATGTTAGTACACACAGACAAATATATACAATAATAACATATAGGAGAAAATAAGTAAAGACCGATAATATTTGTTATCATCAAAATATAGGCTCAAACTCCTAGGTTGCAACATATTTGTCATCAAACATTTACATAAGCTCAACATAAACATCAATGATGCTTACAATTGTTTGAACATAAATAAGGTACTAAGATCCATCAAATAAGAAAGGTGATAAGTCATCTTCATTTTGAGGGAGCATATTTGAGGTGTAGAAACTACTTGACACTAACTTCATATGAGTAGTCCAATATCATGTATGAATTTGAGATATCATAACTGTGTGAAACTCTAATAACAAATGGAGAACTTGCATTATTTTTTCTTTAAGGTGTAACATACGATATCTAAAATTAAAATCTTTAATATGTTTATTCCCCTTAAGTGTGTGTATGTATATTTGCTATACGAAGATGCACCTTTTATAATACAATGGAGAACTTGCATTAAATTCATTAATATGAATCAAACATATCTTAAGTATATAAATTCCCTTCCTTAAATTTATGCTATAATCGATTTGATTGTTAATATAATGTGATGCATATGTTTTTCAAGATATCACAAAATAGAGATACAGCCAAATGATCATGAGAATATTGACTTTGTCATGTCATTTTGGTTGAAGACATGTAAAGGTCATTTATCAATATGTGATGGGTATTAACTTTAAAGAGGAAAAGGATTATAGTTAAAATGGAAAAATATTTTTCTTTTTATATTTTTCTATTTTTTTTTATTTTCTTTAATAATCAAAACTTAAATTCAAAATCAACCACACAAATTTTAACTTGAATTTGCAAGAACGTAAATGTGTAGAAAAATTAAATGCGGAAAACTAAAGAATTGAGAAAAAAGAATGAACATCAAATTTATAGTGATTTGGTCAAAACTTAACATACATCCACTCCTTGGAGTCCTCTCCGGATATTTCACTAAACCTTATAGTGACTCTCCTTATGCCCCAATAATAAGGTGGAGAAGCTCATACAAAATCCCTTCCACCAATCCGATACGGCAAAATACTGAAATATTTTTTCACCCTCCTAATGAAACTGAGAATTAAAATTCTTTTCACCATCATTATGAGACAAAGAACTTGAAATCCCTTCCATCCTCCTTGTGCGGCAAAGTTCCGGTGGCCCTTTGACTCATTAAGGTTTTTCCTGGAGTTTCCCTCAAATAAAACTTTTGACTCATGGAGTAAAAAGGGGTGATAACTGGAACAATATTGTGAAGACTCCCTCCCACTGATTTCTAGGTCATTGCAATACACGTTATTTTATGTGCACCAGCAGGCACTACAAAGTTTGTAAGAAAAGTTCATACAACATCACCTTTTTTTTTCCCTGTTGCACTCTTACTTGCCATTCAGTTCACAATTCTGATGCCAATTAACACAACTGATAAAATTTGTAGAAATAGTGTCAAATTTCAAGAATCAAAATAATTTAAGCTTTTTTACTTTTATTTATAAAATATTTTGGATCAATCAAGACACATTTACATACACATCAAATTCAAAACCTCTTAATTAATAACTAAAACTTCCAGCCAATAGATCACTGCTTATTTAAGCATTGTCTCAACATTTTCAAAAAGTAAAAAAACGACCGTTAAAGACTAGACTTTGGGAGGAATATTATATAAACTATTAAATCCTATTAGAAATGTATTATTGATATGTTGAAGCTAACTACTTATACTTTATATATTTATATTCATTTCCGGCTTTCAATGGACAATTATCACCGTCCAGATTCCCAGTATGTAACAAGTTTTAACAATCATCTTCTCCACCTCTGATTAAATTTGGTGCATTGACGAAAAAATGTTAATACTGCACAAGCAATGAACAAAAAATAAATGAATTATTTCAAACTTTGAAGGACTATAATTTCACTGTTTAATGTTATGACCAAAAGGTGTTTATAAGATTAATTAGATAATTTTATCTTGTTTTAGTATTTAGAAACAAACAAGATATATATATATAACTACTATATTTTTCAGAGAATTGAACATAGCAAAAGAGTTTGCTTAGCACGCATCTGTAAAGAACCAGTAACAAACTTGTAAATTTCGGAACAGTACATAGGAAGAAGAATTCAAAGCTACAACAACCACTAAATCGCATTCTACTACAAATTAGTACCCCATGGAGATACAAGGGAACAATAAAAAATATACAAGGCCATTTGCGCAAGAAAAAAAAAATATTTAAAATATACAGATAAAGAAACTCAGCAATTGCAGCCACCCAGCCGAAATGGGATTCATTTTAAACAGCATATGAGAATGAGAAAACAGCTCCATGCTGCCAATTTTGACAGATCAAAAATTTTAGAGAAAGAGACACCTGTAGCCATGGATAACCAGTAGCTCTTGCTGGCCATGAGAGCTGCTGAAACCCACACCAACGCACTTTTCCACATGCGTTGGAAGGATTTGCATGGACAAAGGAATGGTTATCTACAGCCAAATAAGTCGCGACTGCACCATCACAAGGCTTCCCTGTCTCTATGGTGTCCAGATCCAAATGGTGCAACCAAGATCCTGAATACTGTGGAAGTTCATATATAAATGGATTTTACATCATTTGGCCCAAAGCTAACAGAACAAGTCGGGCACTTGCGATGACGACTTTCAATGGTTTTCTGAACGCATTGGCTACAGAATAAATGGTAGCATTTTGCAATCACAACCTGAGCCATCCAATGAAAGGCGTCATTTAGGTTTGAAGTAATTCTTTTAAAAATCGGACAAGAAAAAAAAAATCAAGATTCAATGGTTCAACCAAAGATAGAACGAAATGATGAAATAAAAATAAAAATTTTATTTATATATTATTTAAATAAAATAATAATGATGCAAATATCTGATAAAAAATAAAGATAATTAAAGTATAAAATATTTTACATATACAAAAGGATATCTTAAATAATTTTAAATTTAAACATTATATAAATATGCAAATGACTAACACCTTTTTTTAGCATAAGCAAAATTTAGATGTGCAAATGACAGAGATCTGAATAAATTGAGAGTCTGAGTAGTTGAGAATTAGAGTTTAAAATATGAAATAATTTTATTTAGTTAGAATCCTTCATTTCCATCCATCTGATTAAAAAAACAACAATAAATTGACCAAATAGGAACATGAAAGTTCTTCAAAATCGAAACTGATTCACTAGTTCAACCACCAATTATGACCGATTCAATCCAGTTCTATGTAAAAACAGTTTGGCATTCGGACCGAATCAATTGTGGGACCAATTCACGGTTGAGCTGGTCAAATTGGCTCTTCCGTTTTGTATTCAAAACATTGGGCTACATATCAACCAATAGGATAATTGGCATATCCAAAAGACAGCTTGATATGGATGCCTGAGAAAAGAATTTAATTTTCTTACATAGATACTAATTGATGTAAAAAGACACCATGAAGAAACTTAGGCTAAACTTGCGTAAGACAAAGAAGTAGCAACACGCTTTCCTTAACATTCAAGTCTCACAGTGAGCAGACAAAGGTATTGAATGCATCAACAACGCTTGAACCACCAAAAAGCAAATATCATCCCAGACCCAAATCAAAAGTTCAACGAAGGTAGAAAAAACTCTAGTAAGCTATAAAAGATTCAATGGATGCTAGGGTCTTCAAACTCCAACTAGATCAAAGTTCAACAAATATGGAGGTCTTCAAATTTCAGTGGGATCAAAGATCGACAAACACAGAATGTGATAGACTTTAATGACCTTAGTATCCTAAATGAAAATAAAGATCTTTATTTTTATTGGTGCATTAGTAAAACCGAAGTTATAGAGGAAAATTAAGTGTGGAAAAGCTGCTGTACCTGATGATATTCCAATAGATGTGTGGATATGCTTAGGAGATGAATGAATTTGTTGGCCAACTAAATGTTTTAATATAATTTTGAAAAATAAAAATATATTAGATGAGTGGAGAATGAGTGTTTGATTACTATTTTTAAGAATAAGGGTTATGCACAAGATTGCGCGAATTATAGAGGAATTAAGTTAATGTGTCATACTTTAAAACTATGAAAAAGAGTTATGGAGCATAGGTCGCGGCGTGATACTAATGTTTCTCAAAATCAAATTGGATTTATGTCAAGTAGATCTACTATGGAAGCTATACATTTATTAAGAGGTTTGATGGAAAAGTACAGAGAGAATAACAAGGATCTACATATGATATTTATTGATTTAGAAAAAGCATATGATAAAGTTCCAAGAGAAGTACTATGAAGAGATCTAGAAAAGAAAGGGGTTAATAATGCTTATATTCAATTCATTAAGGATATGTATGCAGGAATTGTTACTTGTGTTCAAACACAAGGTGGTTTGACCAAGTATTTTCCTATTTCAGATGGATTACATCACGGATCATCCTTAAGCCCATATCATTTTGCTTTGGTCATGGATGTTCTCATTAGACATTTGCAAGAGGTTGTACCCTGTTGTATGCTTTTTGTTGATGATATTCTTCTTGTCGATAAGACTAGAGAGAGAGTTGAAGGTAAACTTGAATTATGGAGGTCAACCTTAAAATCTAAAGGTTTTCTTTTGAGTAGATCTAAAATTGAATATACATAATGTAATTTTAGTAGTAATAAATCTAGTGGAGAAATTGTGACTTTGGGTGATCAAGTTATTAATAAGAGTACACACTTTAGATATCTTAGGTCTATTGTGCAGAGTGATGGTGAACTAGATGGGATATTATTAGTAGAATTCATGTTGGATGGTTGAAGTGGAAGAATGCACCGGGCTTGTTGTGTGACAAAAAGGCCTCCTCAAACTTAAGGAAAAATTTTACAAGGTGGTGAGACCTACAATGCTTTATGGTGCATAATGTTGGCCATTAAAAGAGAAGCATAATATTAAGTTAAGTGTTGCAGAGATGAGGATGCTTAGGTAGATGAGTGGCTACTCTTAGAGACAGGATACAAAATGAGCATATACCTAAAAAGGTTGGAGTAGCGCCAGTAGAAGATAAGATTAGAGAGTTTCCCCTTAAATGATTTGTTCGCATTAAACGGCAGCCTTTCGATGACCCAGTTAGGAAAGTAGATGTATTAGATTTTGCTTGTGTTAAGAAAGGCAAAGGTAGACCTAAAAATACTTTGTTAGAAAATATTAGAAATGACATTTCTTTATTAAAATTAAATGAGAATTTGAATCTTAACATAATACAATGAAGAAAAAGGATTCATGTAGCCGACCCCACGCAGTGTAATATAGGCGTGATATTCTTGTTGTTGTTGTTGAGCTCTCTGTTGAGGTGTTTGCACAAATTTTAAAAATGTTAGTCTCGACTAAAAATTATCAATTGGAATACCTTAGCGCAATTATTTTCAATGTTAAAGATTATAGTTTAGGGTTTTTAAATGCGTAAAATAACATGCAGTTCCATTTATACCTCAAAGGTGCATGTCTTTTTTAGACTTCAATTATACAGCATAAATGCATTTTTAGCCTAAATTCCATGAAAACCAAACAATAAGAAATAAAAAATGTAGGACATAAAAAATTTAAATCTAAAAGAGGTTATAAAATAATAGGAACAAGGATAACGACAACATTCTACAATGAAAAAAAGATATAAACAAGGGAAAAAAATGATGATAACTTGATTCCATTCAACCTAGTATTTCACATGTACTAAGCAAGATCAAGGCAATACGTCGACTCAATGCCCAAAACCTTAGGAAATAGGTGTCACTCTAAATCGTTCACTAAAGAAAAGTAAGACTTTGCAAAATAGTTAATATTAATTTAGATTTTGCAGACAGCTTCAGCAAAGTATAAAATGATAATCATCATATTATATTTATCAAGTTAAATGATACATTTTAAGTTTCATCACATTTAAAATTCTCAAACATTGCTTAATCGATTATGTTAAATTTAAAACACAAAAGAAATGTAAAATAGCCTAAATAATCAATGCAACTAAATTTGTAGCATGCATAATCTAGAAATTATTTAACTTGGCTACTCCCTATTCCATAATCATCCATCAATCTCTAGTTCCTCTCACTGGATTAGCAGCCTGACCTTCATCTCTTCCTCTATCTCATCATAGTCATCGCTTCATTCAAAAGATTTATTATTTATTTCTCTAGAACTTGTGGCTCTTGCACCTACGATTGACAAATGTGCATCATTATTTTCCCAACTTCTATTGTGCTTTCCACATCACCCATATCCAATTGTAATTATCAAAAGCAAACTCATCTCATGAACTAACTTTTTCCCTGATGTGCAACATTAATCTCCTTACTTCTATTGTGCTTTTCACGTCACCCATATCCAATTGTAATTCTCAAAGGCAAACTCATCTTTGCGTTATATGTATTAGCACCCATATATCCAATCATGATAAAGGCTTGCTCCAGCATACAACGCCTAATTGATATTGCTCACCTAATAGATGTGTGAGACAGTATAATAGCAACTCGCTCTACCTCCGAGCTTGGTGAGTCAACTTTAACTACAATAATTTAACCTAAATTGTAATTAATATGTCAAATAATATGTAAAGAAAATCTAAATTCTGAATTATAAATAATTGTTTTCCTTTTTTAGTATAAATCAACAAAGAAACCTCAAGTCGGCCACGTGATGCAAAATGTTGTTCAAGCTCCTGAGAAATTAGGGTGCTTGCGCTAAATAAATAAGTATATAACTTAACAATACAAGCACTCCGATGTACAAACAATGGCAATGACAATGTTCTTGAAAGTACGCTAATCTCTAATGGTAAAGCTTACCTCTTTCTGATGATCATGGCAAATACGACACTTGAGAATCCCCTTGTATTCCCTTATCTCTTGGCGAAGCTTTTCCAATAAGACTGAGCCATCAGTTTGTTGCCTAAGCATTGTAGCTTTTATTGTCATTGCTTCTAGTCCCTCATATATTCTCTTCTTGTTGAACCTAATAAATTCAACAAACATTCATTAAGAATAGGCATATACTTCAATGATACAATAATTGAAAAGGTAATTACCTCTCCCTCTCTAGTTCAATTAAAAGTTCTGTGACCTCTGATCTGCTTTTCATGGCTTGTATTTGTATTTCATTCATAGACTGCCTCAACGACTGAGATTCACTCTGTACATCAGCTAGTCTCCTTTGTGCATTACCCAAAACAATAGAACTTTGGCATCCATCTTCAATCTGCTTTGTAACCAGATCTAACCTAACTCTCAACTGCAAAAAAATGCAAGGCCAAGTAACTTCTGTGTATTCATTTTTGTGCTGATTCCCAAGAATTTACCTGCTCATCAAATCGTGTGGCTTTCAGGTCATGAAGATCAATCAATAAGTTGGCTTCCTGAAGCTTTTTATCCAACAATTTTATTTCACTACAAACACCATCATGCATCTGCCTTGCTTTTACACCCTCCATCACAAGCTAAACGAGAAAAGTAATGAGTTCATATGAACTAGGAAATATTACCAAAAGAAGGCAGACAGGTTGTTGAATAAAATACAATGTAAAAAAGATCAAATGAACCAGATGGCCGCACATAACAAATAGGCCTAACTCACAGACATACACAAAGTAATCATCTAACACAATCACTCATATGATGTCTTCAAGGAAAGAAAAATCCAATGAATGCCTAGGTAGACAACAAAAAACAATTCATCATATATTCTTTCAGAGGCAATAGAAAGAAACCTATCAAATGCAATTTACTCTTAACTTGTAGATTTACTCATAACTGGTCATTTTACACTATCTTTTGGCTATATTCTCTCACAAGAGGTCAAAGACATTGAGACACACCATGTAGACATTAAAACTTTACTTTCTCTAGCCATTACATATTACACAATTCTATGAATTTACCTAGATAAATGGGTTCCCAATCAAATGGCCTTCATTAAGTTTCCAAGAGTTATGTAAAAAATATCCAAAGAAAGAAACTGTTAACCAAGTTAAAATACTTCAAACTAAAATAAATATTTTATAATTGTGAAAATCATTAAATCATTTTGCCAAGAATTCCACATATGTTCCTTGTACCTTGACGATTTCAAGAACATTAGGATGCCAGTAGAACAATATGCCAGTTAGCAGCTCCAATACTGAAATAGAATATATCAAGTTATCTAGCATAATGAACAACCACACACCTAACAAGATAAAAGCAAGAATTATTTTTTGCTTGTTTACTTCTAGAAGCATTTTTTCTCCATAGGTTACCCAACCTTCGATGCCATTGTCTCTGCAGTTCTGGCCAAGAGGCTACTATGAAGGGGTGGTAAACAGAGCTTGATGGATGGATATTATTATGTCCATGGATCACGGTTTTGAACTCACAAGAAATTGGACCTAGGCACCCAAAAAAACAAATTAACAGCTGTCCAGTCCTTTAACCTGTAGCTTTTAAGTTGATAAGCTAGCAATGTTTTGGAAAGGAAGAGTTTTGATGGAGCCAAATAAACACAAATCTATGGCATGAATCAAATTTTAAACTATTTTCCACCCTAATAAAATATGTGCATTTTGCTCAAGTGTCAGAGATAATTCAATGAAAGGATAGAAGGGTTTCCCAAAGGAGTCTCTAAGTGTTTTAATTGGTGAAGTTACTCAGATGGATTCTAAACATTCATAGTCTGACAATTAAGGTAACGTTGAGATTCAAAGATGGCCTATTCATACCCAAAGGAATGTCAGAAACTTGCTAACCAGATTACAACTTAAACTCAGTACATTGAATGCATGAAAGAATTGGACTTAGATAAACTTCATCATGGGTCCAAGTCAAATTAGATAAAAACACACAGGAATTTTTTTTTTTTTTTTTTTTGAGTAAGGCGGGAGATAAAAAATAGAAATAATAGTTTTTTGAGGAGGTCACATGCCCCCTACAATTCATATATATATATAACCGAAATGTACAATTTCTGAACCTACAATTACTTTAACCTCCTTCAAAACTTATGGGTTCAAAGGTGCATAAAACTTCAAAGACAATATTTTCCTAGGCCTAGATTTGCAGTACACCAAATACTAAGATTCATAACAGGAAATGGAAATTGGAGATAGTATTATCACTGTAAACAATCAGATATTAAAGATCTAGCATCTTTAAGGTGTAAGGCCTACAACAATACAAGGTAGAAACAAAAGAACTTAACCATAACACCCTGCACAATGGGTGTCTGAATACTACATTTGTTCCATGCAGATATTGCTGTAATGCCAGTACATATACATAAAGGAAAATTAAACAAGTGTAAAACTATCACATTCAATTATGAAGCTAAATCACGCAAAGCAATGAAAATGGCAATGAAGCATAAATACTAAGGCATACAATACAAATAACAAGAATTTTGAAATTTTGAAGGCATAAAATACAAATACAAGCATGAAAGAGACAAAAAAAATTACATTAATGATTATAAGCATTTCTGATTTTCAGAAAATATATTAAAGTCAAGAATAAAGACAGTAATGTTTGACGTAAACTACAACGATCAATTAGAACAAGGAAAAATAAAGAACAAGTAGAATGATGCACCGATGTCAAAACAATTATACTAACGCGTAACTAACGAGGAGTAAATAAGAAATTCAAGCACCTCGTTATAACCAAAGACTGGAAAACAAAGTACAACAGAACCATATGAAAACAATTTGTACTTAGAGGCGAGATTTTTTTTTTTTTTTTTTTTTTGCTTCTTTGGCTTATTAGTAAGTGCTTTTTTACTGAGAGGCATTGCAAGCACTCCATTTTTTTCATAACGTTTTATCAATGATAGAGGCTTCTAGAGGTTCATAAGTTATAGTTTAACATATTATCTTATATTTAAAGTATAGGATCAAAACTAATTGTATCAAGAATGCATTTTTTTCAATTGCAGGAATATTAAGCAATCCCAATATGGCAAGTTATAGTTCATATACTTCCATGAGGATATGAGCTTAGTGTAAAAATCATGCAAAGTGCGATCCCAGTCCTCTCCATTATTACCCTCACCCATTTCCTGCATCTTTATGCAAGTTGGGAAATTTCGTGTCACATGTACCAATTTCATTTGGAGTTATGGCTAGGCTCATCATGCGTACTGCCACTTAAATGCTCCTCAAGTAATTCATTTTTTTCCTATGATACGCTTACATTTCATAATAATTGTATGCAATGTAGACATGGGTACTAACCCGATACATGCACTTGCACAACATGTATCAAACGCACCATATGCATGTCCAATTTAATGAAATAAAAAAAAAATAACATGCCCATGTCAAGAATAATAAACTTTAATTTTGAAATGTATTACATAAATAGCTTATCGCATTTTTTTCATTTTAAAATATATTGCATATATAATTTAATAGCTACTTACTGATTTTATTTTCTTCTTGATGCTCTATTTTCCAATATTTTAAAAATATTTATTTATTTTTAAAAATAAAAACAATTTTCTCTGACTTCAAACTAATAATTTATAATACCATTGATGTAGACAAAAGGGGGGGTCAACTCATGTCAAAAATAATTAGATTTTTGGCTTCCCTTAGTCTACTAGCTCAATCAAAATTGAGCTGAAATTTTAGATCATTTATGAGCTGGTCTTTAGTTCACTTATTGAACTAAGGGTTAGCTCATTATTAGCTATGATTTTAGCTCATAGTTATCTTTTTATTAAATGTATTTTTATGTTTTTAATTATGTAGGTCTCTTGGAATTCCAAACCGGCTTTTGGAATTTCAAGAAATGTCTTTTCCCATGAGGTGGCTCCTTGGCTTCCTCCATGGCCTTTAGTATTTTGTGCATTTGCCCGCTTGGATTCCGGCCGGCTGCTGGTTTTCCCGTGCCTAGGCTCTTTCCCGTGACTGTGGCGCCTTGGTTCCGTGCGGCCTCCTTGGCTCCCGCGGTTGTCCCTTCGGTTCCTTGGCTTGGGATGTTTTTTCATGCAAAGCATTAGTGTTTTAATTAATTGTAATGTTTAGAATTCCTATGGGAATTTATTAGGAGTCTTTTTGTATTCCCCTTTCATACCTATATATATATAGGGGGTATTGTATTGTTTTAAAAAAGTATTGAAATGTGATTTTTAGAAAAGCTATAACCTACGGGTTTGCTTAGGAAATCCTGCGGGCTCTTTCCACCCTTCTTTCTCATCCCCTCCGGAAATCCTGCGGGCTCTTTCCAACCTTTCTTCTCGGGCTTCTAACCTCTTTCGTCTCTCCGCAAGTGCTACTCCACCTGTATCCTTCTTCTCTAAGTGAAGCAACTTTAGGGTGTCTTTTTATTTTATTTGGAGCAAAAAATGAAAAAAGACAGAAGAAAGCAAACCGGAAGAAATTGAAGATCCTATGGATAGGTGAATTCCATCAAAGTCAGCAAATCCTCTGTAGTATGAACTGTACAAGCTTCAAGTATGGATGCATCTACGTATAGAAAGGTACATGAAGAAGAAGCAACGTTTACAAGATCAATTCCTGAAAGAGCGAGATGAGATCCTGCAGAAATATGAAGATAAGATCAATGAATTTGATGCGACGCCTTTGCCTCCTCAAAAGAAACCAAAGCTAACTCATCGGGAGATGAGTTCTTCAAGAAGGGGAGAATCTGATATAGACAAAGGGGGGGTCAACTCATGTAAAAAATAATTAGATTTTTTGGCTTCCCTTGAGTCTACTAGCTCAATCAAAATTGAGCTGAAATTTTAGCTCATTTATGAGCTGGTCTTTAGTTCACTTATTGAACTAAGGGTTAGCTCATTATTAGCTATGATTTTAGCTCATAGTTATCTTATATTAAATGTTCTTTTTATGTTTTTTACGTTAGTAATCATGTTTGTCTCTTGGAATTCCAAACCGGCCTTTGGAATTCCAAGATTTACTTTTCCCATGAGGTGGCTCCTTGGCTTCCTCCATGGCCTTTAGTATTTTGTGCATTTGCCCCCTTGGATTCCGACCGGCTGCTGGTTTTCCCGTGCCTGGGCTCTTTCCCGTGACTGTGGCGCCTTGGATCCGTGCGGCCTCCTTGGCTCCCGCGGTTGTCCCTTCGGTTCCTTGGCTTGGGATGTTTTTTTCATGCAAAGCATTAGTGTTTTAATTAATTGTAATGTTTAGAATTCCTATGGGAATTTATTAGGAGTCTTTTTGTATTCCCCTTTCATACCTATATATATGGGGGGTATTGTATTGTTTTAAAAAAGTTATGAAATGTGATTTTTAGAAAAGCTATAACCTGCGGGTTTGCTTAGGAAATCCTGCGGGCGCTTTCCACCCTTCTTTCTCATCCCCTCCGGAAATCCTGCGAGCTCTTTCCAACCTTTCTTCTCGGGCTTCTAACCTCTTTCGTCTCTCCACAAGTACCACTCCACCTGTATCCCTCTTTTCTAAGTGAAGCAACTTTAAGGTGTCTTTGATTTTCGATTCGAGTTTGTTAGATCGTCGTTTGTAGTCTTTTAATTTCTTTTTTTACATTTTATTTGAAATGTAAGAGTTTGTTCGTCCTTTTCAAGTCCTTTAATCATTTTCGTCGGTAGAAGTCCAGTCTCTTTACTTGTGGGCGAAGGAAATAGGCACCCCTATATTTTTTGCCCGCATCAACCATGTAAAAAAAACCAACAAGGCACCATGGTGGGCAAGCTTTTGTTATGAACGCAAAGGGCTCAAGGGGTGGGGACTAGACTAAAAAAACAATGACATGGTGAGGATGCATACAAGATATTCATACTCAAGTTACTAATGTACATGTTTATGGGAACTATTAATGAATACATGTTCAATATAATAATGTTAGATGTTCATATGAACTATTAATGACCTCTCCATGGAGTAACATTTCCTCTCTCGAAGGAGGAACCTATAGGGTGAATAATGTCAGGGTCCAACAATAAGGCATCATCATCTAAAAATTACAATAACATGAGAAATCAAAGGAGCTCTACTCTTATCAAACAAGTGAGCAAACAAAATTTTTTTAGCATGCAATAGCTAAGCCCACAAATCATAAACAGCTTTTCAGACTTCTACAATTTCACCATAAAGAGTAAGGGCAAAGTATTAATGTTTATGAGAGATAATGATGGTGGAATGCATGAAAGTGAGGTGGTTGTTTCATTGTTTAAAATTGTGCAATATGAACCTCACCTCAGCACGATTCTAGTGAAAAGCGCCTCGAGTCTTATGCCTCGAGTTTTTTTTTATGAGGCTTTCGCCTCATCTTGGTTAAAGTCCTCCTTGATGCGTGCCTCGCCTCGCTCTATTTATGTATGTTTTTTATTTAAAACATAGCTAAATCCTATACGAAATCCTCAAAAAATCATGCCTTCTTAGCCCAAGCCACAACAACTTCCTCGACCTCTTGTCCAATGCCTTAGTCATACCCACCACCATTGTAGCCACTGTCTGGGATCACCTGAAAGCCACACTCACCACCATCTCCTTTAAAAATTTTGGAGTATTACTATTATCTTTATATTGATGACAAAAATTTATGAAAGAGGAAGATGACTGAACTAAATGAAGAAGCAGCAGATTTGGATGTATTAGACCCTAAAGGATGAGGTAGAGAAAAATCAAATTTTTATGACGACTCAAATAAAAATCACCATAGTAATGACAGTACATATCATTTATGAGTTGTTGCTAATTATTTCAATTTTCTTTAGTAATTAAATGTACATGAGTAAGGAACTGAGAAAGAAAAAATTTAGAGTTGAACTTGATGTTTTATGATATGTTTAAGCAATTCATATATTTTATGTTGTTTTACTTATATAATATTTGAATTTCAATTTTATTTCACATACTTTATTACTTACCACTTTACATCTTGTGCATTTTTAATTTCATATGTATATAAATTTGTTACTTCATAGTTTAATATGTCATTTCTTTAACATATTATTTGGGTATTATATAAAAAATCAATTTTAACTTTTATTTCTTACTTTACGCAATTTTTAGATTTTGAAACTTAGCCTCAAAATGCCTTGAGGCTTATGCCTTGCCTTGCGAATAAAAACGCCTCAATACCCAATTGCGCAATTTTAAACCTTGGGTCATTTGTGTGGAGCAATAAGGACACGAAGATGTGATTAAAAATAATCCATAAGCTCACTCTTCAAGAAGAAGCAATAAAAAGATACAACATATCCGTTAGCATTCAATATCAAGTATTTGATACTTGTTCCTTGGAGAAGTAAAAATCTAGCGTAATAATAAGTACTAGGAAAGTAAATAACCAGCCCCCATCTCTAGTGGTAGTAGCTTCACTTCCAAGAGAAAAATCTACTCTCAATAAAATAGTTTTCTCTTATCTTATTATTTCTAGGATTTTAATAGACTTCAGAGAAAAGCTATTATCAAGGTGGATTCACCAATAGTGAAAATCATGTCCAAAAGCTTGGATCTTCGTCACCAAGCTAGGAAGCAAGCAAGTATTTGGACCATACATGGGACAAAAGGTAAAGATAGTCATTTATTAGCTACCGGTAGCTGGTAGTGCAGGCTAATCATAAGGACCCAAAACAACAATTTAGCAAAAATGACAAGACCTAGTTTGTAAATTTTCAAATACCAAGAGCTATACACGCAGGCATAATAAATTAGGGAACCCTCCTCTTTAAACCTTGCAATTCTTTGCAAGCATTAATTTATGCCACAAATGCTAGGAAAATGATGTCAAAGTCAGTGAAGCATAGCGCACGTAAGACTATATTGTAGATAGCACATTTGTCTATAATATAGAATTCATACAAGAGCTTGCTGATAAATTGGCAACTCTTTCAACCATCTCCATCTCATGGAGGATTGTTAAAACTGTTCCAAGGATAATAGACAGGCAACTATCCAAGATAACAATACTAAATGAAACTTTCAAGAGTCACCTTAATGTTGTATTCATCCCTTTCCGTGATTTGCTGCAAGAGGTGTTGGTTCTTGGTTTGCATATCCTCATACGCTTGTCCAATACTCTGGATGTAATGGAAGATAGATATAAGTAAAATAAATTTCAATGCATAATAGTGTTCCAAAGAGGGCGTCCCTAGAAAAATGGTTTTGTCAACATTATAACTTAGAAGTTGGGGAGTTCAGTAAAGGCCTCTAAAAGGGAAGAGGTTGATACTAAATACAACCCCCTCTCCAAAGACCATCCATTAACAGAAAGCCTCATGCGCTAGATCCACCCTTTCAATTAGTGCAGCACAAATAAATTGATATATGCATAAATGGGAAAGTAACCTCGATCTCAGAAAGATAGGCTTCACCCTCCTCATGCTTGGAATTTAACATTTCGGATGACTTTGATACATCACTGTTAATAAATTAAAAAAATAAATAAATAAAGGTCTCCACAATAGATCGCCTAGTTGAGAATTATGAAAGCTTGTTAAAACAGGGGCATGCAACAAAGAAAACATCATATTTTTCAAAAGAAAATAAAAAAAACTTGTAATCTACCTTATAACAAATTCCAATCTCTGTCGTAAATCGGCAATCTCAGCCTCAGCAGTGGCAAGCCTTTGTTGAGATATTGCTTCAGCTTCAATAGCAGTTTTTACACGGCCTTCCAAGTTATGCTCATCTAGGAAAGATTTAAGGCTTTGAACCTGAGCCCATGCCTTATACTCCATGTCACGAGACTCCAAAACATTCCTAAATAGGGGAAAAATGTTTCAATTGGTTGACAATCACTGTTATACGTTACATCTCTGCACTAAGTCATAATAAATACTTTCAACAAAGTGGTATGTTTCTCTAATTAAAACAGAAACCCTGTAAGCTATGACGCCAAAACTTTAAAGGCCTTCAAATTAAAAAAAAAAAAACATTTCACACAAATTTTTCATACGTGGCCTATATGAAATATACTTGAAAACTTGAGTGACCTAAGGGCAACAATTTTTCAACTAATGGAGCGAATTATTTATGAAAAATTTAAGGGATCTAGATCTAATTTACCCATGAAATGGTCATGAAACACTTTATAACGTAAAAAGCATCATCAGTAGATGTTGATAATAACTTGGAAAAAGTTTCAAAAACCAAAAATGTATTCCATATATCAAACATCTCCTTAGCCCAAAGCAATAAGCTATACAGCTCAGTAACATGTTCCCTAATTTTCAGAATGAGTTGCCATATGTTCGAGTCTGAAGAAGGCAACCTTAAGATGAATGTTCTTTGGCTACGACATGGAATTTTATTTGCATCTGGTCTTATGCCAGCATCTGGTCTTATGCCATCCTTATTTATAATTGTTCTCACACCCGACTTAATTGTAACTGACCTTTTGCTCTACTAGTATTTAATTTGAATTTTGGTATAGATTTTTATCCTAAAAAGAAATTCTTCTCAGCCCTCAATATTATCCATATATTTAGTAAAACAAAGACAAAAGAAATACAAAACCTAACAAGATTTTTCCACGTGCAAACTTACAAGCTCAGCAGATTTGCTTTAGACAGAATCTTTTTTTTCACAGAAAATAGTGATGTTTAACAAGTACAAAAGCTTAGGTACTAGCCTAATAAAACCATTTAAGAAATCATGAAAGTAAATAAAAAGGAAAGCATCTTTTTTAAGTAACGCAAAGCTCATCCAGTTCCAAAATTGTTTTCTTTGGTAAAAACGAAAATTTGACCACAATTAATTCTTATGCAATCTGAAATACGAATGCATCTCGAACAAAAGAGCTTATAGCTTAAAAGAAAAAATAAATGCTACAAGCACAAACTAGAGATCTGGAAAGGAATAAATTTATACCTAGAATCAGTTGATTCACGGCGATACATCTCCAAAATAAGTCGCAACATCTGTTCGCTCTCTCTTAAATCTCCAACCTACACAAAGAAATGTGTTAAGTATGATATAATATTTTGAATGAAAGAGCATATGTTTTAGACAGAGTATATACAGTAAGTAACCTTATAATAAATATATTCTTGATTAAGTTTACATAACAAAAAATGAGATAAGGGTTTTTAGTGGAAATAAGTCGACCACTTACAAAAACATAAGTAACATAAGTGTAGAAACATAGAAAGTAACAACATGAAAGGCATCCAGATGTTTACAAAATACAACTCAAAGAAAATAGAGTCTGGGTTTATAATTTTATATTCAACCTCGGGTAATTAAGCCAAGTATCAATCTCAACAAATACAAATTATCAATATCAACCATAACCCAAGCAAATCCATTTCCTGAGATACCCAAATCGGCACAGGCCAACCAATGATCAATGCATGAAGTTCATGATCAATCTATTGGATATAAAGAAATGTTTTACAGAAAGAAATCATTAGATATTCAGAATGTAAATACAAAAGTCCAAAGTGCTAGATAGGGAATGATTCCATACCATGTAGATAATAAGACTTTTTTTCATTTCATTTGCAACAAAATTGCTTCCCAGCAGATCTTCCTACGATTTTGCAAATTAAGTTCATTTTACATTGACTTGATAATAGATCAAGTGGTTCATCAATCCATTGTTTCATATAATTTGATGAGCATGCAAAATATTTCGCATTGAATGGCAAATTAAAATAAAATGACTTAAAACAGTACAAAATGAAGAAAGAAAAAAAGTTGGTGCTTCTTTAATTCAGCTTATTTTAAGACAAACTTTAAACATCCTAGTAACCAAAGGAAAAAAAAATCAAATAAACAATTCCCATAGTAGCTAAAGTGATATGGGAATCATTCTTGTTTCTAACTTACTAGAGAGGTCTTCAGTAAACCAGCATCCATGAAAGCACATGCAACAGATGAAATAACCACGGTTTCTCATCCTTCCCCCAAAATGGAAAGGGATGACACTGTAGGTTGGTGAGTTGTTTGCTGAACTGATGATTCTAGATTATTTCCAAGGCCATAAGGGCCATATGGACTAGATGTAACCGCCACTTTCACTACCTCACTGCCACTTTCACTACCTCACTATTACTTGTTTCTGAGTTTCAACTGCTGGTTTTTCGATAGCATAGTCAAGGCTTTTCGAAAATCAAGGCAGCCATCCAAGCAGTTGGTGGCATTTCAATAATTTTGAACCTTTATGGCTTAGTTAGAATGTAATTATTATACAAATAAATGACTCAAATGATTCAAGCTACTGGGGACATAGCCTATGCATTGTTTGGTATGTATTTTATTCTCAAATTAGCAATGCACCTAATATGAAAGTCTGCAATTGTATTCCAATTGTGGGTTGAATGCATGGTGCCTAATTTTCGGAAATTAAATTTGCACCACCTATCATTCGACAGCTGCTGGTTTTGAATTAGGATATATCTTAGGAAAAGACTTATTCAAAAATTCTTTTTATGCATTTAACCATTCCTATCTTGGATATATTTTTGTTGCATCAGTTTGTATATGTTGTAATCAGAAGTTTGAGAGGAGAAAACCATATTTCATTACTCAATTTCTTCCCTATTTATAGATCTATACATGATATCTAAATAAAGAAACAAATATTTGCAGATTCATGCATAATAGCCATAATACATTCATTCCTAAATCAGCTTCTTCATTTTGGAAAGGAATCAATATGATTCTACGTGATTATTGCGAGCTTCCCACGGATCGCTCTTTGCGGTCGTCAGATCTCCTTCGAGAGGGAGCGGTTGGGATTTTAACACTCCCCCTCAAGCTAGGAGGTATGGATCTGTTATTCCTAGCTTGGCTATCATATTGAGAAAGGTAGAGTTATCTAAGCCTTTGGTAAGGATATCTGTGAGCTGATCTTTTGATGACACATGATTGATATATACAAGACCACTGTCTAACTTTTCCTTTATAAAATGTCTGTCAACTTCTATGTGCTTGGTATTGTCATGTTGGACTGAATTGTGAGTTATGTTGATTGTTGATTTATTGTCACAATGCAATTTTATAGGTTCGTCCCACTTGATCCTTAGATCTTCTAGAATTATCTTGATCCATAGTACTTCACATATTCCCAGGGCCATAACCCTATATTCTGTTTCTGCACTAGATCTTACCACGACATTCTGTTTTTTTCGCTTCTCCATGTAATTAGGTTTCCTACAAGAAATTTGTAATACCCTGAAGTAGATCTTATGTCTATTGGTGATCCTGAATAGTCAGCATCATTGTATACTTTTAGGGTTATTCTATGGTCTCTTCTAAAGATAATCCCTTTTCTTGGGTTACACTTAAGGTAGTGCAGTATTATGTATGCTGCTTGCATATGAGTTTGTTTTAGATTTTGCATAAACTGACTGACCATACTTACAGCAAATGTTATATCTGATCTTGTGTGGGAAAGGTATATCAGCTTTCCCACAAGTCTCTGATAAGCCCCTTTATCTACATCTAGATCTTCTTTTGCTTCTCCCAATTTGAGATTCGTTTCTACAGGTGTTGGTGCTAGCTTACATGCTAGTTTTCCTGTTTCCTTTAGAAGATCTTTAATGTACTTTTATTGTGAGATGAAGATTCCTTTGCTGGAATGAGCTACTTCAATTCTAAGAAAGTATTTTAGCCTACCAAGTTTTTTTAAATCAAATTTCTTGATAAGATTTTTCATTAGACTTTCTTTCTCTTTTTTATCAATCCCAATCAAGATAATATCATCCACATAAACTAATAGTATTGTGACTTCTCTTGAATTTGTGTGTTTAAAGAAGAGTGTATGGTCCTCTTGACTTTGTCGATACCCATTAAGAAGCATGAATTTCAAGAATCTTACAAATCATGTCCAAGGTGATTGTTTTAGCCCATATAGGGCCTTCCTTAACCTGCATACTTTGTCACTTCCAGATTTTTTTCTTAAATCCCGGTGGTATCTCCATAAATATCTCTTCCTCCAAGACCCCATGTAGGAATGCATTCTTTACATCTAGTTCTTCCAGGTGCCAGTTGTATTTAGCTGCTAGTGAAGTAGAATCCTAACAGTATTTATCTTGGCTACAGGTGCAAAAGTTTCCTGGTAGTCAATGCCATATGTTTGAGTATACCATTTTGCCACTAGTCTAGCCTTGTATCTTTTTAGTGTACCATCTGCTTTGTATTTTATCGAGAGCACCCATTTGCAGCCGACTGCTTTTTTTCCTATCGGTAGGTTGATGATTTCCCGTGCGTTGTTCTATTATAAGGCATACATTTCTTTTTTCATGGCATTTTTCCAATTCTCATCAGATAAGGCCTCATAAATAACATTAGGAATATGAATATCATCTAGCGTAACCAAGAATTTTTTATGCGGGGACAAAACATTATTGAAGGATATGGAGTTGGTTATAAGGTATAAGGGAGTTGGTGAATTTACCTTATTTTCATGAGATGGTTCAGATCCTTGGATCTGCTTTGGAGCACAGTTTGAACTTGTACGCCTGGAATAGACATTCCCAAATCTAAGAACAGTTTTGAATTCAGCTTCCCTATTCTAAATTTCAGGTGGATTAGTTTGATGTGGTGGGGAAAGGTTAAGAGGGGCAAGCATGCTTTCATCATCTTCCTTTGTTTTTGTCTCCCCCTGAAGATGAGGTTTAGTAAAGTAGGAATTATGTTCATCAAAAGTGACATTAATGGATACAAGTATTTTCTTTGTAGGGGGGTGATAGCACTTGTAACCTTTTTGGGTGGCAGAGTATCCGATAAAGATACATTTGAGTGCCCTTGGATCTAGTTTTCCTCTATTATGGTTGTGAATGTGAACATATGAAGCGCACATAAAGATTCTGGGAGTAAGGTTATCATGAGTTCGAATATCGGGGTAAAAAGTAGGACAAAATATCCATTGGAGCTTTCATTCCCAAGATTTTTAAAGATAGCCGGTTTATAAGGTAAGTGGCAGTTAGGAGGGGCTTCTCTCCATTAGGATTTTGGTATAGTGTGGTGGAGTAAGAAAGCGCGGGTGGAGGCTAGGAATTGGCCATTCTTTCTTTCTACAACCCCATTTTGTTGTGGGGTGTGAACGCAGGAGGATTCTTGGATGATACCTTCACTCTGAAAATAAGAGTATAGGGTTTGGTTGAAGTAGTCTTTAGCGTTGTCTAAATGAAATTTATTTATTTTTACCCCGAATTGATTTTGGATCATAATGTGAAAAATGGTAAGAATGGTGCCAACTTCAGATTTATTTTTGAGGAGATAGATCCAAGATACCCGAGTACAATCATCAATGAAAGATACAAACCAACGAGCCCAAAGATGTTGGCGATTTTTTAGGGTCCCCATATATCACTAAGAATGAGATAGAAGAGAGTATTGCATCTCTTATTTTTGTTTGGAAAAGATATTCTTTTTATGTTTGGCTAATTCACAAGTTTCACAATGAAAATGTTCATTTTCCAAATTATGAAAAAGTTATGATACATAGATTTCATTGGATGTCCTAATCAGAAGTAATTAAGCCAAATAGTAGATTTCTTATCAACAAGGGATAACATAGAATAACTATTTTTAGATTTGTTCAGCTCTTCCAAGTAGTACAGTTCACCTTTCTCCTTAGTAAGTCCAATGTTCTTCCTCGATCCCTAGTCCTAAAATAAGCAATAAGTAGGGTTAAATAGTGCTTGACAATTATGCTTACTGGTTAGTTTTTGTATGGATATAAGATTTGTGGATAATTGAGATACATGGAGCACATTTTTTAGAGTAATGGAAGGGGATAAAGGTATGTCTCATTGGCCTTCTACTATAGCAATAGAATCATCAACAATGATGATTTTCTTGTCACTTGAACAAGGATTATAATTAATGAAATGGGGGGTGGAGTTTGTCATGTGATATGTGGCTCCTGAGTCAATGATCCATATTTCTTTCAAATGATTTCTAGATGTACTTAATCTAGTGAATAAAGGAAACTTACCTGAAAGTGCAAGAGAGGAAGATGCAGGTGGTTTTTCAAGGGATACCAGGAGTTGCCTTAGCTTGTCAATGCCTTCTTTATTGAGTTCTTTGAAGTTGTTTGGTGTTTCTAGGTTATGCTGACTTATCGTGGTGTTGGCATATGATGTGTCTCTTTCTCACTTCTTTGATTCCACTCCTTACTTGGGGGCTTTCCATATATCTTCCAGCATGTTTCCTTCGTATGTCTTGACTTCTTGCAATAACTACACCAAAGTGAGTCTTTGTCTTCATATTTTGAGGAATTTTTATCTTTCTCCCTCCATAACGATTCTATGTTCATCACCATTGTTGAACTTTCAACGACCTTTAGCTCTAACATCACTCCTCGTCGGCTTTCTTCCGCGCGAATGAGAGAAATAGTTTCATTAAGTGATAGCGTCTCCTCTTTGCCGAGGATTTGGACTCTAACCTGATCAAATTCTACATTTAGTTCTACAAGAAAATCATAAATAGTATCTTTTCAATAAAGTTCTTTAGGATCGCAGCAACTTCCGGATATCTGGTGTTTATGCATCTGTAGTGATCAAGTTCTCGCCATAGATTTTGTAGAATTGTGGCATATTCCATCACGGTCTTGCTCCCTTGCATTGTGCTTCCTACTTTGACTTTAATTTCAAAAATTTGAGTCGCATCCTGAGCTTTAGAGAAGGTCGGTCTAGCAGCATCATACTTGTTAACGGCGAATGGCGCACCATGGCGCAAAGGTCCTATTTGAGCCATGGCGCATAGCAAACGGCGCGGCGCACGCCATTTTGAACATGGCGCAAATTATAAAAGAATTATAAAATAATAAGCATGAATATGAAATATCATTAAATTGAAAAATAAACTATCATAATAACAAGCAAACAATGACAATACAAATAAATAACAATCCAACATAATTTCAAGTCTAATAAATAGTCAATCTTCATACAACTAAAATATATTTAAATGAAAACAAATAGAATTAAGAAGATAATAATATGCAATCTAACATTTATCTTAATACCTATAATATATTTAAAAATTAGAAAATATATCTTCTTAAATATATATATATATATATATATATATATATATATATATATATATATATATATATATATATATATTTATATTTATAAATACATTAAGAAAATTTTAAAACAAATGGCGCGCGCTATTTTGCGCTGTGCGTCGTGCGCCATGGCACGCATGTTGCGCAAATAGTGTGTGCCATTTTGAATGTTTGCGCCGCGCCATACACATGGCGCCACGCCGTGCGCCATGGCGCGCGCTATTTTGCACCATTGACATCTATGAGCAGCATCACATATGTCCTTTGTAGTGAAAAGGAACATGAATGTATCGCTAATTTCTGGAGTCATTGAATTCCATAACCATGACTTAAACATGGAGACTGCTTCATCCCATGCCCATAAATTAGGATCTCCTTCTCTTGGCCCTCCTCCGAGAAGGTGGTGTATTTTTCTTTTCCCCTTTAAGTAGGTCTTCACAAATTGAGACCATTTTAGGTAGTTTTTCCCATTGAGACGATAGGAAGATTGCATGCTTTGCAGGTCATCTTGTCATTGGTCTACCATAGACTCAATTTGGTCCATGCTTTGAAATGAATTTTTTTAGACATTGTTGTATTATAACAACGATAAAAACTGATCTTATGTCAGCAATGAAGGCTGATTTTTAGGGATTTAATCAAGGCTCGCGCAAATAGCAGTAATAAAGACTACTTTTAACAACAATGAAGTCGCACAGGTTCGAGACTCGTGTAATCAGGTCGCAAGCCCGATTAAATAAGGTCGCACAGGTTCAAGACTCGTGCAAATAGGAAGAGTGGCTTCGGCCTTTTCTTCTTCTACACGCATGAGTGGGGACGGAAAGGAGGTTCCGTCCCGCTACGTCTTCCGGCTCCATCCCACAAGCTTTGTTAAGGATTCGTCTTCCGGCTCCGTCAGCAAAGCTCAATCCGCAAAGCTCTGCCCTGCAGGATTTTCGCGGAAGCCCGCTTGGTTCTGTTCAGCTTTGTCTTCTCCGACTCCGTCTAGTTTCGCCGTCCGGTGTACCATAGATTGATGTGATACTATGTGTGAATACAAGAATTGCAATTTAGGAGATTGATAAAAGTTATTAACTTCGCATACTAGCAATAAAGTCTAGCTTACTCAAGTTGAGTTAAAGAAGATGTAATGAAAGGTTAAGCCATAATAATTGATTACACTTGGAGATTACAAGAACTTGCAAAAGAACAACCGAAGATTTAAATAATGCAAATAGCCACTTATAACAAAGCCTTATGTTTAAAATATATATCATTCACCTCGAGATCCTTTAATCACTCTTGAAAGTGGAGGTTAGTGGAAGAGGATCGTAAGCACACTTAGAGATACCACTATTACACAAGTGATGCCAAGAGGACTCGTCGCCGGGGAAGAAGCAGGAGTTGGAGAAGCGGGTGGATGGCCATTGATGGTCCACTCGTAATCTAAGAATTGATCGTACAGGATGTCCACGAGATGGGGGAGGATTTGGTTCAAGTAATCTTCAACGGTGTCATCAAAACCAAACCCGACGTCGATGGTGATCGAACGATGTGGATGTCTCCGTGGGCGTCGAGTACGAATCCGTGATCAACTTCGGGATCCGCCATGCATCCTCGCCAAGGGTTGAAAGAACACCCAAAAGGAAGAAGAGGGAGGGAGGAGGTGGCGGCTTGGAGGAGGAAAAGGGTTGGCCGGTTTGAGGTCTAGAAGGGGAGTCGGCTAGGGTGGGAAGCCACGAGGAAAGTGCAGGAAATCTGAAAATATTCAGATTTTGGGAAGCTAGGGGAACGATTTAATTTGAAAATTCAAATCAATCCAAAGAGGGAGAGAGGGGCGGCAATGGGGAGAGATTTGGGGCTGATTTAGTGGGGATTAGGCATTAATTTTGGAGAGAGAAGAGGACCATAGAGGGCCCGGCCAAAATAGAGAAGAGGGGAGGGGATTCAATTTTGAGGAGGTGGGGCCCACTTGATTAATTAATAGATTTGAATAAAATCTGAAGTAATTTCAGATTTTAAACAAAAGGAAAGTTTCCTAATTTATGATTAAGCAATAAGGCAACTATTTGAATTTCAAATTGGAATTGAAATCCAATTAAGATGATTGCCTAAATTTAGGATATATTTTTGGAAAGTAAGTAATGCCTCTTAGGGAATTTGAATTTCAAATTCAAAAATCCAAGAGAGAGGGCAGGCGGGTAGAGAGGTGGAGAGGGAAAATTTGGGAAGAGGCCAGCGGCCGGGAAGGGGTTAGGGTGGTGGAGGCCGGCGGCTTGGGAGGTCCAAGGAGGCTGGCGACAAGATGATTTGAGGGAGGGGGGGGAGCTATGGCCGGAAAATCAAGGGGAAGATTTGGAAAATCTAGATGAAACCTCAAACCTCTTGCATCCCCTCTACTAGAACTCACAAAAAGATCTACAAGCTCCACCTCTTCAAGAACTCACAAAGAGATCTTGAAAGGTGACACGAACTCACAAAGAGATCAAAAGAGAAAAATTTCATTCATTCCAAAAACTAAAAACTTACATTGCATGAGGCCTCATATAAGTAGGCCAAAATAAAATAAAAAACAGAAATGACACAAATGCCCTCAGAGCTACATAAGTGACTCAATGCCCACAGGGGCAAACTAGGAAACAAGAAATAAAAGCATAAATAAAATGCCAATAAATCAGAAATAAAGGCTTTGGATCGTAGCCGTCGATCTGCGTCTCCGGCGATGGTACACGTCGAAATCTGATGTCCTCATCATTCTCACCTAGTGGGAGAAAGCACGACCCCGTCGATTAAGTGTCTCTAGAAGTCTCGTACCACTCCAGTAGGTCTGAGTCCAATCGTTGTAACTCATCTCGGTCGATCCATACGTTCTCCGTCTCCGGCTTTCCTGCCCATTGAACCAGATACCTTCGGCGACCACCGTCTTTAGTGGAAATGATTTCATCGCTAAGTATTGCCTCAAACCTCTCCGCAGTAGGTAAAGTGGGAATGTTTGGAAGTGGGGTAGGCTGGGGATCTCATCAGGGGGGGGCACACAAGGCTCATCATGTAATGGATTGGTGGGGTTAAACTCTAGACCCTCATAGGTTACAAGATCTTCAATGTTAAACGTGGGGCTAAAGTTAAAACATTCGGGAAGGTCTAGCACATAAGCATTACTGTTTATCTTGAAAATTATTTTGAAAGGTCCCGCACTTCTCGCATGTAATTTCTTAACGGTCCCTTGCGGGAACCGCTCCGGACGAATCCAAACCATCACAGAATCTCCCACTTCAAATTCTTTAAACCTTTTCTTGAGGTCCGCATTGAGTTTATATTTAGTATTGTTTAGTTCAATTCTTTTATTAATGTCTTTATGCAATTCTTGTAAATGCGATGCAAATGTAGATGCTGACTCGGATGCTCTAGACTTAGGACCCATGGGGATTAGATCTATAGGTTGCTTGGGTTTGTATCCGTACACAATTTCAGCTGGACTCAGGCCCGTGGTTCGGTTGACAGAATTGTTATAGGCAAATTCAGCAATAGGTAATTTAGAATCCCAGTCTCTAATATCACACCTACCAAAGTCCTTAAGAGATTTCCTAAGCTTCTGTTAAGTACCTCGGTTTGTCCATCGGTCTGGGGGTGGAAGGCTGTGGAGAACTGTAATTTTGTACCCATCTTGTGCCACAGTGTTTTCCAAAAATAACTCATAAATTTAACATCTCTATCAGACACGATGGTCTTAGATAGACCATGAAGTCTAACAATCTCATCAAAGTAAAGCTTAGCAACCCGGGAGGCATCAAAAGTTTTAGAACAGGGGAGAAAATGGGCCATCTTCGAGAACTGATCAATGACTACACAAACAGAATCGTGCTTCCTAACGGTCTTGGGCAATCCTAGTACGAAATCCATACTCACATCCTGCCAAGAGCAAATGGGCACGGGGAGTGGAGTGTAGAGGCCCGTGTTTTGCTTGCGTTGTTTGGCAAGCTGGCAGGTGTGACATCTCCTTAAAAGTTTACAAACATCGCGCTTAAGGCTGGGCCAATAGAATCAATTCTCTAGCACGGCAATAGTTTTGGATTGACCGAAGTGACCAGCTAAACCTCCTGCATGTAATTCCCATACTAGAAATTCCCGGAGAGAAGTGTTGGGGATACAGAGTTTTTGATACTTAAACAAGTACCCATCTTCCACCAAAAAATCAGTTATTATACGCTCACGTCCTGAAGTCAAAAGGGAATGAGTATCACTAAAATCAGGGCAGTCCTTATAGTCTTCTTTAAGTCGTTCAAATCCGATCACTTCAGTTCTCATTTCTCAGGTAATCATTAGACTTCTGCTAAGGGCATCCGCAGCTTTATTCACAGACCCGGCTTTATGTCTAATTATGTACGTGTACTCTTGTAAGAACTCGACCCAACGACTATGGCGGGCATTGAATTTCTTCTGCGAATTAATGTATCTCAAAGCTTCATGATCCGAGAATATCACAAATTCTTGAGGCAATAAGTAGTGTCTCAAGTATTTAAGGGACTGAATGATCGCATAGAATTCTTTGTCGTAGGTAGAATACCGTTAACGAATATCATTTAACTTCTCGTTAAAGTATGCAACAGGGTGTCCTTCTTGTTATAAAACTCCTCTTATACCAATACCAGATGCGTCACAGGTTACTTCAAAAACTTTAGAAAAATCAGGGAGACACATTACAGGGGCTTCAACCATTTTTCTCTTAATTTCCTCGAAAGCTTTAGTGGCGGCTAAAGTCCAATGAAATTCTCCTTTCTTTAAGCAGTCAGTTATCGGGGCCACTATGGTGCTGAAATTCTTAATAAATCTCCGATAGAAAGTGGTTAATCCATGAAAACTCCGAACATCTCTGATGTTCTTTGGTACAAGCCACTCGTTGATTGCTCTAACCTTTTCAGGGTCGGCTGAAATCCCTTAAGATGATATTATGAACCCGAGAAAAGTAACACTATCTATGAGGAACACACATTTCTTGGGGTTAGCATACAACTGTTCTTTCCTCAGAGTCTCGCAAACTTGTTTCAGATGATCTAAATGTTGGTCCACCGAGTTACTATAGATCAAAATATCATCAAAGTATACGACGACAAATTTTCCTAGGAAAGGTCAAAGGACATGCAAAATGGGGTCACAAAAAAATCTGAACAAAAGACATGTAAAATGGGTTTCTTTCTTGCAAGAGTACTCTTTTCATATCAAACATAAGACTGGGGTTTTGAATAAGTTTGTTGATGCTTTAAGTCAAAGATCTCACTTGTTGATAACTGTTTTTTCGACTGTTACTTCTTTTGATTTTCTGAAAGATATTTATAAGAATGATTCTGATTTTAAAAATATTTGGGCTTCTTGTCTTGCTTCTAGAACTGATCCTACTACTCAATTTGTTATACATCAAGGTTTTTTGTTTAAGGGAACTAGACTTTGCATATCTAAGAGTTTTTAAGAGAACAACTTGTGAAAGAATTGCATAGTGGAGGTTTGGGAGGACATTTTGGGCAAAGAAAAACAATTGCTTTAGATGAAGAAAAATATTTCTGGCCTCACATGAGAAAAGACATTGCTAAACTGGTTAAACAAAGTAAGGTATGTCAGGCTTTTAAAGGAACTACAAAAAATTCTAGTTTGTATACTCCTCTGCCTATTCCAAACAAACCTTGGGAGGATATTTCTATGGATTTCATTTTGGGTTTGCCGGTTACTTTTCGAAAATTTGACTCTGTTTTCGTAGTTGTGGATCGAATTAGTAAAATGGCACATTTTATTCCATGCAAGAAAACTTCTGATGCTTCTTACATCGCTGATTTGTTTTTCAAAGAAATTGTTCGTCTGTATGGTATTCCTCGTACTTTTACTTCTGATTGTGACACTAGATTTTTGAGTCATTTTTGGAGAACTTTGTGGGCAAAACTTGGAACTACTCTTTGGAGTTTTTCAAGAACCTATTGTTGGACAGTTTTTATGTGATCAAATATTTCAAAAGCTTCAGCACTAGTTTTTTTAGGTAAAGATAAGGAGTTTCTATCCAAAATGTGAGTAATAGGTTGCCCATAAATAATTTCAAATGGAGTTTTGCCAGTGAAACAATTAACAGAATTATTGTAAGCAAACTCAGTCTGAGGCAACACTAAATCCCATTGAGATGGTTTTTCTCAAGCAAGGCATCTTAATAAATTTCCAAAGCTTCTATTGACTACTTCAGTTTGCCCGTCAATTTGAGGATGATAGGCACTGCTAAATTGAAGAGTAGTTCCAAGTTCATGTGAGGAACCCGCTCTGACGGTTATCTGAGGATAGCATTATTTTACTTTCTTTGTTTCTTTGAAGTCTCTTCGTGTTTTCTTTGTCGAATTTTGAATGTTTTAGATAATTGCTACTATTTGAATAGAGTCTGGTTTGCGTTCTATCCATTGTTCTCCTTGTTTCAGTTTTCTTACACTTGTGCTTACATCAACTAAGGGCTTTATGTCCTTAATATTGCCTACTTAAAAACATAACTAGAATGGTTTATCTGGATCATCATCCGACTATTAAAACTTACATACGATTAGGACCAATCAAGAGCGGCCCTATTACTTGTTGTATCAGAAAACCATATGTATAATTATAGTGGTGCAACAATGCACCTACCCT
The DNA here is from genome assembly GCA_022539455.1 of Dendrobium nobile. NCBI lineage: Eukaryota > Viridiplantae > Streptophyta > Magnoliopsida > Asparagales > Orchidaceae > Dendrobium > Dendrobium nobile. The sequence continues at coordinate 26,571,961 of CM039730.1, forward strand.
CAAAAGCATGGAAAGCCATCAACTAGCACAAGAGGGTGATGAAAACTCTTTCACACATCCCCACACAACAATTTCCCAACACCTTAACCCCAATCCCCATGCAATATCAGCTATAAAATATACCATCACCTACAAATGCAGGACAAGATTAAATTTTCAAGCATTGTTTAAATGTGATTTTCTTTGTTTACTTATTTGAATGAAAAAAAAAATCGTTATTTTGCCAAGCATATAAAATATGTAAAACCACTTTAGTTTACTCACATTCTCAGATGTAGTAGGGTTTTGTGTTTATTAAGTGTTTAAGGTCATTTTATGTAATTGTACCAAGGCTCCTATGTAAAGGAGCTAGTTTATACATTTTAAAGATAATGAATATTTTGGAAGCTTTTTCTTATAATGTGACATGTCAAAATCTGTAGACTCTCTGCCATAATATGCGTTTTGAACCTTTTTGATGCATGCTAGAATAAATCTATATTGTAAGGATGAGGAAGAAGAACCTCACTGTGTCAAGTTTAGAATCCCTTTATCAATCTTTTTATCAACTCTTACATTTCCATTGTTTCATTATTTCTCCTCCTCCATCTTTTTGGTATAGACCAGTTTAACTCGAACTGAACTTGTTTCACGTCAAAAATTATTTTTATGATCCCCTTTTCATGTCATTTTGTTGTTATTTTTTATTTTTTTAATTAACCTCCAATTATAATGAAAATTTAAGGCAAACTAAATAGAGATAATACCAAAATAAAATCTAAGAAAAAAAAAAGCTAGCCTGATATTTTAAAAAAATGATACCTAACTTATTCCACCATTCTAAAATATCCCAGAACTACAATCATTACCATTTCTATTAAGTATTAATATCACCCTTCTTATCCCCCTTAATATTCTTATCATCCTCACCATTCTTAAGCAACTCCCCATAATACTCAATGCTCCTAGAACCAAATTCTAGCTATGCTCCTAATCTAATCTCAGACATTGTTTCTCTCAGAAAGTTCAACCAAGAAATCCACCAAAGGTTGCATGGATACTCCACATTCTTCTCCTTCGAGTGATGAAAACTTTGAAAATTTCTTGCAAAACATGAACAATTTATGTCTTATATTCATCAAAATCTTTTGAAACCACTTCCTTTAGTTTCCCTCAAAAATAAAGCGAAATAAATCTATAAAAATAATTTGATGATGAAAAACTTTCAGATGAGGCTGATAATATTAACCATCCTCTAAGCTTGAGATAGTTCATGACTCTAATGTCCCACAGTTTCTACCAACCAGCTTTTTCAATGATTAAATCACAGCCTGAGCATGTTACATAAGCAATAATCTAAGTTCCACAGGTTAAAGTTATGGTTCCACGAGCTCAACCATAAGTTTCTTAGATTGATGAAAAGATTGCACAGGTTGAAGACCTACATCCTATAACTCTTAAGATAATAAGGTTTGTGCAACATTTGTTAAATGTGCCATTGTATTCTACCTTTTTATTCAGGGTTCTATTGATGCACAAGTTGCAATCACTTCTTCCTTCTAGTTGCTGCTACATTTGAAGATTGATGCAATTCATTCATTAATTTACCCACACCGAGAACATCCATTAAACTCTTCAGGAAAAGAGTTATTTTTAATGAGGAACAACATTGTCCTAAAATGATAGCACTAAAGTCATAAGCTCAGTTTAAATGTTGTTTTATTTTTCTCTTATTTTATGTTAATGTAAAAGTCCTTCACATGACATCCTTACATTGTCATGTGAAGAGAGAAATGGAAAAGGACTTCAGTTTATTTGCACCTTAAGGTTCAGAAGGAATATGTTCTTTAAAATGTTTAGGGCCAGGCCATTTATGCAATTGAACGAAAGCTCCTCCTAAATATAGGATCTATTTTTTTTCATTTTCAAGCTAATGAATATTTTGAAAGCTTTTTATTTTTGTGGTTTCCATGTTTCTTGCTAGAAATAATAATTGTAGTGTACAATGATTGACAAGCAAATTCAATTGTGTGCTAGGTTTGAATACCCTTCATCAATTTTTTTTATCATATCAATTTTTTGTTATTATCTCTCTTTCATTTATAATAGAATTTATGTTTTTTTCTCCCATTCCTCGTCACTGATAACCTCCATATTAATGATAAAATTCATTCCAAGCTTCCACACTTGAATAGGTGGATGGCTTACTCTCATCTTGGTGAATTTTCCTCTCTTTATTATTATTCAGTATTTTGGATTCCTAATTGGGTAATTAATAAAATTTATTGTAAAAAAAAAAGAATTTCTTTTGGAAAGAAACTGTGATGTTAGAAGCTTGAAGTTAATCAGTTGGAAGAATATTGCATATCTAATAAATTGGAGGAAGAATATTAGTTGGAAGCGTCGCTCAATATTTCTTCTTAACGAAACAAAATATCAAAAACAACTTAATGAAACTCTAAGGTATATTTTCTTTGGAATTATCTTGATTATCTGAAAAAAGGTTTCTCTAACAGACTTAAGATGACAACGTGCTCTGGTTTGATATCATCTCTCGGCTTCTTCCAGCAGAGTAATACTTTCTTATCTTCGGTTTCCTAAGAAACCTATTAATTTGTATTTAGCTACTATTTAATCTAAGGGAGTTATGTTTCAATTTTTGCTCTTCTTTAATCTTTCTATAATTAGCTTTAACGTCTAACTTATCCTTCTATTTCAATGAGAAGAGGATCCCATCAGCTTTTCAATCAAAAAAAGAAAGCGAAGCCTTCCATACTAAAAGAGTAGAACTCCCCCAAATCTCGCCCTCCTTGGAAAATCCACATCAAGAGGAAATCAAGGTTGCATGTTTGTGACTTGTAACTTCAGCACATCGACAGCAATGGACTCTTATGACTTGTTACATCAACACATCACCAAATCATCCATCAACGTCAATTATGAATTTAGTTCATATTCAAGCAGAAGCATCTCCTCCCATACTCAATATCAAAGTCCCACCTTTTTTATTATATTCTATGGATCATTGACTATGAGTTTGGATTAGTTTCATGTTGGTATTATGTGATTATGCAACTTAAAGCTCCGTATTGTCGTAATTCAACCTATGTTTTCTTTTGATAGCTTAATGAAATTCAACGTATTACCCACTTGCATGAACCAAAAGTTATTTAACATGTTATTAATTAATAATTACCTGACTTTAGTAAAAATACTAAAACTTAGCTATTTTTTTATGGTTTCCTTTCATAGACTGCAAAAGTTTTACATTCATGAAATGCAACTTTAAATTGTGCATATCATCAAAACATTTCTCATTTCCATCAAAGATCGATATTATCACATGTATGATCAAAGACACCAACATTAGCTCGACCTAAATTTATACCAAAGCCTATTCAATATGGGGCAATGATCCTCTTTCTCATGAGAGGAAAAAATAGATTTAGAGGATTACATGAAAGGAAAATCCAAATTAGGATGTGCATTTGAGCCAAAACTTCAGCCTGAGTGTGAGTCCAAGCCTGGTCCACACAAACGGAGCACAAAACTAAAGACAATGCAGCTCATATCCACTAATATTGCTAGGTATCTTTTTAATTTTGCATTTAGTTGGCATCTTAATTTTATGCTATTTTTATTGTCATATTTCTACTTCCATCTCATAAGCATGGACATTTTCATCAAACACTTAATATTTGCACAAATGAAATTCTGAAAACTATAGTATTGGTGCAAACAGTTAATCATAGAAAAAAATACTCATCGAGTCAGGATCACTAATGTATTAAATGATTCATGTCATGATTATTCGACAAGTTTTATGCTGGTTGTCAACTACCTAACGCAACCCTCCACTTTTCTCATCCGGGACTTGGGATTGCAACGGCAAAATGACTAGAAATGAGCATATACATGAAAAGGTTGGAGTAACTCCAGTGGAAGATAAAATTAGATAGAGTCTCCTTAGATGGCTTGGTCGCAAAAAACGGCGGTCTTCCAATGACCCCATTAGGAAAGTAGATGTATTAGATTTGACTTATGTTAAGAAGGGAAGAGGTAGACCTAAAAAGACTTTGTTAGAAAATATTAGAAATGACCTTTTCTTTATTAGATTTAAATGAGAATCTAACTTTTAACAGGGCATAATGGAGAAAAAGGATTCATGTAGAAATGACCTTTCTTTATTAGATTTAAATGAGAATTTAACTTTTAACAGGGCACAATGGAGAAAAAGGATTCATGTAGCCGACCCCAAGTAGTGGGATAAAAGCTTAATGTTGTTGTTGTTGTTGTTGTTGTCGAGTCAGGATCACTAAATAATGCTAAAACTAAGATATAAGAATGATATAATTAATAGGATTAGAAATAACTCTGATAACAAACAAATAATATAATAATACATAATAGAAAAAAAAATCTTTTTCTATAGATTCATCTATTTTGTTGCTATAGTGACCCCAAGGCAATCAATTGGATCATATAGATATCCCTTTATCACAAAAAAATGGTCATTGAAAGGATCTCTAATGATAAGCAAATCACAAAAGCAGCCTTTCTAGAAATGAATTCCTATCTGAAGAGTGCTTAACTACATTAACAAGCTCACACTAACTTGTCCAATTTTTATCCAATTCATAATTTTCCTTGGGAGGAATCGAGAAGTAATTAGAATGTAAGAACATAGATTTATATAGTAAAACAAAATGTTCTATATTGATTCAAACATTATAGATATGGGATATGAGGATAGATGAGGAAAACTAGAATATTTCACATGCTAATTTTTTAGGAAAAAAATTTTATTTCTATTGCATAGACTGTTATATCATGCAATTAGTAAGTTATACTTTGATTTATTCTTACACATCAATGCTATAACTTTCCTCAACCTTTCCTACCTTTGATTGGTATAAGTTCATATAGACTACCCATCACCAAAACAAGTATAAACCATGCTCCACTTACTTTCTACCACTATAATTCAAAACTTATGAATCATGCAACAATTAAAATGATTATGGATCTTGACTTTATGGTTAACTTTCTTTAGTGAGGCAAAAACATTATCAAGCCTATAACATTAAATATAGGTGTTCCCATAGGTCTTGTTCCTATGCTACATATATTACTTCCTGTGTCTAATTGACGACACCATCTGGGACCATGATTGTCGACTTTCTTCTACTATAAATGAATCCATTGGATCTCAAGTCATACGCAACTAGAAGGGCTTCAACAGATTGGAGTCAACCTCTATGATAACTTCTAAACCATATTGTTGTCTAGCTTTCAAGCATCCAACATGATGTACATGAGCTTGTTTTGACATCGCTACATCAATGGATACCAACTCATTCAACTCTTCGTGGATGAATTTTTTTAAGTACCAACCACTCAACATGTCATCGCTTGCCTTATTTGGACATGCCATTACTGTTTATTTAGACTCATCATATCACCTTAAGATTTAATATGTAATAATAGCGTAATGGAAAATAAATTTCTTAAAAAGATTCTTTTCATAAAAGACAATCATTATGAAATATCCAATATTACTTCTCCTTATTGCTTTTGATATTTTTTACTTTTTGAAATCTCCTTAAATGAAAAATCCTCTTCAAAAATGGATGATGCTTGTAATAAAATTTCAATGTTTTGAATACATAAATGTTCACCAACTCATGTATGACAAAAAGCCAGTTTTTTTCTGCTTTCAAATAATCTTGATTTGTCATTTTATTGTCCTTTTATTGTGGAGAAATATTTGTATAATTATTGAACATCTAAATGTAAAATGTCATGTGAGTTTGAATTTAGTCCGCAAATCAAGAATACAACCTCACCTAAAGGTCTGTTTTTCAAGCAAGTTAACATATGAATCCATTGGCAAGAAAATTTATGTGGACATCATGATGATTTCGGCCACTACTGGAATATGAAGAGTCATCTGAAGAAATTAAAGAGCAATTGAAGAGTCATAGTGTATAAGTTGAAGAGTCAAAGCAATGAACCAATTCTTTGGTTCATACACATGACCGGTTCCCCTCTATCCAATTTAATGTAATTGAATGTGTCATTTGAAATTTCATCAGGATACATGTATTAGAAATCATAAATATATCATTGTAAACTTTTGAAAGAATAAAATGAAATGAGTACTTTGCTTGTTTGCAATGTAATCATGTCAGACTTGGTGGTCTTTTCCTTAAAGGGGGATTTGGTGATCCTCATTGAAAAATGACTATTGCATGATCAAGCTTCCACACTTCAGTATTGGCAAACCCTCTCCCCTTTAGGTGGTTGGCTCTCTCAGCCCTTCTTTCATTTGACTGACTTCATGTTCTCCTTTCTGTCTTTTCTTCTTGTTCTTTATCAATCAAACAAACAAAAGACAAGCCATCCGCAATTTTAACAAGCCATCACAAACTCTTCAGTTTCAAGAAAAGTATTCCCAGGGTTTCAGAAAACTTTCTTTCTAAATTAATTCCGCCAAGTGAAAAAACCAAAAAAGAATTATAGAACCTCTTCTAAATATTAAAAATAATGCGGTAGCTGAATAATACCTGTAAATCATTTACTAATTTTTTCTTGCAAATGTCACAGGTGCTTGATTGGATAATACCTTTATTAAGCAAAGAAATGAATATATATAAGGAAAAAAGCTTGTGTGTTGAACAAAAAGCGCAACTCTCCTGCAAGTTGAAAAACTTTTGTTTGGTAACTTCTCCAGACAACTTGCAGGAAGGCAGAATTAACTAGAACATTTCCTCCTGAAATGATGATTACGAAGTGCTAGCTACCATCTATAATAACCAGCGGCTAATTAATCACAGATTTGTGATTAACGCTTGATGGGCACATTTCTTATAAACTTGGTGAGAGAAAAAGCAGGACTATCCCTAGTTAGCAGTAATGAAAAACTACATATAAGGAGTCATACCACTAAATGCAATCTTTCAATCTCAGAAAGCTGGGCAGCAAATTTATCAGATAATGACTGAAACTCTCTAACCTGTAGCAACAAAATAAGATTCAGCCACCAAAATTTTTAATTTATAGGAAACTAATAGAACCAAATCAAATCGTATTTTATCAGGGAACCATACCTCCCGTCCTAAGATGCCAGATAAAGACTGCAATTGAGATCTAAGGCAATGAATTTCGGAAGTAGACTCCTTTGACTTGCTCAGTTCATTTTGCATAGCTCCCATCTCCTTAGGAAAGGAAGATACAAGTTCTTTAAATTCTGCAAGGATGTTTTCCCTACCTGAACGAAAGGAGCATAATTCAGCTACTAATAAAATTAAGAATAAAAATAAAATCTGAAAGGTTTGATCAAATAGTATGGCATAGACATATTGATAAGCACCAGGTTCTCTCAAGGCTTCTTCAAGCTTTGCCTCCAATAGGTTCTGATCTTGAGTGTATTTCTGCAACTCTTGTTCTAATTCAGCTATTCGCAATTCTGACAATTCAGCTATCTTTCCGGTTACATCAGCCAGATCACCCTTCATTGTCACTTCCCTCTCATGCCAAAGGAAATTTTCCCTTTCGACCTATCATAAGTGATTGAAAACAAATCTTAGCATATCAAAAGATACTTACTCAAATGAGCTGCAGGCTACATGTATCTACCGACCAGTTACCACCTGCAATTTCTCCAAATGAATTCGAGAGCTATCCATTTCAGCTTTTGATTTATCCAGCTTCCCTTTAAGTGTCACAAAAATGCTAGAAGAAGATATACTCTTCACGTCCATCAAAGCATTCTGATGATCCACTTTCCAAATGTATCATCAGATATTTGAACTAAAGCACATATGGACAGATTGCACACACAAGCTAATGCACCCATATGCATACAAGTAAATGTAGATGTATGGTTAATAAGCAAATGAGCTGTTATAATAATATTAATCATAATAAAACAAACCTGTAAATTCACAAGCTTCGTTAATATTTCTATTCTTCTTTCATGTAGATTACTGATTTCCATCATCCGACTTGAATCTAAATCCTGTAAAAGAGATTAAAAGAGCTCAAATCATATCATGAAAATGAACGAAGCACCATTAAATATTATACAATATAAAAGCATTACTTTTAATTCCTTATATAATGACTCCATGTCATGAATTTCTTTTTGGGTATCTCTGGCCACATCTCCACCAGCTAGTTTATTTCCTAAAATTGGAAAAATAATTGGTGCACCTTTTGATCCATCTCCTTGTGCCTTAAGAATGGCCAATTTTGAATTGCTGTCTTCCAATTCTATGGCAGTACTAGCTAATGCACCTACGCATTTTTCAAAGTGTAACTGCTTTAGCATCAGCAAATACAATTGTACTCACTTCAAATATCTAAAACAAGTTTGGCAGCAATAGTTAGACTGGAGAGCTTAAGATGATCTATCTTTCAAATAGATACCTGTTAAACGTTTCTGCTCTGCTTTGAATTTGGCGTTCATGCTTCTATCGTTCTGGATCCGGCTTGCTAAGTGTCTATGCTTCAAATGCAGGTCATTCACTCCCATTATAAGGTTTCTAATTTCGATCCTAAATTCATCAACAGATTTTTGCAATCGCAATCCTGGATCTAAAAAGAAACAAAAGAATGCAAAAAAAAGATAAAGATAAAATTGAAATGGAAATGGCATGCTCCATCTATAGTAAGCTGAAGTACAACTTTGACATCATTCGGAAAAAAGAACAGAAAAAGCCATACCATTTTCCAAAGAGGTAGCTTGAAGTGCAGAAACAACATCCTCACTTACGTGCCACATCCAATTAATAGAAGATATTATATTCTGCAATATGGCTTTTGTTGATTCACTTGCCATTTGTGTGCAATCGTCTGGATCATCTAGCCCACTATACGAGCAGCTCTCTGTTGCACCAGCTTCCAATAATCTGCTCAAGAAATCATCCTGTATGGGGAAGGATGCTCCATCTGAATGAGAAATTAAACGATGTTATAAGCATCAAATTATTCCTTGCCCAGAAATGAAAGAAGTTGACTAGATGGGTAAAGTCAAATGACAAAGGCAAGAATTTTTAGTGCAGTGGCAAAGTTGAGATGCTCCCAAAAAGAATGAAGGTGCAGATAACACACTCGTGCCCAAATATATGGATCAAAGAATTCGCAGACAAAAAGGGACAGAGATAAGCATGTACATAAATTAAAAACCTAGTTAGAGGATGACAGCAATGCTAAGCAAAAATTATAGCAAATAGATTTTGAATGCAATCAATGAAAAGCATTAAACTTAAAGTAAACATAAGGAGAACTTCTCAAGCATATGTAGGTACAAGTTAAACCCCTGACCATACCTTCCAACGAACAGGAATCATGCATATAATGTTTAGAATGTAAAGATTCACTGGTGCAGATCGAGTGCAACTCCAAATCACTAACCAACTGTTGAAAAAATAAAGACATTCTCTCAGACATAAAAGGATGGAGTAGAACAGAGATGAATAAATAAATGTGGTCATTTACCTGTTCCCAGGACTTATTAACTACAACTACTGCATCTTCATAAATCTGATGTTGCTCTTTGAGCATATTGTACTTGTCATCAAGAACAAAGAACTCAACTTTTTGAGCTTCCAGTTGCTGAAAAAGCTTCTGATTTTGAAATTGAAGAACAGCAACATCAAGCTACAAGAATAGTCAACAGATAAAGTTAATATAATAGTATATGGCAAGGAATAAGATTACTCTGATTAGAATCACCAGAACCAGGTTCTTATGCACTCAAGAATCAGTGTAACAACAATCATTTAGTTCAACCAGAAACTGCTAAAAGTATTTAAAGTAACAGTACCCCCATTAAAATGGATTAAAGTTGTTCGGGAGCGACCAAAATGGTTACATGGTAACAGTGGCAATAAGATTCTTAAGAATAATGGTCAAGAACAATCCCAATATTGCTAGTTTTTATAATGCAATGTCACAGTGAACATAGAAGAAGAAAAACAAAGCATCCTGTTTAAATTATCCAGTCAAATTTATTAATCAATACCTACCATCCAGAACTAGCTTTTGCAGTCTAGCACCGTAACTCAAAATAAAACATAAGAAATCATGACCCCAGAAGCCGACATGAATCACGAGCAATTCAGGTAAAAAAAAACTCTAGGCCTTATTTTGCATCCTTCAATCTGTACTTTTATAGCATTTTAGAAAGACAAACTTCCTGATAAAATTTTCATCAACTAATTTTAACAGTCAAAATTAGTACCAAGCATCCTATCATTAATACCTTCTACTTCAGCATTAAATAGATCTTTAATCACTACATTATATAGCATGCTACATTATTCAGACTTAGAACTTCAAACATAATCACCTAATCTTAACTTCTCATTGATGCATGACAGAAAGAAGTTGCACACAAAATAAATGCATATACTACTTGGCTCCTGCAATACCTAAGTTCCTTTCATCCACATGCCTTTCGCAAGGGCCAAAAGTTATCCGACAACAAATTTCAATGATATAGGACAGTTGTAATTATGCCCAGCTTTTAAAAGATAATTACCATCTGCTAGGAATGCGTGAAATAAAATGATAGAGTTTGGCCATTAAATGCACAGGAAAAAAGAGACTCACTGCAAGACCCAACTGTTGATGAGGCCTAAAAGTCATCCTTAGTGATCATAATGGCACCAAATAGGGTGAACCAGTACTTCCAGGCTCCAGCAGAAGGATCTGGGGAAATCTTTCTATTTGGTACCACATTACTAGACATTATGGCACTCAAATGATATGTTCCCATCAATTTTTAGATGCTTTTCCGCATTTTAATTTTTGTTAATGAAAATCCCAATCACCACCCGCCATCACTTGCCACCAACCAACATATAACTGCCTGTCATCACTAACTTATGCAATATTCAATAAAAGCAAAATAAAAAATACTCATTTAGGATGCCAAGCATATTTTCATTTTATATTAAAATATAAACAAAATTAAAACAAAAAATTGATCCCAAACAACCACTTAGTGATTTTTAAGTTATTGTGAGGAAGTGATTATATTTCAAAAGAAAATCAAGTTAGACAGGAAAACATGCTTTCATAAGCAGTAAAAGCTACCTATATTAATTATTTGAGACCAGCTTTATCCATCTTCCTTCTTTCATCCCTATAATCTTACTATATGGCATAATAACTCAAGTTCACCCATAGTCCACCCCATCCTGTTTCTATTCTTTGATATTGATTCTATTGACTCACCTTATCGAAGCATCCTTTGAGCTTCACTATGTATGCCCAAACCACTCAAGTTTATTTTTCATTGTCTTATCTATGCTAATGTAACTCCCACCACCTCACTGATGTTATCATTTCTCAAGAAACCCTTGGTTTTATAACCCATCCATTTTAAGACCACATTTCTATCAAACTTTGCTATCAATGAGTTCTATGCAATCAAGCACTCAAATTCGTACAACAAAGTCAATTGAATAGCATTTTTCATAAAATTTTCAAAACTATCTATATTTTTTTATGATTTATACGATAGCCTTGGAATTGAATAATGCAAAAAAAAATTTACAGGCTGTAATCATGCTAGATGCATTAAAAGAAAAGATAATAGAATCTTAGTTAAAGATAAAAACAATAAAGGATGCAAATGCTATTTAAGAAATCATTAAATAACATATTTAAAGAAGAACGTAATGATTAATATTGTAAAATATATTATAGATTGATCCAAACAAATAAAGTGACATTAGATGTGAAGAAAATGCATTAAGGTAAGGCTTCAGGTCAAAATGAAATGCCTAATGAGAATTAGAGAGTTATGAGGGATACTATAGTGCTGGTTAACAATCTTTTCAATAAAATTTTGAGACAAAGAAACTGTCAAATTATTAGAGAAAAAAATTAATGCCAATATTTAAGAATAAAAGAGATGTTCAAGATTGTAGTAATTATAGATGAATAAACTTACAAGTCATAATGAAGCTATGGGAGAGTAATAAAACATAAGCTTAAAAAAATATCAAATACAAAGAATCATTTACGAAGAAAATTTCTTATGAAAGTGGTCTTTCTATTAAGATAATTAATAGAAAATTATATATAGCATAAAAAGGATTTTCATATTGATCTTGAGAAGACATGATCAAGCAGTTTATTTGGAGTGCATTAAAACAATTGGATGTGTGTCAAAATTCTGCTTAAGTCATAAAAAACATATTAAATGAACTATTGAGTAAATTCAAAGTAATTATGGAATTGCCAAATATTTTCCAAATACAATAGAATTACATCAAAGATCAACATTATGTTTATATCTTCTTGTATTATTTATGAAGATGCCTACAAAGGATATAGAAGTAGGGTGCATATGGTATAATTCAAATAAGTAAGAAATTCATTGAAATAGGTGAAAAGTGGAAAAATGGAAAATAGGTAAAAGTTTGAGGGCATAGAATTACTAAAAAAATTTGAGTATGTTATATGCAATTTAAATGGATGTGAAACTAACAATTATTTATCAATATAATTAAAACATAAAGTGAAAACTTCATGTGATAGGTAGAAATATCTAGGATCTATTATAGAGGCATGGAGATATAGATATGAATATAATTTATGGAGTTAAATGCTTAAAATAGAGAGGTGCATCAAAAGTATCATGAACTAAAATATCATACATACTTAAAAATGAATTTTAAAAAAACACATTAAGGTTGATGAAACGGCATGGATTTAAGGATTGGTTATTAAAAAGCAATTAATATATAAATTGAACATAATAGAAATGAGAATATTGATATGGTTGTATGGAAAAACTAGGAAGAATAAATTAATGAAATTTTATATTAAATGAACAATGGAAGTCACAACTATTAAAGATAAAATAATTGAAAATAATCTTCAAGAGTTAAATACAAATATTAAAATGAAAATAGTAAGCATAGCATATTTAGATATAAAGGAATCAATGTAGCAACAAAAATTTCCAAAGTTAAATATTCGGCATCATGTGACTACTGAAAGCTACCAAAAATCTGAAATATATCAATCCCCTTAGCAATATAGCCCCTTTTCCTATTTATTTTTCTTATAATTAGAAAAAGAATATGATCCAATAGCAAATAAATCTATAGAAGTGCAATGATCAGAAAAAAAAATGATGTATAAATTAATAACTAGATTGGTTGCAGGAAATTAGATCAATACTTAATAAATGAAACAAACATGATCTTGTAATTTGAAATGTGAAATTTATGGAACCCCGTAAGAAAAAAAAAAAAAAAAAGATTTCATAAGAAAATTTTGTTGCCTTCAACCAAAATTTTCTTTCACCTACAATGAGTGAATACAAATTCAACTTATCAATTTTCCTTCTGAGAACAATTGAAGGAGATGAAAAGAACATATAAATCTAAGAAAGAAAATGCAATACCACTAGTAATCAAAGAATCACCAGCACTCATGCACATGTCTTACCTGGACTATAGCTGCAATGAGTTTCTAACCTATTGTATTCTCGAAGTGATCCAATACTAGCCTATCTAAGGAAGCACTTGGTTATACTCATTTAAGGCTAACAAGTATTCCAGTTAACGCCTACCGCTTGCAAAGCAAAAAACATTTGTTGTCATTTCAATGTCAAATAATACCACGCCAGACACTGTAAGTTACATACGCCAAATATAGTTACTCTAACCGATTGAAGAGAGTTGCAATGTTAATAAAAATACGGACGCGTCGTTACCCTAGACCAGCTTGGCTTACAACTAGTAAAAGCAAAACAAATCGGGATTGCTGAAAGCAAAAAAACAAAGATAGAAATATCCCACCATGGTTACCAGATCACATCCCTCGCCCTAGCATAACATATGCTATTAAGAGAAACAAGCTGACCTTGCCTGTAAAAAAAATCCCAAGTGCCAACTGCATAAAAGCACTTCCTAAACAATGAATTCACAGGAACAAAAACTTTGCTCTAACCGAATATAAAATTAGACCTATTACGCCCAAGTAACCGATAAAAGAAGAAGCAGGGAGATTGTACCTTCTTATCATCGGTGCAAGGGGATAGCAAGTGCTTCTTAGCCGCAGCACCAGCCGTAGGAGAGATGGAACTAAAGTGACGCCGCTTCCTGTCCGGCTCTCCAGTACTCCCCATGTCCAAATACTTAAAAACTAACCAACCTCACATGGAACCCAACCGAGGAGCTATTTTTCTCAGGCACAGAGAGAAGATCGGCTCACATAACGGATGGTCTCGCCCATGCGCGACTTCCGTCAATTCTAATTCCAAATGGATTAAGCAATTTAAACACAAAAAACTACTGGAGCAAGACCTGCGGAAGACCTAGGGCTAACGGAGATTATTAATTCCTGATACGGATTAGGACCAACGATTACAGCAAAGAGAAGGAGAGAAGCGTCGAGGACTGAAGCTGCGATGCCTCTGGCGTTGAATCTGGGGTTTTCAGATAGGCAGCGAAGGGTGACCAGAGTCGGGAGCGAGAGGCGAGACTAATACGGATTATGCTAGCCCGAGGATCGGGATGATCTTTTCCAAGAACGAGGAGGTTATAATCGTCATTTAATTAACCCGCGTTCGGTCGGTCACCTAGCGTGACAGCTGCCGCACTTGAGGCGGGCTTGGGTTGCGAAAATGTGTGTTTCTGCCGGACCTCTTCATTTGTTATGCATTGAAATACCTTTGACTGTTTATTACTTTTGTTTGAAACAATTATTTGTTTTTTTTTTTTAATTGTAAACATAATTTTACTTAAGAAAATTTGCTTCTGATATTCTTCTTGTGGATTAGACTAATCCCAAAAACCATGTTGATTTCTAAAGGCTGTGAAAAATTTTAATATTTATAGCCTGTGCCATTAGACATGCCACTCAACGGAATTGGACCATGGCATCCCTTTCAAGTATTCCAATCACACCCATGGCCTTTGTTAAGATCACTTGACCACAAACCTATGCTTTCCTGCATCTAATTTGACCCAATGTTGATCAGGGGTCAAAATGACCAACATGCCGTTTTAAGGGATTATGAGTTTTTTCCCCAAAATCCAACTTGGACTTCCTTCATCAATCCTCAAAACCTATTCCAATATTTAGAATCCATTGGACCCAAACTCAAGTCTTGGTTTGAAATGGTTGACCAAGTCAACTAAGATTGACCCAAATGCCCCTTAAGGCTTCATATGTCAATTTCAACCCAAATGACCTACCTAAAGCATGGAATCACTTCCGTTGGTCTCAAAACATTTATTTGAACATGTTGACCCAAATTCAACCCAAGGTTTGATCAAATTGACCAAGTCAAACCATAGTTGACCAAATTAACCCTTAACTCAAGCTATGGTCAGATCCAATGTTTGAATCCATTCCAAACCAAATCAAACCCTCAAAATCATTCAAATGGACACCCATGACATGTCCAAGGACTTTTAAGTTAATCCTCCCTAGGTTTGACTTTGTTAACCCATTTGGAGGGGTCAAAACCCTCTCCCATCTTGTGTATTTGCTTAAAGTTTCAACCCCATGATTCCAAACCCCTTAGGATTAACTCTTACAGCACCCTTGACTCCCTCTATGCATATCCTAGTCACCATTGACTGGTCAACAAGTCAATGGGTCAATAAACTCTTAAAATGAGACCAAATCATAGCCACGTCAACAAGCCACCATGGCAATCCATGGCTTAGTCCAAAACCTACTCAAACTAGATGAAAAGTGACGCATTTCCTCTCATAATTAACCCCTAATCCATCCCCCCAAATCAAGCCAATCATTGGTTCATCTAAATAGGGAAAAAGGTGTGGTCCCCTTTCCTACGGACCAACGGAGTTCACACTCCCCACCAACCCTATCTCTTGGCTTTGGCAGCTTAGGGAACACTTGTCACCCATCCAAGCCACCCCAAATCAAATCTCAACAATCCATTCAAAAATCTAAGGGTAAAGGGGGGGTAAAACTTGACCTAAGGGATTCATTCCTCATTATTCACTCTCCTCTAGTCTCCAACCTTTCAAAACCCTTCCCCATATTCTCTAATCATTTCTAAGGCCTTTCCAAGCTTCTCCCCACCATTTCCAAGCCTTAAATCACTATTCTAGTGAGAGAAAACTTTCTCTCTTTAACAACTTCAATTCTAACCATCAAAAACCTTTAGAGTCTTTAGCAAACTTGTAGAAGACATCACTAGGAGCAAAAGGAGTCCAAGATCTCAATAATCCACTAGGTAGATTATAAGATATCTTGACATTTAGGTAAAAATTAAATTTGAAACTGTAGAAATTTTATAATGTATGGAGCCTCCAAACTCTAGGCATTGCAAGATTATGTTTCCCCAAGTTACATTTCAAATTTTGTAAGATTTTGTTGAGTATTTTAGAGATATAAGCATTTAAAAATTTAGTTCATTTTTGAACTAAAATCGGCCAATCAATCACAGCCAGATCGCACGCTGTTTCCTGCTAGATTTGAGCGCACGCCAATCCGAAATGCAGGCGCCTATATGTCACAATTATGGCCATCAATTCATTTCGTGCCGGTAGTCGATTTGACCAGAATTGATTAAAATAATCACTTTTAATGCCAGAATATTTCAAAATTTACAAAAAATTGAATTTTCTACCAAATTGGACATTTTTTGGCTTGTTGGAATGAAAATTTAATGTAGTAGTTTTAAAACTAAAATTGAGATGATTTGATTCCTAGATTGTGAGATATTTTAGTTTGTCTAAACTTAGTTTTTTATAATTTTCTCACAATCCCGTGGTCAATTTGATTCTAAATTTTGGTAAAAGATTTTTGGGTATCTTAGGTATGTTCTGTGATTTTTCTAAGATCAGATACCTAGAAGATTTCTGTGATGTGAATTTTCAAGGTAATGGATCCATTTTAAACATAAAACTTTACAAATTCATAACTCTCTAGATTTTTAATATAATGTTTTAAAATTTCTGTGGTGTGTATGCATTAATGTCAGGGTTAAATTGATAAAAATTAGAATCCATTTGAATAGTAGGGACACCTAGGAAAAATAATTAGGAAAAGATCTAGAAAACTTTGAAAATTTCTAGGGAGTTCTAAAGATACTCAATAGGGGTGAAACTTAACCACAGTAAACTTAGTGGCATTTTTCCTTGTACTTTCAAATTTTATTGAATTTAGAGATCATTAGATTAGAAAATTAACCATGTCAACTTTCAACACATTTAAGGACTAAAAAAAATTTTAAAAATTATAATAAATTCAATTTTAATTCAAAAAATTTTAAAAATACTTCAAACTGACCAGAACTTAGTCTTCTACCTAGGAAAAATAAAAGCCCAACACTTAGATTAGGTTAGGACACCTCTGAATTATTCCATAATCTCAAAGTGTCTCCTACTCTTCTTCCTTTGACCCCGCTAATAAGTGCTCCATTTTGATCCATCCCCACTTGAAATTCCAAAATTCATCTCCTTTGATATCACTCATAGAAAATCTTCAAATAAAATTTGTCATTATTTTAATCGAGAGTATTCGTAGGAAATTCTAATTTCCTATGATGTAATTAACTACAAGGGCTTGTGCTTGTAGGAGATTTAGAACCCATATTCTCCTTTTCAAAATCAACTTTCAAAATTCAAAACTAATATTCTTTGGGAAAATCAAGTCGTTAACAATCATTATCGTCATATTCCATCGATTGATAATAGGTGATATTTTCTCTCTTTGAAGAGATATATCATTTGTTATTATGACATGGAATATGAAATTAATTATCTTCCATCCAGATTATAGTGGTTGAATATTGATAGAATTTGATTTCGACCCCTCAGGATTGTATGCGATTCTTATTTGAATTCAATTACTACAATTGGGATGACAACTTTCAGTTTCACCATTTGAATATGTTAGCAAATCATATATTTGCCTTAAGGGGCTATATAATGTTTATAATGAGATGTTTGATTTTGAGGTTGTAAATTTAAAAATCAAATTTCCCAAAAAAGATTAAAATTTTCAAAACTCTTTTTCAAAACTTCCCACTCCAACATAAGTTTGCTTGGGTTATATTTTTAATGAAAAAAGTGTCATCATGTAAAAATTTGTAACATTTGCCAAGTAAATTAAAAGAGATAAGGATTCTACTATTAAATGCATTAAGCAAGGTTGGATTTAAGAATATCTCACACTTAGGAGGATTAAAGATATAAAATATAAAGATATGTGAAATTTAAGTGGTACTTATAGCCAAATTGATTTATAGGAGATCACAAAATATAATTTTGATTTTATATTATGATTAACATTAATAAATGATCATTTGAATGACTACTGATCATAAAAATGGTTTTACAATTACTTATTTGACTTAGACTAATCTCATATAATATTGTGGATCTTATAGTATGATGTGACTTAGGGTTCATTTGAGACTGCTTTCTTCCTACTTTTTAAACCATTTTTGTAGCACAAAAATGCCTAGTTTAAAAAAAATTGTACTAAAAGGCAGCTTTACAAAGTAGTAAGGAAGCTATCCCAAACAAAGCCTTAGTCAAATGTGGTTAATCTTATGATGTTTTTGATGAATAAGTTTGGCTAACTAGATAATATAATTATAATCAAACAATATAAATGGTTTCAAATAAAAAGATTTGGATTATATAGTATGATTTAATAGTACTTATTTTACAAACTTAAATTTTAAAATTTGATCACTCAAACTTTATAATATTATTTTAAAATATTCTAAAATCAAGCCCTAAATAATGAAAACATCTTACACACAAAACAAAACAAAAAAAATCATTAACTGAAATAAAATAGGAAAAAATAATTAACATAAGAAAAGAAACCAAAACATGAATGGACAATGAATAAATTATAAAAAATAATAAAATAAAATAAATAAAATAAAGATAAACACATGATAATATATCAAAAAACTACGATGACAAGACAAATCATTATATCAACATCATTGATTCTTAACTAATCCTTAGGGCACTAAATCTATTGTGACTTGGAGGTTTTGTAAATATGTTTGTCAATTGATTTTCTATATCAATAAATTACATATCAACATCATTTCTAGACACATAATCACAAATGAAAAGGTGACAAATTTTTATATGATTTGTTCTAGAGTATTGTATTAAAATTTTAGTTATGTAAATATCGTTAGTGTTGTCACAAATTACGGGCATAGAGTCCACTACGACTCCAAAATCATGATTTTGATGCTTAAAAGAAAAAAAAAACTTAATCAATATAACTCCCTACTACAATGTACTCGACTTCAATAGTGGATATGTAATTGAATTTATTTTATGTTGGATCATAAAACTAGTCAATATCCTATGAATTGACATGTCTTTGAAGTACTTTTTGTATCCATCTTTAGAGTCTAATAATCCTATGAGATAAACAAGATGTTATTCCTAGGATACCAAGTACCTAATATAGGTATACTTATCTAATATCTAAGTGTTCTCATGACAGTTATTAAATGTGACTTTTTTAGATCATCTTGATCATGTGCACACAAGCATATACAAATTTGATGTCAACTCAACTTGTTGTTGCCTCTACAATGCTTTGAATCTATAGAATTTCCATTAGGACCCTGATTTACATTTGTGTTTTGTCTCATTGGAGTATTTGTGCTCTTCCAACCTTCTATATCAAATTTATTGATTAGTTCTTTTATATAATTGATTTGACATAAAAAAATTATCATTCTCTTATTGTTTACTTTTAAAATAAAGAAAATACATCAATCTCCCATGGTTCTCATCTCAAATTCATGATTTATTTTTTGAGGAAATTCTTAACACACTGAGTCATATATAGCTCAAATTATAAGTCGTGTATAAATATTCGAATAATTAAAATATCCAAGCCTCATTTTTTGATAAATGAAGTTGTGTTTCCTTTGGTTAATCAATTAGTAATAAAAATATACTCAAACCGTCATATCATGCTCTAGATGCTTATTTTAACCCATATGGCTCCTTTTCAATTTATAAAAATGAATTAGGTATGTTGAAGTTTCAAATCTTGGGTGCTAATAAACAAAAACATCCTTTTATATTACTCTATTCAAAAAATAACTTTTCACATAAAGTTTTAAAAAATCTAAATTCGTTAAAGCATATAAAAGCGAGAATTAAACGAATTGCTTGAATATGTGCTACGGGTGCAAAAGCTTCTTCAAAATTCATTCTCTTAATATGATTGTATCCCTTCAATCTAAGCCTGACTTTATTTCTAACCACCACCCTAAAGTCACTTAATTTTTTCTTGAAGACCCATTTGGTTTCTATCACACTTTGAGCTGTAAGTTTTACTATTAACTCTCAAATATCATTTTTTACAAATTGACTTAACTCCCCTTTTATAGCCATAATCCAAAATGCATCTACCAAGGCATCATCTATGTTGGTTAGCTCTAATAAGGAGACAACTTTTGTTTAATTTATCTCTTGTATAAGTGTATTTGTAGTCCTAACTCCTTCATATGGTTCTCTATTGATCATATCATTAGGGTGACTAGATACACATCTCCATTATATAGGTAGTGTATCTTTCCAGTTTTAACTCAAATTCAAGTTTTCAACACTAAGTATTACCTCACCATCTAGATCTACCTCCTTGATCCAACTTAATTTTTTATTCTTCAAATGTAATATTTGTTAACTCCTCTACAACTAAGGTTATTTAATCAAATACTTCGTAAGACTTCTCGACAAATAAATATCCCAAAAATAATACTTCATCAAATCTGGAATCAAAATTTTTAAGTTAAACTTTCCATTATTCAATATAAAATATTTGAAGATAGAGGTGTCAATATTTGACACGTCCCAAAAATCCGACCCTAACTCGACCAAAAAATTCCATATTAGAGTCAACCTGTTTGGCAAATTGGTCGGGTTTGGGTTCCAAATTTTGACCCGTTTGAAAATTTAGGTCAAATTTGGGTCAACCAACCATTTGACTTAAATCTAATCTGATTCCCCTACCTCAACTAGTAAGTGTGGGGTAAAGTTTTGAATGAGTCAATAAAAGAATTCATTGCCTCCTTCGATGAAATTTCTTCCTATCGGGTCAGAAGTCACGACAGCTCATTGTTCTTTCGTTGGATCAGAATCAAAAGTAACAAAGATGGTGCAATGTTCCAGACTCTACAAGGAGCTCTCTCATTGTGAAAGTAACCATTTTCTCCCATTCACGTGCTTCTCGGCATTCTCACGTAGAAGACTTATTTGCCTCGTTCGATGACATTCCTTCCTGTCGGGTCGAAAGTCATGATAACTAAGAATGCTGGATCATAATCAAAAGTAATGTCAATGATGGGAGGGTCCGGAGGGAGCTCCCTCATTGCGAAGGTAACCATTTTCTCCCATTTGCACACTTCTTGTACCGAAGACTTCTTCCTCTCCTTCGGTGATGTTCCTTCCTGGCTTCCATCAGATCAGAAGTCACAATAGCTTGCCATTATTTTTTTGGATCGAAAGTAATGATGATGATGAGAGGGGAGCTCAATTATTGTGAAGGTAACCATTTTCTCCCATTTGCATGCTTTCTTGCACCATGGTTTTGTGTCAGGTGGGGTCAACCTGAAAATTAAGTTTTCAGGTTAGGTTTGTGTTGAAATTTCTGACTTGCCTGCAAAAAATTGGTCGGATTCAAGTCATGTCAAATAGTAGCGGGTTAATATTAAGTTCAACCCGAACCTAACCTTCAACTCAATTTTGACACCCCTATGGAAAGATGTGATAGATTAGACATTCTTCCCTTAAGTAGTTTATGGGTGGTCTTATTTAACTTAGGAAAGATATTCACTATGTTCAAGACAAAACACATCAAGTTTAGTGCATCTGCTGAAGAAACTTGTATTCATTAAACATAAAATGGGCAGCCTCAAATAGTGTCCCATTATTTCTATTAGCTACAACATTTTATTATAGGTCATACGCGTTCTTTGCATAAGTTCTTAATTTTTTTTATTTTCAAAATTTTCTCTATGGTCTATATGAGTTATAGAGATTAAATAGCCTATTTTCATTTGAATCAAAATAGAAAATACACCAAACTCTTCAAAGGTCTCCCTCTTATGTGCTAACAACCTTACTTCAGTAAATCTAGTGTAGTCACCCACTTTAGCAACTCCATACAAATTTTGTCGAAGGCTTACTATGCTAATGGCTCCAAAGAGATCCATATGAATCTAAGGGTTTAGATGTGGCAATAGTATTAGTTTTATGTATTGGTGGTCTAGCTTGCATTCCTAGTATACTTGAATTACAAAATTGATCATTATTATTTTCTAACCTCAGTAATCCTTTAACTAGATTTGAATGCATGATTTTTCTAAGTGTATACTTGCTAGCATAACACACTCTTCTAAGACACAACAATGACTCATTAAATGCTATTTTCATACAATATATTTCATTAGATTAACATACTTTCAATGTCTAGTATATAAATGTTATATATTCTATGACTTTCTCAAATAACTATATTGTTTAATATTATTAAATAAGTATTAAATACAAATTTAATATTAAAATATTTATCACCTAGTGATTAATGCTAAGTAAATTATATTTCAATTCATCAAATAATATGTTCTTTTCAATCATAAATTTATTTTTCATACTGACATTGCTAATACCAAATACATTTCTGGTAGTGTTGTCGCCAAGATTCATGTTGCTTTCATTACTAAATTAAGTGTCATAAATTTAGTTTTATCTTCAGTTATATTTTGTGAACAACTATTATTCAAGTACCATGTGCTTCTAGAAACATACCTATAAAAATACTTAAGTTTGATTTTGGGAACCCAGATTACTTTGAGTTTGGTAGTAAATTAGAAATGGCATGTTGTGCAATTCTAAATATTGGTACCCATTTTTATCATATGCCCTCCTTGAGTTCCCAAATGTGTTATATACCCATATGAATCGCAATGAGTAGCATTTAATGCATAACATGGAATACATGGATTTTTATGGTTGTTAAATCTCTTTAAATAATCAAGAGTGATGCACTATAAAATGTTGCATGATAAGTGCACATATATGTGGTATAGTGATAGAGAGGTATAAACACTCTCCCTCCCTTTCTCATTTATTCATTTGCGGGTGTGAGTGATCCTATTCTTACATATAACTCATGCTTTGTTTCATACAATGTTAAGAGCTCTTAATGCATTGTAATTATATTCTTTTATAAGTTTAATGCACTAAGAACTCTTTTCTTCATAATTCTTCTTAATATGTTCTAAATCTTATCATAACATGCTATGCTCATTTTTTAAATATGCAAAACTACCTTTTAAAGTAGGGTATTTCTTTCTTAGCAATTTAAAACTAATTCATCAGAAAGGGGGAATAGATCATTAAAATAAAGATCATACACATGCTTTGTGTCTAAGTCCGCTAACCCATCTTGTGCCATTAAATAGAGGTTATTGATTTATTCATCAAGATTCCTTGATGTTGTGTCACTATCAATATTTATCTAAAAAGCTTTTTTAAAATTATTTTTTAAAGACTTTCTAAATTCACCTTTCTCTTCCAACTTCTCACTTTGAGCTGAGTTATTCAATTTTGCACATTCCCATTTAATGTTATTTAATTTTTACTCATTTAACAAATAATTCCAAGATTAGCTTTTAAATTTGATTTATATCTCCCCTTATCCTTTCTTCAATCATTAAATCTTTTCTTTTTATTCAGTAGGAAAAAGTTAAACTTTTTTATCAGTAGGCCACATCAACCTTATTGGAGCTTTCTGTCTTGTTTCCTCCAAACTCTTTGGCTTTTAGGTCAATATGGTTCTCTTTCTTTTTCTTAGTAGTGTCTACAATCCTTTGTATGATTTTTTATTCATATGCAATAAGGGAGCCAAGTAGTATGTCAGTATGATAAGTTGATAAATTCTTTGATTCGGTTGATTCATATGATGTAGTAACATTGGCATCATAATATTCAAGAAGACATATAAGAATATTATCCACTTTTTCATCATTTATATATTGCTTACAAGTGTATGAAAAGAAATAATATTTTTTATGATTTGAATGTATATATCAGAAAAGGTATCATTTGAATGCATTTAAATGATTCATAGTTATACATGTGAATTTTGTTAAGTATAAAATTCTATACTGCTTATTGTGTTAAAATTCACTGGAAATGTATTATTTTAGTTATGTTTATGTAGGAAATGTTCATGAGAAGGAAAAAATTTATAAGTGCTCAACGAGCACTACAATGCCCACAGATCTAGTGGCACAGCATGGCCATCTACAACACCCTAGTGCCTATTTTTAACATTATAGCACCAACCTCTCAAGAATTTAAGGAAAAGTCAGTGCCTTGGCAGAGCCAAGGCTAACACCGCTACGCTAGAAATTAACACCGCAATAGCCAACTTTTATAGCATCGTGGTGGAGCAGTTATAAAATAAAGAGTTATGCCGACTAAGCCAAAATATGTATCAGTTCAACCAATAATCGTGACAGCTCAACCTAGCATCGCAATGGAGCAAACATTACAGTACTGAGGCGTTAGTTCATTTTATATCATCTTGGTGTAACCTTGTCGAGCGTTGCAACACCTGAGTCAATTTATGGACTTGTATAAATAGTTTTCCAATTCTTTTATTTAGGGAGTTTTGTCATTTATTGGAGTCTTATACTCATTGTTTCTTCTTTTAATTCCCACTTAGAGTAAAGTCTAAGGGAGGCTAGGGAAGAGCAAGATACTTTTAATGAGAGAACTTAGCCTGTATTGTGTAAACAAATCAATTATTGGAGGAAGTAGTATAAAGATTATCAAATGATCGTTATGGATAACATTTATCTTATTCATTCTCCTGTATATTTTTATTATATGAATGAAATGAACATGAGTTTTCTTCTTGTGTTATCCATATCTTGCTAAATCTCTAAGTTTTGGGCTAATATTGTAAATGCATAGCATGTACTAATGTTGACTCTTGTGCTTTAAATTACTTCATGGATGATTTCAATATCTCTCATTTTTAATTTAATGCATACAATGGCCATGTATGTAGTTAATATCTAATGTGATGTATTGCCTCAACGGAAGAATATTAGAATAAATATGGGTGTTAAAATGGAATGTTGGTATATCTAGACATAGGATGTTAAACCTTTTAAGGTCTATGGAGATGGTATAATTGTAGGAAGGCCATTAACCTCCCTTTTCAGCCCTATAAGATTGACAGAGATCTAGAGATGCATAAGCCCTGATCCACATATAAAATTAAGAGTCTCATTAGGAAAATTATATTTTTTACATTCATTAGTCCAAACTATTTTATTTCCATTAGCATCAAAATTTTCTTGCAAGTCTCCAATAAGTGACAAACTTTCAAAAACATTCATTTTATATTCAATAGGATAAATTTTTTGTTTAGATTAAATAATATATTTCAATTAGTTTGAATACTTCCACATGTGATAGACAGTCTTCTCTATCACATTATTACTTGATCGGCATGTATACTTACGGATTTAATTGGCTTTAATTATTTTTTATCAAAGAAAATATAAGCATGTTCATATTGCATAGTTCAAGTCCATTACAAGCTGCTAACTAAAGCAGCCCCATCAAGTTTTAATACATGATTGCTTGACTCATCAGTATTCTTATATGAAGCCCGCATCTATCCCAAATTCCCTTTCCCATAATACAAGTAAAATTACACATGTAATTATCAAATGTTAAAGTATAAACAAAATAATTCAAACACTTTGAATTTAACTATGCTAATTTTTTATTCCTCTAGTTCCCATATATAATGGAATGTCAATGCATTTTATATTTTTTAAGTTTTGCCAAGAAGTGAATAACCTATTTAGATTAAGTTCCACATTCAATAGTCAATTGATTAAATAAAAGTGGCCATGCAAACTTTTTAAAAAATTAAAAGAAATGTTATTAAATACTGATGATTGGGTTATAAAATACTCTTACATAATGCTATTATTTCTAGGTTAAGCCATGTGTAGGGATCTACTTTTGGCTACAAAACCTATAACAAAGTAACTAGATCTGATATAAATTGAAGGATATAACACACCAAAGAGGGGAGTAAATAGGTGTGAAATTTAAAACTTAAATTAGCAAAGTTTTAAACTAGTCAACAAAAAATCTATTTTTTCTATATTTTTCAAAATTGATAAAAGTCTTCAACACAATACATAATTTCTAGGATGATGATTCAACCAATATGAAGTTCTAATTGATTTTATGCACCAGTTTGTATTGCAACTTGTAAATACTATCAAGCATAATACAACTTTAAAATTTCAAATATTTTAACACATGAGAACAAAAAAAGACATTTATTTCATTACACTATAAAGATAATTAATAAGCAGATGTAGTTAATTAAAGGTATGGAAAAAAATAAAGGTAAACAAGGAACATGTCAATTTAATCGTGGTTTAGAACTAACTCTTACATACATGTCTCATGCCCTCCTGCTAAAGACTTTACTACTCTCTTCTTCTGCCACCATCATATGACGAACCCCCTCTCTTTATTGGGTAATGTAGAAATCCTACACCTCTCTCTCCCACTTATAGATGGAAGTCCCTACTCTAGCCCATTGGTTGCTGACAAATCTCAATGCGAGCTTCTTTGAGAGCATAGGGATTCGTTGTAAGTACATATGAAGATCTCTTACAATAGCCACAACAACCAACCTAGAGGACATACAATGTCATATAAACAAGTTGAAGAAATAAGTGCACATGTTAAACAATCTCGCCAAAGGTTTTCAAAATAAAAAAGATTTTTTTTTCTCAATAAAAGTTATTCTCTCCACCTGTCTTTTTAATTACCACTCTTTCTCTACTTTCACTCACATTTTATGGTTAAGAAAAATCTATTTATATTATAGGTTATTAGCTTAAAAGCTTAATTTTATGAAGAAAAAAGGGCTATGCAAAACCCTAAAGTATGAGCCATTTCATATAATATGATCATGTCATTCTAAATCATATGTTATCAACCTATAATTTCAATGGTTAATTAGATAAAGTTATGAAACTTATGATTTAGTACACTTTATATAATCTAGGATGATCTAATCAAAATCTAAATTAATTAAATTATTGTAATTATGTAGGTGGCTCATCCATTTGAATTAACTTTGATCATATGATATGATCCATATCATACAAAATGCCTCCTATTATATATTATAACTAGTTTTGATCCATTTGCATTAATTTAATTTTTTTAATTAATTCTTAATTTTAATTTTAATTTTAATTCACATTTATTTATGTATTGCCTCTAGTCTTCTACACCCAAACATAATAAAGTGGACTCAGTAAAATGAAAAGATAATTCATGACACATGTAGCCTTATGCTTATTGCATCTTTGGCAGATTGTTTTCCTTGCTTTACTTTTCTTACTACCTTCTATGACTGGTAGCATGCATTGCTAATCTTGAGTTACAAAAAGTTTTTGAGTCTTGTATGTGATCCTTAAAATATATTTAACATTATGAATTTTATTTCAATGTTTATTTATAATGTTAGTACTAAATATATATAATATAAATGTGTCCATAAATAAGATAAGTCAAACAAATTATATTTAGGTCATGAAAAATAGTGTAATCATGTTCTAGGCTCATAAGGACAATAATATGAAAGCCTTATGTAAGGTTAAGAGTCACCATTAATTATGGTCCAAAACTTGGAAATTTATATTAACTCTCAACTCATGGCTTCACAAGTTGAATGAGATTTTGATACTCACAGCCCATAGCTAGTATAATATCTTAACTTGGTGAACTCACTTGTCTTTCATATAGAGGCATAAGATGATCCACATACCTCAAGAAGAAACTGTTGAAGTTAATGCCCTTTATAAGCCTACCACTTTAGCAACTATGTATCTATTCAAGAGAAAGTGTATCATAGCTCTAAACATTTCAAGCATTCAATGTTCATGGAAAATATAAGTTAATGATAAATCAAGGGTACATCTTGTACTGGCCGCATCCTCTCTCTATTTTTATGAGTTGTGATTCTACTTGAAAACTTAATAATGGCCATTCAATTAAAAAAATTAATCACAAAATTTATAATCATCAAAGATGAATTGTATAATGGAAAAGGTTTTCTCATTTAATGGACAATCTCAAGTGCCTTCTTCCTTTGCAAGCTGATTATGCACTTCAAAAGATCCACTCACAAATAAGAGAGGAATACCTTGAAGCAAAATAATTTCTCTCAAAATATTGAGATAAATATTCTACCATCCTAAGCTAAAATAGGATTGATTAGATTTTTTTGTAAAACATAACAACTATTGACTAATTCTTCTCTCACCCATGACTCATTAATAAAACTTTCTTCTCTCCAAATCCTAAGATCCTTAGAACACTAATTCTTAATGAGGGATTGACATCTTGAGATCCTTTCTCAATAGACTCTATATAATATATATATATATATTTCATTATAATTGTTAATTACTTCAAAAAGTAGGTGGATGGCGAGCCAGTTACTATGATCCTAAGGGTCAGTATCAAATAACTTTTTAGGATAATATTATATGTCGCTTTGATCTCCTTACTAAAATCATCACTAATAATGAGACTCAGCTAAGTAGGAAGGTTCTTACATACTTTTATAATGATCTTTATATTTGGTTACTTCATATAATTATCACCCATTCTCAAACGAATAGATAAATTTAACTGACCAATAAAATTATTCTCACATAATAGAAGACATGCCTGAAAAAGTCTAGAGATAAATGGGCTGAAGAACTCCTTAATATTTTAGGAGCCACTACACCATTTTAGAAACTCTAATAGGAGAATCATCTTATAATCTATACTTTACAATAAATGCTAATATCTCATTCAACATCAATGTCTTGAGCCTTGGGGCTTAGATTTTTTATTCAAGTAACAATGAAGAAAAGCTCCATTATTATATGGATCTTCTCCTAGAGAAACTAGATATAGCTTTACTCAATAATGCCTCCTAACACCAAAGAGTATCCCACCTCTAAAAAAAGGTGAAACTATTAATTGTCTTGATTACAATTTTAGTTTTGTGAAGCTTATAAGTAGTCAAAATGGACCCAATGTAATGAACTCTCAATTCTTTGAAAAAGGACTCTAGTATGATTGAGTTCATGGAAAGCTTAAGATATTTAAGTTGAAGGATCATAATTAAAGCCACTTCCCTAATCATGAAACATCAAAAGCCTTCATAAATATTATTAGTAATTTATAGAATATAAAGTCAATAGCTTTCACTATTTAGAAAAATAACCTGCAAAATATTGATGTATTTTTATTTCCCAAAATAATAAATAGCAATTTATTTTCCTTAAATTTATAGCAATATATTTAAACTCTCCCTTTCTTTGGTAAGGTCATAACTATAACCTCAAAAGTGTGGGATTACTTAAAAGATAATCTAATTCTAACATTTGATTCAAAAGATATGGGATAATTGTCACATCCCAATAAAGGGTTACTTAATCTAATGGGGATTTGATTCGATCTCTTTCATCACAGATTAAATCCATCAAGTAATTCGATATCTTTTGCATTATGCGCCACTATTTAAATAGATTGAGTATAAAAACATGTAAAATTATAAAATATTATGTAAAGATGGATCACTGAGCAGAATACTCACTTACGTAATGCCTCCAAAGATTTTTATGTGATAGTTGCTGTAATGTAGCAATAATTTACTAACAATCACATGAGAAAATTTCTAGAGTACATTATGTTATAATTTTTTTTGAACTTATTTTTGAAGGATCTACCCATCCAGAAAAACACCGTTAAAGCATATTAGTCAATTTAAATAAGCCCATAAGTCCTAAAAAATGACAAAGTATTCAATCAGCAAATGGTTGAGCTTTTCTTAATTTTTTCCCTTGTCATAAGATAAAGTTTTGGTATGAAAAATTCATGAAAATAGCTTATGATGATATCAGCATCTATAAAAAAATTTATAATTTCTTTGCAATTAATTGGATAAAAAGCATTGCAAATTCATCATGGATATCCAAAAATGAATATTTTCTTGAAAATTTAAATAATAGAATTTCATTCTTCTGCTAGATCTTCTAGCATGAAATACTATTATTTTGATTTTTGAGAGAATTTTTATTTTTGGATGTCCAATGCTAAAATTGTAATGTTTTTTAATTTGATGAACTTTTTTATCCAATAAATCTTGAAAAAAATAATGATATATATAAATAAATATAGGGAAAAACTTAAGCTTAGATTACAATAATAAAGAAGAAATAGATAAATATTATGATAAAGTATATATTAATTATTGACAAAAAATCAATGTCAAGCAATTTTGGTATGGACCACCCTCATCATGTTCTTATATCAGCTCATCAAGGACACATGGCTACATTAGTCTCTATATCTCTCATGATTAGCATAAAATTTTAACGATGATTAACTTCTTTTAGGAAGAAAAATGGATCAATAAAGGGGCAAAATTGTGATTAAGGAGCCTCAAAATTGGTTGAAATATTGCATTTGGGCCTAACTTTTTTGAAGTTGTGGTTTCCCGACCTAAAAGGTTTTCCAAATGATGAAAAAGAAAAATTATTAGTAATTGATATCTTTTAGGGCTTCACCTATAAACTCTTAGGGGGGGGGGGGGGGGGGGGGGGGGGGTCTGTACCTTTTTAAATCTTGTGATAACCCTATTGCAAAGGTTGACTCATGAGTAAATTTGCACAGTGAATAGTTTTTTCTTCAGCAGAAATTATGCTACATAACATAGCATAATGTAGAGTGAAACTACAATTATAGGAAATTTACTTAGTTCATGGCATGTATTAGAGGTTCACAATGAATCCAAGCTAGGGAGTGATCATGATTTATAATCCCTTAACATTTATTATTTCATGCACTAGATCTTTTTATATTCAAATCATTTTTGAACTTGAAGATTTTGAAGTTCAAAAATAGAGAGGCAATCAATAGATAGCCATAAAATTCATTAGATTCAAAAAATTTAAACAAGTATTTGGACTTGAAACAACTAAATTTATTTTACGATGATTAGAATTTTATTTTAAGAAAATTTATTATCAGGACATGCATCTTAATGAGACAAATGTAATGAGCCCAAGAACACCCAATTTTGATGTCATTAAACCAATCAAATGTTCGTAAATATTAAGTGATTAAGGTGGATCATTCTAAGTCATCTGATAAAGTATTTGGGATTATGAAAAAATAGCCAAAATATTTTATAAATAATATATGAACAGTCTAGCATTCTATATTTTAAAGGGATGTTGAGTTGGAGAAAGCACTTCAATTTGAAGAATTTGAGAACTTTATCTATTGATTGATGCCAAAGATGTAATGACCCTCATTGTCATCAGATAAATGATTTGTTAATGACCCAATAAGAACCTAATATAATTTCTTACATGAATGAAATTTTTGCATGGGAGTGCTATAATGTTCTATTGGCGAGCACAATGGAGCTTCCCCCTCTATTTGTTGGCTTCTAGATTGAGTGGCACAACGACATTGGAAGGCTGCATAGCGGTGTTGGGCTCTCTATTGAAGAGTTTCGATGCTTCTATCCTTTTTTCTCCAGTGTGTTGGTTGTGAAAATTATTCATCTTATGACAGGTGATGGGGGCGGTGGAGTAATCTAAAGAATTATGAATATGATTTAGGGCTCTATTAACCCCTAAACAATGCTTAGATTTTCTTTGATAGAAAAATTATAAAAACCCCACTTAATACACGTATGTATACTGTCGAATCAAATAATATAGTGATAGAGTAAAGTATTGATCCCACAAGGAATAATATTTTTACTTGCAAATACTAGTACTATCTACTCAACTACAATAAATATCTACTCAATAAAAATATGTTTTGGCGGAGATTCAATCACTTAATTCAAAATAAAAAATAATTAAATGAAATACTATTTGGATAAATTATTTTAGATTGATGGAATGCAAATACAATATGTTTTCTAATTATTCTCTTTTATATTGATACTATTCAAATCATATGCATCACCCACCGTTCAGTCAAGTGTGACGAAACAAAGGATATGCTAAACCTTCCAACCTCAATATATACCACTTTAAACTCCCATAACCTATCATCCTATGAGAATATTAGAAGAGTAAGTAAAGCATATACTATTAAAACCTCCTCATGATAATTCATCTCTATAAATTTAATACATTACAAGCATTATGCCTATGCTTGCATCATACCAATCTAATATACTTGATTGTGTCTGCTTTTCTATTCGTAAGCTCTACATTACATCTGATATTAACTACAAACTCAAACTTGATTTATAGTAATGCCACAAGATCTACAACATGTGTACAAGCAATCAAAAGGTGTTCGTAGCCTCGTAGGCCCTTAAATAAAATCTCGAGCATTTTTCTAAATAAAATCACTTGCATAAATGGATCATATTTAAATATTTTAAAATGTCCCTTATGTATTAGAAATGATCCCTTAAACTGAAGTGAAACCCTTGCATGTGCTCCGATCAACGTGTTAAAGTTACAAACATAAATGTCTAAGAATGTTGCGTAGGGTTAAATGCTCACTAATATAAAGTTATATTTCCAAACTAAATATATCATGCATGTGCTCCGACAAATGTTTTAAAGCTACAAACAAAAATGTTTGAGAATGTTGTAAATGTCAAATGCTCGTTAATAGAACATTCTATTTGCAAACTAAATACAACCCACATGTGCTTTGATCGTCCATCTAAGTCCAAAATCCAATGGTTTGAGAATGTTGCATGGGTTAAATACTCAAGTTTCATCATCCTCATCGAAAGTACTAGAGTCGACCTGACTTGAATTGTAAAGATCACTTTGCTCCAGGATCGTCCGGGACGAAGTTGGATCGTCCCGGGATGATCGGTACAGGTTGTGTTGAACATTGTGGAAACTGAGCAGATCGTCTGGACGAAATTTGGATCGTTTGGACGAAATTTGGATCGTCTGGACGAAAATTCTCCAGAGGACAAGTCGCCGGGGACGGTAATTTATTCCGTCTGGACGAAATTTGTCCAGAGCCAGATCGTCCAGGATGATCAGTTTGGATATATAAGGAAATGAGATATTTTGAAGAGAGAGAAAAGTCCAGGAGAGAGAAAAACGAAGGAAAAAGAAAGAAAAGTGATTTTTGGGCGACTCCGGTCCGTTTTCGTCCGTTGCTGTAGTTAAAGAAGTTGATCGACTAGATGTAAGGCACATTCCGCCTTTCTCAATTTTTAGAAATGAAGATTTTGACGAGTCTTCTGTTTGAATGTTTGTTTCCGTTAGCGAATTTCGGGTATTATTTTCTTTTGACAAAGGTTTTACCGCGTAACTTTTGGTATGTCTTTGAGATGATGATTATGCATGTTTTGAGTATTTTCTGGAAGATTTTTACCGGGTACTTTAGGTTGTATGGTGTTTTAAGTGAACTATAAATTATTAAGATATTGAAAAATGTTTTGTCAGTTCAATGAAAGTCTTACAATGTTGTTGTGAATGTTCTGTGATAATTTGGTAATTTCTGAATCTGTGAATTTTGTGTAAATTCTGTATAATGCCGTTATGCCGCTGAATTTTCGTACGATTTCTGAAATTTCTGAAACAAGATGATTTGAATATTTGATGTGTATGTGCTATGAAGAAGGGAGTTATAAGGGGTCAGAATCCATTGAGATTCTGTAAGTGTCAGGGAAAGGAGCTATAAGGGGCCAGAATCTGTTGAGATTCTGTAAGTGTCAGGGAAAGGAGCTATAAGGGGCCACAATCTGTTGAGATTCTGTAAGTGTCAGAGGAATGGAGAGATAAGGGGCCAGAATCCGTCGAGATTCTGTAAGTGTCTGGAGAATATGAAATTTGATATGTGATATGCTATCTGAACTATGACATTTGATATCTGAAATCTGTTATGGGACTTAATTGATCTGTTTTACGAAGCATCTGATATATGTACGATTCTGATGATTCCGTACGATTCTGTTTATTCTGTGATTTGAAAGCTTCTGTTCTGAACGCTGATTTGTCATGACTTCAGTTTCTATATTTGTTGTGGCCTTATGATTGAATAAGCATTTGTTCTATGATTTTCATACGGATATTTTGATGTGAGTTTCTGACGATTTTGATTGGTGATTGATGTCTTGCTGAGCTGTTAGTTCATCCTTGTTTTCTACGTGGTTTTCAGGTTCTGGGAAAGGGAAGGAAGTCGTGGATTAACAGTCCAGAGTTTGATCTGTGATTAGGTATTTTGTACTTTTGATTTTTGTACAGTCACGGCTTATCTGTTCTGTTCTGTTCTTTCCGTCTGTAAGCCATGTACTGTATCTGTATATGATTATTTTGGAAAACAAAAGAGAAAAGATAGATGAACTGTGCTATATATTTGGATGTTTAGAGTAGCTCTTTGTTTGTTTTTCTGTCTGTGTTATATTTGGAAGAAAGTTCTGAAGCAAATTCCAAAGCCAGATCCTGGATTTGTTGGCTCCGTCGCGACCCGATGCGAGCGGGATCCGTCCCGGTCGGGTTGGGTCGTGACAAGCCTTTTTAGTGGTATCAGAGCAAAGATTTTGGAATTTGGATTATAAGACAGAGCTATAGGAAGTGATCTGTGAGTCTGTCTGGGGTAGGTCTGGTTTGTTTGGATTTTTATTCTGTTGTTTTGTGCTTAGTTTTCTGTGTGATCATGGATCTGCCAGACCCAGATATGACAGATGGTCAGAGTGCCAGTCAGGCAGCACCAGTGGGAAGTACAGCCCCAGTGGTTGGTGCAGATACACTTTTCCAGTTTGCTACACTGACTGCTCAGATGATGAGCGAGACTCAGAGTAGAGCCTCTACTATTCGATCTGAAGATATAGATAAACATTTGCAGTTATTTTTGAGATTGAAACCTCCAAGATTTGAGGGCACTATGGAGCCCAGAGCAGCTGAAGAATGGTTGAGGAGGTTGGAGAAGACTTTTGACGGTATGCAGTGTCCGTCGGATAGGAAGGTACCTTTGGCTGTTTTTCTGCTGGATGGGGAAGCAGAGCACTGGTGGATATGCCAGCAAGAGACGAAATTCCAAGGGAAGCTAAATTCTTTGATTACTTGGAAAGAATTCTCTGAGAAATTTCGATCGTGGTTTGTACGTCCTTCTGTACGACAGCAGATGCAGGAGACTTTTCTGAGACTTGTTCAGGGGAGAAGGACTGTGATGTAGTATGAGGCAGAGTTTACTGCTTTAGCCCGTTATTCTCCCTAGTTGGTGAGTACTTCTGCTGAGAGGTGCTACAGATTTCTGAGGGGACTACGAGATAGTTTGAGGCAGCCCTTGGTGCCCTTTCATATTTCTGATTTCTCTAAGCTTGTGGAGAGAGCTCGTTTGATCGAGAATGATTTGATGGCTACTCAGCAGCGATGGACTGCGAGTAGGAAGAGATTTAGAGGTGAGACTTTTAGCAGTGGTTCCTCTGGCAAGAGGAGATTTGTTCCTGGAGACTCCAGGAAGAGTGAATAGTCGGGATCCACTACAGTTTCTGGTACTGCCGCTACCGGTACGACCAGTTCGGGATCAGTCAGTGGAACCCCTGTGTGCCAAACTTGTGGACGACGACATTTTGGCCAGTGCTTCAGGACGACTGGTCAGTGCTTTAAATGTTGTCAGACAGGACATCGGATTGCAGAGTGTCCACAGACTGGATTTGATAGACGATCTGAGGTTCGATCTGATAATAGACCTGTTGGTTCAGCAGGTAGACCGAGAACTGTTCCTCCACGTACTATGACTGAAGGATCCTCTGGTGGTAGAGGTGGTGGATCTAGTTCTGTGGCACAGAGACCACCTACTGTTAGTCAGCGGGAGTCTAGTGGCTTAGTAGCTCCAGTTCCAGTTCAGCCTCGAGTGTATAGTTTGAGTCAGCAGGAGGCTCGAGACGCTTCGAATGTGGTGACATGTATGATTTATATTTCTGATCATCCCTGTCGTGTTTTATTTGATTCTGGAGCCAGTCATTCGTTTTTGTCCGAGCGTTGCTTTGATGCTTTGCATCTGGATTCTGTTTTACTACCGGTTTCTCTTTCTGTTATTTTGCCGGCTGGAAGTAATTTGATTGCCCGGAAGTTTTATTTTTGTGAGATTGATATTACTGGTAAGAAGTGGAAATCGAGTTTGATTTTATTGCCGATCTCTTCTTACGACGTAATTTTGGGCATATATTGGCTGAGTCTGTATGAGGCTCAGATTGACTGTTTGAAGAAGCAAGTGAGTTTATTTATGGATGGAGAAAGGTGTGTATTTCTGTATTGAAAGTTAAAAGAACGTGGAAGAAGGGTTATCCGGTATTTTTGGCTTCTGTGCGAGATATGAACATAGAAGTAGATTTTATTTCTGGTATACCGGTTGTACGGGAGTTTTCTGATGTATTTCCTGAAAAATTGGTTGGTTTACCTCCGGATAGAGATGTTGAGTTCTCTATCGATATTTTTCCGGGTACAGCTCCGATATTGAAAGCTCCGTACCGGATGGCACCGAAGGAACTTTCTGAGTTGAAAGTTCAGCTCCAGGAGTTGGTGGACAGAGGATTTGTTCATCCTAGTGTTTCTCCTTGGGGAGCACCAGTACTGTTTGTAAAGAAGAAGGACGGAACACTCCGTATGTGTGTTGATTACAGAGATTTGAATAAAGTTACAATCAAGAATAAATATCCATTACCACGGATTGACGACTTATTTGATCAGCTTTCCAGCTCTTCTGTATTTTCAAAGATTGATTTGAGATCTGGATATTATCAGGTGAAAGTGAAGGAAGCTGATGTGTTGAAGACAGCTTTCAGTACTAGGTACGGGCACTACGAGTTTTTGGTTATGTCTTTTGGGGTAACCAATGCACCAGCTATTTTCATGGATTTGATGAACAGAGTGTTCAAGGAGTATCTGGATCAGTTTGTGATCGTCTTCATCGATGATATTTTGGTGTACTCTGTTTCTGAGGAAGAGCATGCCAGACACTTGAGCATTGTATTGGAGACTTTGAGGCAGCATCAGCTATATACTAAGTTTTCTAAGTGTGAATTTTGGCTGAAGAGCATTTCTTTTCTGGGGCATGTGGTAAGCGGTGAAGGTATCTCTGTTGATCCCCAGAAGATTCAAGCTGTTGCTGATTGGCCAATGCCTACTACGGTATTTGAGATACGCAGTTTCTTAGGCATGGCTGGATATTATAGAAAATTTGTGAAGGGATTTTCTCAGATTTCTACACCTCTAACGAGACTGACTCAGAAGTCAGTAGCTTTTGTTTGGACGCCGGAGTGTGAGGCTAGTTTTCAGAGATTGAATGAATGTTTGACTTCAGCTCCAGTGTTAGCACTTCCGTCAGGTACGGAAGGATTTCAAGTGTTCAGTGATGCTTCACTGAAAGGTTTAGGCTATGTTCTGATGCAGCATGGTAGGGTAATTGCTTATGCTTCGAGACAGTTGAAACCACATGAAAAGAACTACCCGACGCATGATTTGGAATTGGCTGCAGTTGTGTTTGCTTTAAAGATTTGGCGTCACTACTTGTATGACGTCAGATGTGAGATCTTTACAGACCATAAGAGCTTGAAGTATATATTCACTCAGAAGGACTTGAATTTGAGGCAAACAAGGTGGCTTGAGTTGATCAAGGACTATGATCTAACGATTCAGTATCAGCCTGGCAAGGCTAATATGGTAGCAGACGCTTTGAGCAGGAAGTCCTCTGGCATATCAGGTATTCAGCTCACTTCTGATGAGTATCTGATACGAGACATGGAGAGATTACAGTTAGAGGTGATTTCCTCTACTGGTCCGAATTTTGGTATTTTGACTCAGATGAATATCCAATCTTCCTTGGAAGAAAGGATTCAGGAAGCTCAGAAGTTGAATTTTGACTATTTGAAGTTGATTGCGCATATTGAATCTGGTAAGAAACCTAAACTCCGAGTTTCTGATTCTGGTATTATTTTTTGCAAGAACAGGTTGTGGATTCCTGTGTTTGGAGATTTGAGGAAAGAGATCCTGTACGAATCTCACCATTCCGGCTATACGATACATCCGGGAAGTGGTAAAATGTACGAAGATATGAAAAGTTTGTTCTGGTGGCCTGGAATGAAAAAGGATGTCGTAGACTTTGTTGTGAAATGCGAAGCCTGTCAGTTAGTGAAGGCAGAGCATCAACGACCAGGAGGTCTTTTGCAGTCGTTGCCTATCCCTAAGTGGAAGTGGGAGGAGGTAACGATGGACTTTGCCATGGGTTTTCCTCGATCAAGGCAATGGCACGATGCCATCTGGGTGATAGTGGATCGATTGACGAAGTCTGCACATTTTCTTCCGATCAGGCAGACGGATCCGGTAGAGAAGTTGGCACAAGTATATGTGAAAGAAGTTGTCAGATTACATGGTGTGCCTAAAGTAATGGTATCTGATCGAGATGGACGGTTTACTTCCAGACTTTGGAAGAGTATTTAGCAAGGATTGGGTACAAGGTTGCATTTTAGTACGGCATTTCATCCGCAGACTGACGGACAGTCTGAGAGGGCTATTCAGGTACTGGAAGATCTTCTGAGGTTATGTGTTTTGGATTTTGGAGGAAGCTGGGAAGATCATATCCCTTTGATCGAATTTGCTTACAATAACAGTTTTCAGTCTAGTATTGGTATCACACCTTATGAAGCTTTGTATGGACGGAAGTGTAGAACTCCTTTGACTTTGACTGAGGCAGGAGATAGACAAGAAATGGGTGCTACATTTGTGGATGAAACTATTATGAAAATCAGCTTGATTAAAGAAAGATTGAAAGCTGCACAAGATAGACAACAGAAGTATTACAATCAGAAGCACAGATTTGTAGAATTTCAAGTTGGTGACTTTGTGTATATCAAAGTCAGTCCGATGAAAGGAGTCAGCAGATTTGGAAAAGTGAGTAAACTCAGTCCACGGTATGTTGGACCTTTTGAAATCCTTGAAAGGATTGGTAAATCTGCTTACAGATTGTTGTTATCTAATCAGATGTCTGATGTGCCCAATGTTTTTCACGTATCCTCTTTGAGAAAGTGGATATCTGATACTGATAAGAAGTTGTCTGCTGACGAGGTTGAGATTCAGGAGAATTTGCAGTATAAAGAAGAACCTGAGAAAATTTTGGCTTACGATGTTCGTAAGTTAAGAAATAAACAGATTCCTATGGTTAAAGTTCAGTGGAAGCATCGAACAGCACGAGAAGCGACTTGGGAGAAGGAGTCGGACATGAGGCAAGCATATCCATGTTTGTTTTGACTGCATTTTTGGATTGGCAATGTCGAGGATGACATTTTTCTGAAGTTGGGGAGATTGTAAAGATCACTTTGCTTCAGGATCGTCCGGGACGAAGTTGGATCATCCCGGGACGATCGGTACAGGTTGTGTTGAACATTGTGGAAACTGAGCAGATCGTTTGGACGAAATTTGGATCGTCTGGACGAAAATTCTCCAGAGGACAAGTCGCCGGGGACGGTAATTAATTCCGTCTGGACGAAATTTGTCCAGAGCCAGATCATCCCGGGACGATCGTCGCGATTGTCCAGGACGATCAGTTTGGATATATAAGGAAATGAGATATTTTGAAGAGAGAGAAAAGTCCATGAGAGAGAAAACGAAGGAAAAAAGAAAGAAAAGTGATTTTTGGGCGACTCCGGTCCGTTTTCGTCTGTTGCTGTAGTTAAAGAAGTTGATCGATTAGAGGTAAGGCACATTCCGTCTTTCTCAATTTTCAGAAACGAAGATTTTGACGAGTCTTCTGTTCGAATGTTTGTTTCCGTTTGCGAATTTCGGGTATTATTTTCTTTTGACAAAGGTTTTACCGTGTAACTTTTGGTATGTCTTTGAGATGATGATTATGCACGTTTTGAGTATTTTCTGAAAGATTTTTACCGGGTACTTTGGGTTGTACGGTGTTTTAAGTGAACTGTAAATTATTAAGATATTGAAAAATGTTTTGTCAGTTCAATGAAAGTCTTACAATGTTGTTGTGAATGTTCTGTGATAATTTGGTAATTTCTGAATCTGTGAATTTTATGTAAATTCCGTATACTGCCGTTATGCCGCTGAATTTTCGTACGATTTCTGAAATTTCTGAAATAAGATGATTTGAATATTTGATGTGTATGTGCTATGAAGAAGGGAGTTATAAGGGGTCAGAATCCATTGAGATTCTGTAAGTGTCAGGGAAAGGAGCTATAAGGGGCCAGAATCTTTTGAGATTCTGTAAGTGTCAGGGAAATGGAGAGATAAGGGTCCAGAATCCGTCGAGATTATGTAAGTGTCTGGAGAATATGAAATTTGATATGTGATATGCTATCTGAACTATGACATTTGATATCTGAAATCTGTTATGGGACTTAATTGATCTATTTTACGAAGCATCTGATATATGTACGATTCTGATGATTCCGTACGATTCTGTTTGTTCTGTGATTTGAAAGCTTCTGTTCTGAACGCTGATTTGCCATGACTTCAGTTTCTATATTTGTTGTGGCCTTATGATTGAATAAGCATTTGTTCTATGATTTTCATACGGATATTTTGATGTGAGTTTCTGACAATTTTGATTGGTGATTGATGTCTTGCTGAGCTGTTAGCTCATCCTTGTTTTCTACGTGGTTTTCAGGTTCTCGGAAAGGGAAGGAAGTCGTGGATTAGCAGTCCAGAGTCTGATCTGTGATTAGGTATTTTGTATTTTTGATTTTTGTACAGTCACGGCTTATCTGTTCTGTTCTGTTCTTTCCGTCTGTAAGCCATGTACTGTATCTGTATATGATTATTTTGAAAAACAAAAGAGAAAATATAGATGAACTTTGCTATATATTTGGATGTTTAGAGTAGCTCTTTGTTTGTTTTTCTGTATGTGTTATATTTGGAAGAAAGTTCTGAAGCAAATTCCAAAGCCAGATCCTGGATTTGTTGGCTCCGTCGCGACCCGATGCGAGCGGGATCCGTCCCGGTCGGGTTGGGTCGTGACATGAATAATAAAATAGCTCCCAAATTCTTACGAAAATACAAGTGACTTTAACGTCACCCCAATGATGACTGTGTTGAATTTAAATATCAACCGGAGGGGTCAAATCTTAAATCTAATAAAAGTAAAGAATTCTTAAAATGAAATCTATCAACAAAAAACTTAAAACTAAAAAAACATCCACCTCACACAACCATTTATCGGGGGTGATAAATTTGAAATTAACCTTAGCTCACAAAGAGCAAATATTGTGTCAGGTGTATCACTAAGATTCATCCTCAAATAGTATATTACTAGCAGCGGAGTGGCCTATATCCTCTGATCGGGTGATTTTACCGCAAAATGACACCATTATATTACAATAACCCTAAAGGCTTCAAACCTCTAATTTAATGAATCATAGGGTATATTCGATAGGCATAAAGCCCTATATTAGCCAAGGTGGATTTAGATATATCACCTTAGATGAATAACAACCCAGGTCTACAAGGTATTCTTGGAAGAAGCAACACATGACTGCTGATAAGGTACCTTTTGTCAGGTTAGGTCGACTACCTCCTCTAACTAAGTAGGCCAGGGAACATGACAGTCCGAGATGACGGAACCATGGGATCTTGATCGGGCTCGTCTTCTTTCCCCCCACCACCAGTTTTAAGTTCATGGTGATAAATTCTAAATAATAAAATCAAATTCAAACCCTAAAATTGTTGCTATTATATGTTAGATTTATAACCTATGCGACCACTTTAATGACTAGCCTTAATCAAAAGTTCTCTCTTATTATTGGGAGGGGTAATTAACTATAGGGGCTTGCGCCTATAGGAAACCAAAACTCATATCAAAAAGTCCTCACAAATGAGCTTGAAATCTCTGGGTAGTGTCTTATCTAAAACACAATCTGCCTTCTGAAATTCACCCGGAATCTAAATATATTAAAACTCTCTGCCGTCAATATCAACAAAAGAAATAGAGATATGGCACGAAGAGACCGGGGCACATTATGGAATATTTGGAGCCCACAGCGAGTGACTGCGAACTCCCGTCGTTGCTTCTGATTAAAATGTCGTAAATTTTGATCTGACATGCCGACCGGGAGCGAAAACGAACAGCAACGAGGGAGCATGGAGCAGTGGAACTGACGTCTCCTTCACAGCGAACACCTGCAAACTCCTGTCGTTGCTTCCGATCAAAATGTTGTAACTTCCGATCTGACCGGAAGGAGCGAAGTCGAACTACAACTTGGCAGGTCTGGTTCGAGTCCAAAAAATTGACCCGTTGGCAAAAAAGGGTTGGGTCGAATAGTACCAGATCAGTTCCAGGTTCAACCCAAACCCTACCAGTGATCCGAAATTGACACCCCTATTTATCATAATAAAGTAAAATTACAAAACAATATTAAATCTTCTAATATTTAGTTTAATTTGACACTTAATAAAACTAAAAAAAAAAATCATATAGCAAATCGAACGTAGTGAAATAGAAGTCTGATTTTGTTGTTGACATTTTGTTGTCCAATTCAATGCAATTGAACCCTTAGCACATGACTGTTCCTTAACACAAAAATATATTATAACAACAAATTCATTACAAACTAAAGCAATTTTATTTTAAGAATTGCATATCACATTCCCCCAGTTACATGGACTTCAAA
This sequence comes from Dendrobium nobile, assembly GCA_022539455.1. Taxonomy (NCBI): domain Eukaryota; kingdom Viridiplantae; phylum Streptophyta; class Magnoliopsida; order Asparagales; family Orchidaceae; genus Dendrobium; species Dendrobium nobile. The sequence goes on from CM039730.1 coordinate 26,614,681, forward strand.
TCAGTGTAACAAAATTTTTTTTCCTCACAGTTCCCATCATCCCCCTAAAAAACTAAAGCTCTTTAGAAAGCAAATTTTTTTTGCTAAAAACTACTTTAGAACGCAGTAAGAAAGCTGTCACACACGGAACAATAGTCTCCTATGATCTCAACTCCATCCCAAGTCATTGCTCAAAGGTGAAGTTGCTTTCAAATAAAATGTCCGAATCACATTGCAGAGAAAAAACATATAATCATCAGGATGGCACAGACCTTCAAATTCTTTGAACTGAAACAACAAAGTTTTATTTATGTATTTCAAAAGTAGATACAAAGTTGTCATGTCGGCTGATTGAAGCTGCCGTTAGGATTGTTGAACACGATTCATAACGACAACTATAAAGACAAGAACAGAAAGCATAAACGAGGATTGCAGAACATGGTCGAAAATATCAAGTTCATCCTTGGCTCCATGAGAGTGAAATATCTGACTTAAGTGCTTTGCAATCTTGTCCAGTACTTCCATGATTTTTGCCTTCGCATCGGCGATCCATTTCAGGATTCCATTGACAGGATGGGCGTCTTCTTCATTTGGATCTTGTGACTTACTTTCAGCTGATATTAAAGCTGATTAATAAGTCAAAATATTAAATAATACAGAAGGGAAATTTTGAAGAAGCTGAAGAATAAGGTGTAGAAAACCACAGAGGGCAGATATAATTATGTTAGAGCCATGAAATTGAGAGCTTATCACATGTGGTAGAAGAACTTAGTGCTAAGGCAAATGACCATGAAATTAGGTTAGACAAAGAGCAAAGCACCTTAGGGGTGTCAATTTCGGGTCACGGGTCGGATTTGGGTCGAACCTGAAACTAAACCGGCACTAGTCGGGTCAACCCAAACCCGACCAGTTTTTGCAAACGGTTCGGTCTTGCGGACCCGAACCCAACCCGCTCGGATCCGGGTCAACCCGACCCGACCCGAATGACCTGGTGCCAACAAAAAACTGCTAGTTTTTTAGTTCAAAAACAGGTCAATCTCCGTTTTTAGGGTAAAAAATGGGTCAATCTTGAGTTGCCAGGTCAAAAATGGGTCAAAGGGTCAACCAGAACCCGATCCGATTTTTTAAACGGGTTGAATAGTTGAACTCAAATCCGACCCGTTTCGAGTTCGGGTCAACCCAAATCTGAAATTTTCGGGTCGGTTTTTGGGTTGGGTCCAATATTGACACCCCTAAAGCACCTTAGATGAACATGGAGATAAAATACAAAAGATGTTTGATACATGCTAAACCTAATTTAATCTGCTAAATATTAGGCTTCAAAACATGCTGTTAGACCGGTCTTCCTGGACCGTCTAGCCGGTCCTTCTGGAAATATCCTAAGAGTCCTTTCATAACAAGACTAATTGTAATTTAACATTTTAGTTAGTAAATATACTACAAATCTTGATATGAAAGCACTCTTGCTAACTCATTTGAATGAACCCCTTCGTATAAAACCAAATAGCGGGCACTAATTGCAAGTGCACTATAGCTACTTGAAGAAGTATCCTAAGACAAATATGCAAGACTTTGTTACTTAAATAAAAATCATAACAGGAAAGTTCCTAATAGATTCTACAGTTATGTTAAGCAGCAAAGAATCATGATATGGCATAAGGAGAACAAACCTTCATAAAAGGATTTCTTGAATTCTTGTACGACCTCATTCTTCATAACTGCATCCCATACAGCTCTATCAGATGACAATGAAACAACCACCTTCTGCAAGTAGAAACACTTACACAGTAATTACACAGGTAATTTTAGAAAAAGTGATTCACACGCATAAATGAACATGAAAACTTATTGTTAAAAGAAGCTTACAACATCCAAAGCAAACTTTTAGAAGGATGATGCACCAGAAATAAAATAAATAAAAAATTTCCAAATAGTCTGAGGTAGGGGTGTCAATTCAGGTCAACGGGTCGGGTTCTGGTCGAACTCGAATTGACCCGGATCTAATCGGGTCAACTCGAACCCGACATGTTTTTTAAACAAGTCAAAAATCCGAACCCGAACCCGACTCATTTGCTAACTGGGTCAACCCAAACCCGGATTTTTCTGAGTCGGGTTTTGGGTCGTGTCAAACATTGACACGCCTGAGGAAGGATGTCAGAGTTGCATCACCTGAATAGATGGATTCATTTGTAATAAGCGAAATGCATCAAGAACCTTCTCCCGTTCTCGAGATTGGCAATTTTTAGAGCTATAAAGATGCATAACAGGCTCAATCCAATCAGACTGTGATTCGGTTGACAATGAGCGTGGTAATATTTTTGTTGAAGTTACTGCTTTATCTTTAACTTCCTCTTGCTCATGAGGAGACCTTTCTATTATCTCACCAAAGGGAACTGGAATAAACATCCTGCAAGAGAAAAATGCAAGTTTAATAACTGCAGTTGCAAAAATGAATCAATGATGCAAGTGTGTACTTGCAAAGTATGCGCAGCATATCTAGGAAACAAGTCAGATGAATTGGTGATCAATTATTTATAAAACATATACTTGCAATAAATATGGTAGTGCATGTTAAAGCTACTATGCACTCTGATATTCAACCGAGTCAATCAAAGGTTGACCCACCTACTTCGTCTTGGCCATGTGTGGAGTTTTTTTTTTTCCAATTTTTTGGGCCATTGGTGAAGTTGGCCAAAATTGTATGTCCAATCGAAAGAATCTACATTACTAGCACTACCAATTAATATAAAGTTAATGGTGGATGGAAGCTAGAGACCTTTAGCTACAGTGTATGTGACTGATGAAAATCTGATATCATCTTGGACGTTTTGAGCTGTTCAAACTCACAAAAGGAAGAAGAACAAAGAATTAGATAGAAGAAGGGGAAATCATTTGTTCTTTTCATACCCTCATCCTCCCTAAATGAGGGTATTTATAGAATACAATGCCTCAAGCTACTTACCTCTCACTAATTAATCCACTTTTGACTACTAACTAAAGTTGATTCACAATATTACTCCTCTCACAATGACCTTGCCCTCAAGGTCAAACTTCTCTATTTAATTCAACAGAGGTGATGGCCATCCATTCAATCACATTTCTCAAACGAGTTTCTTTATATGATAGACCAAAATGAAGTCACAAACAAAAATATTGACCAATTGGCACTTGAGAAACTCCATCCCTTAGTGGACATGAAGGTGGTGACAATCCATTGGCCACAATTCTACTTCATCAATCTTGTGCATAAGTAGTGTTTCATAATCATTGTACATCCAACCCTTTTATAATCTCTTCGGTAAACAAACTTGTAATATTTTGGTCCGCATTATCTAAAATTTGATCTTGATGTGTAGGTTAAATGATCTCAAGATGACACACAAATTGTAAAATATTTTGCTTGAAAGAATTCAAACTCAACTATTTGTCCAACTACATCCAGAGGTAGCAAAATAATATCAAACCATCCATATGCATCAATGCAATTATAAAACTTTCTTAATTGGACAAATTATGGTAAGAAATATACAGATCAACATTAAAAAATCATTCATGTAGATTATCTAAATTGAAATATGAAATATCTATTTTAATGATTCTTGAATAAGCATGAAACAATACCAAAAATGGATTGGGTTCTACAAATATCCTTGAATAGATCTGTTGACCGCATTTTTTAATAAGGTTGACAAGATTTGGTTCTAGCTTAGCTTGCTCTCATGTTGTCATTGCCCTAGTGTAGACCCAACCATATTTATATTCTCCTAGATAGACACCCCTTTAGGCTTATCTTACTTAAAACCTAAACACCTAAAACCTTGAACCCCACCTAAACAATCCTAAGAAGCTCTAGACTTCCTTGAGAACTTCCTTGGTGTATTCTAGCCTTGTTAAATCTTACTAAAATCAATTGAAAAAACTCCCTTGGCTACGTGATTCCCCATAAGAGAATATTAGCCTATCCTAATGCTATTCGGATAGGAAATCCAAACCCTTGGATCATACCCATTGCATACTAACTCAAAGAAACCTATTATATTGGATTTAGTGACTTGCTAAATCCTATAGAGTAGCGTCATTTAATTAGACCTAGCCTTAATCACCTATGACGCTTAGGACTACACTAGCTTTGAGGCTTGGTAATGAAGCCAAGTCTAATTTTTTCCATTAGATAACTTAGGTGTCCTGATTGGACTCAAGTCTAGCTCTTAAGGTGACTTAATTAGACTCAAGTTTAATCCTAGAGTTCAAAAGACCAAATCATAGGATAATTTACCTTCAGGACAAGCCATTAATCTAAAGCTGTTGCGAATCAAAGCCAAATAAAATTGAACCCAATTAAAACCCATAGGTGATGAATGACCAGTTGACCCTATTCATGGTATTATTAGGTCTATCAAATACCTTAGATTGCCAAGGCCACAATTGGGAATCATTCCCTGAGTTAAGTAATCTTAATATAATGCAATTGAATCATGGTAAAAAAAACCACAGGATTCAATGTGACCTTAATTATGGCATATTGGATTAAGTTGCTTTAACCTTAGATTGATCCTAACGCTTAGATAGACGGGAACCTATGACACTTAGGAACCTATCTTGAGCAAGTCAATTCAAAATAAATTTATTTGAATCTAATTTGAAATAGGCTTAAACTCAAACCAAAACCCATGAAAGGAAGGACTTGCTTTAGGGAATCCATAAGTTCAATTAATTCAATCCATCCACGAACTACTAAACCCTTAGCCCTTGGTTAGCATAATGGACTTAGAAGCCTTTCTACCTAACCTATAATAGGTAGTTAGCTCCATTAAATCCAAATTCAATTAGGCCAAACCCAAAGTTCAAATACAGAAAGACAAGCCTAGCACAAGTTTTATAGAAATGCATTTGGTTTAACCCTTGGTCAAACTAGCCCTAGGTCTCACCTTAGGTGACCCTAGCTTGCTTGTGAACCCAACATATGGGTGAAGTTGGCTCTCTCGTCAACTAGGCCTTAGTCAAATTAATTTGACCAATGAACCTAGATAACTACTAAGTTAAGATCCCAATGAACTCATTCCTTCGAGTTTAAACCCAATTAAGCTTACATTTGTATAGATTATGTTTCAGACCATAAAAAACCTACCCTAAGTGATTCAACCAGAATGGGTTAGCAAAAGTAAATCAAACCCATTGACCCGACACATGGAAAATTACATTAAACAAACCTAATCATTCTCAAGCCCTATTGAGTCAATATGTGACTTCTGCTAGGTCCCTAGGACCCACTCCTAGCGAGTTCAGCTAGATATCCCAACTTTCCAAACCCCCCTGCCCACAAGGTGGTTTATAGTGTAACTACCAATCCAGTTATTCTAGCCCAATTTAATTGCATTAGGCACTTGGAAAACCCCAATTGAAACTTCCCTAATAGTTCTTTCAGCTGGGAAAGCTAGCAATGACCTAATTAAGCCCATTGAGCCGAAGCAAACCCTATAAATAGGGCTTGATCCATCCAAAATTGGGCATGCTCGCTGGATCCCTAAGCTTTCCCATATTTAAAAAGAGCTAACACTATCTCCCTCTCCATCATAGGCCTTTTTGTGTGCAAGAAGACCAAGCTTTGATAAACCCATGACGTTGTCATCAAAGAAATTGGCACTAAGGCAAGCGGCCAATCTTTCAGCAAAGCTTCATTTCATCCAAACAAAACTTCTAAATTCATTCTATTCATAAAAAAAGCTCTAAAGTAAGTTATTTCCCCAAACGCTTACATTGGCCTTAGGTCTCCAGGCTTTCTAAAGAGAAGTACAATGATGTGTAGATCCAACTGCAGGATATTCCTCTCTAACCCTTTTGAAACTTTTCAAATCAGAAGACCCTATGGATTGTCTTTGATCACCAACGATCAAGGCCATTCATAGGAACAATCTCTTTTAGCACTTGGAGGTTGAAGACAACCATAGGCCCTCCAATCTAGCTTGATTAGATCAATGGAAGAGATATCATTGCATTCATTAAAATCACCTAATGTCCTACATCATCTCAGATTCAACTAGAAGTCTAGAACCATCACATCTATGATCGGATGGTCTCTGATCAATCTTGCTTAACCCACATGGCAATCAAGCCCACAATTGAACAATAAATCCAAGAGGTTGGTGCTACATGTAATAGCACTACATAGTTAGTTGGTTTGATTGTATAATTAACTAAATAGTATAAAATGATTTGTTTGCTTCCAAAAATAATAACAAAAAAAAAAACAGAAAAATAAAGAAAAAAATGTTGACTCATAAAAATGGGAAAATTTCAAATAAAATGCTTCTAAGTGCTGATAACTTATGTGAATAGAGATTAATAATTTTCTAATAATTAATCTTCAAAATTCAATTAATTACCCAAATTAAACCTATTGCTTTCGAACTCCAAGGTGATGTTCAAAAGGTTATTTAGGACCTTTGGTTCTAATTTCAATTAATTTAGAGAATGTTAGAATTCATATAAATTTTCTTAAGATTAATGTTAATTTAATAATTAATTAATTAATTATCTTAATGAAAAAAGTTATATAAATGTGAAACCAGCTTCCAAAAATGTCTACTAAAGCTAAAGAACAGAAGAGAACTATCTTAAACCATATTCAATGCATGAAAACTTGGCTTCTTAACTAAACGATAATTTAGATCATTAATAATGCAAGAAATTCAAATAATATAAAAAATTCTCAAATTTTTTATTTATTGATTCTTCAATCATCTCTTACTTTTGGATTTAAACTCAAATTAACATAAAATGGAAATAATGCCAATTTAAATTTCATAAAACAAATAATTAATTACTCTAAAATTAAAAAAATCATCAATAATTATAAATAAAAAATATTACAAAATAAAAACCCATGAAACCCCCAAAATCAATAGATTAATACAAAATTAATATTAAGATCAATCCATGAACAAATGCTTAGGAATCCTTGATTTCCTAACTTTCAAATATTCTATATATATATATACATATATATATATATGGAAACAATTCCTAAAAAAATTCCCAATTTTCATAGGGATTGTATTTAGGTCTCTCTGACCTCTATGCAAAATTTCATGGCCCTAAGAATTCTCTTAAGCTCAAATCACCTTTAAAAGAGCCTTAGGTCCACTTGATCCAGTCAAGTAAATGGTCTCCTCACCCTAGCCTCAAAATTATAGGCCCATTTGCTTAGCCCAATCAAGTAAATGTTCACCCAAAATCAAAATCAAAACACAAACTCATCTACTCGATCAAATGAAATAGATAATTCTAAATCCAATCTTAAATCCTTAGGTTATTTCCTAAACCAAATATAATAAATGAGCCAATTTAAGAAAAAAAATGTGAAAGACATTTTACTTTCTTATAATGCAATGAGGTATCATTTCACTCATCGGGTTGACTGTTTATTTTATTGTCTTAGGATACGATAGATGACAGGCTTATCGAAAAATGTATCGTTAATATTCATTGAGTTACTCATAACTCTATATAAAATATGAAACATATCCTTAAAATCCAAATAAATGCTGTAAGTTAATATTCAAAAGTCAGCATTAAACCCATCACTTGGTAGATGAACGCATACATAGCCTTATGAGTCATATATTAAAATTAACAACCTAGTTCACATGAGGATGGATAACCAAGAAAAGTTTGCATTAGTTAGTAAACATTAATACTCACATGGTCAAGCATTTTAGTTTTAGTAGCCAAGTTGTATGCCTAAGTTCTTAAATGGAATAGCCCAATCTATCTTGAATTTGCATAGAGATTTTGACAATATGCTTTTAAGGTGGGTTTAGCTTACTATCATTTTGACAATATGCTTTTAAGGGGGGATTTAAGTCCCTTGCATATCTTATATCTAAGTTGGTCCAAGTTACTATCCAATGGCAGTTCTCACCTTAGATATAAGATCTAAGATTGATGTTTTTCATAGTTACCACATAAGTCCTCACTTCTTAGGGGCTGTTTGGTATGCAGCATTAGTAGGGTTAAGTAATGTAATTACATGCATCTCTTAAATTAGGATGTTTGGTTGATTTTGAGCGGAAGGAAAGGAAGACGCTGGAAGCATTAGTGGTGTATTAGAGGAGGCCGATCCCGTGACTTCGAAACCCGCTCAATTTGAGCGGGTTAGAAATTCTCTCGCATCGCGTGATAACAAGCCTCGCGGGATGGTGTCACGGATGTCGTTCTCCCCATGTGGGCGGCGTTGATTCTCGGAAGCGCCCCTTTGAAGAGAAAATCGGATGTCAGGGAAAGGCAGTATATCGAGCGGCGTTACACCGTCGAGTGTGTGGGCGTTTGGCTCCGCGTGGTGGTCGAGAAGCACGGTGACCATGTCGGGGATGTTGACATCGTCGGAGGGCCCCGCGGGGAAGTTGACGTCGTCGGCTACGAGTTCGAGGAGGGCTTTGACGACCTCGCAGGTGCAGTGCTCGACGGCGTAGTGGAGGGCGAGGGCTTGTCGAGGTTGAGGCCTTCTCTCATGACCATGAGTTTGACGAGTTCGACGTCGGAGGAGTCCAGGGCGCGGCGCATGCCACCGGAGTTCTTCTAGTTTTGCGACTATGTCGAGGGGGAGGTGTTTGGCGAGGATTTCGGGCGAAAGACCGGATTTGGCTACTAGATGGGAGCAGGTGGACTAGAGTTGATGCATCTCTTCTTTGCGGGCGGCCATTAGCACTTTCATCAAGTCCTCGATTGAGGATTTCTCCACCATGTTTTCGAGTTGCTTCTGCACAACGCAAAATAATCACAGTTAATTAACGTAAAAATTAGTACTTTTTTTCTTAAAAAAAAATTAATTTTGAATATGCTATTGTAATTTTGCAGGATTTTGGCATCTCCTGATCAAAATTCAAGCAGCTACATGGAAGCCAAATTGTTTTTTTTTCTAAATTGAATAATCACTTTTGATATATTGCATGCAAATTATTAAAATTTTTTTTTTACTTTACTCTGGATTTACATAACCAAACAAGGGAAACAATTCTCCTGTGTTTATTTTGCAGACGACCAAATAAGATCAAAGTATTCGGAATGTACTACATTTACTTTACATTGCATTTACTTTACACTGCATTTACTTTACACTGCATTTTCTTTTCAGGCAACCAAATAGCCCCTTAGCCATTTTCTCAATATTGTGTTAGTGAAATGAAAACTTCAAATTTTTAATAAAATTATACTACTTAAATATAAATCAATTATCAAAATGTTAAAACCTACCATGTGGTAGATTTGAGCACTTCTATGTTTCAAAATCCAATGCTCTTAATTTTCCTCATTTAGAATTTATATAAAAATATATTCCAAAGATAAGCAAATCCTATTTAAAATTTCAAGATCATATTCTTTTATAAACTTCGAAAAATTATTTATCACAACTTTAATAAAAAAAAATCTAAGGAGATGACCTCTCTTGGAATGTAATTAACTATAAGTGTTTTCTTTAATAGAAAACCTATATACCAAAATAAAATAAATCATATTCAATTCTAATAAATTAGATAGTGGAAAATCTCTAAGAATATAAAATTAAATTTTTTAGAAGTCCCTTAAGAATATAAAATTAAATTTCAAAAACTACTTTCCTTTTTAAGTCAATTCTAAAATAATATTTATATCTTTCAAGATGATTTATTATTCTCTATATCATATTTGATTATAGAAATTATATTCTTCAAATATATATTTAAAACTACCCAAATATTTCTTGGAGAATAAGAGAGGGTTCCTCTTTCCATCATTAGCAATAGCTTATATTTTTATATATCGATAACTCACTTATCCTACTCATTGGTAAAAGTTGCTTTTCTTCCATTAGATAACTCATTCATTTTATCCTTAAATGAGTACAACAACAACAACAACAACATCAAGCATTTATCCCACTACTTGGGGTTGGCTACATGAATCCTTTTTCTCCATTGTGTCCTATTAAAAGTCAAATTCTCTTTTAAATCTAATAAAGAAAGTTCATTCCTAATATTTTCTAACCAAGTCTTTTTAGGTCTGCCTCTACCTTTCTTAACATAAGTCAAATCTAATACCTCTACTCTCCTAAGCGGGTCATTGGAAGGCCGCCGTTTTATATGACCAAACCATCTAAGGCGACTCTCTCTAATCTTATCTTCTACTGGAGCTACTCCAACCTTTTCACGTATATGCTCATTTCGTATCCTATCTCTATGGGTAAAGCCACTCATCCACCTGACCATCCTCATCTCTACCACACTTACCTTAGTATTATGCTTCTCTTTTAATGGCCAACATTCGGTACCATAAAGCATTGCAGGCCTCACCACTATCTTATAGAATTTTCCCTTAGGTTTGAGGAGTACTTTTCTATCACACAACAAGCCCGATGCATTCCTCCACTTCAACCATCCAACTTGAATTCTGCTGATAATATCCCCATCTATTTCACCATCACTCTGAATAATCGATCCAAGATATCTAAAACGTGTACTCTTATTAATGACTTGATCGCCCAAAGTCACAATCCCTCACTAGGTCTATTAATACTAAAATTACACTCCATATATTCCGTTTTAGATCTACTCAAGCGAAAACCCTTAGACTCTAAGGTTGACCTCCATAATTCAAGTTTACCTTCAACTCCCTCTCTAGTCTTATCAACAAGAAGAATATTATTAGCAAAAAGCATACACCAAGGTACATCCTCTTGCAAATGTCTAGTGAGAACATCCATGACTAAAGCAAAAAGATATGGGCTTAAGGCTGATCCTTGATGTAATCCAACCCGACAATAACATCAAGCCTTTATCCTTAAAATGAGTGTTGTCATAATGAGTGTAAGAAACGTTCAATTAGTTGTTGTGGGGATACAACAATCAGTTGGTAGCCTTGAGAAGATTAAAAATGAATCCGTGAAATGTATAAAGGGAAATGATCTATCGATCACTTGAATAGTAAATTTTCAAAGAAGATGAAACTGAGACCAAAGTGGTGGCACATCCATCATCTAGGTAGCCAGCAACTTTGTATTTGTTGATGGTTACCACACGGCTCCTAAAACAGTGATATCACATGGTGATAGTATTATGCTTGTCAATGGTTCTCCTCAATTGTTGCATATGATCCCGATCAAATCGAAGGTGGATCTTTTGGCTCACCAACCAATCCGAAAGATACCTTCCCAATTTTAAACTACCATATCTTATATCCCCCGAAATTCAGTAGGCATTCTAGGGTGAAGTTCCGCATGATTCCTCAAATAAGTAAAAAACTATGCAAACCTGAAAATAGATTACAACATCACAATGTTGATTGCTAAGACCAGAAACAAATCATATAGAATGTGTGATCACATTAGATATAATATAAGAAAAATGGAGAGAATTTTATTTTCTTTCCTTGTTTGGAAGTCAGCACTTTTATGAGGTGATACAAAACTCTTAAAATATGTGTACCTAAGTCAATACTCTACTAAAATCTAAAAACAATTTTAATGAATCAAATCCGTAGTGTATGTGGTGTAGAATTATAAATAATCTAGAGTTTCTAATAAACTTAGAATGAGATGTAAGATGAAAATATGAAAAAACACAATCCACAAGTAACTAACATATAATTATAGCAAAAACTTATTGCTTTTAATGTAAGGATAACAAATAAGATTTTATTTTCCAAGAGATAATTTAAAAATTGCCCAAAATATGAAATTCCATAAGAAAACAGCAGCAAAAAATAAAATTAATCAAATTCAAGTTTCAAAAAGAAATATCAACGAGTATCTTACTTGACATAATTTTAGTCACCACAAATCACAAACTAAATATGAGAGAAGAATATAGATAGAAATGGCCCCAAAAGTAAGAACCAACCATCAAAGCCAACATAAGGAGTCTCCCTCCCTAGAAGTGGCCCACACATGTGTGGCACTCGAAGAACACTCATCCAATAACACACACACAAGGGACATAAATTTTGAAACCGTATTTTAATACTCACTGGTCAATTCATTTATAAATGTCTCGAAGGTCCGATTTATATGACTTGTTTATGAATTTAAGAAATAACCCTTCAATCCCAAATTGTTAATGCACAATTATAGGCCATTTATCTCAAATTCTGAACACTACAACGTCATAATTATCATAGGCTCTCTCTGCATTCTTATAGGTTAATGCTATGCCAGGTCTGCTTTTCGCCATCACCACCTTGACAAAAGTAAATTTTTTGTGATTAAAGCAGCAGCCCTATGGGCTATCCCCTTCATTTGTTGTATTAAGAAAAATAGAAAACTTCAGAACTCCAAGCACTAAACTCTAGTGGAGAGAATCACCCTTGTTATCTGAAGAATCATGCCACCAACCCTAAGATTTAACTACTCCATTTTCCTTACTTAATCCTAAGGGCATCTCCAACCGAAAACTCCATTTTTCACTCTATAATGGCGGAAAACTTCAAAATGCCGCAATTCATCTCCAATGGAACTCCATTTCTCTTCTTTCCCGCGCTCTCTTGTTTCGCGCCTTTCCCGCGAAGCGAAAAAATAGAGCGATTTTTTTGGGGTAGGTGAACAGTCCGACGCCAATATTGGCGTCGGACTGTTCATCCACATGCCATTGGCGTATTTTTTGGCGATCCATTGGAGCAAAAAGCCACTCCATACATGTGACTGCAGTTCGGCTGGAGAAGCTCTAACTTCTGTTACTGTGCAATGAGTGCATACAAAAAAAAAAAAAAAAATCCTAACTTCTGTTATTAAAAAACAGAACTGCATCAATATGCAACCTTCCATTGAAATAAGACGCAAACCTCTTTTCATGAAATTAATCTATTCATTATCCATTATTTTAGGGAGACATAAACGAGCAAATAGAATTTAACTACCCATCCCTGTTAAGCATAGTAATCGATAGTCATCATTTCCTTCTACTCTACAAAAGAACAAAAATAACATGGAAAACATCTGCAAAACACACATAAAATCAGAAAAAATCCTTCTTCATTTTAGGCTAAGTGCTGGAAAAATGAGTCAAAGGCTGTATTTGGGTGATAGAACATGGAATACAAGGAAATGCAAAAACGTAAACTTTACCAACCACAAAATTCAACACCAGTTCAAAAAAATAAAGAAATAACAAAAAAAAAATTCATATATTCCAATGCACCATGACTTAGAATTTCTTTATTTCTTTCTTATGTAGGGATTTGGTTTGAATTTTTGGATGGGTGAAACAGTAATCATGCAAAAAAGGGGCTAAATTCATGGTTGCAAATTCATCATCAATCTATAAATTTGCAGGATTTTAATTTCATTTCCTCACTTTCTTTCAATCCAAACAAAGCTTAACAAAATGAAAATCCAAGAAAATAAAGGCTAATTGGGTAAAAAGTTGTTAAATTTCATTCACCCTCCTTTCATCCAAACGTTAATGTTCAAAGTATTTTTATTTTTCAAAATCACCCAATAAGACGAGCAGACACAACCAACAAATTAGGTCAAAAGGCGTGTCAAATCTCATCTCAAGTCTAGAGACGATGTGAGCTCTCAATTTGTCGCCCCAAAATGTACCCTTTCAACGAGATAATTACTTCGAACAATGAATTTATTGTAACTCCTCATCAACCCCGCCCCACTCACACAGCCCTTCGGAGCTGAAACCCAGTACTCAACTTTAATTCGAGAAGAACAAAAAGAGAAAAAAAAAAAAAAATTAAAACAGTACAAGAATAGGGGATCGGTCAAGCGGTCACAGCGACCATGACTACCGGCCTACTACCCAAGACCAAACAAAAAATAGCACAATTTTAGAATAAGTCAAACTAACATTCCAAAATCTTCTAAATTCAGCAAAATAGAGTTCAAAACATAGACCAGATGGAGGCTGAATGAAAGAAAACGTGCCAACGAAAAAAATCACAAAGAAAAAGCGCAAATTAATTCCCAAACAAACAACTCACTGCTGAATTGCGGACACAGCCTCCTCGGCCTCCTGCGTGGTCGGTACCGGGCCAAACACGAACCGCTCAAACCGCTCCTCCATCTCCATCTCCTCATCCTCTCCTTCAATGGTCTCCCACTCTTCCCCATCGCATAAATAGAGCGCCGAACCTCGAGTCGCCGCCGCCACGACGGCCGCTGAACTCGAGCCCGAACGAGAGGAAAGCGCCGCCACTCGAGCCGGCATCGCCGCTCTATTACCAGTCGTGCCCGATACCACGTCCTTCACTCCCGCAACTCCTGAGCCGACCGCTCGCCCCACCGCACGCAGCACTCTTCCTCCTCCAATTCCCGCCGATCTCCGCATCTTCGCCTTTCCGCCCCTCGCCTCAACTTCTCGCTCACGCGATGCTAAAAAGTAAAAAGAATAAGCGGTGCTTGCGAGCCTTATCTAGATTTTTTTTTTCCGACCGGCGTACGAATTCTGACGGAGATGATCCGCTCCCTTTGGAACAATTATTACGTCACCGGATGCAGAGGAACGATCGACGCAAATCCCGTCAAATACCGAGTTGTACCAAGCAAATACCGAGTAATAACAAATAATAACGAGACTAATATCATGTGAAGACCCAATACCGAGTTATTTCGAGCTATCTTGAGCAATACCGAGTTATATAAAAGTAGTACCGAGTTTTTCCTAGAAAAAACTCGGTACAACTCGGTATTTCTCGATATAGCTCGGTATAATTCGGTATTAGTCTTCAAAGAGCGGTATTCATCGTTATTATCAAATAATACCTAGTTGTACCGAGCAAATACCGAGTTTTTTGGCGGAAATTTGACTCCGACCGGACGTTCCTCTACGTCCTTGCACCGGATGTAATAAAAGTTCCTTTGCCCCTATATCTCTTTTTTTTTTTAAACTGTATAAATAAATATAAAATTTAAATATTAGATAATTTTGCTATGAGCATATAAATACTCTTATTATATATTATAAAAAAAAATTGTATAAAAGTTTGAATGAACGCAAATGGAAAAATTTTGCTTCACGACATCCTCACCAAAATAGATCATGATGCTCTAAAATCCAACTACGTGTAAGAAATCACATTTTTTGTATTTAAAAATTAGAATGTAAACAAATTACCTAATTTTTAAAATGTGTAGTAGAATTTTAAAATCGTCATCATGCATTTTATATGAGATTGTTTGGATGCATTTTTTTTCAATGCCAGAGTCATTTTACTTGACACTTAAGGCTTCATATGGGATAGCTTTTTTACTGCTTTCTAAAAGAACTTTTTAGTTCATGAATTTTTTGTTTTAAAAAGCTGTTTTAGAAAATTTTTAGTTAATCAAATTACAGTGATTTTTTTTAGTTTTTACTATAATTAATTAGCAACAATTTAAATCCCACTATCAATTTGCATCAATTAAAAATATTGCACTAATTTACAATAGTTAAAACCACTGCTATCTATGTTGCAGCAGTAAAAATCTCTACAATGTAGCAACGGTACGTAACTCAACTTGGTATGTTAGTTGAGGGCTTCGGCTACAAATCAAGAGGTATTGAGTTTGAGTCTTGCATATGTGATGTGTGTGTATGAATTTAACTTAACTGGTATAAATGTCCCCAAAAAATATAGCAACGTAAAAACTGTCCTTACAAGCTTTTTCTCCTGCAATAAAATAACAAGGTACCCTCTTGTATTCCAAAAATTTAGTTTGAACTGTCCTTTCTTCCTCACATTAAAAACTACTTATGATCGTTTTATTTTATTTTATCTTTATATTAATACATATTATTTTTAATTTTCTTTTATGATAATTCTTCTTTTTTCATTTTGAAATCTTAGATCGAAAAAATATATATTGACATTGATTTTAATGTAGTTAATGAAAGGTAAGCTTATCAACCCAAATAGATCTCTTATAGATTTCAATTTAATCATATATAGAATCCAATGCCCCTTTTTCTTTGCTAAGTTCTTAACAACCCTTAGTAAATTTCAGATTTAAACCATTTTACATGGTTCATTTGTACTAGTATCAGCAATATGAATAGCATTTTGTTTATGAGCATAGAAAACCCACCCTTTTGTTGGCACTATGTTAATCAAAGATACACTAACATAAAATGGTTTTTACATGTTTGATTTTATGGTCAAATGCTTTATTTAAACTAATTTAATAGATAGTAGCGGTTAAATGAGCTTAATAGGCTGATAACTAGGAGCTTAATAGCATAAATATAGGGAGATATCAAACAATAATTAATAACATTATATATAGGGTGAGTAGTATTGATTAGTGGACAATGTATTGGATTGCTTAGGAATGTTAAACTGGTTAAAAGTAGGGGTTGAGTTAGAGCTAAATTTTATGTAACTTTCTAAATTTAATTCTAAACTACTTGATCCTTTGAGCCACTTTATAATGTGTGCGTTTCAATTTATAAACAACTCATGATAGTGCTCATATTTTATTTTTTTTATAAAACCCACGAAGGGGCCTATGCATTAAATAAGAAAGCGGTTATAGGTCCTAAAAGGATAAAAAACTTGACTAAAAAATAAAGTATTTGCAATAAAACTTAAAGGCCTATGATCCAACTAATACAAGTAATGACCAACAAAGGCAAAACCAGACAACCAAAGAAAACCCAAAAAGGAGTCCCTATAGGAAAACAAGAAACCCAATAGCAAGCAGAAACACAGCTGGATAACCAAATCAAACAGCATGAACAACCGCAAGAAACACAACCTACAAGGAAGAAGAGTCAGCTCTGACAAAATGAAGTAAACAGAACAAGAGCCAATGGTGGAATAAACCAAACAACTACAACCAACCAGCAATAGAAGAGACTTATCCGAGAGCGCTTTATCCAAACCCAAACCACAGTACCACAATCGAAACCTAAAACTCCATCCATAACAAAAGAAACCCAACAAAACAAACACTACTCGGACAACCAAATGAGCAGCCAAACCCAAATCTAGAGCCCCACCCACAAGCCTGCCATCAATTTAACCAGGCCGAAAACAACCAAAACCCCAAGCAGACCATTGCAGCAGAACCACAAACAAAACATGAGGGATAACCAAATAAGAAGCCCCAACACCAATAGCCAAGACAAAATAGAAAAACTCAACCAACTCAAAAGAAAAAAAGAAACAAAAAAGGAAAAGAAGCACTCATTTCTTTTTTATCTTTTCTCTGTCTACGCTTAGCAACATTCTTGAAGAATCCCTCGTTAGCAATAAAAATAACATTTAAACCATATTTTTCTAGATACTCATCGCCTTGCCCTTCAATTTCCTCATCATCCTCCAAATTAATTGAAGAATCACAATCAGCTAACCATTCACTTTGAGACACACCATTATCCATTGCTTTCAAGGCCAAATGAGCTAACAAAGAATTGTTGGAAATAATGGATATTGGAACATAGATAAGTGGCGCTTCAACATTCATATCCACTGAGGCCAAAGGTGATGGAACAAGCACATTATTAGTATTAGAAGAATGAACACCCATATTTTCTTGATTAATTTCACAGTCATGACTACAATCATTTTCCAAAACAGAAGCTTTATATGGAACCATAATATTTAAACCATTAGCAACATCCACATTGTTAACAACACTAGCACACACAACCAACTTAGAAATAACAACATGAAAAGCCACAACAACAACTAGATCTACCAAAGAGTTGTTAACACGACACACCCCAGGGTCCAACAGGGTAGCATTTCCAACCCCATCTCCATCATTAAAACCAGCCTCAACACCTTGACCAATAATAGGAGGGAAGGAGGAACAGGCCAACGTGTTTTCCATACAATTTTTGGCATCCAAAATTTCATTATCATTCTCTCTATTTTTACAAGAATTAGGAACAGGAAATCCAACCGGCAACTGATTAGGAGTTACCACATCAACCTGACTAACAAGAGGGCCAGATTAATAGAGGGCACAATAATAGAAGGATGTAAAGAAGAACATTCAGAATGAGAATGTCCTAGAGACTTCCTGTGACTACAAAATTTAGGAAACTCCTCCATTTCTACAAACTGAACATACCCAAACTTATCAGGGCCAAGCTAAAATTTATCAGGATATTGTTTAGAGATGTCTAACTCAACAAGGATGCAAGCGATGGAAGGTCGCAAGCCAATCATGGTAGCATTATTAGATTTAAGATGTTTACCAAACATCAACCCTAAATCATGGAGGATACGGGGAAAAAATAGACGAGGCCTCAAGTTAGGAAAGAGACCCAAATAAGAATCATAGGGGATTCAACATTAAAGTCAAAAAATGGGAGACCACTTAGATAACTTTATGAAGCAGTTGTTCATGAAATAAGATTGATGAGAGAAGATACGACTAAAGTCTAAATCCTTAACCAACTTAATCAACACAAGATTTTGATTGAGTAAAAAATAAAGAACGAAACGATGAGTTTAAGGCTAAAAAAGAATTTATGAGTAGTATCAATTGACGGATAGAGAGCAGGAAACGTTTTAATAAATGAATACTCAAAGGAATTGCCAAAGCAAGGTATTCCTCCTTTGAAATCCATAATGAAGCTAAGCCATGATGAGTTATAGGTTTAAGGACAGGAAGCTCATGCTAATGCTCATATGGTTACTTTTAAAACCAAATTAGGGTTCTCATTATGACTTTATTAACTTGAGTCAGGTGAGTATGGGAAGGTATATTATTTCCTAATTCGCTTATCTCTAACAAGTGATAAATAAAAAAAATGATTTGATTGTACAAAATTTCTGGTATGTTTGCTATGATTCTTATAAATTAAAGGTATGTAGTTCTTGAATTTTGTTATTTAAGATTTATTCACCATGTGTTAACAATATTCTTTTGACCTTTTTTTGCATCTTGAATGCAGCCATCATTGCTTGATGATAAACAACACTTTAACTTTATCCTTGATGAAGCAACCTCAGCTTCAAAACAAAAACTCTTGAGATAAGTCTTGAATAGTGTTGTAGCTTGACGCTCAACTTTTTGTTAGTCTTACCACATATCATCCTCATTCATAAATGAATTTTTGAAGTGACCTCAACTTCAAAGCAAGAACCCTGTAGATAACTTCTGAATAATGTTGTAACTTAACGCTCAGCTCTTTGTTAGTCCTACCACATATCATTTACATTCATAAGGGAAGTTTTACAATTCTATTAAGAGCGGTCACATCATTTTATTTTACTTCAAACACCACAAAAATAGTATGAGAAAATATGCTAATGACAACATTGGCTACTCTGGCCATTATAAGAACTCCTATGACTCCCTCTCTAGCCTTCTCTTTCAAGTTTAAGGAGCGATAAAATATTTTTTGGGGTAGATAGCTAATTTGATGTTATTTCATCTTGTAAGTGCTGGCTTCCCAAAGGCTTCACAAGAGTTTGGTGAACTTTTAGAAGGTGGTTAAGGGGGAGACTCCCTGGTGGTACAGAATTTAGGACAACCTGACATTAAAAATTAACAATTTATGTTCCCATAGATGTAATTCAAAGTGTTTGAGATTAGGGCCACCACCATCAAATTAGTTAATGTTAAAGGACTTTGGAGGTCGACAATTGCCATAAATAAAATACCAAGTTTAAGTAATAAATATGATTTAGAGTCAAAGGACAAGATCCATGAATATGATTCAGAGTTGAAATATATAACCTTGTTTGTTGACTCTTTATGGATCCTTTATTATATGAGCCTTATTTACAAGATTTAGAGCCAAAATATGGATCCTCTCTTGGATGAGCCTCTTTTTTACTCCCCACATATTTTATTGGGTTGACTAAACAATGTAAACCTTATTTGGTCAAGAGTATGTAAAAGCTCTTGGTAAAGTTGGGGCTACAAATGGCGGAGGCAATGAAATTGATACCACTTGAAATAAAATTTTTGATTTCAAGTTTGGTTGAATTTTCTAAGAGATTTTGGATGGGTAAAAAGGGAAAAACAAAATTTAGTTCCTTTTAATATAATCAAGTCCAATTTTGGAAAACCTAGCATATATCCCAATATTATCATGGGAGAAGTTAGGGTTTGAATATGGGATGTTAAAAGAGATATATGATGAATATGGTTGAATTTCTTTCAATAGTTGTAGAAGAAAATTCTTGCAAAAAGAAATTTATTGTCAAAGAAAGGGTTCTTAACCACTTTTAATCTAATTAGAAGATAATTAGTTTACCAAAATATTCCAAATTTCATTCAAACTAATATTAATTCTTCATCATAGAAATTTTAATATCTTCATACAAAATTTTAAAATATTTTCTTTTAAAATTTCAAAATATAATAAGATGAAATAGCATTTCTTTGAAATAAGGATGTGGTTGGTGTGAGTGGATTGGCATGATGTAACCATTTCCTTTTTTCATGGAGAATAAACTAATGCGACTCTTTAGTGTAATAGCCTAATTTCTAATTTTTAGATTTCATTATATGGGCATCGTGGGGTGGGATTGGCAGTGCCTCGGTATTGAGTTCTCGAGAAAATGGAGAAAAATAAGGGAATTGAGTGTGCATTGTAGCGCCTGATGACCATGTTGCGACACCAAGTCTCAGGTGAAGAGATTTTGGGAGAATCTAGAAGATTCTCTTGGAGCACAATGGCGTTAGGGAGTTAAACTCTGCAACTCTAGGTTTGAAACTTCATTTATAATAAAAATATTTAAATCAATTTAATTAAACTCATCACCCCAGCTATCCCTCCCTTACTTTTTGTTTGTCTTTCCATGGAAGAAAGGAGGAGAGAAAAAGGGGAGAATATGAGAGAGAGAGAGAGAGAGAGAGAGGAGAGAGAAAGTTCATTTCAAGTCATTTTTATATGTCGCTCTAGTTGAAAAAAGTATTCTGATCGTGGTAGATAACCCAAATCATATTTTAGTTTTCAACAATTTGTATTTCTCAAATTTTATCTCTCATAAATTTGATTAAAATGCAATACCTCATGTTCTAGTAATGTTTTACATTATAACTTTTAATATGTGATAGATATTATCATATTGAGCATTTTGATGGATTAATATTGAAATTTCATTAGGTGCTTTTATTTATATGTCATTTTAATTAAAATGATTAATATAATATTAATTATAAAATGACTAGGAATCAATGTAATGTATTTAGACATGAAACACATGATATGTATACCTTCAATGTTCATTTAGGTCCACATGCATTTTGACATACTAGAGGCATATTAATGAGTATGATAATTGTATTGAATATGTATGAATCATGCTTTATATGATATGAAATATGTGTAAAAATAAAAAAGGCTGACTATAAATGATGGACTTATTCAGATTAGTTGGAGACATATTATCTTATACAGGAGGGTTGATTGATGAGCTTTCCTTTAAATAATATTTATGGTGTAATCCTAAGTGATATGAAAAGAGAGATATAAGGATACTAACTGATATGATTATCGAAAATCTGTACTTTCGAGTCCCCAAAAAAATTTGAATGAATGGTTATTTACTTTTACCCCATTCATCATCTCGTGGATCCGTTGGGGGTAAAATTATTCACTTCTTCTCTTTCACTAGCGCCTCATTATTCTTAGAGGTTGTTTGACAACTCTCGCTTCTGGGTCATAAGTTGGGGGTCGATCACCTCACTGTATTTCTATATAATTGATTGAAAGATAGATATGGTGACGATCTATGTAGTGGCAATTATACACTGATAGACAAGAAGTAACGACTTCTTACAAGAAATTCATCTAATTAATATGTGAAATGAGATTGGTTCTTGAAAATAGGATGAATATGATAAAGACTAATACTTGTAGGGTTGGCCTAAAAACTTGGATGCATGAAAACATGACAAGTAGCCAGATGTTATATCTTGCATATATTACTTGTATATTGATAAGATAAAAGATATTATATTATTTACGCTTGTAATCTTTATATTTTGTGTAGAAAATTATTAAAAAAAAAATTAAACAACATCACAGCATCAAAACACATTTCAAGGCCGCAGCATTGCAGTGAAGAGTTCACCAAAAATTTGCTAGAGAGCTTAGCACTGAGGCGCTATCTAGTTAGTTCAGAAACTCTAGATTAAAGCGCCACGGTGCCAAATTACCTAGCACCACTATAGAGGATGGTTGGACCAGTGAATTGAAATGACTATTGGTTAATTGATGTGACTGTTCAGCAGAAATGTAATGCCACAGAGCCAGTGTCGCAGTCATAGTTTATTAAAAATGAAATATTATAAATAGTTTCATTATTCCTTATGAAAAGAGATTGGCCACTTAGAGAGTCATTTGTAATGTCATGTGGGGAGTGTGTGTGAATGTATTTGAGTGTGTTTAAGGAGTGTATAGCTTGTGTTTATTATATTAGATTCTTATATTGGATGGTAGTAAAACAAAAGAGTGAGCCATGATCGTTGAATTACTTTTGGGTCATTTCTAAACTTTTTTTTGTTGTGTTTAAAGTAGTATCTTGTGTTGTTCTTATGAACCAATATTTTAATTTGTATCTTGTATTTGTACTTATGAACTAATTATAATACAATGTTTATTATATTTATTTTATTTTATGACTTATTGCAAAGCCTCCATATATAGCTAATCATCTGTTCTGAATTTGTGATGAATTAAAAGGCATGTATTGCTTAGATTGTGGTTTAATATTTATTATATCCACATTATTTTATTTTCTTTAAACTTAAGGTTATTTATGTATAGGCCTTACATAAATTTAAAACATAGTGTGATCTTATACCCAAATAGATGGACTAAAAAAATAATTATAAACTTAGAATGCAATACTAACATGCATAGACACATAGTGGTTAGGATTATATGATCTTACGAAGATAGTTTACTTATAATTAATAAAAATCCTAGCTTGTGTTTCGACGAGATTGATAGAGATAAGGTATACAATTACTCTGATCCACATCAACTATAAGAATTAACCATCTCTAATACAATCATATCCCTTTTAAGGATTCATAGGTTTAGAACTTTATAAAACTTAGAAAACTTTTGTTCTTGCATTATGAAACTTATTACTTTTAAATTACCAACACCTTTTTCAATAGTTCACTAGATAAACATAGCCATTCAATAAGTAGTAATAAATTTAATTTAGGTTAGTTCTAGTTTATTCCTCATAGAATTGACACTCTATTCATCATTTTATTACTTGATATGATAACGTGCACTTACATTTTAAATAGGATTCACACTATAGATAAATTAAACTTCTATTAAAAAATTGGGTAGTGTGTGTGTAAGCTTAAGCAAAAAATTTTACATTTGTTTTAGCTGGATAATACTTGTAGTAGCAATTGCTATTATATCATCATGTCCTCTACGTGTGTACAAATAAAGCACCATGTCACATATGAATATAATATTAGCATACATGATAAATTGTATTAGTGACATAATAAGATATGACATGTATATGATGCAAAACTTGACTGATATATGCATGTGATATGACTGATAAGATCAATAAAAGGGTATGTGATTCACATGAACTATATGGCATACATTATATTATTGTGAATGATAATATTGATACTTAAAATAATACATTTGATTGGAACCTAATATATGTGCATTACATTGATATTATACGACATGCTTATGATAAAGGTAAGTGAACTAATTTTATAAAGTGATATTGTTGGCCTCTCTTTAGCCCAGATCCCGCCTCCACTGGACCCAATGGGTCAGACCCAACTCATTGGGCCCAGGCTTGTGCCCTGGGTCAACTTGGTTGACCAGGTCAACCCAGATTGACCCAATTGGCTCTAATGGGTCTATTTAGGTTCAAATCAATTTCAAACCCCTTCTTGGACTCAACCCATCACCCATTAGACTTAATTGACTAGGTTGACCAAGTCAAACCTTTGACTTGGTCAACCTAAGTCTTAATGGGTCAATTTGACCCATTTAAGCCCAATAAGAGCCCATTTAATGCAATTAAAGCCCCCTTTATGATTCTAAATTCAAAACCACAGCCTATTCTTTGGTTTTTCCCTCCTAATAGGCTGAGGATTTGATCCAAGCTGTTGATCAATGGCTTGGGGCATTTAAATATCAATTTTAGGGTTCCAATTAGCGGATCTTGCAATTACTCTCTTCATAGTGCCTCTCAACCTGAGAAATCTCGCGTGTGAGATCCTCTAGCCCCCCTCTACCTTCCCTCACTCAAACCCATGGCCAAAAGCTCACCGGTGGCGATCCTCCAGTGAAACTGAGGCTAGAAAGCTTCCTAGGCTTCTCCTTCTCAATCCAAGATGAATCAAGGAGCGGGATCAACTAGGAACTTTTTCATGGATAATCTACAAGCTCAACAAGCCCAAGTTCTTCCGAATCCACCATGTGGATTAGGTAAAAACTCAAACCCTAGTCTAAAACACCTAGATCTAATTATCGTTCATGATAGTGCATTTTAGAACTAAAAAACAACTCCCCATGAATGCTCTTCACTAATTCTACCTAGGTTTAAAATTTTATGCATTTTAATCGAGCTAATCGATTAAACGAGGCAAAAATTTGTTTTGGGGCTCAGTTTAAGAAACAATTGAGTTACGTACGTTCCGAACCGTTGATCTTATGATCAATAATTCAGATCTCTGTTCTGCGGCTCATTCCGACCGTGGATCAGGACCCTACGGTTAGATCTGCCATCCGACGCGATCTGGATCGTCCATCCAAACCACGGGTGATCCAACAACCTTGCCATTCAACTGACGCGGATAAGTGCAGCGCAAAAATCGTGCAATCATTGCCAATGATTGCATGGTGGCGCAATCATTGGCAATGATTGCCCGGGACTACGGAACCAATCTCGAGCCATGCATGGCCCCGCCGCCGTTATTTTAATTAAAAATTAGTTTTAAATTTATTTTTAAATGTATTTTAAATCAAAAACTTTGAAAAATCATAAAAAAAATCATTTTTGACCCGAAAAATACGTATAATATACCGAATTGCTCTTAATTTGATTCTCTTTAATTTAAAATTAATTTTGATTAAAAATGTTAAGTATATTTTAAAATATTATAAAAACTATAAAATGATTATTTTATTATTATTATTATTAATATGTTTTATGCAGGTACTTCTAAAAAGAACTAAAAATATTTTATGCAGATGCTTCAGAATTTTATCAGCCCCCCTAAATAAATAAGGGCTAAAATTATAAAGTAATAACTTCTATAGGTGGACTGCTTATCCCTCAGAAATAAAAGCATGGCCAAGTGTGTGGCTGTAATTAATAGCTTTATTTTTCATATAAACTGCTTGAGATGACATATTAACTGCTTGAGATTTTTACTAGGATAACCTTAAAGGAGAGTCTAGATTTTTACTACTTTTCATTAATATAAATTATTTCTAATAATTGGTGAGAGTTGTGATAGTGTCTTTGAGTTGAGATATTCTTATCCAACTCAAATTCTAAAAGAAGAAGGCATCCTCAAAGGGGAGAGTCTTGTTCCATTTGAAAGTTCGAGTTTGGATGGCTTTTAGATATCCAAAGAGAAAAAGAAATACCCCCCTAAAGGGGGGGAATTGTCTCTTCGTTTGGTTATTTAAGTCACAACGAATCCAAGGAGTCCAAGGAGGAGTGATCTAAGGAGTCCAAGGAGGAGAGATCCAAGGAGTCCAAGAAGGAGAGGTCCAAGGAGAAGAAGTCAAAGAAGGCTAAAGAATTGAAGACCCAATATCTCACTCAAAGTCATTTGCGTCAGTCCTAGGCTTAGAAATCTGGGTTATTGGCAGTGGTGCCCGGCCACTTTATTTTTTGTAGACCCTTATTTGTAATTGAGGGCAGTTGGCCTATGGACATTTATTTAATTAATTTGATTATTATTGATGTGTTTGATTTATATTGATTGCCTTTAGGGTTACCTATTTTTCCTAATTTGTTAGCGACTTGCATCCCGCTTTTATTTTAGCTTGGATTTCGTCAAGACTCTTTAAGGACTGAAAATTTCTTCTACTCATAATTAAAATTTAATATTTAAGATTTAAATAATTTAGAAACTTAACAATCTAGGGAAATGCCGGAATCACCCGGGATCGCATGCAGATTATTGCATCTCTCTTTCTCCTTCTATGATACACTTTCCAGCCTGCGGGTAGAGTCCAGATAATTTGGCCTATGAGGATGAGGTGCTGGACCTGGGGAAGTCTAGTCTCCTTCTAAAAAATTATTTTATAATAAGCCTATTTTTAAAGTCTAAAGCATACATGATTTGGATTTTTTAAACTAGCATGCATTGCACTATAAATCAATTTAATTAAAACTTTAATTTTATTAGCTCTAGGAGCATTTATCCAACATAAGTATGAGGCCAATTAGGAAACTCTCTAGATGTCGGCCTTAACTTACAAAAACTGAACCACCCACCCATCTTTCATAAATGACCAAACATCATGGTTTTAAATCGATTAGGTGGTTAGGTGGCTCCTCAATCCAGGCCGGTATAAGTTCAGGTTTTGCACTGCATTAGTTAGGATAAAGGTGTTAGTGTGCGTAGAACACTAAACCTAAGCTAAATTTAGGATTCAAGGCTACTATATTTGGTTTTGTAGTATGCCTAAATAGTGGGTAAGTTCCCTATTCTTCAGGGACTATAAATCCCACTTATATGTGTCACATGGATGACGTTACTTCCATCTTTCTCTCACGTATATATCGAGTGCTTGATTTCTTTTCTCCAGTTTCTTCTCACTACCTTAGTCCCTCCGAATGCTGGTATGAACCACGCATGTTGACTAAGCTAAATTGGACCTTTCTTCTCTTTAAGTAGGACTTCGTAGTCTTAGCCCTTTGTGCTAATCCCATTTTAGAAAGGATAATGTATGATCCTTAATCAAGAGTCTTCTCAGGCTCTGGTCTAAGATATTATTAACCACGGGGGCTTACGCCCGTGGAAAATTGAATTCCACATCTACTAAACCCCACTTCGAGCTAATATATCGGGTGGGGGAAATCCGTTGTTTTGATCAGGTCATGTATATTGCTACCCATCGGGGTGCACTGGCGAGAGCCATTATCCTCAATGGTTAATCGTATGAAGGATCTAATCTGCCCTTCCATCAGCCCATTTGCGAGGAGCGCGGAGGCCTGCGATCGTCTCTATTTCTCGGGGTAGGTGTGGTTGTATACCCCTCTGCAATCCTGCAGTCGTAGCAGTGTCCTTTCGGAGGTCCACAGATATATTAATGATTTCATAATTAATAGACATAGAAGTGACAAAGCATATTAATCTTTTACATGATTATTGATCACTGCTCATAAGATATATAGTTGCACTAATTTTAGTGCTCATATGATATGATATTATAAATATTTTCATGCCCCAAAATCTAAATTAAAAAGAATTATATCTTTTATCTTTTATAATAATAACCATATATATATAATTTCTTTCAATAATAAATATCAATAAAAGTAAATCTGTTGATTGAAACATCAATATACTTATGTATTTATTACTTCAAAAAATCATATATACTAGCCAAAAGTCATACAAATACAACATATTGTCCACCCACTCCTGAGCTCAAAAGAATAACCAAAAGACTACAAAAAATGATAGTAAAATCTAAAAAAAAAATATTTTATTTGATTAGCCACACACTCTTGATCCTCTTTCAAGACCTGAAATCATTAAACCACAAATATTGAGCTTTGCAGCCCAGCATGTCAGGAAAATCTACCACTGAACTCAAAGAATAGAAAAGAAATACATATAATCACTCAATTCATAACAGTAGTAATCAATATGATCATGCCTATACAAAAATAGTAAAACACATGCTATAATGATAAAGCTTGTAAAGCATGCAAAATAGTATAGTATGGATGTTAAAATGATAAAGATGTAAACTGTCATTTTCAAGCCAAACATCATATCATGTTATCCAATTAAGAAATAAATCATATAAAATAGTAAAATTGAAGTATTTATTAACGCTGTCAGAAATCCATGATAATGCATCACCATTAAGTTATTCTATATCAGTATCAAACTAATAACTTATATCACATGTTGAATAATAAGAATCACATGCTCAATAATAGTAAGGCAATAATAATAGTCAATCAAAAGTAACAACGCAATGAATAAGTAACAATATATTAATAGAAGTGAAGCTATACAATAAATCATATACACGCAATCATACTAAAGAAGTAAGGAGTCATGGCTTGTGTGGTATTTTTCAAGTAACAGTAAATTAGCAACAATGAATCAGTAATAATTGGAGTCATCACTCCTACCCGTCAGTAAAGTATTTAACTAATTATAACTGTCAATCAATGAATCACATCAATTAGTAGAGGATGACACCATAAATCACAACCCATCAGTCCACCATCTTGTACATGCATAAATCAATCTTTGGCCAACTTTAGTAATAACCAGCATTTACTTATTTTCATACATACTAAAGTCATAATATTATAAAAAAAAAAACAACTAGCTATTACTCAATCGCATGCCCGTATTCATTCATAATATTTGCCTTAATAGTATAATTATATTAAAATGCCAAAATTACTATTCCTATTCAAATCATATTGAATATTATAATTTTTATTTTAATCAATGAAAAGACAAAACCAACCAATTAAAATGACTAGAATATTAGTGCTATATTTGACAAAAAGTTATGGGGGGAAAGTTCATTAAATAAAAAGAAAATATAATAAAATCAATTTGAGAGAAATCTAATAGCATAAATCAAAATCTTTGAAAAATGTTATGCCATAAAAGTTATATATATTTCGATGCATTGCACACCCAGTGCCACATTGCTACATGTCATTCCATAATTACTGTGGAATAGAAAGCTTCGGAGCCAAGGCGACACTCTTTGGTGCTTCTCAGTGTCATTGTACCACAAAGCACAACACCACAACACCTTTAAAGGAAAATTTCTAGAAACCTTAGAAATTCATATTATTTAAATAGGATTGCTACTCACATTTATTGCTGCATGCCTTTATAGTTATATTTTCATATATATGCTCATATTGATATTGATTGAATGATTATATACATGTAGTATTTACAACCTTGAATTGATTGTAGTTGTATATTATGATAACCTAGTAAGATGCTAGCTCTCTTCATGATTTTTTTTACCTATTTTCAAGAAGAGGTTATAATCCACTAGAGTGAGGTAGATCAAAATTTTCCAAGTTTTCTTTTATTCTGTATTTTAGTTTATTATTTTATTTCCAGGATTTTAGAATGATAGGATGATGTATTGATTGATCTCCTGACTATTGTATTTGAGTTTTGGAAAATAAATAAATTTATAAATTAAAGAAAGAATTTAGAGATTGTATTAATTGGTTTCTAATTATTGTAATGAGATTAGTAGCTTTGGTAGATTTTTAAAATGACAAACATACAATTCTCTCAAATGTAGATCTTAGGGTGTTACACTTGGTATAAGAGTGAAGGTTATTGGGAGAATTGAATTATAACTAGAGCTATAAGAATTTATTGAGAGGGGTAGAAATAAGTAATATTAGAATTTTTTTTTTTTTGCATTCATTCTATGTATATGTATAATTGAATTATTTTGATAGGGAAAAGAACTATACTAACTGTAATAGATCCAGCTAAAGTACCAAATGAGCATAGTACAGTGTCCTTAGTGAGTTCTGATAATATGATGCAATTTTTTTAGTTTGATAGCCTAGCTGATGAGTGATGCACAAAATAGGAAGTCAGGGAGTAAGGAGATGGAAGAAGATAATTATTTATAGATATTTAAAAAGTTGAAGTCCCCACTATTTAAGGGAGCGATAGAGCCATAATTTATAAAGGACTGGTTAATAAGGATAAAAAAAAATTAATTGTATGTAGTGCTAGATAATAGAAAAGTACCATTGACAATATTTTCATTTAAATGATAGGCTGATAGATGGTGGATAGGACAACAATGATAGAAATTTTAGAGAAATACAAATATAGATATTGTTTGCATAGAGCGTGTTGTCATTTTTAGAGACTGATTCATAACCCAATATGAGCGATAATAAATATAGGAGGCCTTTATGAGATTGAAGCACATGAATATGATATTTATATAGTATGAAGCTAAGTTTATTTCATTAACTAAGTATGTATCTCAACTGGTCAATACTGTTGAAGAGAAACATTACAATTTTTTGAGAAGATTGAAGGATGAACCGAGGCATCTACTGGTGCCATTGAGAAATTAAGAATTTCTTGAGTTAATAAAGAGAGCGAGATTGATATAATAATATTTGACTATTCTCTAGTTAATACAAGATATGAATAAAAATAGAGTAAGTAAAGAAGTGACAAGAGAAGAAAGCAATGAGAAGAGAAGCAGATTTATTGATGTTAGAAGAGGACCCGTAGTATTAATTGGTAGTGTGTATGAGTATCTTATATGTGGGAGGAGACATGCATGAAAGTATTATCTGATCACTAGACAATGCTTCAAATATGGTAAGTACGAACATAAGATGACGGATTTCCCATAGAGAGGATTACGAGAAAATTTGGGTATAGGAAAGATTAGTTTAAATATATATGGATAGAGAATGATAGGATCTAGAATATCTAGTTAAGGATTGGTGAGCAGGATAAGTAGAAGGAATACGAGTGAGAGATAGAGGTAGCTAACACACTATTAGTGATGATAACACCACCAATACAACCAAGAATATATAACTTAAGTCAATAGGAAGTGAGATATGCACTAGACAGGTCCACTGGTATAGTTATCTACTTTGAATGTGAATATTATTATTTTTTATAAAATGTATTGCATCAAATGGTATATAATTGACTGATTGATATACCTATTGATTTACATGTATGTATATGTTAATGATTGAATATATGATATGATTAATGATTGATGTGACCAATGTTAAGTGCTTTTATCTTGTCTGTTAGTGGTTCATTGTGAAAAATATCGAGGTTGATATTTTTTTAACCGAGTAAATTGTAATAGCCTAATTTTCAATTTTTAGATTTTGCTCCATGGGTGCCGCAACATTGGGATCGACAACACCTCGTCATTAAGCTCTTGAGAAAATAGATAAAAAGGGAGAATTGAGAGTGCACTGTATTGTCAAGGCTTAGGTGTAGAGATTTTGAGAGAATCTAAAAGATTCTCTCATAGCTTAGTGGCAGTGAGGAATTCAACACCATGATGCTAGGT
Organism: Dendrobium nobile; assembly: GCA_022539455.1. NCBI lineage: Eukaryota > Viridiplantae > Streptophyta > Magnoliopsida > Asparagales > Orchidaceae > Dendrobium > Dendrobium nobile. Next base: position 26,645,853 of record CM039730.1, read on the forward strand.
TTGAAACTTGATTTATAATAAAAATATATAAATCCATTTAATTAAACTCATTACCCCTGCCATGCCTCCCTCCTTTTTAGTATGCCTTGTCGGGATAAGAAATGAGAAGAGAGAGGAAAGAGAAAGTTTATTCCAGGTTGTTTTCATCTGTTGCTCTAGTTTGAAAAAGTATTTTGATTGTGGTAGATAACATGAATTCTATTTTTTTTAGTGATTCTAATTTCATGGATTTTATCTCTCCTAAATTTAATTAAAATATAATACCTCTCCTTCTAGTTATTTTTCACTTTGTGACTTTTGATATGTGATATATATCATCATACTAAGCATTTTGATTAGTTAATATTAAAATTTTGATGGATGATATTGCTTATATATTATTTTAATTGAAATTTATAGCATAATATTAAATATAAAATGATCAGGAATCAACGTTGTGCATTTAGGCATGAAATATATGATAAGTATACATTTAATATTCATTTAAGTTAACATGTATTTTGGGATACCAAAGACATATTAATATGTATATTGATAATTATATTGAGTGTACATGAATCATGCTTTATATGATATAAAATGGGTGTAAAAGAAAAAAATGATGGTATGAAAATAATTAACTAATTTAGGTTGGCTGGAGACTTATTACCCTGTACAGGAGGCTATGCCGACAAACAACTTTTTTAATAAGGTTTATATTATAATCCAAAGTGATATGAAAATGGAGGAATAAGGAAACTAACTGATATAATATGACATGCTAACAAACATAAAGTGACGACTTATTGCATGAAAGTCACCTGACTGAAATGTGATATGAGATTTATTATTAGAAATAATATTGATATGATTGAGATTGATTCCTGTAGGATTTTTCTATAAGAATGGATAAAAAAATAAAACACATGTGGTTAGATTTTATATATTGCTTATATTACTTGCACATGCATATGATATTAGCATACTTGATAAATTGTGCATGTGACATGATATGATATGATATGTATATGATGCAAGACATGATTAATACATACATGTGATATGACTGATAAGATCAATAAAAGGGCACATAATTCAAATGGCCTATATAATAGACATGATACATATTACATTATGATGTTGATCTTATAAGACGAATACTCATATGACGCTATAGATAATGTTGTTATGAATGATAAGACTGAAACATAGAATAATGCGTTTGATAGGAACTTGATATACATGCATTACACATATATTATATGACACACATATGACAAAGGCAAGTGTGTTGATTTTATAAAGTGATGTATAAATGGATTCGTAACTGATGGGCATAGAAGTTATAGAGCGTACTGATTCTTTACATGATTACAGATCACTGCTCATAAGATATATAGTTGCTTTGATTTTATTGCTCATATGATATGACACTATTCACATTGACTGCTATTTATTTTCAATTATAAATTCATACTTATGTTCATATTAATATTGATTGAATAACTACATGCATGTTGTTTCTAATGTATTGCATTGGTTATAATTGAAGATTTTGATACCTACTGAGTTGTTAGCTCATTCTATGATTTCTTACTTATTTTTAGGAAGTCAACATGATATAATAAAGTGAGACAGATCAAGCTTTCCCATGTTTTCTTTTGCTATGTATTTTAGTTTGTTCTTTTGTAGTTAGGGGTTTAGAATGATAAGTTGATATATTGATTGAAATCCTGACAATTGTATATAAATTTTTAGAAATGAATGAAATTGTAAGTTGAAGAAAGAATTTAGAGATTGCTTCTATTGGCTTCTAATTATTGAAATGGGATTACTAGCCCTAATATATTAATAACGTGATGGAATAGGTAATTCTCCAAAATTTAGATCATGTGGCATTACATTTGGTGATTAAGGATGATATACCGACATATTAGAATTAAATTCTATAAGCCTCATTTAACTGCCCATATGATTTAGAGTCAAAATATGAAGCTTTATAAGGCCTCTCTCTATTTTGATCCTGTATGAGACATCCAAAGTCTTCTCTTCACTTAATGTGCATGTGAAATCCTCTTGAAACCTTAACCCTTATTCATTAATTATAATGTAAAGCATAATGACAATATAATAGAATTAACATATAAACAACAATTACAATTTTAATTGTCTTTACACATTAACAAATATATAACAATGAAAAAAATAGAAATGAAATTAAAGTGTCACAAATGGATATTAAACTATAGTTGACAACTCAATAGTTTTATCAAATGTAGGGAGTCGTCCATCAAACCATGATAGTGAAATATATAATTTTTTGAGGCCTATTCATATTATTAGGACACATTGGTTCTATTGAAGGATTATGCAAATGCGTATTACAGATAAAACTCATCATCTTGAAACATAGTCACATCATTAGTCTTCTCTATCAAGGACATTGATGACTAAAGTGCATGTTTGATTCTCATGGAGGAGAGAAGATGAAAGATGAGCAACATGCAGAAAAATTAAATTATGTTATATAACATCATTGTCAAGCAATCCTCAATATATTGTAACTATTTTGAAGTGATGTTGTAGTTAATTATTCACTCATTGTGCAATGACCTCTCACCATCATTCAATATTTGACACAACCCAAAAATCCGACCCGAATTCAACCCAAAAATTTCAGATTCGGGTCAACCCAAACCCGAACTGGGTCGGATTTAGGTTAGGGATTTCGACTCGTTTGAAAAATCGGGTCGAGTTGACCCAAAAACCCGAAATCAACCCGGTTTGACCCATTTTTAATTGATTTATGAGGGTTTTAGAAGATTATTATGAAATAAGTAAATAATATTTTAAAAAATAATAATAAAACATATTGCCCAAACTGAATTAAACTTGATTTATTTTAAATTGGTTGAAGTAAATCTTACTTTACTTAGATTTAAGTTTAAATTAATCGAATTAAATAAAAATATTTTAGTAAAATATAAAAGAAACGGGTCGGGACCGGATTGACTTGGACCCGAAGCGGGTAGGATTCGGTCCGAAAAACTGACCCATTTATAAAAACGGGTCGAGTTCGAGTTAGATTAAAAAGCGACGAGTCAGATTCGGGTTCGACCCAAACCTGACCCAAAACTCGCTTTTGATAGCTCTAATTCTTGCTATTGTTCCAAGTCTTTAACACGATCCAAGCTCACTATACCAAAAAGTATTTTATATCTATAAATGGCTATAGAAGCATCAAGACCTTATAAGAAAGAAAAAAATCCAAACCAAGGAGCGAGAAGGCAAGATAGAAGCTATTTGTCAGCGAGTCACTTTGAGAATTAATTTAAAATGAACCTGATTTAAGTCATTTTGACTAAGGGTTAGCATAATCTACTTAAAGAGAAATAATTAAGAGAGCAAAATTTTATACTGAATTTTAATGAGATTTCCTATGTAGTTTTTATGTAAGACTGTATTTGTCTGTGCATGACCAATCCCCACCCCCCTCCCCTTATCTGTGAAGATCAAGGTTGCCTACATAATTGTTAGTAGAGGTGTCAAAATCAGGTTTCCGGTTGGGTTCGGGTCGAACCCAGAATTGACCCGGCGCTATTTGACATGATTTGATCTTGACCCATTTTTTACAAAAGGATCGGAATTAAAGTTCAACCAGGACCCGACCCAGTTGGGTTTTTGTATTTACTTGACCTTACCAGACATTGGTTATGACCGAAGAAGTGCGCTAATGGGAGGAATGTCGTTAGTGTTGAAGTCAGTGAGTGGCAACAGAGTTGAAGCCGTAAAACTAGAAAGTAATTTGAGGGACGGTGGGGTTGACCCTAACCTCGTGGGATGATGATGCCGGTGAGATGGAATGTCGTTGGCCTAGGGTTTACTAAAATGCATAGGAAGGAATGTCGTTGGTGCCTGCAAGATGGTGGTCGGCGAGGCTGTGGGATGGCGGGAGAGGCAGGTGGCGAGGCCTTCATGCGGGATGATAGGCACAGGAGAGGTAGATTCGGGTCATTGTAATTGGAATGGGCCGATCTGGGTCATTATCAGGTTTCCAGGTCAACCTAAACCCGACGCGTTTCACAAACAAGTTGACCCTAACCTGGAATTTTCCTGTTGTGTCAAATATTGACACCCTTACCCTAAATTATATAAAAAAAATACATGGACTGGTATGTAATAAGATATACCTGAAGACGACTTCTAACAAATGGAATTGTAAGTTAGTTTTGGATTATAGTTGAGTAACTTAACAAATGCCTATAACAAGAACCTCTTGTTGGCTAGCAATACTATATGCAACTTGATGAGTTTTTTAGCGATTAATCTTAATGAGCGGCCTACATGAATTCCTAGAACTTGTTCAACAACTTAGAATAAATGAATGAGTTAGAGCTACCACTAAAGTTTCATTTGGGACAATTTTTCTATTGCTTTCTACAACAACTTTTCACTATAAAAATATCTCGAAATCAATAAAAAATAGTGGTCAAAAGTTATTCTAGCTGAAGACTATGACAACTTGCTCAAGATCAAGGCTTCGTTTGGAGCGGCTTTCTTCTTACTTCTTGAAGTGGCTTTTTATTACAAAATAATAAAATTTTGTATTAAAAAACCGCTTCAAAAATAATAAGAAAGCCATCCCAAATGAAGACTAAGTTTGATTAACTCGAGGAATTGAGTAATTTTATAATATAAAAAAATTATAATATATGAAAAATAATAAGCATCTAGCTGCAGTAAAAGGTTTCTGGACAAGGCAGGAACGCATAAACAATAATTGCCGAGCTTTTTGTATTATTGACCACTCAATTGCTTGTCTTTTTTGCAATCTGCTTCGTAATAATGCGGTGATCATGGATTTCTTTGATTGGTGTGTGGAGGAGAGGAGGGGAAATCAACGGCCATAATGTACTGAAACAAGTCAAATGATGAAGAACGTTAACCTATGTGATTGTTTATACGTGCGGATTAATGATGGGTACCTTTGGGACATGGCTAACGTTGTTACTTGTTAATATAATTGGCATTTATTGTTGATGATAGAATGCTTTGAAGAGCAGCCTTGTTTCATGACTGCAATTACGAGAATTGTATATTATTGCAATTTTTAGATAAAAATTCATTCAAAAATTTATTTTTAATGTTTTATAATAGTCATAATTAGATAAATATGTCCCTTATTTTTCTTTTCTTTTTTTTTTGAAAAAAAAAATTGAAATTTCAGTTTGAGCAAGAATATCCCTTATTTAATTATGTAGTACTTATTTTTCTGCAATGACGTTTGAAATATATTTAAATAGGCTTATATCATATTTGAATTTTGTTTAAACATGATCGAAATCATATTCGAATGTGTTTCGATTATAATTCGAGTGTGAATCAGACAATATTTGAACTGGGTTAGAATGTTATTCAAGCAAGGTTTGGACATGGTTCGAGCATGAATTAAACAATGTTCGAACCATGTTGTAATCTTGTTTGAGCAAGGTTCGAACATGGTTCGAATGTGAATCGAACATGGATCGAATAAATGTTTGAACATGGGTCGAACAAGATTCAAAACTTGTTTGATCCATGCTTGAACTTGATTTACCTACAACACATACAATAGCCTTAGCATGTCAAACAACAAGGCTGGCACAATGGAGTGAGTGCAACTACAACATCCATAACAATAATTTATAAGGTGAATAAAACATGGTGCAATACAAGGGATATAACAAACATGAATAGCACAATAGAGTGCAATCCTAATAAATATCAAAAAATTATAATAGAGTAGAGTACAATTCAAGAGATAACACAACATTCATAACAAAAAGAGCTCAATTTAAGAAATGTAATACGACATACATAATATAATAGATGTAAATTGAGAAGTTGGCATAAAAGGTCTTTGTAGAATTGTTTGCAATCATATGTAACTTCTAGAAAATATTGCTATTTTACTCTTTTGATGTCTTATATTATTATTTAAAAAAATCAAACTTATAGTCTCATTAGAACTAATTTCTTAAGAGATAATACTAATTATAAACTAGCACAATTTATACATAGGAAAGCAATTTGACAAGCTCTAAAATATCACTAGGATTCAAATCATTGTCATCAAGTAAGACATGGTAGTGAGTTGGTCTACTAATACCATTTGTAATAATGAACTAAAATAATTTTTTATAAGGATGTTAAATTTATATCATAATTTTGAAAAAATCTTGTTAAATTTATTGGATAAGGACTTTAAGTTTTCTTTAGCATTCACCCACAAGTTAATGGGAAGATTGAAGTAGACAATAGGTCATTCATCAGCTGTCATTCTATTATGATCCTCTGACTACCATCAGTTGACTATGATCATCGAATTGTCATTGCCATAATATGGTTCTCCAACATCTATTGCACAACTACACTCCTCTGATCATTATCACTCAACTATGGTCATCCAACCACCTTAATTTAACAGTGGTCCTTCAACCTATATCACCTAACTATAATCCTATAATATCTATTACCTAACTACGGATCCCCTAACTACCTACTATGGCCCTTCGATCATCATCGGCCAATTATGATTATCTAATCATTGTCACCCAAATATGACCCTTCGACCTACAGTTATCTAATTGTTATCGCTTGGCTAAAGCTTATTGGTTTCACCACTTACCATCACAAATTATTTCTATCAATGTCAACTCTAACTCCCGACATTCACAGCAAGATTATTCTAATTTTTTTGGTCTCTGATATCTCGTCCTCAAATGATTAAGACCAAATAAATGACTAAATGATCTCTTAAAGGCAGCTCCAATATCAAACGGCTCTTCTAATTTCTATCACATAATTATTCAATACATTGTGTCTAATACGTTTTATCATCACATTCTCTCATCATAGAGAACGACATCATTTATAATCAACAACATATATTAGTGGAATTATTTTAATTGGGCTAACAGTCATGCCTAAGCACCTTTTACAACTAGAGAGAAAGAGTAATTATCATTAGTCGATGACTGAAATGTTCGAACACACAACAACTTGAGAGAGAGAGAGGTGTTCGTACGTAATTATCATTATTGGATCACAGAGGCAGCCCATTTGCTCTTCCAGCCGTGTTTTATTCCATACACAAAATTGGGTAGTTGTTCTAAAGCCCATTTAGGTCCAATTCTGTTACATTTGTATTCTTTAAACATGCAGAAAGAGGCGACGGCCCATTCTTTCTCAGCTAGAACATTTTAATTATATAAATCACATTAATATTGACTATACATAATGCTGTTCATTTAACAATAAATTATTTTATTAGCTTATATATATATATATAAACATAATTAGAATATTTTTATATTATTAAAATATTATAATTTTTCTAAAACTACAATATAGTTTGATAATTAATTTTAAAATGCAATTAATATTGAATTGTAAGTAAGTATTCATATTTGAAAAGGCAAAATTTTTAATTAAGGTACGTCTTATTTTTGAGAAGAGTATCCTCAATTATTTGCTTGGGCTTTTGTTGAGAAAGCGCTTAAAATCTTAGGGTTGGACCCTTGGTGAATCACCTCCTACTTCCACAGCTATACGAGGCATATATGTATGAACATAAAATCAACTAGATTAACATATTGTTTGGGACTGCTTTTTTATTGCTTTTTAAATTGGAGTTTTAGTACAAAGTAATTGTTTCGACTTCGGGGTTGTTTGGTTTGAAATAAAGGGGATGTGAAGTAAATCATTTATATTGGTTTTAAAAGTAATACTGATTGGTTGTATGAGAAAATAAAGCAAGGTAAAAGGAAGTTTTATATTTTTGAGATAAAGTAAACTCTTATGCAAAAACTGTTTTCATCGCAAGCAATCTCTTCTACCATTGGTCACCATCGTCACCACTTGCAATTGGCCACCACCACCCTCGTCGTCGCTCACCGGTCACCACCACCAACCACCCATCGCTGCCACACTCATCAGCCACCACCACTGCCACTGTCGTCCACTGGCCAGCATTGGTGCATCCCACCTGTCACCACCACCCCCACTGATTGTCGATCGCTGCCCCCGCCACCGTCGCCATTAGCTGCAGCCACATGCCACACCGCCACAATTGTCCAATGCTGCCACCATCATTGTACTTTACATTATATTCATTTTACTTCAAAAAAAAAAAATTATTTTATACTCATCCAAATAATATCAAAAAATATCTTTTACAGTGCATTCCTTTTACAATGAATTTATTTTACATTTCTTTTCTTTTTCAACCAATCAAACAACCTCCTTGTTCAACTATATTCGATGGAATCGAGTTGGTTTGTCTTAGTTCAACTAGTTTAGCCCTAATCGACTCAACTCAAGCTACAATACATAATTTTCTTCTTCCATGCATTGAATGACGTTCATATTACTGTTCTCACCTTATTTATGAGAAGAATATCCTCAGTTATTTGCTTGGGCTTCTATTGTGTAGCTTTTAATGAGTAAAGTCGTTGTGGATCCACAGCACTATAAAGCACGGAAAAGGAAGGCATATGGATGGATCAGATGGCCCACCGTCACAATCTAATGGGAATCTTCCTCGGTCCACAATTCTGCACGTCGCACACAGTGCACACCACATTTTTTTTTTGGGAATTAAGATCAAATAATTTTCTTTACTTATTAAATTTATTTTAAAATATATAAAAAATTAAAAAATAATTTATTGGATATAAAATATTATTTTAAAACAAATTAATTGATTATCACAATTGTTTTCTCCTATAATAAAATTGTAAATTAAAGTTAAGTAATGATGCAACCGACAAAGAATTAAAGGATTGTTAGTTGAAAATTTTGTTAGATAATTGTATCATTTTTTAAATCTAGACTTGCACCTACTTGTGATTCTTTTTTGACTCTACTGCTCACCGTTAATGGCGCTACAACCCATGTTGTCACCGTCATCTTTGTCGCCTCCTTCAATGTATTAAGAAGTAATAAGAAAGCCATCCCAAACAAAGCCTTACACTGCCAAAGGCAATTGTCAATCATTATAATTGTATCATTGTTAAATCTTGACTTGCACTTACTTGCGATTCTTGTTTGACTCTACTTCTCGCCGCTACTGGTGCTAAAAACCCATGTTGCCACCGTCATCTTTGTCATCTCCTTTAATGCTTATAACTATCACCCACCTCTAACACTCATCACTAACATATGCCTATACCACGCACTACCGTTGCCACCCACAACTTCGATTTTGTTGGGGACGACTTTCTTATTACTTTTTAAAGCAGCTTACTAGTGCAAAAAGCTGTATTAAGAAATAGTAAGAAAAACATCTCAAATGAAGCCTTACGTTCATCATGATTGCTTGTTGCCGCTCAAATCTTACGTAGCCTCTTACACTCACACTAATTCTTATTTATTAATGAATTTGAAATTTATCACATTAAGTATGAATAAATATTTTAATACATTTGATTTACATTAAATTAAAAAACTCTTAAATATTTTAAAAATACATAAATTTTAATTTATTCTAAATTTATCAAATATAACAATTTAGAACGTCCAATCCAAAAGTCTAATAATTTAATTTTTCATAGGCACGCAAAGGCTTTTCTTAGACATGCAAGGACCCACTACGTTTTCATTGGGACAGCACTCCGTGATGCTTGGGACCCCTAATAATTAATCTTTGATTTACGAAGGACGTCAAATACATGACAAATATTAATGATGAGTAGAATGAAATTATATATATGTATATATCACTCAAATAATTAAGATTTTATTTTGAAAATTTTCTTATCATAATTTTTATTATTTAAAAAAAATATATTAAAAAAATAGTTAAAAACTGTCCTAAGTAAATATAATTAATTCAGAATAATTTTGAATATGAATTCAGGCCTTATTAATTTGAACTAAAAATTGCTGACTACATTGATGTTTGTTCACACTAAAAATTTTTACTACGTACTATTTGAAAGAAGAAAAACTAAGAAGTGACAATATTTGCAAAAAATATTGTGAAGGTACTACTCAACATTATTTTGACCTTGATATTTGATTGAAATAACAAGATGATTAGTCAAGGGCCACATTTATGACTTTCGAGGGCATTTTGGGGATAAAAGTTATACTCATTTACCTAACAAAAATCTACATCGGGCTAATATGAAAAAAAATTGATTACATAATTAATGATTTACTGACTTGATTTATATATATTGCATGTTCATCAGATTAATTTCCATCCATCAACATAAAATCTAAAACAGTAATAGCGCAATCAATAGTTTATACGCATAACTTTGCATGTAATATCAACTTCCAATTTTTTATGAGGATCTTTTCGGCCAAATTTGATTTTATTGGAAGAATCATAATAATAGAACAAGAAAAGCATAAATCGATGTCGTGGCTGAATTCTTTTGAGCAATAAATAAAATAGATCAGACGTCACCAATGAACAGAATACTATAGAAACCGGCGAAATTGTAGCGGCCATTGATAGGAACAATTATTAGGTCCTCTGACCGGACGTAGAGCTACGTTCGGCCGCCAATAACATGTCGCCACGTGCTGTTGCTCTTTACCGCGCGGCCCGACGATTTGACCCGGACCGGAACCCGGGAATGCTATATATGTTCGTGATTTTCTCGGTATTTGCTCGGTATTGCTCGGTATTACTTTGCAAAAACGAGAAATACCGTTCTGTGAAGACCAATACCATGCAAATACCGAGTTGTACCGAGTTTTTCTACAACTCGGTATTTACTCGGGATTTGCTCGGTATTGCTAGAAAAAACTCGGTACAACTTGGTATTTGCTCGGTATTGCTAGGTATTTGCTCGGTATTGTTCGGTATTGGTTATTGCCGAGCAAAATCGACCAATACCTAGCAATACCGAGCAATCTTGGGTCCGTTCCGGGTCAGGTTATCGGGGCGCGCGGCAAATAATGAAAACGCGTGGCGCGATTCTATTGGTGGCCGAACGTAGAGCTACGTCCTGTGACCGGACCAAATAAAAATTCCATTGACAGAGAGTTGGGGCTGCTGAAGTTTTTGACTGTTTATATCGCCGGCATGCCATCGGTAAAATTTTTGGTTGGTTTTGCACTTCTTTTGAATTGCGAGGCCAGAAAGATAGAAATGACCAAATTAAGCCGTAATTTTCATTTCTATTTTTCTTCTTGTCCAAAGTTTCTTTGCTCCATTGGCTTATTGAATTTTTATTTTTTTTCCCAATTTGTTAGATTTCGTTACTAACGGATATATCACCTCCTATTTATTCTATGAAATTTACTTTTAAATTTCATGTATGAAATATCTTAACCAACCTATGTAGCGAGCTAAAGGTTTGTTTTTGTTGTATGTATGTACGAATTTGAAGAATTTTGCAAACAAATATTGAAAATTTTGAGAATAGAATATGAATAAAATACTAGAATGTACATTTAATTAACACTATAACAAAACTTCCTTCTTCCACTCCATAACTCCTTAGAATCACACATTTCACTCAATTAAGTACATAATTCAATGCATTGCAGTAGTTGAAACATAAAATAAACTCATTTCAAGATTTCAAATAATGCTACAATGGTAGATAGCTAAATGTACTACTGAGCAGAAATGTACTATTTTAATATATAATATAATTATAAGAGATTATTATAAACATTATCTTGAAGTTTTAATTGTACCACAACGTTATTTTTCAGTATCAAAAATTTTTTTTAATCAATTAAAATAACAAAATTTTCAAAATTTTTGGTGTAAAAAAAACTCAAATATCCAAAATCATTATTTTTATAACACGTAGAAAGTTGTTACAGTCCGGAGCCCGACTATATGCTTTGATGATTTACAAATATTATTGGATGTTTATTTACTTATCCCTATTTTACACATTATATATATATATATATATATATATATATATATATATATATATATATATATATATATATATATATATATTACTAATATTTTAGGTTCAATATACACAAACACCGTCAAAGAATCAGAGCTAAAAAAAAAAGTTGTGTTGGTTAGTCATTATTCGAAAAAGTCTGTATTTTATTTTTCTTGAGTTATTTTTTTTTTAATTTTTTTTAGTCAATTTATGTATTAGGTGTATGTTGGCTTAGTGACCGTGCACACACACATCAAGGGGAGTGAATTTAAATATTTTTAATTCTTTTTAAAATTTCTAATGTACGATCTTGATCGTACTATATAATATGTTCTATATAAAATTAATTAAAATTTTTAATTAAATGAGATAAATTTGTTATGGGCTATAACGTGTTGTGCTTGAGGGCCGGGCCTTAAAATGGGTCTGCGGGTTGGGTTCAGGTCAAACTCGGATTGACTCGGGTTTAAGCGGGCTAACCCCAACCTGACCCGTTTTTACAAACTGGTCAGAAAATCCAACAAGGATCTGACTAGCATGGGTTACCGGGTTGACCTGGTCTGACCCGTGAGCACGAAGTTGTGGCTAGACCTGTCAACATTTGACCCGACCCGAAAACCCGACCCGAAAATTTCGGGTTCAGGTCAACCCGAACACGAACCGGGTCGGGTTCGGGTTAGAGATTTCGACCCGTTTGTAAAACCGGGTCGGGTTCGGGTTAACCTGGAAACCCGAAATCAACCCGATTTGACCGTTTTTAATTAATTTAAGAGAGTTTTAAAGGATTTTTATGAAATAAGTAAATGATATTTCAAAAAATTATAAACAATGTTGTCCAAATTAAATTAATTTTGATTTATTTTAAACTAATTGAAGTAAATCTTACCTTAATTTGATTTAAATTTAAATAAATTGAATTAAATAAAAAAATAAATGAAATACACCCGGAGCGGGTTAGGTTCGGGTTCTGAAAACCAACCCGTTTGCAAAAACGGGTCGGGTTCGGGTCGGGTTGAATAGTGTCGGGTCAATTTCGGGTTGAACCCGAACCCGACCCGTGACCCGATTTTGACAGCCCTAGTTGTGGCGCATGTGTGGGTGCCAAATGTGGCCACATGGCAAACGAGCCATGAGTGATAGTATACAACAGTGTCAATATCCTTATTTAATAATAGTAACAATACCAAAAAATAGTATTCATAATGTCAATGTCCGTACAAGATTACTAATAATAGTTAGTATTAGTATTAGTAATTAGTATCAATAATTAGTAATCAAAATTTTATGAGATATTTAGATGAGGGTATCTTATATCTTGCTTCCACACTTATATCTCTCAATCACTTGCCCCTTATGACTCCTTATCAATATACTTTTTATAACCCCCTTGAATCACGTAGATTAGTCACCCCAACTCCTTATAACTCTCAATTAATCTTCAAATCTTTAAAAATGCCATCAGTGAATCAGTGAATCTTGAGATTATCACGTTATGACTATCATTTCATATATTTGATATCAATAAGAATATCCTTTCAATCAAATCATTATCATATTCCAATATATATTAGTCATATTAATCATTTCATCACATTTTATATTTTAGTATTGTCATATCAAATAACAGTACACCACTTTTAACTCAATTTTTATATATTTTTTCAACTTATTTTATCCAAAAAGTTTTATACATATATTTAACCAGTGAACATGTAATAAAATTATATCAAATTATTTAGAATGATCAAATCTATAACATATCAAAAAGTACATGGTGAAAACTTACAAAATTATGAAATAATATATTTTTATGAGATTTAGATTAGATAAAATTCATAAAATTAAAATGATTGAATATAGAGATAAGAAGATAGTTACTTACATCAAAAAGAATAATTTATATAAAAGAAATGATGAAAGACGAAAATTACCTAAAGATCTTTCTCTCTTCTCTTCTCCCCCTTCTTCTCCTCCTTTAGTTTCTTCTCGGGCAAGGATCACATGTGAGAGAGGGGTAAAGGTAATCTCATATATATTTATAATAAAAAATATAAAAATAAAATTAGTGGCCTAACACCGCAGCGTTGCATGCAAAATTTAGAATTATTGTAGAAACAGGTAATTTTTGGCATCACTGTGCTTTCAAACATAGTATCGTAGCGCTCACAAGCATAACGTCAAAGCGCTCTTATTCAAACATAAATTTAAAATATCGTATTTTAAAATAGTTTTTATTTTTGGGTTATTATAACGAGAGTGAAACGAGGAAGCAACGACTCTGCTGGGTCGATGAGGTTAGAGGACGGATCGATAACTTTTCTGTGATTACAATCGAAAGGAGGGACATCAGCTCTGTCGGGCCGTGGAGATGAGAAGAGGAGATTTTTTCTAGGGTGAAGAGTCTTTTAGGGCCATTCTTCACCAGTGAAGTGAGAAGGGCTTCTCCATCTAGTTAAGTCTTGAAGGAGATACATAAATAGTGCTTATTGAGCTTTAAATGAGTAGCTTTTAAATTAACGAATGACCCTTATCGAGTTATTAAATAATAAGCTTTATCGAGCTATTAAAGAATGAGCCTTATCGAGATGTTCATTAGCTTAATAAAAGAGCTTTATTAATATAACAAATGAACATTTATATTGATCCCATTAACAAACATAACTGTCAAGCTTTGTTGAGCCCATAAACGAGAAAGTTTATCGAGCTTTCTCAAGTTGATAAATGAGTAGCTTTTCAAGCACATAAATAATACTTTTAATAAAGGAGCTTCTTAATGAAAACTAAAATCAAACAATCTATCAAACATGGACAAGTATATTTTCATCATGAACAAATTCAATCTATAATGAGACATGATCAGTATTTATATAAAAAATTAAATGAGTTTTTTTCTCAAGCTCCATATCAAGTAAGAATCTAGTTTCTTAACGAGCATCTTATCGAGCTTTGTATCAAGCATGTTCATGAACTTTAAATGATATTGTTCATGAATATAAATGAGCCGAACACATAGTTGTTCAAGCTTATTTATTTAATTATCAAATATTTTAAAAATATTCAAGCTTGTATTTTTTAATAAGACGATCACGAATGATCAGCTATAATCGAGCTGAGCTACAAGGAACCTATTGACCACTCAGTTTATATACAACCCTAGGGCTCAATATGCCTTAAGGATATGTTAACAAATATCTTAAAGTCTAGCGAAAGGCTTTTATGGATGAGAGAGATAGAGAGAGTTTGGGAGAACTTATGGATAGCTCAAAAGTACAAATTTTAAAGCTAAATATGATGAATATTTTGATTATTTAAAAATTATTATTTAAAATTGGTGAAGTGGCTTGTTGAATAGGCGCTGACTATTGAATCAACCATGTTGAGTTAGTTGCTAGTCCTTCGTTTAATAGGCGACATGACGCTGACTTAAAAGTTGCTCGTTTAACAATAACTTACTATATTTTTTTAAATTAATTTTGCATTATTAATAATGTTTGATTATTTATTGAATATTAAAATATTATGTGAATGGAGTGACACTAAAAAAAATACTTAATTTAGAAATTAAGTCAGAAAAAACTATGATATTTGAAGTTGCAAGAATGCTCAATAGTGTTTGATTGCATTGGATTCTTACTTTTAATGTCATAGAAAAAATCTCTCTTTGTCTTTTAGGGTACAATCATTCTCTTGTCACACCATAATTGTTGACTAGCACTTAACTAGAACCAACATTTATTTAATAATTTTTTAATAAATGTTGAATATAAGCTATCTAAAAGAGATGATTATTGAGTTAATATTGGTTAGTTGGGTTAGGTAATAAGTAATTATTTATTGTGAAGTGATTACATAATTATTGCAAGAATAACATCATTAGAATCACTTATTTAAGATTTGTCATGGTTTGTAGCCAATATAAAAACTAGCTAGTTGTGTATCCCTCGTTCTTGGTTCCAAGCATTGCTGGATTAATGTTGTATACGGCTAAAGGAATGTGTTGCAGGTTGTCTGACACTCCATTAGAGTAGAAAGACCAAATGCAAACTTCCAAGGCGAGGAGGTGATATCAAATGAAGTTATGCCCTTCAAATCTCATATTTGCGACGCCATCGACACGTAGGGGAGGTGAAAGACGAAATGAAGCAAATGTGAACGGTTGGGTGGAGACAAAAGTAGCAGAAGTATGATACTATATTAAGTTTCCTGTTAAACGGGTGATTGACTCTGATGTCCACTCAGCCTTTGACCAAAAAGACAATGAAGCACAAGGATGTCATGTCAGGTGCTAGTCGTCTGTTTAACGAATGACTTGATTCATTTAATTTTTTTTTTTCAATAATTAATCCATTAGATTAATTATAAACTGTGGATTCTTTAAAAATTTGTCTGGCTTTGAATTTCTTTGATTACACTCTATTAAGAGAATAGAGTAGACAAAATCAAGCTTCTACTATTGTGACCTAGGGAGCTCCCTTTATACTGATGGCTTAGGACTACATATTCATATATGAGAATAAGTGTTGGTATAAATACATATTTTTTATTATAGTTTTTATTCATGTACTCTTAAAATTAATAATTTATAATTTTCTTAGAAGAAGTTGTTGGGAAGGGGACCACTATAATAGAGTTGCATATGTGCACCCACCATTGACCATAAAATTAGAAGTAGGCCGACAATCGATGACATCATATTTATACATGCAAAAAAAATAAAAAAATAAAAATCATAATATTAATTATTTTTTTATATAATATTTACTAAAAATATGATTTTTTTAAAGAAATGAATACATGCCCATTAGTGATATGTAGCATTAAATATCTACAGAAGGGGGATAGTATTTGATTATTTTTACATTAATGCATTATGACATGAAATGCATGAATATGTATCTCGATTAAATCATTTTGTATAATTTATTTAAAAATAATAAAATGTAGAAAACAACCTAAGGGAGGTGTTCTTTTGTTGTTGCTTTATTGCATCTAATTGCTCTGTTGTGTACGTATAAATGCTTTGAAATGATATGGAGTATATATTTAAATGTTGTGAGACATATATATACATATATATAATATTGATTTTATAAAGTTTTTTCGTAGCCAAATCATTGGAAATAATGACACCAGGCATCAACAAGTACTTACAGCAAAAAATCGAGCGATCTAAAGACGCAGAGATGTACAATGTTCTGATCCTCGATCGACAAATCATCGGTAATATTACCAGCAACATACAAGTAGTTAGATGTTATAAATTTCTATGGCTTCATACCACCAGGTTATTTCAACAGGTGGTTTCAGTTTGTATGTGTATTGTGCAACTCATATTGGTTATTGGTTAGAGGCTTTAGCTATTAACTAAGAGATTTTGAGTTCGAAGCTTGCGTGTAAGATGTGTGTGTGAGTTTGCCTTAATGACTCTAATCTACCCAAAAATAATTGTATGTTGCTATACCAGTAAGTTTGACTATCGAAAGATCATAGAAATAATTTTTTGTGATTTTTTGCTGTTAAAAAGCATTTCACATAGGGCTTTTATCGGCAAGGACATATCCGTCTATTGAAAGAATGCTAGAAATAAAATTCTTACTAATTTCTCATTTTTTTCGATGGTTATGGCTTTAAAAAATTGCCCAATTTTCTCTTGTGAGCACCATAATAGACAAGTAATGTCAATCCCCAAAATTAATTTAGAAAAATTATCTTTTTTAAAACTTTGAATTATCTACCAAAGCTACTAATAGTCATATATATAATCGATCTTTCATTTTCATATGCTCAAAACATATATATTTTATTCCGTTTTCCAAAATAAGTTCTATTAGTCGTGAATTTACCCTTCCTATCCATCTATCTTAATACATCCATGACTACAAAAAAATAAACACAAATGAAATAAATACCTAAATCAAAATGTAACTGGATCTACTTTACTCCGCCGAGTCCTTACGCTTCCCTAAAATTATGAAAAATCACATAAAGAGTAGAATCCTAATCCCTAGAACCTACCACTGCACCCAACATAATGAAAATAAAACAACATACATGAATTCATTCAAGGCATATCAATACAATATGTCTTATCAATTTATGTGACCAGTATGAGCAATATCTATCATAATGAGTTATAATCATGAACATTGATCAAAGTGAAATCATGAGTAATCAAAAGAATGAAATAGATTAGTAACCATTAAATCAACTCTATACTAGCATACCACGAACAATGTTACAATAAGACTATCATGGAATCTTGTAAAATAATATATTTGTGATTTAGGTATATCAGTTTCCAATCTATAGCAACATCATAATATCATTTCTATGTCCTAATATGTTATTTATGTAGAATGTGCTAATCTCATATATTAGGTGTGTCACATATATGAATATGTATCATGTTACTATGCATCATGCTCACGTATCATATAATCTGTAATCATTGTGTCATAAATACATGTAACATTTATATCATTGTAAGTCAATACATCCAGCTAATCATATGATGTTTTTTTTTAATATCTTGTCATATCATGTTATGCATTAATATGTTATTTGGCTATCTTATAAGAGTTGTCACTCTATCTTGCCAACGTCTCTTGTCCATATATCTCTCTATCTTGTATCTTATGTTGTGATTACAACACAAACCTATAATTTAAAGGACAGTCTGTCAGCTTACCCTCTTATATGGGATATCTTGCTCCAGCCAACCAAAATTAGTTTATAACTAGCCAACCTTTTTTGCATCACACATATTTGTTACATCTTACATGCAATGTGTAGTATATCATGTGTTTATCTTATGCAATTTAATGTATAAATCATTTTTAATACTATACCATTAGCATGTAATTCCTATACAAATGTACTTTGTAGTATGTATGTTATTTCAGGTGAACTATACCATATGCATATCATATAAAGCTTAATGAGATATATGCATCATTCCTAATATATTCACATGTGTGTCTTTATGCTTGTCAATTCAATTAAAATATTATACATGTAAAACTATCCAGTAAAAATATAAGATGATCATACCAAATATGCATAATAATCATATATATCGTATATCAAAAAGTTACACTGTGAAAGTTGGTTAAACAAGCAGATAATACATTTTAATCATATTTGGGAGAGATAAAACATGGAATTCAAAAACATCAGAAATAGAAATATGTACCATGCAATATTATAACAACTTTCACAACTGGAAAATGCATGAAAATGCTCCAAAGGTGAATTTCTGTCTCTCTCTCTCTCTCTCTCTCTCTCTTTACTCCACTCTTCTCTCCAACCAACAGAGTGAGGAGAAAGTGTGATTATGAAAAATGAAAATGAAAATGAATATATATATATATATATATAAACCTTTTTTTTGTCCAACAACTCATCGCCACTCTTCCAAGCACCATAGTGCTCTCTTTGAATACCAAAACCCTAGATATCAGTGCTGCAATGCCCAACTCCAACGTTGTTGTGCCTACACAGCCAGAGCTCAAATTTAGAGGCTTGCATGTGCACTACTGAGCTTTCAAGCATAGTGGCGCAATACTCCCATATAGGTTTTCATTCATGTATGAATTTCATAAGGATCACTTATAGGTTATTAATGGGTCTTTAATCATGTAAGAGTTAGAGTCCTTACAAGTAGTCTCACTTATTGTCACATGCTAACCAATCACGCACAATCAAAATTCATTGCCATCATCAAACATATTAGCCAAGCTTCTTCAAGTTATAAGAAACCACCACTCCTTAGAAAAAATTTAAAAAACATCGAGTACTCTCCATATGCCACACTAACTTTTCAAACATTGAGATCTCTCAATAATAAACATTCTATCAATGTTCTTATATATTGCACAATATATCTCATCCATAGCCTATGTAATAACAATGTTGCCAGTCACTATCACATAAGAAAACCATAATTTCATGTCCACAAACCCCTCTAATTCTATCTCCGTATTAGCTTTCCAATATAATAATAATAATAAATATAATAATTGATATATCATAAAAATTTAATCATGATCGAGCAAGGTTCTTGAGGCCAAATTAAGTTGGAAACTTCAAAAATTAAATTCGGGACCATCCAAACTCTGATTTATGCAAACTTATAATTGAACTGATTGTCTCAAAAGGACGAACCCAACAACACTAAATTCGACCCAATCCGAGCCCAAATGGATCCAAATCGAAGACCCGTAGCGCATCTGGAAGGTTCAAATCATAAATTGGATGACCAAATGGTTCCCAAATGTGACATGCTTATAGTCGAATTGAACAGCTCGATGAGAAGAATACAAAAAGTCCAAGATCGTCGAATGTTGACATCATTAAGGCACTTCCATACTCAATAAATGGTCTATGTTCAAAGAAGTCGATATCGATCGTCCATTCAAAACACTCCAACATGCCATTGTTCTCCTCCCTATTTACCAGCCATGTTACTCCTAGAAAACAATAAATAGACCCTCATTCTTCATTTGGAAAAGAAGGAAGCAAGGAGGGATGAAGCAGGGGAGCAAGGAAGAGAAAGAAGAGAGGAGAGGAAGAGAAATCTGAGATCTCTCTTGCCACCAAGCTCCTCTTCGACCACCGCCCCACCACTAACTGTCGTCAGAGTGTTTCCGGACTTACGCCCGGCAACCGATTGTCTTCTGATTTCAGCTCGGCCACCAACTATTGCCTAATTTATGCCCGGCCACTAACTATTGCCGAAATTTTGCCCGACCACCAACTAATGTTGGATTTATGCCTGACTACCAACCATTTCTAAACTTCTATCCGGCCATCAATTATTGTTGGACTTATGCCCGGTCACCGATTATCATCATATTTCTTATGATAATTATTGTCTGAATATGGTGCTTCTGACCTCCATCACAAAATGATGGTCTTTTCAACCTCGGTTGTCCGCTAACTATGTTCTTTTGGACCTCCATTGCTAGATAACAGTCCTTCTAACCTTCGTCTCAAGACTACTACCTTTTCGACCTTCATTGCCAACCGACCATGATCCTTCATACCTCCATTGCCAGATAACGGTTCTTTTGACATCCGTCGCCTGCAGACTACTTTCCTTCTAACCTGCATCACCAGACTACGATCTTTTTAACCGTCGTCACCATACTATAATCCTTTTGACCTCCGTCGCCATTCTACAATTTTTCTGACCTTCATCGCCTGTCGACTACAGTTCTTTCGACCTCCGTCACATGACAAAGATCTTTCCGACCTCTACCGCTCCTCAAATATGATCCTTTTGACCACCGTCACCTGGCAATGATCTTTCAGACCTCTTTTGCTCGCCTACTATGGTCTTGCTGACCAAACAAACATGTCAATACTAATTCTTCCAATTTCCACCATGTAATACACTCTATATGATGTATATTTGCTACATCAAGCTAAGGCCTTCCCCCCAAGGAAGAGCCTCATTTGTAATCGACTACAAACACTAGTGGATTCATTCAAACTGGGCCAAGCCATGTGGTTTTCCCCCTTTGAGTTTCCACATAAAAACTCTCGTGTCTCTTATAAATACTAAACCATTCTCTTTTATCTAATTGTGTGCTGGATCTTCGTACAAAGTTAAGACATTAACTTTTATATTTTTCTACCGTCGCGAATACTCCAGGATGCAATAATAATAATAATAATAATAATAATAATAATAACATTTGTTTAATGAAGTACTTAACTAATTAATTACAAATTATATTTCACAATTCTCAAAACGAATTCGAAGTTATACAAATTCTCATTTAAATTGAGTTGAAATATCTAGACATATCCTTCATTTGCCATGTGTCATGCCATGTCTCCTCTAATGGATAGTGTCGTATTAATCTATTCCCTTGAGATTAGGCTATTCATTCTTCCATAGCTATCTTCCTATATATATATATATATATATATATATATATATAAAGAGAGAGAGAGAGAGAGAGAGAGAATAAACCCTTAATAATTATCAATTTATTCATATGAAGGTCGTTTACATCCCTAAATGAAAATATCATGAGAAAATGGCAAAATTTTAATCGAGCATTCCTTGAATTTATAAATGTCTATTTTCTCTACTGTAAGATATGCCCTTTTATGCTATACTGTTAAATATTATAAGCAAATTATTAGTGAAAAAAGGGTCATATCTAATTTTAATTAGAAATATGTCCATTTTTTATGGCATTTCTTTTGCCAATTATATATAAATATCTTTGAGACATCATCAAAAAATTATCTTGATCAGACATGAATCTCGATGCAAATATGAATTAGAAAATTTCAAAATTAAATTTGGAACCATCCGAATTTGGATTTCAGCAAATTTATAGTCAAACTAAATGTCTTGAAGAGACAAACCCAATGACACCAAAATTGGTCCAATCTAAACCCAAATAGGTCCAAATTGAGGGCCCGAAGCCTATTTAGAAGCTTTAGATCATTAATTAGATAACCAAGTGATATTCAAATGATACATGCTTATAGTCGAATCGATCTGCTCAACAATTTGAGTGCAAAAAGACTAAGATCATCAAATTTAGACATCATTAAGACACTCAAATTTTTTATAAATGATCCATTATCAAGGGAGTTGATATCGATCATCTAGTTGAAACACTCTAAACATGCCCTTAATATTCTCCCTACTTACTAGCCATGTCACTAACAAAAAGCTATAAATAGACTCCTCATTCTTCAAAAAAAGGGGAAAGAGATAGAGATGAAAAAAATGAAGGATCTCTCTTGCTTTCTCAAGATTGTACCACGCGATCCCCTACCACCGTTGGACTTCCACCTTACCGCCAACCTCCATTGAACTTCCTTCAGACCATCGTCACCTAACCACGATCCTTTCTGTTGAAGCTTGTTCAATATGAATTAAGTTGTTAGACCTAAGTTTATATCCCAGCGGCTAACCGAGAGAGGGAGGGGGGGGGGGGGGTGAATTGGTAATTAAAAAATTTATCCCACTTTTTGAAATTAAAAATCGAGAATAAATTTAGTGAATTTTATAGAAAAAGTTTTTCACCCACAAATTAAAAAGCTAATAATAAAAGCAGCAGAAAATAAAAGACACAAGATTTATAGTGGTTCGGTCAAACACGACCTACATCCACTCCCCGGAGGCACCCTCCAAGTATTGCACTAATACCACTAGTGACTCTCCTTTTGCACCCACAGTAAAGTGGAGAAGCCTTTACAAAAACTCTCTTCCACCACTACCCGGTGCGGCAGAGAACCGTCATCCTTTTACACTCTCCAAGTGTTGGCAGAGAACTGTTATCCTTTTACACTCTCCAAGTGTTGACAGAGAACTGTCCGTCCTTTAACACTCTCCCGGTGTAGGCAGAGAACCATTCGGTTGTTCACACTCTCCAAGTGTGGGCAGAGAACCCTTCGACTGTTCACACTCTCCAAGTGTGGGAAGAGAACCCTTCGGCTGTTCACACTCTCTAAGTGTCGGCAGAGAACTGGATCTCCTTGACAGATCTTCTCACAAGAAATCTAGAAGGACGAGAGAAAAGAGTGAAGTAATCACAAATCATAAGTGGAGATTCTTACTTTTGAGTACCAAGTGAATCCTTCACGCTCCAGTAGTAAGAATCCTCCTTCAAACACTCTCTCACACTCTATCCTTCACTCTACCTTCAATTGACACGAGGATAAGTAGGCAAAAAAATTAAGAGGCAATTTTAATTGGACTTTATATAGGAAAGACACAAAAACCATCCAAAAACTGCTAATTTTTAAGTCTATACATAATGGATCGTCCCGTACGATCGTCAGATCGTCTTGTACGAATATATTTAAATTTGTTGCATACGAACCCAATGTATATTGGTACGAACTGACTTTGTACCCGATCATTATCCCGTACGAACTAAGTTCGTTCGGTACGAACAGTTATCTCATGGGTTGGTTTTGACAAACTGAAGGACGTGCACAAAATTTCGAGAGACAGAGCACTTCGTCCTGGGATGAATAGTAGTTCGTTTGGATGAAAATTTTCCCGAGAGTTTCATCCTAGGATGAATATAGGATTTCATCTAGACGAAAATGTTCCCGAGAGTTTCGTCCTAGGACAAATATAAGATTTCGTCTGGACGAAAATTTTTTTGAGAGTTTCATCTTGGGATGAATATAGGATTTCGTCTGGACAAAAATTTTTCTGAGAGTTTCATCTTGGCACGAACAGGATGAATCGTTTGGACTATCAGCACAAAGTGAGAATACAGAGCAGATCATCCTGGGATGAATTGGGAAATTTGTCTGGACAATCAGGACTTAGAAAAATTTTCTCACTTCTTGTTCATTCCATTGCTCTTCCAAGGAGATTAACTGACTTAATCATCCCGTACGAACATGGTTCATCCCATATGATGAGTGTGATTTTTAAAGATCTCCCCAAGTGTGTGTGCTAAGCTATTCAATTACAATCATATTTTTTTCAAACTCAATTACAATAAAAAATTACAAACTTCAATTTATAAACTATCTCATGCTGAATTTGATTTGAAGTCTTCATTAGTCTGGAGTTTGATTATACTGAAATGTTAGTCCACACAAGAGCAAAAGCAATTCTTCTAAAAAGTATTAGAAGAAAATAAAACTTAAAATAATAATATTTGGAATCATCAAAATTATACAAGTTGCAAGAAGGTAAAACATACAAATAAATCATCTCTTAACAATCTCCCCCTTTTTGATGACGACAAAATAATTATTATTTGTATAATTTTTAAATTCTAAGAATCTCCTAAACTCACCCTGAATTGATAAACATGTGAAAATAAGGAGCATAGTAAGACAATTTTATCTTTTTCTTTTTTTTTTTTAATACAAACAGATATGATACCAAACAAAAAAATACAATACAGAAAAAATACTATGATACGAAACAATAATCAAACAGACGATACAAAATAATCAAACAAATACGATACGAACAACATTTTCTCCCCCTTTTTGACAATAGTAAAAAGAGAAGAAGAAAAAGAATAGAAATGTAAGCAGACATATGATAATCCTTTTATGATTGATCCTTGAAAGTGTTTGAAATAAATTTTGCAAATAAAATTAAATCATTAGTCAAGTAAAATGATTCATAGAATTTAAGAAGAGATATAACATCGATAATAAAAAGGATATATCAAAAACATGAATCAATTTAGACACTAAGATAAAGAATATCATTGCATAAATAATTAATATAAAATTTGTATATTTCAAATTTCAATACGAAATAAAAATATACAGAAGATCAATTTGAATTAAGAGATTGAAAGATTGTGGAAAGAAATAACTACCACATGTGACGCTTTGCGTATCTTTTTCAATAGTTGTGGCACATTTTTGTGCATCTTTTACTTGTGGGTTTATTTTATGCATCTTTTTCAAATTGCGAACCATTACGCATTTCTTTTGATTTTTGTACATTTTTCAAGAGTAATTTTGATCTTTACAAAATCAATAATAAAAAATTTTAAAATTTTCTAAGTACATCAATATTTATTGATAAGTGAAATACAAAATAAGAAAACATCACAATTACAATAATAATATTTAAACATTAATGCAATCTAATAAGAGACGTGAAATTGACATTCTTAATTATATCAAGTTATAAGCAAAACTTAAATTTAGAAAAAAATTGATTTTTTAATGAAATCAATTTTGAGTTGCAGTTTAAGGTATAGTGCTTGTAAGATCAAAATTTTTAAGGATTTTTCATATAGGCTAACACACATTTCAAAACAAGATTAAAAGTGAGACAAGATAATTTATATTGATATCATAATAGAGAATATTATAATCAGTTAAATTTGATATCAATACACGTACACTTTAAACTTAAAACATCTAACACATCAAAATGAAACTAACACATAACTAAAACATACACATCACAATCTATCACATCACAATCACATCAACTCAAGAAGACCATAAGCAAGTATATGAATCACTGTGATGGGCCCTGATCTAGAGGAGGAGGAGGTGGAATATTGAAGAAA
This sequence comes from Dendrobium nobile, assembly GCA_022539455.1. Lineage (NCBI taxonomy): Eukaryota > Viridiplantae > Streptophyta > Magnoliopsida > Asparagales > Orchidaceae > Dendrobium > Dendrobium nobile. Next base: position 26,671,783 of record CM039730.1, read on the forward strand.
TTAAAATAACTGCTTATCATAAGCATATTGGAACTCATATCATTTATCTGCTCTCGCATATATCCCATGTCCTGATTGAACTGAGCATCCTGCTGTGTAAGAGAGTTTCAATTTGATCAAATATTTGATTAAAATAAGTCTCTAAATGATCAAATCTGTGAACCAAATCTTGATAATTTGGTTCACCAGTAGGTGCAGGTGCAGGTTCCTCCTCTGAGTCACTAATAACATGTTGTGTACGTGGTTCATCTTTATTGAAGATTGCTCTAAAAGATCTGTCGTTGTAGTAGAGAGGTTCTTCAAAATCTTGATCTGGATGAACCAAATCATACTTCTTCTCCAAATGTAGGCAACAAGATGTCCTAAGGCAATGTTTTTCTTTCTTTTATGGGCGACATGACCAATTTCAGAAAGTCCATAAAGATAGTCAATGATTAGTTGGGCTTCATCTATAGATTGGTCAGTCATAATCAAATAGGTCACGGTAGAAAGTAGAGGAGTAATGTTTACTCGATCACCAGATTTAGGTATAATAGAGGTACAAAGAACATGCTAAATGATACGAGCTTTTTGATTAAGAGTTGATACTTTGGGTACATGAGTTAAAGTACCAACTCCTCTAAGAACATTGTTGATTTCAGACCAGTCGAAATTAGAAGCACCGGTCAAAGTGTGGGCTCTAATTCCTTCAGTTCTTAAGTTCAGAAAGATTCCTAAGTTTGCCTTGGTGATTTCTACTTTCTTCTTAAAAACATATAACCTTATGACAGAATGATCAGAATTGAAGGACATGTTTGCTAGAAAATATTGAAAGGTCTCTTTATTATAGAAGTAAATAAGAGTGAGGATGAGGCCAAATTGAGTGGAAGCAAACAGATTCATTACCTTAAAGTTTAGTTCTTCTTGTAGAAGAACTCTAGAAGGGGTGATTTTAGCAGAGGCAAATCTAGGAAATGACTCTTCGTTGGCCTTGGACAGAAAGTTATCACTAAAGTTTTTGGGTGGACCCTTGGCTAGAACCTTTTGCCTTTTGCTAGAGCTTGCCATAGAGATGTTCTAGAGGAATAGGGGTTTAAAAGGGATGTTTGAAGTGATGACATTTGAGTTCAAAAGCTTTCAATTTAATGAAGAACCCATTTTTGTACAGATGAAAATAATTTCGTCTCGTACAAAAAAAATTGTATGGACAAACTCCAAAAATGAAACGGTTTTTCGTAATCACACAAGTAACGATGCGTTCTTTTATACAGAATTTTGATCGAACGATCATACAGGCGAACAGGTGTTCGTCCTAGCCGGTCAGAAATTTAAGATCATTTTAATGGCAGTTGAAACCGTCCCCTACATTGAATCGCCAAGCGTTCGTCTGTATGAACCATAGGTTTGTACGTACGATCATACATAATAAAAACTACCTTATCCATTTAACTGTTTTCATTCGTATAGACATTTTAAAATTTTGTCGGGACGATCATACAGATGAAGTGAAAAATAAAAACTGAAAAACTGTATGCAAACCGTTCAAATCCAAAAGTTAATACACTACACAATTCATCCCATATGAAAATAACTTCGTCCTGGACGATTTTCACTCAATTTTTCAAACATGCAATCAAAAGTCTAGATGTGAGAATTTTTTAAAACTAAAATATTAACATAATAAAAATGATAGAAAAAACACATAAAATCACAAAATCATAAATACAAAAAATCACAAACTCAAAAATACACACAAAACACTAACTAGAAAAACACACATCAATGTTGCAGAATCATTTTAATTAGCATTCAAATCGATCACACCAAGCCTAGTTCTTGATGTACTGAAAGTATCAAAGGCTAGTGGTTTTGTAAAAATGTCTGCAAGTTGATTTTCTTTAGAGACATGAATGAGTGGAATTTCTCTATTGGATACATGATCCCTTATGAAATGATGACTGATGTCTATATATTTGGTTCTTGAATGTTGAATATGTTTCTTAGAAATGCAAATAGCACTAGTATTATCATAATAAATTAGAATAGTGCCTATAGTTAATCCTAAATCAATCAACTATTGTTTCAACCAAAGTACTTGTGTCACACAACTTCCAAATGCAATGTATTCAACTTCAACAGTAGATAGGGCTACTAAATTTTATTTTCTACTGGACCAAGAGACTAAAGAATTTCCAATAAACTGACATGTTCCAGAAGTGCTCTTTCTATCAACCCTACAACCTGCAAAGTCAGAATCTGAATAACCAATTATTTCAAATGAAGAGCTAAACTTAGGATACCAAATTCCTAAGTTCTAAGCTCCTAACAGATATCTTAAAATTCTTTTTACTGCTGTCAAATGTGATTCTTTTGGATCTGATTGAAATCTAACACACAAACAAACACTAAATATGATATCGGGCCGGCAAGCTGTCAAGTAAAGTAAAGATCCAATTATCCCTCTAAATTTTTTTTGATCAATATATTTTCCCTTAGGATCCTTATCCAATTAAACTGAGGAACTCATAGATGTACTAACATGTTTAGCATTATCTATTTCATACTTTTTGAGGATGTCCTTAACATACTTTGACTGACTAAGAAATATACCCTCCTTAATTTACTTAATGCTAAAGCCTAGAAAATAGCTTAAATCTCCCATTAGACTCATCTCAAATTCATTACTCATTATTTTAGAAAAATTATCACAAAGATTTTTATTTGAAGATCCAAAGATGATGTCATCAATATAAATTTATACAATGAGTATATCCTTTCTAATTTTCTTCAAAACGAGTATTGTATCGACACTTCCTTTTTCAAATGATCTTTCAAGTAGGAATGTGCTCAATCTCTCATACCGATCCCTACGTGCCTATTTCAATTCATATAATACCTTTTTCAATTTGAAAATATAATTTGGGTGTTTAGAATTTTCAAAACCTGGAGGTTGTTCTATTAAAATATCTTCTTGAATTACCACATTTAAAAAGGCACTTTTTACATCCATTTGGTACAGTTTAAATCCTCTAAAATAGACAAAGGATAATAAAATCCTAATTTCTTAAAGTCTTGCTACATGGGCAAATGTCTCCTCAAAATCAATCCCTTCAATCTGATTATACCCCTTAGCAACTAATCTAGTCTTATTTCTAATGACTACTCCTGAGTCATTCATTTTATTTTTGAATACCCATTTAGTTCCAACTACACTTTAATCCTTTGGCCTTGCAGTTAATTCCCAAACTTTATTTCTTACAAATTGATTTAACTCTTCTTGCATAGCCAAAATCTAAAATTCATCCGAAAGTGCTTGATCAATATTTATGGGTTCTATAGTTGAAATAAAGGCTGAATGATTGACTTCTTTGTTTAGTCCACACCTAGTCCTAACACCCTCACTAGGTTCTCCTATAATCAATTCCTTTGGGTGATTTTTAGAAAATCTCAAATTTCTAGGCAAAGGATTTTCTGTTTCCAATTTTTCTTCCAAATTTATTTTATCAATCTTTTGGGAGTTAATCTCAATCTCATCTTCTACAACATTTGGCTCTTCCAAAATTCCAAATTTATCAAATACAACATGTGTGGTCTCCTCAATTACCAAAGTTCTTTAATTGAATATTCTATAAGATTTTCCAACACTTGAGTATCTTATAAAAATTGTTTCATCTAATTTTGGATCAAATTTTTCTAAAGCAAATTTTTCATTGTTATAAATAAACATCTTGCATCCAAAAACATGCAAATGTGACACATTAGGTGTTCTTCCTTTTAGCAACTCATAGGGTATTTTATTTAATTTTGATCTTACATTCACCCTATTCAGAACATAACATGCAGTGCTAACCGCCTCAGCCCAAAAATATTTAGGAAGTGAGTATTCTGCCAACATGGCTCGAGCGGCTTCTATTAATGTTATATTTTTCCTTTCGGCTACCCCATTCTACTGAGGGGTTGTAGGTGCAAAAAGTTGTGATCAATCAATTTCTCCTTATAAAATCTTTAAATTTTTCATTCTCAAATTCTCCTCCATGATCACTTTGAATAGTCATAATTTCACATCCTAACTTTCTTTGAATCCAAGTCGAAAAGTTTCTAAATTCCTCAAATGATTCACTCTTATGAAATAGAAATCTAACCCATGTGAATCTTGAGTAATCATCCACAATCATAAATCCGTATACCTTCCCTCCTAGATTTACAGTTCCAACTGGTCCAAAAAGATTCATATGCAAAATCTCCAATGGTTTACTAGTTCTAAGATCCTTTTGGACTGAAAAGAGGACTTTACCTATTTTCTAATTGACATGCATCACAAAGGTGATCATTAGTAAAGTCTAGTTTTGATATACCTCTCACTAGATTCTTTTAGGTAATTCTCCCAAGCTTTTTCATGCTAGAGTGACAAAGTCTCCTATGTCAAAGCCATGACTCATCAAAAATAGTTTTTAAATAAAAAGCAGTAGGAGTTTTAATGCAATTCAAGTCTAGCATATACACATTGTTTACCCTTATACCATTCAAAACATCATTTCCATTTAGGCTTAATATGCAGCTAGTAGGAAAAATTTTTACACAGTATCCTTTATCACATAGCTAGCTTATATTTAACAAATTATGCTTTAAGCCTTCTACCAATAACATATTTTCAATAAAAAAATTCTTAAGATTTCCAATCATACATGACCAAACCACCTTCCTTGTGGTGTTATCTCCAAGTGTAATCTTGCCTCTACTCCTGGCTTCCAGCGATATGAATTATGCAGTATCTCCAGTCATATGCTTTGAGCATCTGCTGTCCAGGTACCATATGCTCTCACGAGATCTTATATGAGAGCGACCCTCTTCTTGATCTGACTGATCAAGATTATCGGCCATTAAGCATAGATTAGTTACTTTCTCTTCCTTTTCCATCTCTGATGAGTCTGAAGCTGAGTCCGCCTAGAAAGCTTTTTGGAATTTCCTCTTGCCCTTCTTTATAATTGGTTTCTCCTCTACCTTCTCCTTGCTAGGAGTGGCTTTGAGTTTTGGACAGTCTGTCTTAATATGTCCAGGTTTCCTACACTCATAGCAAATAACATTATTTGAAACCTTGACATTTCTATTAATTTTACCTCGATTCCATTGCTGGCGTCTCTTCTTCTTCCTCTTCAAAAAGCTTCTGAATTATCTAGTCATCAGTGCGATGTCATCTTCATCCTCAGGTTGTGAGTGTTCACTCTCTAACTCTTCTACTTTTAGTGTTATGTTTTTCTCCCTTCGTGGTTCACCTGCATCAATCTTTCTTTGGCTAATTCCCTGCTCGTAAGCAATTAGCGAAGCAAGAAGATTGTCAATAGAGTAAATGTTTAGATCTTTAGACTCTGTAATTGCAGTAATTTTAGCATCATAAGCAGTAGGCAAATAACGAAGTGTCTTATTAACCATTTCAGTATTCGTTAGTTCTCTGCCCAATGCATATAAAGAGGTGACTATTTGTGTGAATCTTGTGTACATATCAGAAATGGATTCATTTGGTTTCATGCAAAATAGTTCATAATCATGCAACAAGATATTAAGTCTAGATTGCTTAACATCATTAGTTCCCTCATAAGTTATACACAGTCTATCCCATATGTCCTTTCCACTCTTCCAAGTAGAAACTCACATGTAATCTTTTGATTTAAGAGCACAAAGAAACTATTCAAGTATTTGGTGTTTAGTTATGATAAGTCACGTTCTTCTACTGCCCAGTCCATAAAAGGTGTTTCAACTTTAACTCTATTAACTAGTTTAGTTGGTTTTATATACCCTTCCTGAACTAGGATCCACATACGGTAATCAAGTGACTATAAAAATGTAGACATGTGTGTTTTCTAAAAATCAAAAGGAAGATTGTCGAACAATGGAGGTCTAGTTATAGAGTAACCCTCAGGTGTATTTCGATTTCTAAATGTAGCCATCTACGTTAATAAAAAAGTAGTCTAAACTTATGATTTTAAAACAAAACTCTGATACCACTTGTTGAAGCTTATTTAATATGAATTAAGAAGTTAGACATAAGTTTATATCCCAGCTGCTAACCAAGAGGGGGGGGGGGGTGAATTAGTAATTAAAAAATTTATCCCTCCTTTTGAAATTAAAAACCGAGAATAATTATAGTGAATTTTGTAGAAAAGGTTTTTCAACCACAAATTAAAAAGCTAATAATAAAAGAACCAGAAAATAAAAGACATAAGATTTATAGTGGTTCGGTCAAACACGACCTACATCCACTCCCCAGAGGTACCCTCCGAGTATTGCACTAATATCACTAGTGACTCTTCTTTTGTACCCATAATAAGGCGGAGAAGCCTTTACAAAAAATCTCTTCCACCACTACCCAGTGTGGTAGAGAACCGTCATCCTTTTACACTCTCCAAGTGTTGACAGAGAACCGTAATCCTTTTACACTCTCCAAGTGTTGGCAGAGAACTGTCCATCCTTTCACACTCTCCTAGTGTAAGCAGAGAACCCTTCGGCTGTTCACACTCTCCAAGTGTGGGCAGAGAACCCTTCGGCTGTTCACACTCTCCAAGTGTCGGCAGAGAACCGGATCTCCTTGACAGATCTTCTCACAAGAAATCTAGAAGGATGAGAGAAAAGAGTGAAGTAATCACAAATCACAAATGGAGATTCTTACCTTTGAGTACCAAGTGAGTTCTTCACGCTCTAGTAGTAAGAATCCTCCTTCAAACACTCTCTCACACTCTCTCCTTCACTCTACCTTCCGTTGACACAAAGATCAGTAGGCAAAAAGATTAAGAAGCAATTTTAATTGGACTTTATATAGGAAAGACACAAAAAATCATCCAAAAACTACTGATTTTCAAGTATGTACATAGTGGATCGTTCCGATCGTCAGATCGTCCTGTATGAATATACTTAAATTAGTTTCATACGACCCAATGTATATTGGTATGAACTGACTTCGTACCCGATCATCATCTCGTACGAACTAAGTTCGTCCGGTACGAACAGTTATCTCATGGGTAGGTTTCGACAAATTGCAGGACGTTCACAAAATTTCAAGAGACAGAGCAGTTCGTCCTGGGATGAATAGGAGTTCGTCTGGACGAAAATTTTCCTGAGAGTTTCGTCTTGGGATGAATATAGGATTTCTTCTGGACAAAAATTTTCCCGAGAGTTTCACCCTGGGACGAATATAAGATTTCATCTGGACAAAAATTTTCCCAAGAGTTTCGCCCTGGGACGAATATTAGATTTTTTCTGGATGAAAATTTTCCCTAGAGTTTCATCCTGGCACGAATAGGATGAATTGTTTGGACTATCAGCACAAAGTGAGAATACATAGCAGATCGCTCCGGGACGAATTGGGAAATTCGTCTGGACGATCAGGACTTAGAAAAATTTTCTCACTTCCTGTTTGTTCCATTGCTCTTCCGTGGGGATTAACTGACTTGATCGTCCTGTACGAACATGGTTCGTCCTGTAAGATCAGTATAATTTTTAAAGATCTCCCCAAGTGTGTGTGCACTAAGTTATTCAATTACAATAATATTTTTTTCAAACTCAATTATAATAAAAATTTACAAACTTCAATTTATAAGCTATCTCATGCTGAATTTGATTTGAAGTCTTCATTAGTCTGGAGTTCGATTATCCCGAAATGTTAGTCCACACAAAAGCAAAAGCAATTCTTCCAAAAAGTGTTAGGAGAAAATAAAACTTTAAACAATAATATTTGGAATCATCAAAACTATACAAGTTGCAAGAAGGCAAAACATACAAATAGCAACTCTCTTAACACTTTCGACAACCATCGCCCACCGACTATGGTCCTTTTGACCATCGTCACCTGATTGCAGTCCTTCGGGCCACTGTCACTCAACTATAATCCTCACGACCACCGTCGACCGCTAACTACGGTCCTTTTGACCACCATTATATGACTACGGTCCTTTTGACTACCGTCACTTGATTATAATCCTTTTGATCACCATCTCCCACTGACTATGGTCCCTCCGACCACCTTTTCCCAACTAAGATCCTTCCAACCATTATAGCCCTACTACAATCCTTCAGACCGCCGTCTCTTGACTACGATCTTCAAAACCTCTGTTGCCAACCAACAACGGCCCTTCTGACCACTATCACTTGAATACAATCCTCCCAACCTCTATTGCCCTGCCATTACGGTCCCTCTAACCACCATCGCCTGCTGACTATGGTCCTTCTGATCACCATTTCCCATCGACTATGATTATTCTAACCACTGTCGCCTGCCGACTATGATCCACTTCAACCATTATCGCTTGCTAACTACGGTCCCTCTGAACACAACCACCCTCTAACTAAGATCCTTACGACCACCATCACCCATTGACTATGGTCAACTTTGACCACCATCGCCCACTAACGATGGTCCCTCTGACCATCATTACCAGCTGACTACGGTCCCTTTGACCAATGTCATGTGACTCTGATCCCTTTGACCACTGTCTCCCATCGACTAAAGTCCTTACGAGCACCATCGCTTATTGATTATGATTCATCTAACCCTTATCTCTTGCCAACTACAATTCCTTCGATCACCATCAGCCTCCGACTACACTCATACTAACCAAACAAACATGTCAACCCTCTTTTAAAGACAATTATCATGTAACGAGCTATATTCAATATGTATTGGATATATTAAGCCAGCTCCCTCCTCCGAGGAGGGATATTATTTATAACCAAACATCAATACTAATTTATTCATTTCGACTAGACAAGACCCCATTGTTTTCTCCATTTTTATAGTTTTCCATGTAAAAACTCTTTTGTCTCATATGAACATTGTACCCCTATATTTTATTTATTTGTGTGCTGGATCTTCGTATAAAGCTAGGACACTAAACTTTGTATATCTCTACCATTGCAAAATTTTCAGGACACAATAGTTTGGTGTTGTTTATCAGAAATGATTACTGATTGGGATGCAACCTTGGAAGGTCGTTCATATTAACAACCTAAGCATGATTAAAGCGGGGTTGTTCCATTATCATGATTTTCTATCAGGCAAATATTAAGTGCAACCTCTCTTCCATAATAAAAATGTATTATTTTATCTATCCTTAGTTATCAGTCATAGTTGCATAACATTTTAGAAAGTAAATTTGAATTGGGGAGTAACCTTGGTTGCAACATCAAAGGAAATTGTGACCAAGAAAATTTTCCAAGTATTTTTAACATCCAAGATAATATCTTGGGAAACCATTTTTCATAAATCTTCCAGAAAATAAAAGGATGCTTCCAATAAATTACAATTTCTATACTGTCTCCAGCTGGACTTTTACTCCTTAGACAAAGGTCTTAACCTCAACCTCAAAAATGCAATAATGATATAAAGATAGACTAATCTTCATATTTGATTAAGGATACATGTAGCATTCTCTCGCTCTTAATGAAGGTATAATCGATTCCAAGATAATTTAATTCAGTCTTTTCTATATAAGTTAACGTTATTGAGTAATGTTCTAACAAATAATATTGGATAAGTCAAACATCCTTGGTAGATTGTTCTGACATCTTTCATATAGGTTCACATCATTAAGAAACACTTTGATAAACAATCTCGGATAGGTCAAACAACCTTGGTGAATTCTCTCAACCTTTTCCACATATATTAACATTATTGAGCAATGCTATGACAAACAACCTCGAATATGTCAAACATCCTTGATGGATTCTCATGACCTCTTCCATACAGGTTAACATCATTGAGCAATACTTTAACAAGTAATCTAGGATAGGTCAAACATACTTGGTGGATTCTCTTGGCTTCTTCCACACATGTTAACATCATCGAGTAGTGCTCTGACAAATAACCTTGGATATGCCATACATTATTGGTGGATTCTTTCAACCTCTTCTATAAAGGTTAATGTCACCAAGTAATGCTATGATCAAACACCTCAGATAGATCAAACATCCCTTATGAATTTTCCAAGCCTTTTTAATATAAAGCTACATTTTAAAAAATAACCCTAAGAAGATAGACTTGTGAGGTAGCTTTAAAGGAAGCTAGTAATGGATACAATCCTTATTGGAAAGACTCCATAAGAGCAAATGATTGATAGAGTCACCACTCATACAAAGACCTTTACAGGCTAAAAAGCCCCAAAAGATGTAGGTACATCAAAGACTATAATGGTCTAAGAGTCTCAAAAGGCACTATTTCACCAAAATTTATAGAGCTAAAACCTCAAAAGATACAAATAACTAAAAATCTTGAAAGGCTAAAAAAGCCTCAGAAGAGATACATTTTTATGATTATCAAACAACCTCAAAAAGTTAAAAATTACATAGCATGGAAAAGCCTCAGAATAAATTCCTCTATTATCGTTACTTTAACTAGGGGCAATAAATCAAAGCATGGAAAATTTATAAGAAATTTATTTTTCTTTAATTTCATAAAAAATCTATTAGATAAAGAGAGATGCTCAAACAACCTTCGTAAGGATGTTCACTATTCACCTCCTCTCCACAGGTTTGCTTACTTTCTTCAATAATATGTAATTCAACCACCTCCATTATCGGCACTTCGCTTGATGGCCTCTATCAACCCTTCTCCTCATATCAACCATCATTGGATCCTCTCCCGACTACAATTAGAAGCAAAAGTATCTTCTTCAGCTCAACGCCTGACCGTCATTTATAACCGAACTTCCACCCAACTTTCGATCGCCATCAAACTTCCACCTGGCTACCGATGAACTTCTACCTTAAAACTGAACGCCATTAGACTTCTGCCTGATCGTTGATCCCCACCGAACTTCCACTCAATCGCCGACAATCACCGAACTTTCGTCCGATTGCCATCAAACTTCTTCTTAATCATTATCAAAATTTTACCCATCCATCGATAATCACTAGTTATCCTATTGAGTGCTACTACAGCCATATCTTTTCAAGCCACCCTCTCTTGCAAGAAGAGATTTATCTTCTTTTATCATAAGAAGTCTATTGAGAGATTAAACTTTCATCGGGAGCCCTTCTATACAAAGAAGGACACTGAAGCTTGATAGGGAATGCCACCTATCCAAGATAGTGAAATGCCTCTAAAATGGGAAAGAGGTTAGGGGAAAGAAGGTGGAAGATAAAATAAACTTTTTCTGCACAAAGAGGGGCACTAAAGCTTAATAGGAGATTCCGCCTATAAAAAAAAATGAAATGTATCAAATATGAGAAAGTCTAATAAGAAAGAAGATGGAAGGATGAAATTTCCTTCTACACATAAAGGGATACTGAAGTTAGATAGTGGATGTCGCTAGTCAAAAAATAGTGAAAAGTATTTAATATATGAAGAAGTTTAAGGGAGAAGGTTCCTTCTACATAAATAGGGGCACCAAAACTTGATAGGGGATGCTACCTATTCAAGATAGTGGAAGGCCACTATTCTAAGAAGGCTAGAAAAGAAAAGGAGAAGGAAAATAAGTGCAACCATCCCCTACCCCTAGGGGAGCTATTTATAGTAGAATGGAGAAAAGAAGAATATTCTAGGAGAATAAAAATATTCTGAAAGAATAAGAATATTTTGAGAATGTTCTTAGAGAATAAGAAATTTTTGGGAGGAATATTATTTAAAAAATTCAATTAAAAATTATTGTTAAATAAGTACAAATTAAATAGCCGGTTATAACTGGCTATAACTGACGATGAGGACGCATGCCCCTTCACGTGCATTGGAGCGCACAAAAAAGTAAAGGCCGCCTTCGACGTATAGGGAGCGATCACATCTCAAAATTTTCTGGCAATTTTAATTTTGCATTGGAATGATTCAAAGAGTTGTGATACATATTTTTGGATTTTGCTTGCTTCAATGTCCAAAAATATGGGGAAAACTAATATGACATCAAAAAATTATCTTGATCGGGCAAGAATCTCGATGCAAAGATGAATTGGAAACTTCTAGAATTAAATCTTAAACTATTTGAACTCTGATTTTAGTAAACTTATAGTCAAACTAGATATCTCAAAGAGACAAACTCAATGCCATCAAAATCAGTCCAATTTGAACCCAAATGAGTCAAAATTGATGGCCCAAAGCCTATTTGGAAGCTTCAGATCATTAATTGGATTATTAAATGATATTTGTATGTTACATGCTTATAATCGAATCGAGCATATCGAAAAGAAAAATTCAATGAGCCTAAGATCACCAAATTATAATATCATTAAAACACTCAAGTTATCAACAAATGGTTCATGGTGAAGGGAGTTGATACCAGCCATCCATTTGAAATACGTCCAACATGCCCTTGATATTCTCCCTATTTACTAGTCATGCCATTACAAAAAATATAAATAAACCCCTTATTCCTTACAAAAAAGGGGAGGAGGATGAGATGAAAAATAAAGGATATCTCTTACTTTATCAAGCTTAAACCACCCGATTCTCTACCGCCATTGGACTTTCTCCTAACCGCCGACCACTGCTGAACTTCCTTTTAACCATCATCGTATGATGACGATCCTTTCGAAAATTGTCGCCCGATTATAGTCCTTCCGACCAGCATTGCCCAACTAGGTCCTTCGGACCACCATCAGCAGCCTACTACAGTCCCTTGACCACCGTTCCCCGACTATGTTCCTTCTAACCACCTTTGCCCGACAACAATCCTTTCGTCCACCATTGCTAGAATATGGTCCTCAGGACCTATGCTGCCCCACCAACTATAGTTTTTTTGACCACTATCGCTTGACTACGATACTCCCGACCTGTGTCACCTGCCAACTATGGTCCCTCTAACCACCATCACCTACCAACAATGGTCCTTTCGACCACCATTGCCCCGCCAACTATGGTCCTTTTGACCACCGTTGCCTGACAGCTATGGTCCTTCAGACCAACGTCGCCCACCGACTATAGTCCCCTTCAACCATCGTTTCTTGTTAATTATGGTCTCTATAACCACTTTCACAAGTTGACTATGGTCCTTCTGAGCACCATCATTCACTGACTAAGGTCCACTTCGACTATAGTTGCCCGCCGACTATAGTCCCTCTGACCACTATCACCTGCTAACAACGATCCCTTGACCACCGTCACCAGATAATGATACCTTCGACCCCATAGCCCATCGGCTACGGTCCTTTTGACCACCATTGCCTGTCGACTGCCATTCTTCCTACCACTACCACTCATTGACTACGATCCCTCTAACCAACATTGCTTGCTGACTACGATTCCTCCCATACAGACATGTCTACACTCTTTTAAGAATAATTACCATATAACGAGCTATATATATACAATATGTATTTGCTACATTAAGCTATCATACCCTCTTTTGAGGATGGATATTATTTGTAATCAACCATTAATACTAGTGGATTCATTTCGACTGGGAAAGTCCATGTGGTTTTTCCCCCTTTATGGATTCACGTAAAAATCGTGATGTCTCATATGAATGTTGTACTCCTTTATTTTTATCTGTTTATGTACTGAATCTTCGTACAAAGCAAGGACACTAAATTTTATATATCTCTACCACCGCAAATTTTTGAGGATACAACAATCATAAATTTTTAATATTTTATAATAAATTTTACACGAGAAGCCTTCATTTTTTTTATTTAAACATAATAGAAATATCACATATCAAAATTTTAAGCCATTTTTCACTAAACTATGATCAAGATATTTTGAACCAATTATTTTTTATAGTTTTGTGCAATATAATTATTTTAATTTTAAAAGTATTAAAATCTAGATGAGCTATAAATAAATAAATATAACAATTACCCTATTTTCTATCAAATATCTAAATCTTATTTTCATTCATTAAATTTGCACACAAATACGAAAACATCAATTTATATATTTTTTTATTTTGATTAAATTCCTAACAATATAATCCTCACATGCATAAATATAAAATTTTATTTTTTTAGCAAAATGTTAATAATTTTAATAGATGTGTGCCTAATTTTTTAAATATCATTTCCTAAAAACTCTTCAACATTATTTATTAAAAAAAATTGCTTTAATCTAATCATTGAAATAATATCAAATCCAAGCTTTCTTCTTTAAAGGAAAAAAAAGAAAAAAGAAAAAATAATCCCCCAATTTAGGGTGGCAAGGAATCCTCCACGTAAGAAAAGCAGTGATCGCTCATATCTCTTACTCTCCTCTCATTGGCCTCTCCATACTTGTCTTCTCCACAAGCCTAACGAACCACACACACTTCCAATTCAGTATTCCGCCTCCGCCCTCCCATGTCTTCCGAATTTTGCAATGTATGCGGCGGCCCCGCATGGTGCCGCCGCCACCAAACAGATCTCAACCGTTCGATCCCCATGTTTCTGGAGTCCACGCACGACCAGTCTGACCTCCACGAGTTCCAGTTCTTCGGCCACGACGACTCCGTCGCCGCCTGGATGTTCGGTGAGCCCAAGTCCGACGAGCCGAGAGATGGGCAGGCGCTGCCGCTTCCGCCGCCGCCGTTGAATACGTTCAGATACTTAGTTGATGACGACTTACGCGGCGGATCCGGCCTTACTTTTGATGTCTGCCTGAGGGCAGCTGGAGTCGACCACGATCAGCAGCAGCAGCCGCCACCGCCGCCTCCCATCACTTCCTCGGCGGCGGCGTCCGTCTCCATCGTGAGTGGTTCGAATCTCTTATACTTTGTCGATCATGCATGTTTTGCTTCCTGATTAATACAGTTTACCTGCACATGTTACAAAGGGGGAATAGTGAAATTAGGCACCTGACTTTTCGTTCTTGATAGTTGTTTAGGTTGAGCGCTTTTGGGAAAGTTGTTTGATTAAGCTTTGGCCGAAATCAACAATCCTTTCTCTCCATTAGAAGTAATTTGTCTACATGAGATGAGGAATTTGATGAAAATTTAATTAAAGAAGACACGATTAAGTAATTAGTGCTTCGTTAAATGAAGTAATTAGTTTTAATCATCCTCAAAAAGAGGAAGACAGTCCCTTTTCTTAATACTTACACATCTTAATTACTTTTAATTCTATTGAAAATTAAATCTCTAAAGTACAAAGTAGCTCAAAGTTGTAGCTGTGCATTAATTAAGCTTGATGATTAATTAGATTAATCACCAGATAAGCTTTTATTCTATTAATTTAAGTAAAATATTGGCCTTTAAACAAATTTATGAGAGCATTTCATTGTCATAGCAGCTTGCTAATTGTTACTGCTAATGAATATCATTATTTTTCATATTTTCATGAACAAAAATATATAGCCATTTTTTTTATCAGGCATTAAATGCAGCTATTATACAGCATTGAATAAGAATTTTGGACCTTGAAGTTTATGAAATAAATAGATTTTTTTTTAAAAAAATTTTAGAAGATAGAATCGCATCTCATATATTATATGTAAAAGGGGCATATGACCCTTCTACAAAGAGAGAGATGGGAACAAACTTTCTTATGTTAGAGACAAGAACAACAAAAAATAACATCAAGCCTTTAGCCCACCACATGGGGTCGGCTACATAAATCCTTCTTCTCTATTGAATCCTATTAATAGTCAAATTCTCATTTAAGTCTGATAAAAAAGTTCATTTCTAATATTTTCTACCTTTTTTTTAACATAGGTCAAATATAGTAAATCTATCCTCTTATAACCAGGTTATCAGAAGGCCGGCATTAATGTCCAAACCATCTAACACGACAATCTCTAACCTTCTTTGATGTAGGAGACAATGAATAATAATTCTTATTTTTTTTAAAGAAAATAGTAGCAGAGTGGGGTTACGAAATGAACCCATGACCATAAAGATTTGAGTGTAGTATGAACCACTAGGCTAAAGCCTAGTTCATTAAATACATCCTAATTTACAAAAGAGAATACAAGTATATTGTTATAATTATAACATAGTATAATTTCATGTGTTTATACCTTTTTGAGCCTTAATAACATTTTTTTTTTCACATTACTTTGGCACAGATGCCATTCTCAAGCAACACATTCGGCGATGCCTCGTCGAGCAGTAGCATGAAGGATGAGGGTGGTGCCGGCAGTGAGGCCATGACTTTGAGCTCAGCTGACCCAAGCTTAGATAGAGAAGCCAAAGTTCTAAGGTACAAAGAGAAGAGGAAGAAAAGGAGGTATGAGAAGCAAATAAGATATGCTTCTAGAAAAGCTTATGCAGAGATGAGGCCAAGGATTAAGGGAAGGTTTGCGAAAACATCGGAGACAAGCCAGACGCCGCCGACCTCCGCCTCTTCTTATGAACATGAAAGGCTTGATCTTGGCTGGTAACATGGTCTATTAAGAGGCAAGCAAATCACAACTAGCTAGGAATTGAAGAAGGAATAATGAATAATGGAATTCTTAATTGGATTGTGTTATTTGCAGTTATCGCTAGGAATTTATTGTGCTTAGCTTGTTTATATACTAACCGAACAAAAATTTGTTAATGAGCAAGCTGGAATTTGGAGCTTATCTGAATTTTTTAATTTCTGGGCCAAGTTTTATCCATTCAATCAACATTTAAATAATATTTATTTTCTGTCTTAAAAGAAAAATATGATGTTGATGCACTATCATTTCGAATGCATAAAGAAGGATGCTATTTGGTGACTAAGCAGCTCCAAGAATCTTAATTAAAAGATCTTTCTATCCAATCACGCAGTTTCATCAGCATTGTACATAGCACAACATATAATAAAATATATTGGCTTTCCGGGACCACGAAGTATTACTCGTTTCAGCAAGAAAATATGAAGGGAATGACGCCTAATGAAGCTCTTTGAAGTCAAGAGAGGTCTACAGCCACTGATTTAGAGTTTTGCAATATAAGTACTGAAGGATCCATGGCAGGTTACAATGGCTAGAAATTGTGATGGGTCTTAGGCAGAGAAGGAAAATAGTTCAAATAGCTCTCGCCTTCTGTAATACTTGGCCTCCAGTATATGTCAGGCAGTCATAATCACACAACTAGCTATAACTGTGTTTAACTACCTATTTTAATTGGCTCATATTTGCGGCGGTTATAACCGGTGTTAATAGCGTAGTTATAACCGGTGTTGAAAGGCCTCTATAGTGGCAGTTTTCGAACTGCCACTAATGTATGATGTGTAAATGTTTAATTTTTGGTAGTGAGCATTAGCATTAACTTCCATTTGTAAATAGGGGTTGATGTAGTGGATCGTCGGAAGACTCGACCTGCGAGAAGGATTTCGGTTTCCCAATTCAGGGAAGAAGAAGAAAGGCAAGCTCAAAAGCTTCAAAGAGTGTAATATATCATTCAATACCCTCTTTCTACTACAATGCACTCATATTTATAAAACTAAAAGAGTATTCTAGAAACTAGATAAGGTGTTCCTAAGGAGAACAATTCTAGCTTAAAATGCACCGCATCATTCTCCCCTTGCGTAAAAAAAAGAGCTCGACTCTGTTCGAGGCTCGTTAATTAGAAGGAAGGTAAGGTGGCAAACAAATTCCTGGATCGAAGACTTTGAATGCAGACTTCAAAATTAGCACATGAAGAGGCTTTGGAGGATCCCTCAACCCAACCAAACCAGCAATTATGATATCACTTTCTCTAAAAGCATAATTAGAAGGATCAAGTAAAAGCTTATGAGCAGGATGGCCTTCATCATCTAGCAACTGAATGTAGGAGCTTCTCTCCAACAAACTTTCAACAGCTCCCATTGATTTGAGAATGACACTGTAGCTCCAGTCGAAGGATGCCGCACAGGCATTTCTAGCCTGGGATTTCCGCTCACAGCCTGGAGGAGTTCCACAGCACATACTATGCTCATCAATGTGCTCAATGTCAAGGCCAATAAGCCAGGAACCCAGAGAAACATCAACATTGGCATATTTATGTAGTATATGCCGATTGGCTGATATGTAAATAGCAAGATCCTTGGAGATTGCATGTAATTGTCCTGTTGTAGGTCTGAAATACTTGTTGCCATGTGCTCTGCACCCACCGAGCAGAGTCGCCCAGCCGATTACTCCTGGATCAAAAGGCATCGTTTTGATCAACTGATCCACTTCAGCAAACTTGCCTGCGCGAGAAAGAAGGTTGATCATGCAAGGGTAATGCTCTTTAGATGGATCAAAGTTGTGCTCTGTCTTCATCGAATTGAAATAACGCCGGCCTTCATCGACTTGCCCGGTGTGCACGCAAGCTGAGAGGACTAAGAAACATGTTATGCTTGTGGGCTCGTTCTTTGAATCAAGCATCTCAATGAATAACTCCAAGGCATCGCAACCAAGACCATGCTGGGCATAAGCTGCAATAATAGAATTATATGAAACTGAATTTTGTTCGGGCATTCTCACAAATATTTTGTCGGCATCATTGAGGTTCCAGAGAATTAAATCAGGTTCGTCCACCTCCTCAAACACCTTCTTGGCTTCCAGAACTCTGCAGCATTTGGAATAAAGATCGATCAGACCACTCCCAACGTGGAGATTCTTCTCAAAAGTGCTTTTGATTAAAAAAGAATGAAACTGCATTCCACCGGGAAGGTCTTTCACAATTGTAAAAGCTGTCAGCACGCTTGCAAGTGTGGTGCGGTTGGATGCCGGAGCGGGTTTGGGGTCGCAGGAGCGGAGTGGAAGCGGATTGGGATCGGTTTGGACACAAAATATGGAACCACTCTTGATGCTAGTCGTGGAGTCGCGATTATGTTCGCGTGTTCTATGCGGTCGGCCGAGTGCAAACGTATCTAGTCGGGAAATCTCAACCTGGAGCGGAGTGGTGTTGGGACCCGAATCGTGCTGGAGGGTTGGAAGACGTCTCGCAAGTAGCTCTCGCTCAGCAATGTTAATATCAGCAACAAAGTCGGAATCGACATCGAGCTGTGGATCTGCTCGATCCGTGGGTACGAGGGCACCCTTGAATTGGAGTGAGGAAAAGCAGTCGATAGAACTGAAGGAGGAGACAGAGTGGTATTGTTTCGCAGAGCTGGTATCACGGGAGCTGAGCGGTAGGTCAGGCGGGAGTGGAGGAGTTCTGGTGTTGGCGGATTTGGTTTGGTAATTGAGCTCCCCGGCGCCTTCGCTGGATGCTTCCGGGTCGGGACTGAAGTCACGTTGATGGACGGATCGAGTCTGTCTGTTGATAGTTGGAAATTGAGCAGCCGGGTTCTCTATCTGAGTAGGCGGAATCTGGTCGTGAGAGATCGATTTGGACGCAAGATGAGGAATCTTGCTGGGGAGAAAATGCGGCGGGCAGAACTGAAGGTGAAAACGGGTTTGGGGGCACCGGAGTTGTCTCTCGCGGCCTGGTACTGGGTCCATGCATTGGCGGACATGATCCGGTCGCGTGGAGCGCCGAGAAAGCCGTAGGTCCACCGTGAAAATAGCCGGCGGCGGGCTGTTGGTTGATTGCAGAAGCGAGGAAATCTGATCGGGAAAGATCGAGTTTAACACCTGGCCCTGGAGCAAAATCGCGAGAGCAGAGTGGGTTCTCTGTTTGCTGGGGCCAGAGTGGAGTGGGCGACCACGGAGGAATGGCGTTGGTCAGGTCAGGCGGGAGTGGAGGCAGTTCATGCCATTTGAGCGGGAGCTCGAGTGGGGGGTAGTCGTCAATGACGGAGGAAGAATGGCGGGATTGATATCGTTTGCGAGGAGCTGACGAGCAGAGCGAAGAAGAAGAATACCTCGGTATGGTTGCCGACTGCATTCTCATCTTCCTTATTGCCCGAAGGTTTTCGCGAATCCGATCAAGGTTTCTGTCTACCTGATCGAGCAACTTCTTCGATTGAGCTTGATAGAAGGCGATCCGGCTTCGAGCATCGTCGACAACCCACCTTCCTTGGCGTCGATCGTCGTCGACCGCCAATCTTGTTTTGCGGCTTCGATCGTCGTCGACAGCCGACCTTCTTCCGCAGTCCATCGATCTTCACAAGCTTCAGGCTCTGATACCAACTGATGTAGTGGATCGTCGGAAGACTCGACCTGCAAGAAGGATTTCGGTTTCCCAATCCAGGGAAGAAGAAGAAAGGCAAGCTCAAAAGCTTCAAAGAGTGTAATATATCATTCAATACCCTCTTTCTACTACAATGCACTCATATTTATAAAACTAAAAGAGTATTCTAGAAACTAGATAAGGTGTTCCTAAGGAGAACAATTCTAGCTTAAAATGCACCGCATCAGGGGTTAAGATCTCCGATGCACATAGAGAAATTAGGCATAATTTGAATCATGATATTCATCCATCTTCCCTCTCCCATCCCTCTTTATTATTGAATTTATGATCTTTATAGTTGGATTCTTCATGTCATGATTATTCGACAAGTTTTAGGCTAGACTACCTAATGCAACATTTATAGGAAAATTAATGAAATTAAAAGATATTATGATCCATAGGAAGATAAATATTCTTTGCATTCAGGAAACTAAATGAGTTGAAGAGAAAAGGCTAAGGAGATTGATATTTTAGGATATAAACTATGATATTCTGGTAGGAGTCGTGCTATAAATGATGCAGGTGTGATTATAGATAAGAGTTTGAAGGTTAATGTTATAAAAATTAATATAATTGGAGTTAGAATTATAGCTTTAAAAATTTTTATTCATGCTAAGATTATTAATATTATAAGCGCTGATGCTCCTCAAGTAGGTTTGAATATGTATTCAAAATTAAAATTTTAGAATGACAAAGAATAATTAATACAAATGATACAACTTGAAAAAGAATTTTTGGAGGAGGTTTAAATGGACATGTTGATGGAGAGGTAGATAATTTTAAAAGCATTCATGGTGGTTATGGCTTTAGAGCGACTAATTAAGGTAGTAAAATTATATTATATTTTTTTAGCTTATGATTTTTGTAATTACTAAAAAAGAGATGAGCATCTCATCGCTTAAAAGAACCACTACAGGAAAATCGGTCGTTAACCGCAGATTTTATGGCGAAAACATGCATTTTTGCAGTGGACATTCAGTTTTCTAGTAATTTTTTTTTGCAAGTATAAACCACGTAAGAAATGTAATCCTGTGGCTTTTTGTCCGTTAAAAATAATTTTTAGCGGCTTTTTGACGTTTTTCAATTTGGTTATGTCGGCGGTCGGAACGACGGGTTCCGAAGAAATATCGCTGGAGATTTCAGTCAACGTTATTGGCATTTAGACCGTCAGTAATTGTTGACAGTTAACACTACGGGAAAACACGGTATTACCGTTGGAGCTTCCGTCGGATTTATATCCGTCGGTCACTACGACGTTTAAACCGGCGTCCTGCGCAACGAAACTTGAACGACGTTTTTTCCTGTGGCCTAGGCATCGGTAAGTTTCCGACGCCCATGACGTTGATCTATATGTCGGAATACATAAGCGTATCATCTATAGTGGCGTATTTGACGCCGGTAATAACCGGCGTATTTATCGGTGGATTAGACGCCAGTAATAACCGGTGTATTTATCGGCGGATCAGACGCCAATCATTTTAAACACAACGATATGTTTCCGCCGACATAGACGTCGGTAATTATTCCGGCGGTTAAAACACCGGAAAGTCCGCCGACGACAACCCTATTTCCGAACCCGCGCCCGTCTGGCGTTTCATTTCATTCCATGTTTCCTTTTAACTCTCTGCTATGCTTCATTGTCCCATCGCAGATCGCCGCTACCAGGGCTTCCAGATGTCCACGACAGGTCGCCGACGATCACCGACTCCGTCGCCGGCGAAAGGATACAATTTTCGGCAAAATCCACCGTGAGTTTCGATTTTTTCCTTGAGTTTCAATGCCGATTTTCTAGTGTGTTTCTTCCTCAAGTGATTGTTCCTTGTGTGAGAATGTCTCTCAGATGAAGGAGAGAGAGAGAGAGAGAGAGAGAGAGAGAGAGAGAGCTATTTAAGCATTATGGAAGAGACTACTGGTGAGTTCTAGTGGTATGGTCACCAATATTTTGCGACGGTTTGACTGTCGGTAATTTTTGGCGAATTAGCCGCATGAAATTTCCAGCGGTTTATTAATTATTCTGGAGGTTTAAATTGTCGTATGATATCGATGTTTCCGGCGGTTAGGCCTCTAGATACCCATAGCAAATTAAAAATAAAAATAAAAATTGATAGCCTCCTAATTGTCCAAAAACAATTCCACAATTCATACATACAAAAAAATGTATAATATAATTAACATTAAGATGCTCTACACATAAAATTCACAATCAACTAATACAAAAAGAGTTCAAAATATAAAATTCATAATAAATAAACTTTGAAACATAAAGTTCAAAGACATTCAAAAACTTTAAAATATAAAGTTAGAGTACAATAAAAGTTTTATATATATATATATATATATATATATATATATATAATGCTCTCAAACAAAAGCTAGTTATTCAAGCTCCAACAATAACTTCAACATTAAATTAAATCTAATCATCGTTCCTTTGACTCATACATAGGCTCCTGATCCTTTTTCTTCTGATTTTAAGCTCGATATGATTGTAGCTCAGCCTGAATCTATCTTATCTCCTCTATCTCTCTTATTAAAGCAGCAACCCTTTGGCTAACGGTTTCTTAAACTCCACTAGCATCATAAAATATTGAGGTGGATGTACTACTCTCAATGGCATATCCCCGCAACCCTAAGCCATAAACCCTCCCCTTCTATATTTTCTCAACAACTTCTAACCACATATGGTATTCAGAGTATTGGGTCCATCCTGAAGATAATCCCTCACCAATAAATGAATGACCTTCCCGAAGTTGTATAAAATCATCCTACTAGAATAAACTCATTAAAAAATTTATTTATTTTTAAGTATTATTCAAAAAATTATACTCATATGAGCTTTTTTCCTTCTCATCAACCCAATAATGATCAACTTGATGTTGGTGAGTTTTTGCATGCAGCTCCAATGGTGTTGGCTCTCGACTAATATACTCTATAGTTAAAATAATGTACATACATTTATGAAACTAATTGAAATAATCTTTTACAAGTCGTCGTCTATGCTTAGTATAAGGCATTGACCCACCCGTATGAAGAGAGCTTCTTAAACCCCCACAATTAAATGCTCTATTTTACTGATTCTGCTATCTCAATTTGGTGAACTCAGAGCTCGCCTAAACTCTGGTCTAGGGGTGTTAATATTTGACACGACATGACAACTCGACCCGGACCCGACCGGGTAAATCCGGGTTGGACCTGACCAGTTTATAAACGGGTCGGGTCCGGGTTTGCATATTCAACCCGTTTGATAAAACGGGTCGGGTAGGGTTGACCCGGCGGGTTGCCGGGTCAACCCGAAAACCAGTTTAATTTAAAAAAAATTGAATTTCCTGCTGCTCCCGCGCGCTGCCCGCAGCCCCAGCCCGTCTGCCCCGCGCGCCCCGCGCTGCCCCCCGTTCCGCGTCGCCCGCGCGTGCCGACTGGGAAACCCGCGTGCCACGCTTCTGCCGCTGCCACGCCCGCGCCGTTGCCGCTGCCTCGCTGCGCCGCTGCCCTGCCTCGCTGCGCCGCTGCCGCGCCCGCGCCGTCGCCGCTGCCGCGCTGCCGCCGTTGCAGCGCGTGTGACTAAACTGGGTCGCGGGTATTGTCGGGTCAACCCGTAACCCGCTCGGGTCGGGTCCGGGTTAGAATGTCCGACCCGTTTGCAAAAATGGGTCTGGTTCGGGTTGACCCGTTTATATATGACTCGGGTCGAGTTCGACCCGAACCCGACGGGTTGACCCAAATTGACACCCCTACTCTGGTCAAACTAGCCCACACTCCCTTGCCAATCCATAATGGAGGCTGCCCAGACTTTATAATATTTATGAACATATCCCTAAGATGAGTTGAGCCTCTTTTCTCAAAATTGGTTCTGATCCTCGAACCATGCTCATGCAACTATCTAAAATCTTTCTATAAAATATAGGCATAATAAATAATATTAATATAAATGTAATCAGAAATATTAAGTAATATCAAATAAATATACATGAAATTCTTTGAACTATATATCCCTAACTTTCTTTGGGATTTTCTTCCACGTAAGTAAAGAGCATCATATTTTATTCGTATTATGTCACAAATCTTATGGGTAATCTGCCTTACGGGATTAAAACTTCAAGTAAAATTTTTTCTCGATTATATAACATGGGGCTCAAAGTAGTAGTAGCATAAGAGGTGGTTTCTTGAGCCAAATATACTTTACATATAGATTATTCTTGAAGTGCTTTATTCTTAACATATATATTTTTAACTTATTCAAATATATGTTACACGATTAAATTTATTAGTTAGGATTGAAAATATTAAATATAACATATTAAATATTTGTTTTATCTCTCAAACGAGTATATCCAATGATATTACATAAGTCATACTCTAGCCTTATTAGGTAGATGGACTAGATCAAAGATGTTTCATAGAATAAAAAATCTATGGGGAATTTTTTTTTCTGGCTTGCATAGGATGATTGGCATGTTTTCATTGCTCCTCCTTAAAGCCTATTTGTTTAGTTTAGGATGAACATAGGTCTTTGAAGAAAAGGCCAAGCTCCCTCAATGAATTTGATATATAATATGGTAACATATATAATATAATTAGGAGTATCTCCATAAATATGTGACAATTATGTCATTTTAGTTCAATTAATCTCATAGATTTAAGGTTTACACATCGAATCAAGTTTGATCCATAATCATCAAACATTTTTAAATATTTAAATCACTAACATATTGATCTTTTTTATTCTAATGTGATGAGAAAGGTGCTTTAGGCTTCATTATTCTACCATCATTGTTTATTACTAGCTTTAGATTTCTTCGCTTACAGTACTATTTAATGTCCATTCTAGCTTTTACATTATCCTTACTCTTGCTTTTAACATCCATAATTATATTAAATATTTTGTCGAGATAGTACTTCTCAATGTGCATAATATCCATATTATACCTTATCAAATTTGTACTCTAATATGGTAATATTAAGAAAATACTTTTTTTAATCCAATTATGTTGAATGTCATATCCAAAAAATTTACACTCTGATAATATTCAAAAATTAATAATTGATGAAATGCTAAAAAATCTCTATAGTATATCTTAATCACTTAATCTAGGTGGAGGAGGTGACCTCTCAACTATATTTTTAATAAATAAATTCTTGTTTCTTCTAAATGGATGATCAGAATGTAGGAACATACTATGACAATCAAACTAAGTATTTTTTATTACATGTTTAAGTATGAAAGATTTGGTATTCTCCATACAGTAAGGGTAAGCTAACATTCATGCTGTACTCCAATATGATAACATACCGTAAGATGAAAAATCATAAATTCTTGAAAGTAATACAGCTTTAAGAAAATATTTCTGTTTAGATTATATGTCATATGTGAGGACACTTTCTTTCCATAAGAACTTGAGGTCATCAAATAATGGTTGCAAAAAATATTAATTTTTTCTTTTGATTGATATGCCCATGGTATTATAAGTGTTAAAAACATGTACGAGTTAGTCATGAACATCTCTAGTAGAAGGTTGTATAGTGATTTGTTGAGTTTTGAAAAAGGGATTTGCTTTGCATTTGAAAGATGCAAAAAAAAAAAATTTAATTTCTTTATGAAATTCACTTTTTAAAATTTTAGTTTTATATTCAAATACATCATTATGAATGATATATTACCTTGGAAGGTGAACATATCATTCTCTAATTGGTTCAGATTATAAAACTACAAATTCATTTTGATTATCATAGTCAAATTCAAGAAAGAACTATATATGACACCAAAGGGTCCAAATGATTTCCAATCGAGAATTTGATTATAATAATCTAGATAAAGAATCATTAGTTTCATAATGAAAGTTATGATAATAAGACGATATGTCTTCCCAGAAAAAGAATGTATCTTTTACTTTCAATTATTTGACTGTTGATTTTGATTTTCCCAAAGAAAATTAATTGAGTTTTGAAAATTAATCTGAATCTTTAACTCGCCTACGAGCATAAGCCTTTGTAGTTAATTATATTGTAGGAAAACTTGAGTTTCCTATAAATCATCTCGATTAAAATAACAGTAAAAATTTTATTTTGGAATTCTCAATAATTGATATCAAAGGAGCGAGGCTTATATTTTTAATTAGGGTTGCTAACGAATGATATCTTCTTTTTTCGGGGAGATATATCATGTGTTAACATCGATTCAAATATGAAATTAACGACCACTTCTCTTGATTATCGTAGTCGGATATTTGACTAAACTTTATTTCGACCCTCCATGGTCATATGTGGTTCTCCCTCAAATCAGGCTACAACATTCAAGAGAAAATCTACAATTCCTGAATCTGAACCCGTTAGGAGATTTTATCTCTGCCTTCCGAGGCAATATATTATCCCTATTGGTATGTTCAACTCTTGAATTGAAATTTAAATTTAATTCCTGATTTTTTTAAAAAAAAAATTAATTTAGATTTGTTTTATACCCTGCAAGGTACCTCTTTTCAAGACCAAACATATACAATGATTGATTGACTAATGTTATTGATTAATTAATTGATGAGGGTGATTGATTGATTGAAGGATATAAGAAATATGATTGATATGCAGCCAGACTGATGGAGTAGTGATATGAAGATAATATGATGCATATGATAATATTGGTTCACATGATATTTGGTATGAATAATACACGTATATGATAAGACTGATATAAGGCATATGATATATGAATTACATGATATACATAATATTCTTCATATTGATTGCTATATAGTTTTATAATTATATGTTTAAATTGATTTTAATTAAATGATTATATGTATATTATTTCTATTTTGTGCATTGACTTCAATTGTAGATTTTGGTGACTTGTTGGGTTGTTATGCTTATTATGTGGATTTATCATATTTTTCAGCTAAGGGTAAAAAAGTACTGGAGTGAAAATGATTTGGGCAGCAGATTTAGGTATTCTTCCTACATCTTTTGATCTTTTTTTTTTCTTTTTGTAGTCATGATATACTTATAATGATGGATTATTTTGACTGAACATCATGGCTATTATACATGTTATTTTTGGGATAGTTTGATGTGTAAATATTTGATAAATAGTAATGTATTTATGTTATCTGTTATTTATATTATCTAGATAAAATTAGTAAGCTCTAGTTGATGTTTAAAAGATATAAAAAGAGGTAATTCTTTCAAGTTAGATTTTTGAGCGTCACATATATCACTAGGGGATAAAGAGACTAGGAAGTGTTAGATGGGTTTTGTAGATTTGATTTGATTTTTTTTTAAGGATCAAAGGAATTCATAGAGTTGTGGAATGGGATAGCCAAACTAAGTATTGGGTGCCCTAATTTTGGCTAACCACTTGCAAAAGACTTAAGGAATTTTTTTTCTTGTCGTAAGTGATGGAGAAACAAAAAGAGTTTAGGGATGTTGAGGAAGGATTAGCAGAGGTTCAAATAAATATTGGCGACATACTTAGGTCTTATACCAAGAAGAAACTAAATAGGCCAATAGTTAAGTAAACAACCAGGGTGGTCAATCACCAAACATAAAATCCTTGAAATTTAAATCTCATTACCTTCTTAAACAT
The DNA here is from genome assembly GCA_022539455.1 of Dendrobium nobile. Taxonomy (NCBI): domain Eukaryota; kingdom Viridiplantae; phylum Streptophyta; class Magnoliopsida; order Asparagales; family Orchidaceae; genus Dendrobium; species Dendrobium nobile. The sequence continues at coordinate 26,699,266 of CM039730.1, forward strand.
TAAAAGTAGATTTTTTTAATTTATCAAAGTAAATATCATTACATCATAGCCTAATAAAGAAAACTATAAAAGAGAACATTTTCAAAGTAAAGAGTGAATGGGAGTGGGGACTCTCTAACTAATGAGTAGTTGCTCCTAACTTCCAAACAAGACTAAAAAAATAAAATAAGAGGATATTAATAAAATGAAAGCATTCTATGTGAAAAAATTGATTAAAATTAATTATTCATATTATTTTATATTTTATATTTTAATCATGCATATAATGTCACGACCCAACCCGACCGGGACGGATCCCGCTCGCATCGGGTCGTGCCCAAACTCATACTGACTGAACTGATTCTAGGATCTGGCTTTGGAATTTGTTTCAGAACTTTCTTCCAAGCATTTATACACAGAAACAGACACACAGAGCTACTATAAACATCAAAATACAGTGGAACAAATCATCTATCTTTTTCTTCCTCAAAGGAATCATATACAAATACAGCTCATGGATTTCAGACAGAAAGAAAAACAGAACAGAAAAGCCATGACTGTACAAAAATCAAAAGTAAAAAACACCTATAACAGATCAGACTCTGAACTCCTACTCCAAGACTTCCTTCCCTTTCCCAGAACCTGAAAACCACACAGAAAACAAGGATGAACTACAACAGCTCAGCAAGACATCAAACCTCCAATCAAAATCCTCAGAATCCACATCAAACACATCAGACAAAAATGCGTACAGAAATTAGATCAACAGAATCGTATATCGAATCAGAACAGAATAGAAATCATAGAAATCATAATTCCAGAAATTGAATCAGAACAGAATTATACAGATTAGATAAAATCAGAATAGAATCGTATTAGAATCATAAATCATATCAAAATCATACAGAAATCAGAAATCATATCAATTCAGAACATATCAAAAGTCAGAACAGATTCCCTGACTCTGATAGAATCTCAACAGATTCTGGCCTCTTATACCTCCCTTCCCAGACACTGACAGAATCTCCCGGATTCTGGTTTCTTATGCCTCCCTTTGTGCTCATGGCACCAGAACAGAACTTATCATCGGATCCGGAACAGAACTTGTTTTCAGATTCCAGAGCTCATTTCAGATTTCCCTGACACAGACAGGATCTCACAGGATCCTGACCCCTTATAACTCCCTTTTCATAGCACACAATCATATCATGTCATTTCAGAATAAATCCGGACAATTTCAGAAATCGTACAAAAATCCAGCGGCATAACGGCAGTATACGGAATTTACACAAAATTCACAGATTCAGAAATTTACCAAATTATCAATGAAAATTCACAACAACATTATAAGACTTTCATTCTACTGCCCAGATAATTTCAGACATCATCAGAAATTACAGTCAAAAGAAAACACCGCCGAATCAAAACTATCCAGTCAAAATTCTCTAAAAAATAATTAAAACGTACGCACTCGGCACCTCAGAAACATACCAAAAGTTACTCGGTAAAAACTGAACCAATCGGAAAATACGGACAAAATTTGCTAACGAAAACGAAATCCGGACAGAAAAATCGTTCAAACTTCACCGTTCTGAAAATTGAGAAAGGCGGAATGTGCCTTACCTTGCGTACACCAATTTCTTGAACTGTCTCGACGGACGAAAACGGACCGGCGTCGCCCAAAAATCCACTTTTTCTCTTTTGCCCTCGACTTTCTCTCTCCTCAAATGATATTTTATAAAAATCTAATTTTCTCTCTCTTCAAAACGAGCTGATTTTCATTAAATATACTTGAGATCGGCCCGGCCGATCGCACGATCGTCCAGGACGATCTGAACAAAATCACTTCGTTCTGGGACGATTTCTCAGGACGATAATTAATTTTCTCGGACGATAAAAACCCCTACTCTCTGTCTTTTGCATTGCTCTGATCGTCCCGGGACGATCCCCGATCGGCCCGGACGATACTGGGAGGAAAATTTCCCTGTAACTTCTGTACACATTCTGTAACAAAACTTCAACTGATCGTCCCGGGACGATCCACGATCGGCCCGGACGATACTGGACCAAACTGATGATACAATCTCCCCAACTTCAAAAAAATATCGTCCTCGACATTTTCCAATCAAAACTCAATCAAAACAAATACGGATACGACTTCCTCATGTCCAACTCCTTCTCCCAAGTCGCTTCTCGTGCAGTTCGGTGCTTCCACTGCACCTTAACCATCGGAATCTGTTTACTTCTCAACTTACGAACATCGTAAGCTTGAATTAACTCGGGTTCTTCTTTATATCTCAGATTCTCCTGAATCTCAACCTCATCAGCAGACACTTTCTTTCCAGAGTCAGATATCCACTTTCTCAAAGTTGATACGTGGAACACATTATGAACATCAGACATCTGATCAGATAACAACAGCCGATAAGTAGATTTACCAATCCTTTCAAGGATTTCAAAAGGTCCAACATACCTTGGACTGAGCTTACTCACTCTGCCAAATCTGCTCACACCCTTCATCGGACTGACTTTGACATACACAAAGTCACCAACTTGAAATTCAACGAACCTGTGCTTCTGATTGTAATATTTCTGTTGTCGATCTTGTGCAGCTTTCAACCTTTCTTTAATCAAATTGACTTTCTTAACAGTTTCATCAACAAAAGTGGCACCCATCTCCTGTCTATCTCCAACCTCAGTCAGAGTCAAAGGTGTGAGACCTCGTTCCTTTGCTGTAGCTGCTGGGAAAAGTAATTTTTCCCCAGGATCGGCCGGGCCGATGGTGAGATCGTCCAGGCCGATCTGCACTGTTCAAAATGTCGGCCTGAGAATAGTTCTGGGAGTCGTCCAGGATGATTGATTTTGGTCTGATCGTCCCGGGACGATTTGGCGATCGGCCGGGCCGATCAGACTAAGGATATATGAAAATGAGCTCGTTTTGAGGAGAGAGAAAACATTTTATAAAATCAGATATTTTGAGGAGAGAGAAAGAGCGGAAAAGCAAAGGAAGAAGTCCGATTTCGGGGCCCGCGGAGCGATTTTCGTCGTTCGTTGATGTTGGATATTTTGTTTGTCTCGCTGTAAGGATTCCGAACCCTACTTCTGTTTTCGAAGATTTTGAGGTTTTGCGAAATGGTGCTCAGATTTGTGTTTTTGTAAGTGATTTTCGTACCCAGTTTGGTACTGACGAAGATTTCACCGCATAACTTTTGGTATGTTGTAGAGATGATTATTCTGCACATTTTAGTACTTTCTAGAAGATTTCGTCCGGTCCGTTTTGATTCTGCGGGGTTTTATTTTGACTGTAATTTATTATGATGTCCGAATTGGTTTGAGCAGTAGAAGAATAGTCTTATATTGTTGCTGTGCACGTTCTGTATTAATTTGGTGGATTGTAGTTTCTGGAGATTTTTGTGTAAATTCTGTAGACTGCCGTTACTCTGCCCGTTTTTCGTACGATTTCTGATTTCCCCGAGATTGATAGATTGAATTGATATGTGCATGACCATTGATATGATCGTTCTAGATTTCTTTAATATTGCTTATTGCATTGATTATTGCATTGACTATTGATTGACTTGATTGATTCTGAAAGACAAGTGGAAACCTAGTTGAACGTTGGTTATAGAAACCAACGTATGGATATCTACAACAGCAATATGGATTTCTACAACAGCACTATTGATAATAGCCAGTTAATCTGGTTGATTTCTACAACAGCACTATTGATAATAGCCAGTTAATTTGGTTGATTTCTACAACAGCACTATTGATAATAGCCAGTTAATCTGGTTGATTTCTACAACAGCACTATTGATAATAGCCAGTTAATCTGGTTGATTTCTACAACAGCACTATTGATCATGACTAGTATTTGTGCTTGTCGAGTAAGACCACGATATGAAATTGTATGTATATGATATTGCATCGCATAGATTTCCCGATCTGCATTGATTTATTGATTTCCGATTGATTTGATCGACTTGATAGTATAGACTGGATTTGATTGATTGATGATTTGACGGATTTATTGATTTTATTGATTTATCGTATTGCTTTTCCGATTGATTTTCTCGACTTGATTGATTCATAGATACTGCCACCGATATTGATATGGATCCTGCGTATTGACACTGATATTGATATAGATTGTATTGATTGATAGATACCGATATCGACATTGATAGATATGATATCGACATATGGATACTATTGATACGACAGATCCTGATAGGTTATTGATATACTGATACATTGATTCGTCGTGCCGATTATCGATTGATTGATTGAATGGATTATTGCTGTATGGATTTGATTTATCGTAGGATAGATTTCTTTATGGAACTGATCGTATTGATTTCTGTATTGCATTGACTCATTGATCATGTGCGATTGATTGATTTGACTTGATTCGATTAACCTGCATATTGTTTTCAATGCCGTGCTTTGATTTCAGTTGTAGGCTTTGGTGACCTGCTGGGCTTCGTAAGCTCATTATATGTGGTTAATAATTTCAGGTGCAGGGCCTCCAGCTTGAAGATTTTTCTGCCGAGTTCTGTAGCTTTTAGTCCTGTAGCTCTTTGTTTTGTAGCCTTGGTAGGCTTTCTTTTGTAGCCTGTACGGCTAGTGTAGATTTCTTTTTTGACTGTACTGTAACTGTTGTACTATATGTGAATTATAGTATCTGCTGCTGTTTCTTTTCTGTAATGTAATTATCTCTGGCTCTGGATATAGATATGTATGCATAGACTGATATGAACAACAGATAAGGAAAAACAAAAAGAAAGAGAGGCAATAGAACGATCAGATGAATCCTTTCGCTACACGGATCTTGGGGTCGTCACAAGTTGGTATCAGAGCGAGTGTAGTGAAAAGGATTTGATGATATCCAGAGTTGATGATTGCATTATTTGATTTGATTTGTTTTGTTATACGTATTTGATTTCCGCGATTTTGATTCGAATGATTTGTATTGATTAGGCCAATGGATCCGAAAGGAAAGAAAGTTGAGTCTGCTACTGATCTCCCACTCACATCTACAAATATGAATAAGTTTGCTGACCTGGTCGCTCAAATGGTGAGCGACAAATTAGCAAAACGCTCTGGCCGTAGCAAGAAAAGTGGGGAAGGTAGCGGAGCAAGGTTTAATGTTTGTACATGTTGTGGGAAAAAGACATTCGGGACGATGTTATCGGAAGACTGGGCAATGCTTCCGATGTGGTGGATATGGACATAGAATGACAGAATGCCCAAGTTTTGAACTTAGGCAAGGACCTGTTCCGATGGTTCCGACTGCTCCGACTGTCCCGACTGATCTGATTGGAAATGAGCAAGAGATGGAGGAGGATGCACAAGGAATGCCTGCAAATGTGACCGGTACGAGTGTTGTTTATCATCTGTTTCGTTGTGATTTGCGCGATTTATTGATTGTCTGATTGATTGGATTAGCTCTGTTTTGTTTCGTTTTGCTTTTGTTTTGCTCTGTACCCTTAGGGAAATGTCGGGACGACATTTTTCTAAGGTGGGGAGATTGTGAGACCTCGTTCCTTTGCTGTAGCTGCTGGGAAAAGTAATTTTTCCCCAGGATCGGCCGGGCCGATGGTGAGATCTTCCAGGCCGATCTGCACTGTTCAAAATGTCGGCCTGAGAACAGTTCTGGGAGTCGTCCAGGACGATTGATTTTGGTCTGATCGTCCCGGGACGATTTGGCGATCGGCCGGGCCGATCAGACTAAGGATATATGAAAATGAGCTCGTTTTGAGGAGAGAGAAAACATTTTATAAAATCAGATATTTTGAGGAGAGAGAAAGAGCGGAAAAGCAAAGGAAGAAGTCCGATTTCAGGGCCCGCGGAGCGATTTTCGTCGTTCGTTGCTGTTGGATATTTTGTTTGTCTCGCTGAAGGATTCCGAACCCTACTTCTGTTTTCGAAGATTTTGAGGTTTTGCGAAATGGTGCTCAGATTTGTGTTTTTGTAAGTGATTTTCGTACCCAGTTTGGTACTGAAGAAGATTTCACCGCATAACTTTTGGTATGTTGTAGAGATGATTATTCTGCACATTTTAGTACTTTCTAGAAGATTTCGTCCGGTCCGTTTTGATTCTGCGGGGTTTTATTTTGACTGTAATTTATTATGATGTCCGAATTGGTTTGAGCAGTAGAAGAATAGTCTTATATTGTTGCTGTGCACGTTCTGTATTAATTTGGTGGATTGTAGTTTCTGGAGATTTTTGTGTAAATTCTGTAGACTGCCGTTACTCTGCCCGTTTTTCATACGATTTCTGATTTTCCCGAGATTGATAGATTGAATTGATATGTGCATGACCATTGATATGATCGTTCTAGATTTCTTTAATATTGCTTATTGCATCGATTATTGCATTGACTATTGATTGACTTGATTGATTCTGAAAGACAAGTGGAAACCTAGTTGAACGTTGGTTATAGAAACCAACGTATGGATATCTACAACAGCAATATGGATTTCTACAACAGCACTATTGATAATAGCCAGTTAATCTGGTTGATTTCTACAACAGCACTATTGATAATAGCCAGTTAATCTGGTTGATTTCTACAACAGCACTATTGATAATAGCCAGTTAATCTGGTTGATTTCTACAACAGCACTATTGATAATAGCCAGTTAATCTGGTTGATTTCTACAACAGCACTATTGATCATGACTAGTGTTTGTGCTTGTCGAGTAAGACCACGATATGAAATTGTATGTATATGATATTGCATCGCATAGATTTCCCGATCTGCATTGATTTATTGATTTCCGATTGATTTGATCGACTTGATAGCATAGACTGGATTTGATTGATTGATGATTTGATGGATTTATTGATTTTATTGATTTATCGTATTGCTTTTCTGATTGATTTTCTCGACTTGATTGATTCATAGATACTAGCACCGATATTGATATGGATCCTGCGTATTGACACTGATATTGATATAGATTGTATTGATTGATAGATACCGATATCGACATTGATAGATATGATATCGACATATGGATACTATTGATACGACAGATCCTGATAGGTTATTGATATACTGATACATTGATTCGTCGTGCCGATTATCGATTGATTGATTGAATGGATTATTGCCGTATGGATTTGATTTATCGTAGGATAGATTTCTTTATGGAACTGATCGTATTGATTTCTGTATTGCATTGACTCATTGATCATGTGCGATTGATTGATTTGACTTGATTCGATTAACCTGCATATTGTTTTCAATGCCGTGCTTTGATTTCAGTTGTAGGCTTTGGTGACCTGCTGGGCTTCGTAAGCTCATTATATGTGGTTAATAATTTCAGGTGCAGGGCCTCCAGCTTGAAGATTTTTCTGCCGAGTTCTGTAGCTTTTAGTCCTGTAGCTCTTTGTTTTGTAGCCTTGGTAGGCTTTCTTTTGTAGCCTGTACGGCTAGTGTAGATTTGTCTTTTGATTGTACTGTAACTGTTGTACTATATGTGAATTATAGTATCCGCTGCTGTTTCTTTTCTGTAATGTAATTATCTCTGGCTCTGGATATAGATATGTATGCATAGACTGATATGAACAACAGATAAGGAAAAACAAAAAGAAAGAGAGGCAATAGAACGATCAGATGAATCCTTTCGCTACACGGATCTTGGGGTCGTCACAAGTTGGTATCAGAGCGAGTGTAGTGAAAAGGATTTGATGATATCCAGAGTTGATGATTGCATTATTTGATTTGATTTGTTTTGTTATACGTATTTGATTTCCGCGATTTTGATTCGAATGATTTGTATTGATCAGGCCAATGGATCCGAAAGGAAAGAAAGTTGAGTCTGCTACTGATCTCCCACTCACATCTGCAAATATGAATAAGTTTGCTGACCTGGTCGCTCAAATGGTGAGCGACAAATTAGCAAAACGCTCTGGCCGTAGCAAGAAAAGTGGGGAAGGTAGCGGAGGAAGGTTTAATGTTTGTACATGTTGTGGGAAAAGACATTCGGGACGATGTTATCGGAAGACTGGGCAATGCTTCCGATGTGGTGGATATGGACATAGAATGACAGAATGCCCAAGTTTTGAACTTAGGCAAGGACCTGTTCCGATGGTTCCGACTGCTCCGACTGTCCCGACTGATCTGATTGGAAATGAGCAAGAGATGGAGGAGGATGCACCATGAATGCCTGCAAATGTGACTGGTACGAGTGTTGTTTATCGTCTGTTTCGTTGTGATTTATTTCGTTTTGCTTTTGTTTTGCTCTGTACCCTTAGGGAAATGTCGGGACGACATTTTTCTAAGGTGGGGAGATTGTGAGACCTCGTTCCTTTGCTGTAGCTGCTGGGAAAAGTAATTTTTCCCCAGGATCGGCCGGGCCGATGGTGAGATCGTCCAGGCCGATCTGCACTGTTCAAAATGTCGGCCTGAGAACAGTTCTAGGAGTCGTCCAGGACGATTGATTTTGGTCTGATCGTCCCGGGACGATTTGGCGATCGGCCGGGCCGATCAGACTAAGGATATATGAAAATGAGCTCGTTTTGAGGAGAGAGAAAACATTTTATAAAATCAGATATTTTGAGGAGAGAGAAAGAGCGGAAAAGCAAAGGAAGAAGTCCGATTTCGGGGCCCGCGGAGCGATTTTCGTCGTTCGTTGCTGTTGGATATTTTGTTTGTCTCGCTGTAAGGATTCCGAACCCTACTTCTGTTTTCGAAGATTTTGAGGTTTTGCGAAATGGTGCTCAGATTTGTGTTTTTGTAAGTGATTTTCGTACCCAGTTTGGTACTGACGAAGATTTCACCGCATAACTTTTGGTATGTTGTAGAGATGATTATTCTGCACATTTTAGTACTTTCTAGAAGATTTTGTCCGGTCCGTTTTGATTCTGCGGGGTTTTATTTTGACTGTAATTTATTATGATGTCCGAATTGGTTTGAGCAGTAGAAGAATAGTCTTATATTGTTGCTGTGCACGTTCTGTATTAATTTGGTGGATTGTAGTTTCTGGAGATTTTTGTGTAAATTCTGTAGACTACCGTTACTCTGCCCATTTTTCGTACGATTTCTGATTTCCCCGAGATTGATAGATTGAATTGATATGTGCATGACCATTGATATGATCGTTCTAGATTTCTTTAATATTGCTTATTGTATCGATTATTGCATTGACTATTGATTGACTTGATTGATTCTGAAAGACAAGTGGAAACCTAGTTGAACGTTGGTTATAAAACCAACGTATGGATATCTACAACAGCAATATGGATTTCTACAACAGCACTATTGATAATAGCCAGTTAATCTGGTTGATTTCTACAACAGCACTATTGATAATAGCTAGTTAATCTGGTTGATTTCTACAACAGCACTATTGATAATAGCCAGTTAATCTGGTTGATTTCTACAACAACACTATTGATCATGACTAGTGTTTGTGCTTGTCGAGTAAGACCACGATATGAAATTGTATGTATATGATATTGCATCGCATAGATTTCCCGATCTGCATTGATTTATTGATTTCCGATTGATTTGATCGACTTGATAGTATAGACTGGATTTGATTGATTGATGATTTGACGGATTTATTGATTTTATTGATTTATCGTATTGCTTTTCCGATTGATTTTCTCGACTTGATTGATTCATAGATACTGGCACCGATATTGATATGGATCTTGCGTATTGACACTGATATTGATATAGATTGTATTGATTGATAGATACCGATATCGACATTGATAGATATGATATCGACATATGGATACTATTGATACGACAGATCCTGATAGGTTATTGATATACTGATACATTGATTCGTCGTGCCGATTATCGATTGATTGATTGAATGGATTATTGCCGTATGGATTTGATTTATCGTAGGATAGATTTCTTTATGGAACTGATCGTATTGATTTCTGTATTGCATTGACTCATTGATCATGTGCGATTGATTGATTTGACTTGATTCGATTAACCTGCATATTGTTTTCAATGCCATGCTTTGATTTCAGTTGTAGGCTTTGGTGACCTGCTGGGCTTCGTAAGCTCATTATATGTGGTTAATAAATTCAGGTGCAGGGCCTCCAGCTTGAAGATTTTTCTGCCGAGTTCTGTAGCTTTTAGTCCTGTAGCTCTTTGTTTTGTAGCCTTGGTAGGCTTTCTTTTGTAGCCTGTACGGCTAGTGTAGATTTCTCTTTTGACTGTACTGTAACTGTTGTACTATATGTGAATTATAGTATCCGCTGCTGTTTCTTTTCTGTAATGTAATTATCTCTGGCTCTGGATATAGATATGTATGCATAGACTGATATGAACAACAAATAAGGAAAAACAAAAAGAAAGAGAGGCAATAGAACGATCAGATGAATCCTTTCGCTACACGGATCTTGGGGTCGTCACAAAAGGAGTTCTACACTTTCGGCCATACCGAGCTTCATAAGGTGTCATACCAATACTGGACTAAAAAACTGTTATTATAAGTAAACTCTATCAGAGGAATATGATCTTCCCAGCTTCCTCGAAAATCTAAAACACATAGCCTCAGCAGATCTTCCAGTATCTGAATAGTCCTTTCAGACTGTCCGTCAGTCTGCGGATGAAAAGCTGTACTGAAATGTAACTTCGTACCCAAATCATGCTGAATACCCTTCTAAAGTCTGGAAGTAAACCGTCCATCTCGATCAGAAACAATCACCTTAGGCACACCGTGTAATCTGACAATCTCTTTCACATATACCTGTGCCAATCGATCCACCGGATCGGTCTGCCTGATCGAAAGAAAATGAGCAGACTTCATCAATCGATCCACAATCACCCAAATGGCATCGTGCCCTTGCCTTGATCGAGGAAAGCTCATAGCAAAATCCATCGTTACCTCCTCCCACTTCCACTCAGGGATAGGCAACGACTGCAAAAGTCCTCCTGGTCACTGATGCTCTGCCTTCACCAACTGACAGGCCTCGCATCTAGCAACAAAATCTGCTACATCCTTTTTCATTCCCGGCCATCAGAACAAACTCTTCATATCTCCGTACATCTTGCCACTTCCCGGATGAACAGTGTAGCCTGAATGATGAGATTCATACAGAATCTCTTTCCTCAGATCTCCAAACACAGGAATCCACAACCTGTTCTTGCAGAAAATAGTACCAGAATCAGAAACTCAGAGTTCAGGCTTCTTACCAGATTTAATCTGAGCAATCAACGTCGAATAATCAGAATCTAACTTCTGGGCTTCCTGAATCCTGTCTTCCAAAGAAGACTGAATGCTCAACTGAGTCAAAACTCCAGAATCCAAACTACTGGAGGAAATCAACTCCAACTGCAAACGTTCCATATCACGAATCAGAAAATCATCAGAAGTGAGCTGAATACCTGATAATCCAAAAGATTTCCTGCTCAGAGCATCTGCTACCACATTAGCCTTACCAGGCTGATACTAAATCGTCAGATCGTAGTCCTTGATCAACTCAAGCCACCTTCTTTGCCTCAAATTCAGATCCTTCTGAGTGAAAATGTAATTCAAACTCTTGTGATCCGTGAAGATCTCACATTTAACGCCATACAAATAGTGACGCCAAATCTTCAAAGCAAAAACAACTGCAGCTAATTCCAAATCATGAGTTGGATAATTCTTCTCATGTGGTTTTAACTGTCTCGAGGCATAAGAAATTACCTGACCATGCTGATGTAGCACACATCCCAAACCTTTCAGTGAAGCATCACTGAACACCTGAAATCTTTCCGTACCTGACGGAAGTGCTAACACTGGAGCTGAAGTCAGACAATCCTTCAATCTCTGAAAACTAGCCTCACACTCCGGTGTCCAAACAAAAGCTACTGACTTCTGAGTCAGTCTCGTCAGAGGCGTAGCAATCTGAGAAAATCCTTTCACAAACTTCCTGTAATATCCAGCCATGCCTAAGAAACTACGTACCTCAAATACCGTAGTAGGCCTTGGCCAATCCGAAATAGCCTGAATCTTCTGGGGATCAATAGAAATACCTTCACTGCTAATCACATGTCCCAGAAATGAAATACTCTTCAGCCAGAATTCACACTTGGAGAACTTAGCATACAACTGATGCCGTCTCAGAGTCTCCAACACAATGCTCAAGTGTCTGGCATGATCATCCTCAGAAGCAGAATACACCAGAATATCATCGATAAAGACGATTACAAACTGATCTAGATATTCCCTGAACACTCTGTTCATCAGATCCATAAAAATAGCAGGTGCATTGGTTACCCCAAAAGGCATAACCAAGAACTCGTAGTGTCCGTACTGAGTACTGAAAGCTGTCTTCAACACATCAGCTTCCTTTACCTTCACCTGATAATATCCAGATCTCAAATCAATCTTTGAAAACACAGAAGAACCAGAAAGCTGGTCAAACAAGTCATCAATCCATGGTAAGGGATACTTGTTCTTGATCGTGACTTTATTCAAATATCTGTAGTCAACACACATACGGAGTGTTCCGTCCTTCTTCACAAACAAAATAGGTGCTCCCCAAGGAGAAACACTAGGACGAATAAATCCTCTATCCATCAACTCCTGAAGCTGAACTTTCAACTCAGAAAGTTCTTTCGGTGTCATCCTGTACGGAGCTTTTGATATCAGAGTTGTACATGGAAAAATATCAATAGAGAACTCCACATCTCTGTCCGGAGGTAAACCAACCAACTCCTCAGGAAATACATCTGCAAACTCTCGCACCACTGGGATATCAGAATCAGAACCCACATCCACGTTCATATCCCGTACCGAAGCCAAAAATACCGGACAACCCTTCTTTCACATTCTTCTCACTTCCAATATAGAAATCAGACAAGAGAGAACACCTCGTAAGCCTTGGAATACACATCTCTCTCCTGACATAAGCAAGCTCACTTGCTTCTTCAAACAGTTAATCTGAGCCTCATACAGACTCAGCCAATCCATGCCCAAAATTACATCGTACGAAGAAATCGGCAACAAAATCAAACTCGATTTTCACTTCTTGCCAGTAATATCAATCTCACAAAAATAAAACTTCCGAACAATCAAATTACTTCCAGCCGGCAAAATCACAGAAAGAGAAACCGGTAGCAAAATCGAATTCAGATGCAAAGCATCAAAACAACGCTCAGAAAAAAACGAGTGACTGGCTCCAGAATCAAACAAATCATGATAGGGCTGATCAGAAATATAAATCGTACCTATCACCACATCCGGAGCATCTCGAGCCTCCTGCTGACTCAGACTGTACACTCGTGGCTGAACTGGAGCTGGAGCTGAAGCTACAGAACTACTAGGCTCCCTCTGACTAACAGTAGGTGGTCTCCGTGGCACAGAACTCGAACCACCACCTCTACCAGAAAATCCCTCAGTCACAGGGCATGGAGGAACAGTCCTCGGTCTTCCTACTGAACCGGCAGGTCTAATAAAGCTCTCGGATCGTCGATCAAATCCAGCCTGTGGACACTCTGCAATCCGATGTCCTGGCTGACCACATCTGAAGCACTGACCAGTTATCCTGTAACACTGGCCAAAATGTCATCGTCCACAACTCTGGCACACAGGTGCCCCACTAATAGATCCAGAGCTAGTCTTACTGGTCGTAGCAGTACCAGCAAATCCTGACTGTCCACTCCTTCTGGAGTCTCTAGAACCAGAAACAAATCTCCTCTTGCCAGAGGAACTACTGCTCGAATCACCCCCAAACCTCTTCCTACTTGTAGTCCACCGCTGCTGAGTAGCCATCAGATCGTTCTCTATCAAACGAGCTCTCTCCACAAGCTCAGAAAAATCAGAAATATGAAATGGTACCAAGGGCTGCCTCAGACTATCTCGTAGTCCCCTCAGAAATCAATAGCACTTCTCAGTAGAAGTACTCACCAACTGCGGAGCATATCAGGCTAAGGCAGTAAACTCTACCTCGTACTGCATCACCGTCTTGCTCCCTTAAACCAGTCTCAAAAAACTCTCCTGCATCTGCTGTCGTGCAGAAGGGGGAACAAACCAAGCTCGGAATACCTCAGAAAATTCTTCCCAAGAAATCAGAGAGTTCAATATGCCTTGAAACTTTGCTTCCTGCTGGCCTACCCACCAGTGCTCTGCTTCCACATCTAACAGAAAAACTGCCAAAGGTACTTTCCTGTCTGACGGACACTGCATGCCGTCAAAAGTCTTCTCTAACCTCCTCAGCCACTCCTCAGCTGCTCTGGGCTCAACAGCGCCCTTAAACCTCGGTGGTTTCAATCTCAGAAACATCTGAAGATGTCTATCAATATCCTCAGATCGAACAGTAGAGGCTCTACTGTGAGTCTCGCTCATCATCTGAGCAACCAATGTAGCAAACTGGGAAAGTGTATCTGCACCAACCACTGGGGCTGTACTACCCACTGGTGCTGCCTGACTGGCACTCTGACCATTTGTCATTTTGGGGTCTGGCAGATCTATACAGAACATCCAGAAAATCCAAAAAACTAATCACAAAAACAACATAATAAAAATCTGGACAAACCAAAACTACCCCAGACAGACTCAGATCACTTCCTATAGCTCTGTCTTACAATCCAAATTCCAAAACCATTGCTCTGATACCACTAAAGTTTGTCACGACCCAACCCGACCGGGACAGATCCCGCTCGCATCGGGTCGTACCCAAACTCAAACTGACTGAACTGATTCTAGGATCTGGTTTTGGAATTTGTTTCAGAACTTTCTTCCAAGCATTTACACACAGAAACAGACACACAAAGCTACTATAAACATCAAAATACAGCGGAACAGATCATCTATCTTTTTCTTCCTCAAAGAAATCATATACAAATACAGCTCATGGCTTTCAGACAGAAAGAAAAACAGAACAGAAAAGTCATGACTATACAAAAATCAAAAGTATAAAATATCTATAACAGATCAGACTCTGAACTCCTACTCCAAGACTTCCTTCCCTTTCCCAAAACATGAAAATCACACAGAAAATAAGGATGAGCTACAACAGCTCAGCAAGACTTCAAACCTCCAATCAAAATCTTCAGAATCCACATCAAACACATCAGACAAAAATCTATACATAAATCAGATCAACAGAATCGTATATCGAATCAGAACAGAACAGAAATCACAGAAATCATAATTCCAGAAATTGAATCAGAACAGAATCATACAGATCAGATCAAATCAGAACAGAATCGTATCAGAATCATAAATCATATCAAAATCATACAGAAATCAGAAATCATATCAATTCAGAACATATCAAAAGTCAGAACAGATTCCCTGACTCTGACAGAATCTCAACAGATTCTGGCCCCTTATGCCTCCCTTCCCAGACACTGACAGAATCTCTCGGATTCTGGCCCCTTATGCCTCCCTTTGTGCTCATGGCACCAGAAAAGATGTGCTTATAACACCAGAATAGAACTTATCATCGGATCCAGAACAGAACTTGTTTTAAGATTTTAGAGCTCATTTCAGATTTCCCTGACACAAACAGGATCTCACAGGATCCTGACTCCTTATAACTCCCTTTTCATAGCACACAATCATATCATGTCATTTTAGAACAAATCCGGACAATTTCAGAAATCGTACAAAAATCCAACGGCATAACGGCAGTATACGGAATTTACACAAAATTCACATATTCAGAAATTTACCAAATTACCACAGAACATTCACAACAATATTATAAGACTTTCATTCTACTGCCCAAACAATTTCAGACATCATCAGAAATTACAGTCAAAAGAAAACACCGCCGAATCAAAACTATCTGGTCAAAATTCTCCAGAAAATAATTAAAACGTGTGCACTCGGCACCTCAGAAACATACCAAAAGTTACGCTGTAAAAACTGAACCAATCGGAAAATACAGACGAAATTCGCTAATGAAAACAATATCCGGACAGAAAAATCGTTCAAACTTCACCGTTCTGAAAATTGAGAAAGGCGGAATGTGCCTTACCTTGCGTACACCAATTTCTTGAACTGTCTCGACGGACGAAAACGGACCGGCGTCGCCCAAAAATTCATTTTTTTCTCTTTTGCCCTCGACTTTCTCTCTCCACAAATGATATTTTATAAAAATCTGATTTTCTCTCTCTTCAAAACGAGCTGATTTTCATTAAATAAACTTGAGATCGGCCCGGCCAATCGCACGATCGTCCAGGACGATCTGAACAAAATCACTTCGTCCTGGGACGATTTCTCTGGACGATAATTAATTTTCTCGGACGATAAAAATTCCTACTCTCTGTCTTTTGCATTGCTCTGATCGTCCCAGGATGATCCCCGATCGGCCCGGACGATACTGGGAGGAAAATTTTCCTGTAACTTCTGTACACATTCTGTAACAAAACTTCAACTGATCATCCCGGGACGATCCACGATCGGCCTGGACGATACTGGAGCAAAACTGATGTTACATATAATTTGTAAACTTTCCAAATATTGGCTCCTTTAATTTTTTATATTGGGTAAATCTCTCGTAGCCCTTAATCATGCATGTAATGGGGCAATCATGACCCTCACTCTCATGTTGAACCCTTAGTCTTGTTCTAGTAATGGAACCATAATAATTTTTAGCTTTATAATCTACATCATAAGGGGTATCAGCCCAATCAAGCTTAAGTTACCTAGAATGAGCATAACATAAACTTAATCCAACAAGTGGAGCAACATAAAATAATTAGGAAATAAAACTATTTATATTTTTATGCTAATAAAGGGCTCCTAATAACTATGATATATTAATAAAACATGTAACAAGTGTTAGAAAATAATAGTAAATTTAACGCATGAAAATATTTAAGCTTTAATGGCTGAATTCTACTAGTAGGTTCAAGTCTCGAAAAACCCTCCAATATGTAAAAGTTCGAGAGATTTATATGACTTAACTAGTCTAATCATTCTATATGCTGAGAACATACTAACTGACCTAGTAAACCACTTAGTTTTTGGGCACACATCATAACCATAAGTCATCCATAATATTAGTCAACTTTGTAACCAAGTCAAGTATTCAATCTTATGTAAACTTAACAAATAGTCTCAAACATGGGATAATTCTTGATAAGATAGGTATTAATTATAAAAAATCCTAACTTAACTTTAGAGGCATATTGAACTAGAGAACCTCTTAATTGAAGAGCAAATCAAAAGATTAGTTATCCCACAAAACAATTGCTTATTGTCAATGGGTAACCATATACAAAGTAGCCTATCTATAACATTATTCATCAAAGGGTAAAACAAGCTAGTCTTTGAACCCTCTATCCATATCTTTTAGGCCTAAAGACAATAAATTATGAAAATTAACTTATATTTATTAAAGTCAAAGATCAATTATTAGAAATTGAAGCCAATTAATTTTCTTGATCTTTAGTTAACAGTCTTACAAACCAAGAAGACCCCTTGCCCAAAAAGGCATTGGAAAATCTTTGTCATACCTAAACAAATATGCCACTACAGGAAAAACATCGTTTACTGGCGGTTCGCCCGGCAGTGTAATTGCAGGCTAATACCGGCGGCCTACCCGGGGGTTTCGTAACGATAGACCGCCGGTATTAGAGACGGTCTTGTAACTGTCGGTGCAACCGCCGGCTGTCAATCGTACCGGCGGTTTACCGGCGGCCAATACCGCCGTTGATAAGTGATGAACTTACCGGCGGTCGGGACCGCCGGTAGACCGCCGGTAAATGCCCTAAAATGAACAGGCCCGAACCTCGCATTTCATTTCTAATCTTTCCTTCTCTCTCTTCGCACGAGTTCTGCCATCGCCTCCGCCCGTCTCGCTCGATCGTGCGCACTGTCTTGCCGCCGACGACCGCTCTCCGACCGCCGACGAACTCAGTCCGACCGCCGACCCCACACCGACCGCTATCTTGTCGCCCTCAATCTCAAACCGGTTGCCCTATTTTCATGTGAGTTGAAGAAAAACTGGGATTTGAAGGTAATTGTAACTGCGGTGTTTTTCCTGTATTGAATTAGCATTCATTGTGGATATTAATTTATTTTCCTTTTTCTTCACTATTTTGTATCTGTATATATTGTCCAACCTTAGGGTTCATATTATTCTTAACCCATTTGAGACATCTCAAGTCCTTATTGCAATCAACACCATCATCCAAATTATAATGACCACTTCTTTTAGGAAAACCTAATGTTGATTCTACAAAAGTTTCTCAAATTCAAAAATATTAATTTTATAGAGAGAACTTTATGATATAAGGAATTGATTAAACAAAATATGCGGAATTTAATTCATAAATAATATTTACATACCTGCGACCATTAAAATCTAATCACATTTTTCACTAATTTTGAATTTTTTTTAAACATTTTTGCTCTTAAAATGATGTTGCATGTTTTTTCTTCTTAGATGTATTGGAGAGAAAGGCTAAGAGATCCGAAATATATAAAAAATTTAGAATTAATTTGTACTTATCACTGTAAAAATAGAAGTTTTAGTTTTAAAGCAGTATTAAAACTAAGAAACAATCAATTTTAAAATTTTAAATTAAAACTTTACATCCTCATACTTGTACATATCTCAAACTTGATTTCTAACTTTCCACTAGTCAAAAGAAGTTTCATGAATAACCTTAGTTGGAACCCTATTCAATATGTAGAGAGAGAGAGAGAGAGAGAGAGAGAGAGAGAGAGAGAAAAGAGAG
The DNA here is from genome assembly GCA_022539455.1 of Dendrobium nobile. NCBI lineage: Eukaryota > Viridiplantae > Streptophyta > Magnoliopsida > Asparagales > Orchidaceae > Dendrobium > Dendrobium nobile. Next base: position 26,717,904 of record CM039730.1, read on the forward strand.
AGAGAATAAGAGAGATTGATAGAGAGAGAGAAATTAAGAGCGAGAGCTAGAAAGAGGGAGAGAGATATAGAGAGAGAGAGAGAGCAAGCAAGTGTTAGAGAGAGCAAGAGAGAGGGAGAGAGAGAGAGAGAGGGAGAAAAGAGAGAGAGAGAGAGAGAGAGAGAAAAGGGAGAGATAGCAAAAAGAGAGAGGGAGAGAGCAAATCTTAAGTTGTCAGGTATGAAGTTCTAGTCATTTAGTTTGCTTCCCTAGCTCTAAAAAAGCATACATTTCAAACAACCTTTAATTGCACATAGGTATAACACTCACAAGCTATTATATAGCAAATTTTTTGGGTTAATGCCCTTTTCTCTGGAGATCAATTTCATTGGAAATTATACTATAAGTAATTCCACTCATCCACCTAAAGTATAACACATTTGCACATGTGTTCTAATAAATTTTTTCATAACTATATAGGGGGACATTTGATTTGAAGGTAATGGTAACGGCGGTGTTTTTCCAAATGACTATCCAAGAATTTAGGTGGTTGCCTGAGTACAACACGAGGATCAGATCAAATTTTGAGAGGAGAGGAGCGACCCGTCTCAGGGACATGTTCACGGACATTAGAAAGTCCAGGCAGCGTCCTAATTGGATTGGAGAGGGCGTTTGGGCTGATTTGAGTAGTGCTTGTGTAATATCAAGATCTGCTCCAGTATCGTCCAGGACGATCTGGGATCGTCCTGGGACGATCAGTGGAAATTCAGTTCCAGATTTTGCCCAGTTTTGCTCCAGGTGATTTTCTGCATGCATCGTCCAGGCCGATTGGAGACATCGGCCAGGCCGATCGGCACTGTAGAAAATATCGTCCATGCAATAGCCCTGAAGGGAGACCAGGCCGATCCTTTTGGTCAGATCGTCCCGGGACGATGCTGCGATCGGCCAGGCCGATCTGTGTATTATAAAGCTGATTTCAGTCGTTTTGAAGAGAGAGAAAAATCAGAAAATAAAAAAATAAATATCTGAGGAGAGAGAAAGTCGTGGGATTTTGGAGAAAAGTGGATTTTCGGACGACGCGGAGCCGTTTTCGATCGAAGTGACTGTTGAGGAATTTGCTGTGCTCGAGGTAAGGCACATTCTACCTTTCTCAATTTTCAGTTCCGTCGTGTTTGGCGGTATATTCTGTCCGGGTTTTGTTTCCGTTAGCGAATTTCGTCCGTATCTTTTGATCGGTTCAGTTTTTACCCCGTAACTTTCTGTATATTGTTGACGTGCCGAGTGTGCACATTTTGGTTATTTTCTGAAGATTTTCGTCCGGGTATTTTTGATTCGACTGCGTTTTTAGTCGACCGGATTTTTCTGTGAAATTGGAATTTATCTGTGCAGTAGAATAAAGGTTCTGAAATGTGATTATCTGTATTCTGTGCGAATTCGGTAAATTTTCTTTGCAGGAATTTTTGTGTAAATTCCGTATACTGCCGTTGTGCTGCCCGATTTTTGGGTAATTTCTGAATTGTCCGGATTTCTTCTGAATTGAAATGCTATGTGTATAAGCTATAAAAAGGGAGTTATAAGGGGCCTGGATCCTATGAGATTCAGTTAGTGAAACGGGAAATCTGAAATGAGCTCAATCTGAAATCTGATATCTGTTCTGTTCCGGATCCGATGAATTCTGTTTTGGTGCTATAAGCACATCTGTTCTGGTGCCGTGAGCACACTTAGCTATTAATTACTCAGCTATTGTTCTGGTGCCGGGGGCACACTTAGCTATTAATTACTCAGAGAATTTCTGGTGCCGTGAGCACATTTAGCTATTAATTACTCAGAGAATTTCTGGTGCCGTGAGCACATTTAGCTATTAATTACTCAGAGAATTTCTGGTGCCGTGAGCACATTTAGCTATTAATTACTCAGAGAATTTCTGGTGCCGTGAGCACACTTAGCTATTAATTACTCAGCTATTATTCTGGTGCCGGGGGCACATTTAGCTATTAATTAAATATCTGATATCTGATATATGCTGAGTTTATTCTGTTCTGATATGATATGTACGAATCTGATTCTGTTGATCTGATATGTCTGATCTGTTCTGTTTCTGATTTGATACGACTTCTGTTTCCGTACAGTTCTGTTGATTTGATATCCGTTCCGATTCTGTTCTGTTCTGATATGATCTGAATTTCTGATTTCTGTACGATTCTGATTCTGATGTGATATCTGTCCGTATCTGTTCTGATTTGTTCTGTTTTGTTCTGATAAGTTTCGATTTGGATATTTGTCTGATTCTGTTCCGATTTCTGATCGGATTTCTGTCTGATAAGTTTGGTTTTGTTTTCTGAGGATTTAGATTGGTGGTTTGTTGCTTTGCTGAGCTGTTGAGCTCACCCTTGCTTTCTGGTGGTTTTCAGGTTCTGGGAAGGGCAAGGAGGTCCAGGATTAGATTTCGGAGTCTGATCAGATTAGGTACTTTTGTACTTTTGATTTTTGTACAGTCATGGCTTTCCTGTTCTGTCTTTCTTTCTGTTGAAAGCCATGTACTGTTCTGTAGATGATTATTTTGAGGAAATGAAAAGATAGATGTTTTGTTCCGCTGCATTTGATGTTTTTAGTAGCTCTGTTGTTCTGTGTGCTTCTGTTGAGTTAAGAATTTGGAAGATCAGTTCAGTAACCTAATCCAAAGCCAGATCCTGGTTAGCTATTCTCTCCGTCGCGATCCGGCTCGGGCGGGATCCGTCCCCGTCGGGTCGGGTCGTGACAAGTTTTTTTGGTATCAGAGCACTGGTTTTGGAAACAGGTTGAATTGTAAAACAGAGCTCTAGGAAGTGATCAGTGAGTCTGTCTGGGAGGTAGTTTTGGGTCGTTTGGCTTTTTATTGTGTTATTTTGTGTTGTTTTGTGATAGTTTTCCGGATTTTCTGGATTTTTCTGTATGGATCAGCCAGACCCAGACATGACAGACGGTCAGAGTGACGATCAGGCAGCACCAGTGGGGAGTACAGCCCCAGTGGTCGGTGCTGATACGCTTTCACAGTTTGCTTCACTTGTTGCTCAGATGATGAGCGAGACTCAGAGCAGAGCTTCGACTGTTAGATCTGAGGACATTGATCGACATTTGCAGTTATTTCTGAGGTTGAAACCTCCGAGGTTTGAGGGCGCTGTTGAGCCCAGAGCAGCCGAGGAGTGGCTGAGGAGATTGGAGAAGACTTTTGACGGGATGCAGTGTCCTGCAGACAGGAAGGTTCCGTTAGCTGTTTTTCTGTTGGACGGAGAGGCTGAGCACTGGTGGGATGGCCAGCAAGCAGCCAGATTTCAGGGCAGATTGAACTCCTTGATCACTTGGGAGGAGTTCACTGAAGTATTTCGAGACTGGTTTGTTCCCCCTTCTGCACGACAGCAGATGCAGGAGAGTTTTCTGAGACTTGTTCAGGGGAGCAAGACGGTGATGCAGTACGAGGCTGAGTTTACTGCATTAGCCAGGTACGCTCCGCAGCTGGTTAGCACATCTGCTGAGAGGTGCTACAGATTTCTGAGGGGATTGCGAGATACTTTGAGGCAGCCTCTGATACCGTTCCGGATCACCGATTTCTCTGAGCTTGTGGAGCGAGCTCGTCTGATTGAGAATGACATGACGGCTACTCAGCAGCGGTGGACTGCGAGTAGGAAGAGGTTTGGAGGAGAGACATCTGGCAGTGGTTCCTCTGGGAAGAGGAGATTTGTTCCTGGATCTGGATCTGGAGATTCCAGGAAGAGCGGAGGATCGTCTGGTACTGCTACCAGTACGACTAGTTCTGGATCAGTCAGTTCGGCACCTGTGTGCCAGAGTTGTGGACGACGACACTTTGGCCAGTGCTACAGGATGGCTGGTCTGTGCTTTCGATGTGGTCAGTCAGGACATCGGATTGCAGAATGTCCGCAGATGGGATTTGATCAGCGTTCTGAGTTCCGATCTGAGGGCTTTGTCAGACCTGCCGGTTCAGCAGCAGGAAGACCGAGGACTGTTCCTCCACGCCCTGAGGGATTTGCTGGTAGAGGTGGTGGTTCTAGTTCTGCACCACGGAGACCACCTACGATTCAGAGGGAGCAGAGTAGTTCTGTTGCTTCAGCTCCTGTTCCAGTTCAGCCACGAGTTTACAGTCTGAGTCAGCAGGAGGCTCGTGATGCTCCGGATGTTGTGACAGGTACGGTTTACATTTCTGATCAGCCCTGTCGTGTTTTGTTTGACTCTGGAGCGAGTCATTCTTTTCTGTCCGAGCATTGTTTTGAGATTTTACATTTGGATTCGATGGTTTTACCGGTTTCTTTGTCTGTGATTTTACCGGCTGGGAATCCATTGGTTGCTCGACAGTTTTGTTTGTGTGAGATCGAGATTTCTGGCAAGAAGTGGAAATCGAGTTTGATTCGATTGCCGATTTCGTCGTATGATGTGATTCTGGGCATGGATTGGCTGAGTCAGTATGAGGCCCAGATAGACTGTCTGAAGAAGCAAGTGAGTTTGCTTGTGGCTGGAGAGAGAGTTGTATTTCAGGGATTACGAGGTGTTCTCTCCAGTCTGGTTTCTGCGTTGGAGGTGAGCAGGATGTGGAAGAAAGGATGTCCGGTATTTTTGGCTTCGGTGCGGGATCTGAACCTGGAGGTTGGTTCTGTTTCTGAGATCCCTGTGGTACGGGAGTTTGCTGATGTTTTTCCTGAGGAGTTGGTTGGTTTACCTCCGGATAGAGATGTGGAGTTCTCTATCGATGTTTTTCCGGGTACAGCTCCGATATCGAAAGCTCCGTACAGGATGGCACCGAAAGAACTTTCTGAGTTGAAAGTTCAGCTTCAGGAGTTGGTTGACAGAGGGTTTGTACGTCCTAGTGTTTCGCCCTGGGGAGCACCTGTTCTGTTTGTGAAGAAGAAGGACGGTACACTCCGTATGTGTATTGATTACAGAGATTTGAACAAGGTCACGATCAAGAACAAGTATCCTTTGCCTCGGATTGACGACTTGTTTGATCAACTTTCCGGATCTTCGGTATTTTCGAAGATTGATTTGAGATCCGGATACTATCAGGTGAAGGTGAAGGAAACTGATGTGGTGAAGACTGCTTTCAGTACTCGGTACGGGCACTACGAGTTTTTGGTTATGCCTTTTGGGGTAACCAATGCGCCTGCGATTTTCATGGATCTGATGAACCGAGTATTCAGGGAGTATTTGGATCAGTTTGTGATCGTCTTCATTGACGATATTCTGGTATATTCTGCATCTGAGGATGAGCATGCCAGACATTTGAGGATTGTGTTGGAGACTTTGAGGAGGCATCAGCTGTATGCCAAGTTCTCCAAGTGTGAATTCTGGCTGAAGAGCATTTCATTTCTGGGGCACGTGGTTAGCGGAGAAGGCATTTCTGTAGATCCCCAGAAGATTCAGGCTGTTGCTGATTGGCCAAGGCCGACTACGGTATTTGAGGTACGTAGTTTCTTGGGCATGGCCGGGTATTATAGGAAGTTTGTGAAAGGATTTTCACAGATTTCGACTCCTCTGACGAGACTGACTCAGAAGTCAGTACCTTTTGTTTGGACACCGGAGTGTGAAGCTAGTTTTCAGAGATTGAAGGAGTGTTTGACTTCAGCTCCAGTGTTGGCACTTCCGTCAGGTACGGAGGGTTTCCAGGTGTTCAGTGATGCTTCACTGAAAGGATTGGGTTGTGTTCTGATGCAGCATGGTCAGGTAATTGCTTATGCTTCGAGACAGTTAAAGCCACATGAGAAGAATTACCCGACGCATGATCTGGAGTTAGCTGCAGTTGTTTTTGCTTTGAAGATTTGGCGTCATTACCTGTATGGCGTCAGATGTGAGATCTTTACTGATCATAAGAGCCTGAAGTACATTTTTACTCAGAAGGATCTGAATCTGAGACAGAGGAGGTGGCTCGAGTTGATCAAGGACTACGATTTGACTATTCAGTATCAGCCTGGGAAGGCGAATGTGGTAGCGGACGCTCTGAGCAGGAAGTCTTCTGGATTCTCAGGTATTCAGCTTACCTGTGATGACTTTCTGATTCGTGATTTGGAGAGATTGCAGTTGGAGGTGGTTTCCTCCAATGATTTGAAGTTGGCTCAGATGAGTATTCAGTCTTCTTTGGAAGCACGGATTCAAGAAGCCCAGAAGTCAGATTCTGATTATTCGAAGTTGATAGCTCAGATTGGATCTGGTAAGACTCCTGAACTTCGAATTTCTGATTCTGGTGTTATTTTCTGTAAGAACAGGTTGTGGGTACCTGTGTCTGGAGACTTGAGGCAGGAGATTCTGTACGAATCTCACCATTCTGGCTACACTGTTCATCCAGGCAGTGGTAAGATGTACGCTGATATGAAGCTTTTGTTTTGGTGGCCTGGGATGAAGAAGGATGTGGCAGAGTTTGTGTCGAGATGCGAAGCCTGTCAGTTGGTGAAGGCAGAGCATCAGCGACCAGGTGGACTGTTGCAGTCGTTGCCTATCCCTGAGTGGAAATGGGAGGAGGTAACGATGGATTTTGCGATGAGTTTTCCTCGATCACGACAACGTCATGATGCCATTTGGGTGGTTGTAGATCGATTGACCAAGTCAGCCCATTTTCTTCCGATCAGACAGACGGATTCAGTTAATCGCTTGGCACAGATTTATGTGAAGGAGATAGTCAGATTGCACGGTGTGCCTCGTGTGATCGTATCTGATCGAGATGGACGTTTTACTTCCAGACTTTGGAAAGGCATTCAGCAAGGCTTGGGTACGAAACTGCATTTCAGTACAGCCTTTCATCCTCAGACCGACGGACAGTCTGAGAGGACGATTCAGGTACTGGAAGATCTGTTGAGACTTTGTGTTCTGGACTTTAGCGGAAGTTGGGAAGATCATATTCCGCTGATTGAGTTTGCCTATAACAACAGTTTTCAGTCCAGTATCGGTATGGCACCGTACGAGGCTTTGTATGGCAGGAAGTGTCGTACTCCTTTGACTCCGACCTCCTTCGGAGATAGACAGGCTTTGGGGGCCACTTTTGCTGATGAAACTGCTCAGAAGATTAATTTGATAAGAGAAAGATTGAAAGCTGCTCAAGATCGACAGCAGAAGTATTACAATCAGAAGCACAGATTTGTCGAATTTCAGGTCGGTGACTTTGTGTACGTCAAAGTCAGCCCGATGAAAGGTGTGAGCAGATTTGGTCAGGTAAGCAAGCTTAGTCCAAGGTATGTTGGACCATTTGAGATTTTGGAAAGAATTGGAAAAGCTGCTTACAAGTTATTGCTTTCTGAATCTATGCCTGATGTGCATAATGTGTTTCATGTATCCACTCTGAGGAAGTGGGTTTCAGACTCTGGGAAGAAGTTGTCAGCTGGTGAGGTGGAGATTCAGGAGAATCTGGTGTACAAGGAAGAGCCAGAGCTTATTTTGGCGTACGACGTCCGAAAGTTAAGAAATAAAGAGATTCCGATGGTTAAAGTCCAGTGGAAGCACCGGACTGCACGGGAAGCAACTTGGGAGAAGGAGTCTGATATGAGACGGTCGTACCCGTACTTGTTTTGACTGCATTTGGACTGGATAATGTCGAGGACGACATTTTTCTGAGTTGGGGAGATTGTAATATCAAGATCTGCTCCAGTATCGTCCAGGACGATCTGGGATCGTCCTGGGACGATCAGTGGAAATTCAGTTCCAGATTTTGCCCAGTTTTGCTCCAGGTGATTTTCTGCATGCATCGTCCAGGCCGATTGGAGACATCGGCCAGGCCGATCGGCACTGTAGAAAATATCGTCCATGCAATAGCCCTGAAGGGAGACCAGGCCGATCCTTTTGGTCAGATCGTCCCGGGACGATGCTGCGATCGGCCAGGCCGATCTGTGTATTATAAAGCTGATTTCAGTCGTTTTGAAGAGAGAGAAAAATCAGAAAATAAAAAAATAAATATCTGAGGAGAGAGAAAGTCGTGGGATTTTGGAGAAAAGTGGATTTTCGGACGACGCGGAGCCGTTTTCGATCGAAGTGACTGTTGAGGAATTTGCTGTGCTCGAGGTAAGGCACATTCTACCTTTCTCAATTTTCAGTTCCGTCGTGTTTGGCGGTATATTCTGTCCGGGTTTTGTTTCCGTTAGCGAATTTCGTCCGTATCTTTTGATCGGTTCAGTTTTTACCGCGTAACTTTCTGTATATTGTTGACGTGCTGAGTGTGCACATTTTGGTTATTTTCTGAAGATTTTCGTCCGGGTATTTTTGATTCGACTGCGTTTTTAGTCGACCGGATTTTTCTGTGAAATTGGAATTTATCTGTGCAGTAGAATAAAGGTTCTGAAATGTGATTATCTGTATTCTGTGCGAATTCGGTAAATTTTCTTTGCAGGAATTTTTGTGTAAATTCCGTATACTGCCGTTGTGCTGCCCGATTTTTGGGTAATTTCTGAATTGTCCGGATTTCTTCTGAATTGAAATGCTATGTGTATAAGCTATAAAAAGGGAGTTATAAGGGGCCTGGATCCTATGAGATTCAGTTAGTGAAACGGGAAATCTGAAATGAGCTCAATCTGAAATCTGATATCTGTTCTGTTCCGGATCCGATGAATTCTGTTTTGGTGCTATAAGCACATCTGTTCTGGTGCCGTGAGCACACTTAGCTATTAATTACTCAGCTATTGTTCTGGTGCCGGGGGCACACTTAGCTATTAATTACTCAGAGAATTTCTGGTGCCGTGAGCACATTTAGCTATTAATTACTCAGAGAATTTCTGGTGCCGTGAGCACATTTAGCTATTAATTACTCAGAGAATTTCTGGTGCCGTGAGCACATTTAGCTATTAATTACTCAGAGAATTTCTGGTGCCGTGAGCACACTTAGCTATTAATTACTCAGCTATTATTCTGGTGCCGGGGGCACATTTAGCTATTAATTAAATATCTGATATCTGATATATGCTGAGTTTATTCTGTTCTGATATGATCTGTACGAATCTGATTCTGTTGATCTGATATGTCTGATCTGTTCTGTTTCTGATTTGATACGACTTCTGTTTCCGTACAGTTCTGTTGATTTGATATCCGTTCCGATTCTGTTCTGTTCTGATATGATCTGAATTTCTGATTTCTGTACGATTCTGATTCTGATGTGATATCTGTCCGTATCTGTTCTGATTTGTTCTGTTTTGTTCTGATAAGTTTCGATTTGGATATTTGTCTGATTCTGTTCCGATTTCTGATCGGATTTCTGTCTGATAAGTTTGGTTTTGTTTTCTGAGGATTTAGATTGGTGGTTTGTTGCTTTGCTGAGCTGTTGAGCTCACCCTTGCTTTCTGGTGGTTTTCAGGTTCTGGGAAGGGCAAGGAGGTCCAGGATTAGATTTCGGAGTCTGATCAGATTAGGTACTTTTGTACTTTTGATTTTTGTACAGTCATGGCTTTCCTGTTCTGTCTTTCTTTCTGTTGAAAGCCATGTACTGTTCTGTAGATGATTATTTTGAGGAAATGAAAAGATAGATGTTTTGTTCCGCTGCATTTGATGTTTTTAGTAGCTCTGTTGTTCTGTGTGCTTCTGTTGAGTTAAGAATTTGGAAGATCAATTCAGTAACCTAATCCAAAGCCAGATCCTGGTTAGCTATTCTCTCCGTCGCGATCCGGCTCGGGCGGGATCCGTCCCCGTCGGGTCGGGTCGTGACAGCTTGGGCGACCCCTGAGTTTATAAAAATGAGAGAGCAGAATAAACAGAACAGAGCCTCTGACTGTGGCGGTTTAGGAAGCTCTCTTCATACTGGTGGATCTGTACCTCATACTGAACATAGGCGTCGCCTGGTAAGTGTTTTAAATTAGTTTATTACATATATTTATGTTATTATAACTAAGCATCAAATTTTCAGAAAGAGTTTCTTGGTCGGGAGCCAACACCGTTGGAGTTGCATACAAGAACTCATCAGCATCAAGCTGACCATCAGTGGGTTGATGAGAAGGCTAAGAAGGCTCATGTGAGTAGAATTTTTTGGAGTTTTAGAATAAAAATTTATTTTAATAAAACTAATTGTAACTCGCAGGATGATTTCGTACGAGCTAGAGAAAGTCGGCAGTCCACTGGCGAGGGATCATCTTCAGGATCGGCCCACATTTCTGAGTATCATACATGGTTAGATGTTGTTGGTGGAAGACAGAGGGGAAGGGTATATGGCATGGGTTCACAGGCTTTTGCTATTGAGGGCAGTTCATCCACCTCTGCATTTCATGATCCAAGTGGAGCTGAAGAATCTGTAAGCGAGAGGGTTACAGCGCTGACTAGAGAGGTTGAAGAGATAAGAAGAGTTAAATCTAGAGAGATTGAAGAAATGAGAAAAGTTCAAAATGAAATGCAAGCAGAGCTACAATCCTACAGAGCTAAAAATCAAAGGAAGAAGGAGCAAGAGGAGCAGCCATCTGCAGACAGTGAGGATACAGCTAATGATTAGATCTTTTTTATGTTTGATGATTGTATTTAGAACTTGTGAACTTGTGATTGTAACCTTATTGAATTTAGAACTTTGTGAACTAGTTTTATGTTTGATGAACTTATTTGGAACTTCTTAATTTTTGATTGTAAACTTGTTTATTTGATTTGTGGTTATGTTTATAGTTCTGATGAATATAGCGGCGTGTTGCCCAAAATATCTTATTATGTATTGCTCTTTCTGCAGGTTTAGACTTTAGGGTGAATCTCCCTCAAATAGAGGGAATGCTATCAATTTTTTTTTTCAGGTGCTACAGGTTTCCGACGGCCAACCGGCGGTTTGGCCGCCGGAAACGATGATACCGGACGACCAAAGCTAGCCCGCCGGTAACGTTATTACACCTACTATCGGCGGTTACCGACAACCACCGGCGGTGTTACGGTGGTGTACACCGTCGGTAATACCATCGGCTTTGACCGCCGGTTACCACCGGTAATGGTAACGACGGTGTACCGTTGCTTGTCGGCGGTTTAGCGAGCACACGACGGCAGCTTTAATCGCCGGCTTGCCGTCGGTAAGGTGACCGCCGGTTAGCCGTTGGTAAATTAACCGGCGGCTTAACAGCCGGAACGCCGCCGGTTACAAATCCGGTCGTCACCGGCGGTGTATACCGCCGGAAAACCGCCCGCTAAAAAAATCGCCGGTAAATGGCCGCTGGTAAGGGTTTCCTACGCGATTTTTACCGGCGGCCTTTATGCCGCCGAGAAACCGCCGGTGATAAAAAAACCCGCCGGTTTAGCCATGATAACCGCCAGAAAAAACCGCCGGTTTTTACAGTTTTTCCTATAGTGTGCATACCTTATGTAAAGTAGTTAATTAATCAAAACGCAATCCATAAATCAAATAAGTAAGTAGCATGTCACCTTCTTACTCATTGAGGAGTCCACTCGAACTTGCAATAATACATCTAATATTCAAAATAAGAAATAATGATGATAGAGTGTCTATTTCTGTTCTGTCTGCTTAATAAAAAGGATGGGTCAAACAAACCCAAAAAGTCATCAAAGATGACCTCCTTAATAACCATGTATCAATTAGATAAGAATAGCCTCCTTACAGCAAGGTCTCTTAAACCTAAGTATCCACTTTCACTTTGTTTCAAAGTGGAAAAGAAGCTTTCTCTTAAATCTTCTCAAACATATCTCCATTATGTATATTAGTGAAACATGGCTAAAGATGAGCTTCTCATTCGATATCATGATGTCAATTTTAAGATTGGGCAATAATATCAAATTTAAAACCTAAGATTAGTTAGGATTAAAGTTCAATGTTCATTAGCTAAAATAAAATAACCAACATTTATAGATCATACAAAATCTAAGGTTGATGGTGCAACATCACATCCAAAAAGGCGATAACTTTTACACAAAGAAAACTCCACAGAGTGCTGTCTAAATATGAATATATATGATAAATTAACATTGATTAAATGGTCATCAAACAAGCTTGACTCAATATGGGAGATTAAGGCATCGTTTGTGACAACTTTCTAAAATAATTTTTTAGCTAAAAAAATTTCTTGAATTAGAAAGTTGTTTTAGAAAGCAATAAGAAAGATGTTCCAAACAAAGCCTAAATCTGAAAAAAAAACACTAGCTTGATTAGGTTTATGATTGATATTCCATGAGGTGTACATAGAATAGAGAAATTGATCTCATAACGAGGAAATAGTGAACTAAACTATTCCATAATCTTGTGTGCAAGAGCATATATAAAATTAAGAAATACGTCTTACCATTCCAACCCTAACAAATAAAATTTAATAATATTTGTTCTAATAATTATACATAAATATCTTAATAGTTTTTATTACATATTTGTTAAACATGATAGGCATATCATGTGACAATTTTTTTTAATTTCATTTCCAGCAAACTTAAGTAAAGCCAGACAAATTTATTAAGTTTCTAACTATTTAATAACATATATTTTAATAAGTTTTTAATGAACTTTTGTTTGGGATAACTTTTTTATTGCTTTTAAAATAATTTTTATGTACAAAAATTTTTAATTCCAAAACTTTTATATTAATTTTTTTTATTTTTGGAACGGGGTATCCACCCCTCTGCCACCCTCAAAAGGATGCTTGACGGCGTGACTAATCCTCGGTTGACCTAGAAGAGGCACCCACCCTGGAAACCTCATGACATGCACTTGATTGAGCCCCACTTAAAAGGCGCTGCCGCTCATGGGGAATGTAGCACGGGTTGGGGGGTTCATAACCGTACTCGCACACCAACCAAGCTAAATAATGGTGGGTTTAATAATTATTTTATAAAGCACTAAAAAAGCTATTTTAAACTAATAAATCTAAATTTACATTAACTACCGAGCTTACCCGAGCCGAATATGTATTTGATTGGACTAATTTCACATATGTCCCACTCAAAGGCGTTATTTTTCTTCCCCACTTTTTAACCTTTTTTTTTTTTTTAAAGAGCATTGTAACTTTGCCCCAGTTCTCTCCAATCAAACAGCGACAAAAACTATTAAGTGCTCGTAGAATCTCTTAGGTAAATAAATTCCTAATTTTAATAAAATATATCTCCTAGGTATATATATATATATATATCTCCGTATAAAAATATTAACTTGAAATTTTGCAATTAAACATCACCATCCTATTTAAATTTCACAAAATATAAGGATTTTATTTTTCAATAATAATAATTAAAAAAAAAAAGCAAATGAGAAGTTAGAGAAATTTATCAAGAATTTTGCCTATGAAACACCTTGCAAAAAATTCATTATTGGTCAATTCAAAGTTTAGGCCACTTAAGTTGGATAGTCGCCTTAGAGACCCGAACAACAATATTAACCAACAGAATGTTGACTCTGCATCTCAACCGTATAATAAAAGAAGCATTCTGAAGGTCTATTCTATATAGGGGATAAAAAATTTGTATTTGATAGCAATGTACAATAATATATGATATTGTATTAACTAAGTAGGCTTCATAAATAAAAAATAGGGATAAAAATTTTGTATTTGATAGAAATGTACAATAATATATAATATTGTATTAACTAAGTAGGCTTCATTTATAAAATCCTCTGTATCTCTGATCTATGCCGCCTTCCTATGAGTATAAATTGATTAAGCCTTAAGAAGAAATTGTAGCTATCCTTCATGGCATTAACAATGATAAAACCTTGGGCTCAATAATTTCATTTTTAAATTCTTCATGAATTTGCGGAATATTATTGGTCAATAATAATTGAATGTTTTTCACCACTTTTTTAGCTCTATGATGCTACTCGACCGTCATGGTTAAATATAGCCTTATAACATTGATTCCTAAGAATGTGAATATGAATTTGCTAGTTGATTATTTTCTAATATCTTTGATGAGTGGAGAATGAGTGTGATGATTCATATTTTTAAGAATAAAGATGATGCACAAGATTGTGTTAATTATAGATGAATTAAGTTATTGTGTCGTACTTTAAAACTATGGGAGAGAGTTATGGAGCGTAGGCTATGACGTGCTAAAAATCAATTTGGATTCATGTCAGATAGGCCTACTATGGAAGCTATACATTTATTGAGAAGTTTGATGAAGATGTATTGAGAGAATAAGGAGGATCTACATATGATATTTATTGATTTACATAAAGCATATGATAAAGTTCCAAGAGAAGTGCTATGTAGAGTTCTAGAAAATAAAGCAGTTAATAATGCTTACATTCAAGTCATTAAGGATATGTATGCAAGTGGCTACTTGTGTTCAAACACAAGGTGATTTGACCAAGTATTTTCCTATTTCAATTGTATTACACCATAGATCAGCCTTAAGCCCATATCTCTTTTTTCTTTAGTCATGGATGTTCTTACTAAACATTTGTAAGAGGTCGTACCCTGGTGTATGCTTTTTGCTGATGATGTTCTTCTTGTTCATAAGACTAGAAAGAGAGTTGAAGGTAAACTTGAATTACAGAGATCAATCTTATAGTCTATAATTTGAGTAAATCTAAAACCAAATATATAGAATGTAATTTTAATAATAATATATCTAATACAGAGATTGTGACTTTGGGCAATCAAGCCATTAATAAGAGTACATATTTTAGATATCTTAGGTCTACTGTTCAGAGTGATGGCGAAATAGATGGGGATATTATTAGTAGAATTCAAGTTGAATGGTTGAAGTGGAGGAATGCATTGAGCTTGTTGTGTGATAGAAAAGTTCCCCTCAAACTTAAGGAAAATTTTTATAAGATGTGGTTAAACCAACAATGCTTTATGACGCATAATATTGGTCATTAAAAAAGAAGTATAATATTAAGTTAAGTTATTGCAAAGATGAGAATGCTAAGGTGGATGAGTGGCTTTACTCTTAGAAACAGGGTACGAAACAAGCATATACATGAAAAGGTTGGAGTAGATCCATTGAAAGATGAGATTAGAGAGAGCCGCCTTAGATGGTTTGGTCACATAAAAGACGGCCTTCCGATGACCCATTTATGAAAGTAAATATATTAGATTTGACTTATGTTAAAAAAAGTAGAGATAGATAAAAAAAGACTTGGTTAGAAAATATTAGAAATGACATTTCTTTAATTATATTTAAATGAGAATTTGACTCTTAACATGACAATGATAAAAATGATTCATGTTAGCTACCAATGTAGTGGGATAAAGACTTGATGTCGTTGTTTTTATAATGTGCTCTATAAAATCATCATCAAAATCCTTACAAGCAAACTTAAGAAAATACTACCTCAGTGTGTACCCTACTTGATCGAATTTCCTCAATAACATAAATATTACAGGTAACATTACCCTTGTATGCAAGCTTATAAATAGGAGTTCAAAAAAATTATTTTGTGATAAATTGATCTTCAAAAAGCCATTGAAAGGAGATCCATTCTCAATTGTCATATCCAAAAAAAAAAAAATTTCCTCACTCTTTGCCAATTGGATTTACTCCTATAAAAGAGGCTCCCTTCTCAATTATATTGAAAGTGAAAATTGATGATTTTTTAAGTCATTAATGTTTTAAGGAAGAGATGCCCTTTATCTCCTTTCCTATTTGCTATTATCATTGATTTTTTTTTTCTTTCAAGACTTTGAGCTTATCAAAGGCAAAATGATCAAATTGTCCTCATCTATCATTTATTTGCTGATGATTTACTTGTGATTCACAAGGCTAAAAAGCAATCACTATATGTTATCATTACATATGAGTTTGTAAGTCAGTTTATAAGACTAAGGCTTCGTTTGGGACGGCTTTTTATTGCTTTCTAAAACGGAGTTTTAGTACAAAAAATAAAAAATTTTGTACTAAAACTCCGTTTTAGAAAGCAATAAAAAAGCCGTCTCAAACGAAGCCTAAAACTTATATCTAGTGTTATTGCTTTATTTCATGGTTTTTGTGCCAAATTTCTTATGACTTATTAGGATTTGCATCTCCCTATTGGAGGACATCAAGTGAAAAATTGCCTTATTTTTATAGATTGACTATCAAAATGAGAGAATGGAAAAATCTATCTTAGTTTATGATTCTTGCTTATTCACTATATTAATATTATACTTTTTATTATTTGGTATATTCCTCAATCCTTCAATTTATTTGTTTATTCTTGCATCCCAACTTCTTGGTAATTAGCTTATATTTTATTTGTTTTGTGTATTCTTTCAAATGAATTTGATAGGTATTTCAGTTTGAGCAGTCAAAATTAATTGTATGTATATTTTAGCACTTGTTTCTTACATGTACATGTAATCTTTTTTCATTAATATATTGGCCATTGGCCCTCAACATTCACAAAATAATAATAATAATAATAATAATAAATAAATAAATAAATAATGGCAACCCCCATAAATAGCATCAACACCAGAAATAATTGGGAAGAAGGTACTCATTAAAAACATCCAGGGGTGAAGTAAACCAAATGTGAGGGGTTTCAAATATTAGGTTAGCATTATGAGGAAACACAGTAATATTGCAGCTCAAAACAAAACAAAGATAACAAAATGAGCAATATAACATCCAATTAGACTTTGTTGAGGAGAACTTTTTCTAGTATAAATTTTTTTGAATTTAAATTTTTTTACTCAAAAACTACTTTAAAAAATAATAATAAAGTTGTTCCAAATGAAGTCTTAGATTTTATTTGGGATGGCTTTTTTATTACTTCTTAAAGCAGCTTTTAAGTACAAAAATTTTTATTTTTGTACTTAAAAATTGTTTTTAAAAGAAGTAAAAAAACCGTCCCAATATCTCATTTGAGATGACTTTCTTGCTGCTACGGTAAAAAAAGAAAAAAAACTTTTATACTAAAAGGTTGAGTTGTGTCAAAGTGCTGAGAAAAAAATTCCGGGCAGCAAAGGATAGTCATAGAAAGCACAGTTGAACGTAAAACTAGGCCAAGTAAAAAAAAACCTGCATTGTAGGGCAGATGTTAGGCTTTTTTCCTGCTTCTGTTTAATCCAACACGTCCTGAACTTTTTAGCTGTAAAGTATTAACTTTTAAGACATGGCACTGCAACCATAGTTTTCTTTGGCAGCCACGTCTAAGGTTCTACCAGGGAGGAGAAGATGGCGTATCTTTTGTTTGGCTCGCTTGGGTCTAGGTAAAGGCTAACATATCTTTTACTAGGCTGAGAGTGGAGGCCAAAAAAGAGCGCCATCTCATTCACATCAAAGAGAAAAAGAAAGTATCTTATCTTATGGAAGCAAGAAAATAAAGCAGCACTGAAGCCATACTTTTACACGCAACTCATTTTGATCTATTGATTGAGAATTTTGACTATCAACTAAAAGGTTTTGAATTCGAGATTTACATATGTGATGTGCGTAAGTTTATCTTAATTGACCTAAATATCCAAAAAAAAAAAGTGAAGCCATGCTTCAATCAGAGGAGAAATTATTTTGTGCGGAGACTGGACAGTTCTGTTGTAGCTGCAGTTTTGCCGCGCTTTTGCAAATACTCAACAAAAGGGTGGCAAATATGCATTCATAATTGCACTTTTGCTACACTTTTGCTGAGTATTTGCAAAAAACGCAATAAAATGATAGCAAATGTTTAATTAGTAGGATATTTGCTACGCTTTAATTGTACTTTTGTTGCGCTTATGCACTTTTACTATCCTTTTGCTGAGTATTTGCAAAAGCGCAACAAAAGAGCAGCTAAAGGGCAACAAATCCAAACGGTTCTCGCCGTCCAATCTTCTCGCAGAGAATAATTGTTTTATGGGGTGTAAAAGGCTGTTGACATTCGGAGGATGGGGATGCATAAGAGGAAGCAAAAGGGCGTTCCAAATTTCAATCCATCTAATCCAAGCAGAGGAGAATATCTTTGGCGCTAGGGAAGGAAGGATACATTCCACACGGACTAAAAAGACAGATGCAGATGCGAAAGAAATTGGCATGTAGCTTCCCAGTTTGAAGCCTTTAACCAAAAAACTAAAAACTAAAAAATAAAGAAGATAATAATAAGGATAAAATAATTTTAAATGTCAAAGAGGTCACAATTTTGTCCGTCATGTTTGTTTTCTTGGGCTAAAACTCTTATCTGACAACATTTCAAGTTCAGATTAGAATGCAATATCAAAGGGCTAACGAGGAACTAAATTCAAGATGCTTTGGGCAAGGGTCCTTGTACAAGATTTATTACATTGGTAGTAAGAAATTGGTACAAAACGAGACCTGTATGGACGGATAGTTAGCATGTGTTTTCGATGGCTAACTGATGTAGCACAAAAAGTGGCCCCATCATTAGGGCAAAGGCAAAAGCATATGTGAGGTCAAATCATGAGAGTCTGGATTTTTATATTTTATGAGTTTAGTCATATGTGTTTATGTAATTTCAAGTCTTTCGTATTGTAAGGGTTATATGGACTTCATGTTGTGTTTTAACTTTTTTAGTGCTTAATGGGGTTTAAGTCCAAGTCATGGAATAGGATGTAAGGGTTGGCCATAATAGTATGTAGGAGAGAAGAAGGTGGTACTAGGTGATTGCTAGTGGGCCCAAGCAAGGGGCTTAAACCTCTCTCCTTCTTTCCCTCTGTTTTGATTTTAAATTGAAGATATCTATGATATACAAACACGTACACAAACACGTCAATTATTTAAAATATAGGATATGGACCTAGTTTGACACTATATTATATTTTTTCTATTTTAAAAATAGTTAATAAAAATTGAGCAAGTATAATATAACAACAACAAAAACAAGCCTTCATCCCACTATGTGGGGTAGGCTATATGAATTCTTTTTCTCCATTGTGTTCTGTTAAGAGTCGAATTCTCATCTAAATATAAAAAAGAAATGTCATTTCTAATATATTCAAAACAAGTCTTTTTTAAGTCTACCTCTACCTTTCTTAACATAAGTCAAATCTAATACAACTACTTTTATAACCGAGTCATCGGAAGGCCGCCGTTTTATGTGACCAAACCATCTAAGGCGATAATCTCTAATGTTATCTTCCATTGGAGCTACTCTAACCTTTTCACGTATATGCTCATTTTGTATCCTATATTTAAGAGTAAACCCACTCATCCACCTAAACATCCTCATCTCCGTAACACTTAACTTAATATTATGCTTCTCTCTTAATGGCCAACATTCTGCACCATAAAGCATTGCAGGTCTCACTACCATCTTATAGAATTTTCCCTTAAGTTTGAGAGGGACTTTCCTATCACACAACAAGCCCGATGCATTCCTCCACTTTAACCATCCAACTTGAATTCTACTAATAATATCCCCATCTATATCACCATCACTCTGAACAATAGACCAAAGATATCTAAAACGAGTGCTTTTATTAATGACTTGATCGCCCAAAATCACAATCCCCCCACTAGATCTATTATTACTAAAATTATACTTCACATATTCTATTTTAGATCTACTCAAATGAAAGCCTTTAGTCTCTAAGGTTGACCTCCATAATTCAAGTTTACCTTCAACCCCCTCTTTAGTCTTATCAACAAGAAGAATATCATCAGCGAAAAGCATACACCAGGGTAGAACCTCTTGCAATTTTCTAGTGAGAACACCTTTGACTAAAGCAAAAAGATATGGGCTTAAAGATGATCCTTGATGTAATCCAACTAAAATAGAAAAATACATGATCAAACCACCTTGTGTCTTAACACAAGTAACAACTCTTGCATACATATCTTTATTGACTTGAATATAAGCAATATTAACCCCTTTCTTTTCTATAACTCTACATAGCACTTCTCTTGGAACTTTATCATATGCTTTCTCTAAATCAATAAACATCATATGTAGATCCTCCTTATCCTCACTACTTCTCCATCAAACATCTCAATAAATGTATAGCTTCCATAGTAGACCTACCCGGAATGAATACAAATTGATTTTGATAAATGTTAGTATCACGCCGCAACCTATACTCTATAACTCTCTCTCTCTCATAGTTTTAAAGTATGACACATTAACTTAATTTCTCTCTAATTCGCACAATCTTGTGCATCACTTTTAATCATAAAAATAGGAATAAACACACTCATTCTCCACTCATCTTGCGTCTTTTTAGTCTTCAATTATAATATTAAAAAGTTTAGTAAGACAAGAAATTACTTCATCTCCCAAGCATTTCCACACTTCTATTGGAATATCATCATGTCCAACAACTTTTTCACACTTCATTTTCTTTGAAGCCTCTTTAACTTCGGTTTTAATAATATACCGATAAAAAAAATCCATATTAAAATAACTTAGAAATAATAATTCATTTAACTATAATTTATGCTTAAAATAATTCATATTTGGAAGTTGAGACTCGGACGTCGATGTTATGTATCAAACATCGATAGAGACTACAATGTTGCTGAGAGTCAGACATCGATGTTATGCAATAGTATCTGTAATTTCACCCATTAGACGGAAACCACAACCAAATTCCTAACAGTGGCCTGTTTTGAATAGAACTGACCATCACCCCTTCTAGAGTACAGTTGAACCTCATAAACCTCTCAAATCATTACTAAATTTTTTAGAAATAAACTAGAAAACATTTATTGAAATCAAGTCCAAATTTTCTAGATTTGGATACTTGTAGAGGGAGAGTAAATTAGTAATAAGTTGGATTTGAATTTTCTAGACAAATTACAACACTTGTAACATGCCTCATAAATTTTCAAAGTAATCCACTATAAAATTGGTTTTAACTCTTCTAATTATATAGAAGAGTCCCCCTCAACCACCAATTGATGACATCAGTGATCCAAGATTACCATAAGGCCCAATTTAACAAGCTAAGCCAATATTTTGCATCAATTCTTTTAATAAAATGATCCAAACCATCTATTCCAGCGCAAAAACGTTTGATTGAGAAAATAAAAAAATGAAATATTAATGGCTTTGCTCGTTTGTTTAAAACTTCATCAATTGAGTTCGAAAAAACCATAGAAGTTTATATTTAGTCACCCTAAAAGACATAATTGAAATTATAAAAAAAAAATTAAAAAGTTAACCTACCCTCCATATAACTCTCTTTTAGATTTTCCAAAGCCCTTCTTACGTCATCCTCACCTTGGTTGGAATACTTCAAGCAAATCAGCCTTTGGGCAACCCTGTACGCCATTTGCAACGAGTGATACTGCTCACAGTTGTTCGTCATCCTCTTTGAATCCTACCAACAGGATTACGATGCAGTGTCAACCACGCAATCATTAACAAAAGACATGGCTACATAATACCTTGTTAAGGTTTCTATATACCAGACTGCAAGTACATTTTCAGCAAATTGTATTTAATATAAATTTGCAGTAATTGATACTTAACAAATCGTTGATTTTGTAATGTTGTGCTGATATGTTTAGACTGTAACAAAATTCAGTGCCATTCTCACCGAAATGGACAAGCTGCTTTGCAAGTGCGTTGCCCATAACAATGAAGCCATGATGAAGGCGCACTTACAATATAGAGCTTTTCAATACATAAATTATGAAAAAATTGTGATATCTTAGGCTTTTGAAAATCAAATCAACCAAAAAGCTGGTATAAAAACATTTACATGACCAAATTATATATCATACGAGCTCAAGCTCAATCTAGCTCGACTCGTAAGCTCGTTGAGCCACTCGATTAACTTAAAATATATTTAAAAATTATTTTAAAACTACAATATATAATACATCTTAAACCTTCTAAATTATTTCTATGTACTCCCATTATTCTTCCTTGTGTGCCTTAGGGATCTTTGCATCGCATCGCACCAACGCAGTCGGGTAAGTGGGTCAAGGACGCCAATGGATGGAAGAATGACGCTCTTACATGCCCTTAGGGAATTCGATTGCCATAGGAGACTAGACTATTGGAGTGGTTGGATACTCGGATATGAGTGTAGGTGTCTTGGACGACCGAGTCTAAGGATGGAATTTTTATTTGTTGGCCGCCATTGCTGTGCAATCGCCAGTCACACAGGCAAAAAATGCCTCTGAAGCAACAGAAGGGTTTTGTTTGCTCTTGAAGGAAGCCAAGATAACTAAAGTGCTTTTTATCTTTTCAAGTGCTTAGGACTAGAGTGATGGTTGGGTTAGAGAGTAGGACAATAGGAGGAATCATCCTGCACCCTAGGTCTTGCTATGAGATCGCTAACAACTGTTCCTCAAGTTTTTCTTTCAGGTATTTGAGAAAATTTTATTACAATTCTTAATTTCTTACAAAATAATTAGGTTGAGAAATATAAGACTTCAATTACTTTGCCTATCATCATTATTTTAGACAATTTATTCATCAGAATATTTAGGACAATTTTTTTTTTCATTAAGGATTTTGAATTAATTTATTCTTGATGTGTAATATTTCCATCTTAAATGTAGCATAGTCAATCTTTTTTTTTTTTGGTATGCTTTCTTCAGAATGTAAACGCCGATAAATGTATAAGATGGTATTATTGAGCCGGTGAATGGCGTCTAGAATGTTAATAAGAATTCAATGATAGCAATGATGTTGACGATAATGATGGAGAGCATATGAAAATCATAAAAATGATGTAAAGTAGATGAAGAAAATGACATAAAATTAATGATGAATATGGGATAAATTATATTGAGCATATTGCTGACAACATGAGAGACACAATAAGCATTGTAAATGCCTTTGAAGCAAGGTTGGTAGGATTTGGTGATGTAATGCAATAGTTGCAATAACCTACAAGAATCTAGCAATGGATTGTTCCAACTCATTGGAACTCTAAATGATCTATATTGATAGTAGCATTATAATTAAGAGAAAATTTTTTTCTTATAGTGAAAGAGAAGTAGCATATCTAAACTATCCAACAGGGGAAGAGTGAGAAAAAATTTAGAAGCTTTGTGATGTGTTGAGGTTCTTCAATGAAGCTACTAACATCATTTCAGGAACTAAATAATGAACAACTAATTTATTTCTCTCATAGATTTATACTATAAAGAATGTGTTGCATGAAGGTGTAATTTAGACTTATTCATTCATCATGATGAAATTAACAAGAAAATTTTGATAAATATTGGAGTGAATGCAACCTCCTTATGACCTTTAGTGTTATTATGGATTCAAGGATGAAATTTTTTGTGACTGACTTTGCATATTGTATGATATACTTGAAAGAAGAAAGTATGAGAAATATCTCACTTGTACAAAACTTGTTATTTGAACTATATAAGAATTATGTTGTAAGCTCTATTTCAGAAAGTGAAGATGCTAAGGGGACCATTGGAGTTGGTTCAAAAGGCACACGTAGTTCAAGAAAAATTACAAATGTAATTACTGACTTAAAAAAAAAAGATGGTTTCACTTTATTTCTTATGCCATGGAGGAAAAAACTAAAAGGCAAATAAAACTAATTTTGAACAAATATCTAGATGAAACATTAAATTACACTTGATATTGGCAAGTCAATTTAAGCTCATATATTCTTTCTAGTGTGCTGTCCATCTTTTTCTTAAATTAAAAGAAAAAGTTAAGTAGATACAATTTCTAACTAAATTTTTTATTATAACCAATAACAAAAATAGCATCAAGCCTTTATCTCACTACATGGGTCGGCTATATGAATCCTTTTTTCTCCATTGCGTTAAAAATCAAATTCTCATTTAAGCTAATAAAGAAAATTAATTTCTAATATTTTTTAACCAAGTCTTTGTTGGTCTACCTCTACCTTTCTTAACATAAGTAAAATCTAATACATCTACTTTCCTAAAACCATCTAAGACGACTCTCTCTAATCTTATCTTCCACTGGAGCTACTGTTTGCTCAAGAAAAATGAAACTAGGCATGAATCCCGCTTTATAGCCACATGATTCCTTTTTTGTTAAAGAAGATTGTAGTTAACAATATATTCTCCTAAAGGTGATATCATGATTTAGTTAGAGCTGGGTCCTTACTTCTTATGAGTGCAAACTCTCATAGCTAATTACTCCTATCACGTAGAAGAGAATTCTCGATTAAGGATGAATTAATGCTTAGATGTGCAACTATGCAAGTGTCAACTAGAAGAGAATTCTCGATTAAGGATGAATTAGCACCCAATTTTCTAATTACACGAAAAGGGCCAAATTTCTTCCTACTTAAACTTTTTAAAAGTGCCAACAGGAAACCTTTGGCGACAAAAGTAAGCCATCACTAAGTCACCTTCATTGAAATTTACTTCTTTTCGATGTTTATCAGCAGCAGACTTATACTTAGCAGTAACCTTCTTGAGTTTTTCAAAAACCTGTTGTTGGACAATTTTTATATGATCAAATGTTTCAAAAGCTTCAACACTAGTTTTTTTAGGTAGAGATAAAGAATTTCTATCTAAAATATGAGGAATAGGTTGCCCATAAATGATTTCAAATGGAGTTTTGCCAGTAGAACGATTAACAGAATTATTGTATGCAAACTCAGCCTGAGGCAACACTAAATCCCATTGAGACGGTTTTTCTCCAGCAAGGCATCTTAATAAATTTCCCAAACTTCTATTTACTACTTCAGTTTGCCTATCGGTTTGAGGATGATAGGCACTGCTAAATTGAAGAGTAGTTCTAAGTTTTGCCCACAGAGTTTTCCAAAAATGACTTAAAAACCTAGTGTCACGATCTGAAGTAAAAGTTCGAGAAACACCATGCAAACGAACAACTTCTTTAAAAAATAAATCAGCAATATGAGAAGCATCAGAAGTTTTCTTGCAAGGAATAAAATGTGCCATTTTACTGAATCGATCTACTACAACAAAAACAGAGTCATATTTTCGAAAAGTAACTGGTAAGCCTAAAACAAATTCCATAGAAATATCTTCCCAATGTTTGTTTGGAATAGGCAGAGGAGTATACAAACTAGAATTTTGTGTAGTTCCTTTAAAAGCTTGATATACCTTGCATTGTTTTACTAGTTTAGCAATGTCTTTTCTCATGTGGGGCCAGAAATATTTTTCTTCAACTAAAGCAATTGTTTTTCCTTGCCCAAAATGTCCTCCCAAACCTCCACTATGCAATTCTTTCACAAGTTGTTCTCTTAAAGAACTTTTAGATATGTAAAGTCTAGTTCCCTTAAATAAGAAACCTTAATGCATAACAAATTGAGCAGAATGATCAATCTCAGAAGCACAACAAGCATTCCAAATATTTTTAAAATCAGAATCATTTGCATAAGTGTCTTTCAAAAAATCAAAAGAAGTAACAGTCGAAAAAACAGTTATCAACAAATGAGTTCTTCGGCTTAAAGCATCAACAACTTTATTCAAAACTCCAATTTTATGTTTGATATGAAAAGTGTACTCTTGTAAAAAAGAAGCCCATTTGGCGTGTCTTTTGTTCAGATTTTTTTGTGATCCCAAAAATCGTAAAGCCTCGTGATCAGTATTCAAAATAAATTCTCGTTGAACCAGATAGCATCTCCAGAATTTCAAAGCTTGAACAATAGCATAAAACTCTAAATCATAAGTAGAATATCGAGATCGAACATCATTTAGCTTTTCACTAAAATATGCAATAGGCTTTCCTTCTTGACTTAAAACAGCACCAATACCAACATGTGAAGCATCGCAATCAACTTCAAAAACTTTTTCAAAATTTGGTAAGCTAAGAATAGGAGTTTGACTCATTTTTGTTTTGATCAATTGAAAAGTAGTGTCAGCCTCAGGAGTCCATTTAAAAGTTCCTTTTTTCAAACAGTCAGTGATAGGAGCAATAACAGTACTGATGTTCTTAACGAATCGACGATAAAAAGATGCTAACCCATGAAACCCTCTTACCTCTTTGATATTCTTAGGAACAGGCCAGCTTCTTATTACTTCGATTTTCACAGGATCTACTTTGATTCCTTTAGCAGATATAATGTAACCCAAAAATGTCAAACTCGAAGTCATAAAAGAGCATTTTTTTAAATTGATGTACAGTTTCTGTTCTCTCAAAATTTTCAGAATCTCTTTAACATGAAAAAAGTGTTCAGATGAATGAATGCTATAAATCAGAATATCATCAAAATATACAACCACAAACTTCCCAATAAAAGATCGTAAAACATGATTCATTGTTCGCATAAAAGTACTCGGAGCGTTAGACAAACCAAAAGGCATAACAAGCCATTCATATAAGCCCTCTTTGGTTTTAAAAGCAATTTTTCATTCATCTCCAGGTCTAATTCTTATTTGATGATACCCACTTTTCAAATCAATTTTTGAGAAAATTTTAGCACCACTTAACATATCCAGCATGTCATCCAGTCTAGGAATTGGAAATCGGTAATTGATGGTTATTTTGTTTATAGCTTGGCTATCTATGCACATTCTCCAAGTTCCATCTTTTTTAGGAGTAAGTAAAGCAGGCACAGCACAAGGACTCAGACTTTCCTGGATTAAACCTTTTTCCAGCAGTTCAGATACTCGTTTAGAAAGTTCTTGATGTTTATTCGGACTCATTCTATAATGTGAATGATTAGGCAATGTAGCTCCAGGAATCAAGTCAATATGATGTTGAATATCTCTCATTGGGGGTAATCCAGCTGGTAATTCATCTCGTATCAAATCAGAAAATTCATGAAGCAATGGTTGTATTTCCTTAGGAATCTCAAAAGTTAAATCAGACTCTTTTCCAAACAACAAATAGATCACATCAGATTTTGTTAATTCACTTGTATTCAGAAGCAATTCAGAAGTGACAGATTTCGAAATTTTTTTGTTTTTTGTTACTGGATCAAGAATGTTTCTTTGTGGAAAGAGTGTAAATTCTTTGTTATCTTTAATGAAAGAATATGTATTCTTTTCTCTATTGTGGATGGTTTTATGATCATACTGCCAGGGACGACCTAAAAGGATGTGACATACTTCCAAAGGCACAACATCACAAACAATTTGATCTTTATAAGTTCCTCCAATCGTTAAGTTCACAATGCATTGTTTATTTATAGGAACCTCACTTCCCTCTTTGAACCAAGATATTTTATACGACTTATCAAGAGGTTTCGTTTTCAGCTTTAGTTTCTTTATCATATGTTGTGATACAAAGTTCCCTGAACTTCCACTATCAATCATTAAAGTGTAAACTTTTCCTTCAACAGTACAGGTAGTTCTAAAAATGTTTCTTCTAAGCCATTTATCTTCCTTTTCAGTTTGAGCAGTTAAGACTTGTCGAATTACTAACAATGGTTCTCCTTCATCACCTTCTAAATCAATTTTTTTCTAATTCAACTTCATTTTCAGATTCGGTCTTACTTTCTTCTTCTTCTTCTTCTATCTCATCTTCACCTTCTATGAAATTAGTTCGAGGAGGATTATTCTTTCTGCAAGTAGCTGACAAGTGACCATATAACCCACATTTGTAACAAGGTCCAATTTGCTTAGATTGTTCAGACGGTTTATTTCCTGCTACCCCTTTTCCTTTTTCTTGATTTTGACTTTCAACAGTTTTAACTTTTACATTCAAAGTTCCCACAGAAGTCTGAGTTTTAGTTCCACTCGTTTGCCTTCGTTTATATGTTTCAGTGATTTTATTGGTTCCCCGTAAATGTTGCTTTTCAATTTTCAAAGACATCCGATAAGCTTCATCTAATTTAACGACATGATGTAAGTTGAGTTGATCTTGAATTGTCCATTTTATTGGTTCCCCGAATGATGCGACCAAAAAAATATAGGGGACCCTATATTTTTTTATCACAAAAAATAAAAAAGAAATGACACCGACAAAACGTAAAGGACTAAAGACGAGAAGAGGAAAGAACAAACTCTTACATTTCAAATTAAAGAAATAAAAAGAAATTAAAATTACAAATGATGATTTCAACAACTTAAACTCTTACAAACGACTCCAAATAAAATAAAAAGACACCCTAAAGTTGCTTCACTTAGAGAAGAAGGATACAGGTGGAATGGCACTTGCGAAGAGACGAAAGAGGTTAGAAGCCCGAGAAGAAAGGTTGGAAAGAGCCCACAGGATTTCCGGAGGAGATGAGAAAGAAGGGTGGAAAGAGCCCGCAGGATTTCCAAAGCAAACCCGCAGGTTAAAGCTTCCAAAAATAACTTATCATTCACTAACTTCAAACATTACAAATCCTCCCATATTTATAGGTATGAAAGAGGAATACCAAGAGACACATTACATTAATTATCACAAGAACCTAAACATCACAATTAATTAAAACACTAATGCTTTGCATGAAAAAACACACCCAAGCCAAGGAACCGAAGAGCCATCCACGGGAGCCAAGGAGGCCACACGGAACCAAGGGGCCACGGTCTCAGGAAAGAGCCCAGGCACGGGAAAACCAGCGGCCAACCAGAATTCCAAGAGGCAAAGCACAAAAAAACAAAAGCCATGGAGGAAACCAATGAGTCACCTCATGGAAAAAGACAATTCTTGGAATTCCAAAAACCGGTTTGGAATTCCAAGAGACCTACATAATTAAAAACATAAAAAGCATAAAAGAACATTTAATATAGGATAATAAATGAACTAAAATGTTAGCTAATAATGAGCTAACCCTTAGTTCAATAAATGAACTAAAGTCCAGCTCATAAATGAGCTAAAATTTCAGCTCAAATAGTAGACTCAAGGGAAGCCAAAATTCATATTATTTTGGACATGGGTTGACCCCCCCTTTGTCTACATCATATATTTTATTCAGTATGTGAACCCCTTGAATAGCCAAAAGAGAAGTTGAAGGGAATTCAGCATAAATTACATAAATTAATATGATTCATAATTTTTTAAGCCTAGAAAACTAGAATTGAGAGGTCTTGTTGAATATAATTAGCAATCTCATATTCTATATGGAAAAGTCTGGCTACATTATCTTGATAATATTTTTTTAATAAATACTCGCAAGCGCACGAGCACGCGCTCATGCACACGCATGTTATTTCGCCTGATCGATAGATCCTAAGATCCATCATAACTCGTGCATCGTTATTTCGCCATTGAACCAATTGTGGTGATTCAGATGGTGCAGAATCAACCACACTAATGTGTTCCCATAATTTTTTTCCCACAACAAATAATCAAAATTAAAAATCTCATGTAAGATAAATTTTACCTGTGTCGTATGACAAAAACATCCAAATTATTTTTTGTAGTGTTGGACAAAATTAACATAATATTTAAACACCTTTTGAGCTAAATAAAAGAGAAATCCAAATGATTCAGAAAGCTGTCACTCAGACCAAAAATTGAGGCATGTTGTAAAAAAGCATGGGCAGATTGTTTAAATTGGCTGGATAGTGAGCAGATCACAAGCGGCGTGTGCGATAGGAAGTAAGCTATGAGCCTAAGATGCAACAAAAAGAAGTGCACTGGGTTGGCAGAGCGCAAATCAAGAACATGAAATGCCACAAGTAGCTTGCCAATCGCAAGTGCACGAGATGGAGGGAGCACAAGGGGATCACAAGCACAGTAGAAATTGAGTAATGGATCACAAGCGGACCGCAAGCATAGGCGCATGGGATCAAGCAACAGATCCTAATGGATCTACACAAGGATCGCTAAGGGGTCTTTTACAAATCACGAGTTGACAAACAACAGATCCTCGTGGATCTTTACAAGACTTTCATCGAGCTAAAGCCAAGAGACAGAATGAAGGCTGCAGGCTTGAGCATTTGCTTTGATACCATACAAATAGATTTAAGCACAAATATTTTATCCTCCTCCAAAGAATTCCACTTACATAAAAAAGAAAGGATAACATACAAGGCAGTGATTATATAATTTGTTAAATCAACTTTGTTATAATAAGACAAAAAGTCATTAGATTCCTAATATATGAATACTAACAATTAAACTAATATATTATCCCTATTTCCAGATACAATTTATAAATAATAATTGATATGATAATAAAAATTTGTTGATATAAGGGCCTATTACAGTGGACTTTGGATAAAAAGTCTTCCTTTGTGAAGATAATGCTTGAAACATAAAATTATAAAATATGCTCTTGGATTTCAACCATGTAGGTCACATAGGTGTTCGATCAAAGGAGATTTTTTTCTTGATAGCTACGCACAAGAAAAAAGTTCCACTTGAATGTTTTGTAACGGATAAGAAACAGCTCGACTATTAGCTAGAGGTAAGGAAGTTCAACTCAACCGTTAAAGTTGAGGAAACAGGCTCAAAGGAGTATGAGTGGCAAATGCACCTAAAAAAAACTAGGAATCCAATAGAAACCAACAAGACCACATAAAATTATCAACTTTTCTCTTAGTTTATCCCATGCCATAGGATTAAATGAATCAAGCATGAAATGCAAGCTAAGTCTCATAAATATTTTAGACGTGAGACAAAATGATGTTTATCACCCATTCTCTCGTTTTCAAACATTGATTATAAGACCTTGAAAACAAATTATGAGAATTTGGCATGGATTGCTTTATCTCAGGTTATTCTAGAATTTTAGAAATGTAAAATCAGACAATAGGAGATAATGCCAATTACCTTCTCTGTGATCCTTACAGTGATGTCCCTTGCTGTTTCAACCACAGAGTTAGGCAGGCCAGCAACTCCAGCCAATAGAAGGCCATAATGTGGTACATGTGTAAGCCCATCCTTTAGACGAAACTGATTAACAAAGTACATTAAGTTACTGCAGAGTATGTTGCAATAAATTCCCACTTCAAATCGAACAATCTACCTTAAAATCTAAGTGGTTGTTCCTCAAGTCAACTTCAAAATGAAGGACCTTTACACTTGGATATATGGTTGTCATCTCAGATAAGGCTTCCATATGTGTAGCAAATACAGTATAACTGGAAAAAAAGTGTAAGAAATATCAGACCCTTCCAGCTATCAAATAGCCAACAAAACAGATTGAGCTTACAACAGAGGAAAATTAAAGATGAATTGGGAAGAAATTTGGTCCATAAGCATGACAAGAAGTTAACATACCAATGTAAAAGAACTAGTAAATCCCATTCAAATCGAACATTTACCTCACCCAATTAGACGAATTTCACAAAGCCCAGAGTTAAA
Organism: Dendrobium nobile; assembly: GCA_022539455.1. NCBI lineage: Eukaryota > Viridiplantae > Streptophyta > Magnoliopsida > Asparagales > Orchidaceae > Dendrobium > Dendrobium nobile. The sequence continues at coordinate 26,748,763 of CM039730.1, forward strand.
CACTTAGGCATATTTACTTTACTCTATTAAGTAAATATTTCTCTCTTATAAGGCAGACAACTCTGCTGCCATTAATAATTATAATAATTGAGACATAACATTTTACTTTCTTTCTTTGGTTGATTATACATATACACATGTTTGGATTATTTACTAGGTGCGTATTAGAAATGCACCTATAAGCAAGCATTTTTTATAATCATGACTTATTTATTCCCTCCCTCTTGGACATGGACACATGTAGAAAAGAGCATGCATAATTCTACCCTAACTACTTAATGGTAAGTGTATAAAACGCAAACAATCCAATGTTCATCACACCAAACAAAAATAATACATGTGCAAAAAAAAAATTCTAATCCCAACATGCTTAGAGGCTATATTTAAATGTCTGTCGGCTACGTGGTATGTCACTCTAAAAATGACATTTTATTTAATTGAGGAATAGAGGATATTTAATTTTAATCCAAATAATAGTTTTTATTTAAAGTTGTTTGCTACTTAAAATTTTTATTTGATTTTTATTATTTCATATTGAGAATGGTTATAAAATAACTCATATAGCAACCACTGATTGCATTGAGACAAGCCTATTGCTTATGGAATCCTAAGATCCAAAGATATAAGTGTTGAACTAAGTATCACTACTAATGGAGATAAAGGTAAATATGATCGAAGATTGCCATCAAAATGTGTATCGGCCACCTGGCCCACATTCCCTCTCCTCCATTCAAACCCAAAAACAACCTCGCTCATCTGAACACTTCCCATCCCACTTCCTACTTTCATCCACTACACAAATTAAAATGAAGTGAAACGTAATGCATGGAAACAAGAACTGCTTGGGGATTTCAATATAAGATTATCAAAACTTTGCTAGTTATAGAATTAATGCTTCCCAAATTAAGTTCTCGGAATTATCAAGTCGAAATTAAGTAAGGCATGTGGTTACAACTAGATTAGTGGGACAATATCAAATTGACAACATAGAATTAGATAATAATGTTATGGAGAGAAACAATAATCCACAATTAACAAATAGAACTTTTCACCTTGGGTCTCTCACTCACTCTCTTATTGGTGGCACTTTTAATGGAAGAAGATTGAGAGCAACCGAGCGATGCCACTAGGAGACAAATGGCGCACAAAGTGTAGTCCGTTGGAGTGGTAGCTAGTAGCGGATAGTCCATGGGATGACTAGTGAGCGTCCAACGTCTTATACGTTCTTCCTTGATCATCAAAGACGAAGCCGCGGTCGATGTCGGGATCGGCCGTCCATGGATGTGGAGAATTCTCTTCTTGAGCCCTTGAGATGCTTGCTTAGAGAAATGCTCCCAAGAAAAAAAAAACTGAAATCTGAAATAATTTCAGTTTTGGAAGAGGGGAGGGGAATTAATTTGATGAATTCAAAATAATTCCAAAGGGAGGATTGATGGGGGGCGGCAATGGGAGGAAATTGGGATGATTTATTGGTGTAATTATGTCATGTGGAAGAGAGAGAAGGCCAATAAAGGTGGCCGGCCATATGAGGAGGAGAGAGAGGGATTTAGGAGTTATTAGAGTGGGGCCCAAGTTTAAGTAAGTAATTCAATTAAATCTGAATTTTAATTTCAGATTTAATTGTAGCTTTAGTAACTTCCCAAGCCTTATAATGAGAGGGAAATCAAATTTGAAATTCAAATTTGACTTTAATTTCATTAATGGGCTCGCTTAATGAAGGGACACCAATTAGGAAAGTGTTTAATCAAGGGTTTGAAATTCAAATGCTATGGATTCAAGATGGGGAAGGCGGCGGGAAGGGGGCTGCTGAGCTGGCTGGCGGGAGGGTGGCCGGCCGGAGGAAGATGGAGGCAGGGTGGCCGGCGGCTTTGAGTTGCTTGGCGTGGGCGGCGGCAAGAGCAAGGGGAAAAGGAAGAGATGGAATTTTCAAGGCTTCGACGACTACGGATTTACTAACCTCGCTTGTCTCCACGTTGATTTTCCACAAGATTAGATAATTCGAAAACTAGAACTCACAAAGAGATCTAGTCTTCTCCGGCGAACTAGAACTCACAAAGAAATCTAGTCTTCTCCGGCGAACTCACTAAGAGATCGTGGAGGGAGGAACTCACAAAGGGAACAAGTAGTAAATTTCATTTTGTCAAAAGCTACCTATTACATGAGAAAATGGCCATATATATAGGCCACCAAATGACAAAGAAAATAAAAGACTAAAATGCCCCTTGGGCTACAATAGCGACTAAATATCCATAATGACAAAAACGTAAACACATAAAAATCAAATAAACTACTACATAAATGACTCAAAATAAAACTCATGATCGTGACCGTCGATCTCCGGCGTCTCCTGATGGTACATGTGTCGAAATCTCTGACGATATCCTCATCATAAAACCACCACCTCTCCAAAAGAGCAACCTTACTCTTTCCATTCACTTCCTCTCATAGTCGGACATGACTTGCCTACAGACATGTATAAGTCATGTACAATGAATGTGATACCTAGCCTACAGGTAAAAAGAGGAGATTTGTAATGCAAATATCATAACGAGCCTACAGGAAAGGATAGTAGGCTTTTGATGAACATATTAATCTACTTGTAGGCAAAGAACAAAGACTTCTAATGCATATATCAACTCGCCTAAATGGTAGTATTATATTTAAATATATTTTAAAGTCTTCCCTCACGCATTAAATTAAAATTCCTTAAATCTAAATGTGACACGTCAATAAGCAAGTCGACGCCATTGAGAGTGTGTAGCAACCTTGGGAAGTGGGCGACAGCCCCGAGAAATATGATATCGCCTCGAGAAGCAAGAAATTACATCGAAAAGCGTGCACATTAATTTAATACCCGAATGTGCTCCGTTAAACTTATAATCTTAAGGTCTGAGAATGCTACACAAGTCAAATATTCGAGTTTCATCCTCCTTCGAAGGATTGGAGTCGGCATGACTTGGATTAACAAACGAACGAATAATCACAAATCTATCAAGATATTTAATTTTAAAGTTCATATGAGGCATTCAATGGATCTTTAGATGAAGTGTATCATTAAATATAAGCCCTTGGTTCTAAACGCTCTAATGATAACTCACAATATCTATAATTGAACTCGATCCTCTGATAGCTGATGAACAGAGTTGACAAGGTTCTCAAATGACTACATACTCTATCGATGATGGTTGTGTTGTAGGTTAATCTCAACTGGAGGGAATCATATTTTTTAAATGCCCCCAAATCATAAAATCAATTATTAAGGAACTCCAATTTCAATGAAAGTTCAAAACTCAAAAATCACTAAAACTTAAGATATTCAACATGAAATAAATCATCTGATAACTTAAAGAAAAAATCCATCCATCATCTGTAACAGTTTGTCAAAGTGGATAAATTTAAAAATTAATTCAGCTCGCAAAGAGAGAATGTCTAGTAGAAAATATCACTATGATTCATTCTCAAAGCATCTCTTGCAAGTAATGATGTGGCACATATCTTCTAATTGGAGGTTTCGCCCCCACATGGCACCACAGAAAAATGATTATGACTTAAACCCTCTATCTGGATGGTTTTGGCACCAAATGGTAACACTAAATTAAGATCAAGTCCAGAGCACATATGTTCCCCAATGGTTCTAAACTCTTGAGTAACAAATCAATAGAGTATAATCGATAGAGCACAGAGCCTTTGTTAGCTAAGGTGGACTCAAATATGTCCTCTTAGGAAAACATTCATCCTAAGTTTACATGATACCCTTGGACGATGCAACCCAAGGCTACCAAGGATTTCGGTCAGGTTGGGTCGACTACCTAATTTGACTAGGTAGACTAGGGACCATGATGACCCAAGATGATGGAAGCATGGGATCTTGATCAGACGTTCATCATCATTTCCCCCATCATTCGCTTTAAGTGTTCGGTGATAAACTTTTTATTTTTAATATCTAATTCTGATACTATTATATGTTGGATACTACGTATCTGTTCAACGGTTAGCCTTAATCGAAAGTTATCTCTCGTTATCGGGAGAAGTAATTAACTATAGGGGCTTACACCTATAGGAAACCAAAACATGGATCATAAAATCCTCACAAAATGAGAGCGAATTCTCTGGGTAGTGTCATCTAAAAGCCCAAACTGAAATTTACACCGGAACCTAAACTTGTTAAAACTCTCCTCACCACCAACAAAAAAGAAAGGGTCGCGGAGAGGCTGGGGCGCAAATTTTCAGAGCTCACAATAGGCATTCCACTTTTTAGGTGAAATCATTTATCATTACATCAAAAGAAAGTAAGTGGGTTTTAGGTGGTTTTTAGAGTTCTCTTAGTATTTAAATAAAAGAGAGATGCTTACTAAATAGGGTAAAGTAACATGCCTAAGGGTTTGGCTTAGGACTCTATGAAACTCACCTAATTAGGTAAGGTGAATTTTAACAGAAGGAAACTCCTAAACTACATCTAAAGATTATATTTTAAATGTCATAAGAAAGAGAGATATCACCTATTTTTGTTAAGTGAGAGGATGCTTAGAGTTTGGGTCTAAGTGGAGAGATTATATATTTGATTTGAGCAAAATAGATATGCTTTGGCTTTGGGGCCAAAGAGGAAGAAGTTTCTATAATATTTGGGTCCAATAAGAAAAGCTAAAGCTTAGAAGCCTAAGACTAAAGGTCATTCACTTTATTGGAGATCAAAGAGATGAAGATAAATACCCATGCAAATTTTAAAGCTCATCATATGAAACTTAATGAACGACTTACAACATGTATTTAATTTGTTTAAGTTTAAATGGACTCAATTTGGGTCACATTTGAGTTTATTTGGGTTTGACTAGGTTCAATTGAGGCAATCGAGCTGAATCGGGCCTAATTTGGCCCAATTCGACTCGATACGAGTTGGTTCAACACGAAAATTGTATCAACACATGTGAGCAGCGACCTCATGCGAGCAAGGTAAGCTCGAAAGGAGAAGGAACCAAGGGCCTCTGATTCATGGATAAAAGAGGAAGAGAGGGCTAAAAGCAAAGCGGGACCAAGCGGATGAGGACAAAGGGTGTTCAACAAGATTAGTTTTAGGTAAAACTTTGATGCAGGCAAAGGGGGGTCAACTCAAACCCAAAATAAGTTGGTTTTGACTTCCCTTGAGCTTACAAGCTCAATAAAATTTGAGTTGGAATTTAGCTCATTTATAAGCTGGTTTTTAGTTCATTTATTGAATTAAAGGTTAGCTCATTTATTAGCTAGGTTTTAGTTCATTAGTTATCTTAATTAATGTAATTTTTATCATAATTTTTTATGTCTTAAATTTAAGTTTGTCCCTTGGGATTCCAAATGGCTTTTGGAATCCCAAGGATGTTCGTTTTCCCGTGCCTTAGCTCCTTAGCTTCCACGGTTGGCTGTTTTCGTGCATTGGCTCCTTGGTTCTCACGGTGGCTGCTGGTTTTCCGAATTGGGGGCCTTCTCGTGGCTTTTGGCGCCTCGGTTCCGTGCAGTCTCTTTGGTTCCCGTGGCTGCTCCTTCGGTTCCTTGGCTGGGTTGTTTTCCCGTGAAAAGCAGGGGGCTTTTTCGTGGCTTGTGATGTTTGGATTCCTGTGGGAATTCAATTAAGTGTCTGTTTGTATTCCCCCTTTCATACATATAAATATGAGGGGTTTTGTAATGTTTTAAAAAGAGAGTGCTAAGTTAGTTTTGGAAAAGAAATCCTTGAGATTTTCTTGGAAAAGCTTGCGAGCTTTGTCCACCTTCTTCTTCCACCTCCTCTGGAAATCTTGCGAGCTCTTTCCACCCTTCATCTCGGCTTCTAATCTCTTTCGTCTCTCCGCAAGTTTACACCCCACCTGTATCTTTCGTCTCTTAAGTAAAACAAGTTTAGGGTGTCTTGGTCGAGTCGAATTTGTAAGTTTCTTTTTAATTTGAAATGTAAGAGTTTGTTCTTCCTATTATCTAGTAAGTGTGTCCCTATAATTAGCTAAGTGTGTGTTCGTTTTATGTCGTAAAAGTTCCTTTCCTCTTCTTGAATCTCTTTTGTGGGCAGAGGTCCTCGGGTCCTCCATCCCCCGGATTTTTGCTCGCATCAAACTTCAATTATTTTTTTAACGTCAACAACAACAAACAAAAAAAATCACATGAGATTCATGTGCGGATATACGAGATTTAAAAAAGATATTAATTTCTTATTTTTAATTAAATAATAATAACAATATGATGCGGGCTATATCCTACAGCGGGCTACACCACCTGATGTGGGCTACACCTTGGAACCACGTGGAAATATGCCTGCTTACTTTCTGAGCTGCAGCCTAATTCCCCACTATCTTTTTATAACCGTTTTATTACTTTTTTCTGTTTAGCCGTGTTTTCTAGCAGTATTCCCTGTTTCCCTTTTTCTGTTAAGCATTAGAAAGAGGTATAGATAGGAGGAAGAAAAGAGAAGGACAGAGGATAGTTTATTTTGGCTTAATACAAAGTTCCCGGAACTCCTCTCCGGTTACTGTTCCATTGATTTTCTCTTCTTGTGGCTATTCTCTGTTTTGCAGGTTGAAGACTGCACCAAAATTGGTATCAGAGCCAGTCCTGGACAAGATGGCTGACGGAAGCTCTCGGAGAACCGCCGACGATGAGCGGGGTTTAGAAGCCGTGCGAACTGCGCAAGCCAAATTCACACGACACCTTGAAGAATTGAGAGCCGACTTTCTACGCCTCTCCGTGAAGATGAGGACAGAGATGGCGGCTCTCCGGACATCGGTGGAAGCAATAGCTCCTGGTCGAGTTCCGATCCAGGCACCTCCACATCTTCCAGTTCCTGAACGAGTTCGGAGAAGGACTCAACCCCACAATGCAGAGTATTCAGATTCAGAAGTGGAAGTTAATACTCGAGTACCGTTGGAACTATCAGAGACTGAAGACGATTGGCAAACCCCATATTATGCTGTTCCGAGGCGACGAGGAGGACCTCCCCACCGAGAGCATGGAGAATTCAAGGTAAAAATAGACATACCTTATTTTGAGGGGCGCCTTCATATCGAAGACAATCTTGATTGGGAACGGGCGGTGGAAACCTTTTTTGAATACATGGAGATTCATCCTGAGAAACAAGTTAAGTATGTAGCGTGCCGGTTGAAAGGAGGGGCAAGCGCTTGGTGGCATCAACTTCTTCAAGCACGAAGGCGAGATGGTCGCGGAGCCGTGCGGAGTTGGTTTCGCATGAAACAGTTGTTGAGGGGACACTTCCTACCGACCGACTACGAGCAGATGTTATATTTAAAATATTAGCATTGTACTCAAGGGGCAAGGAGCGTGAATGATTACACCGAAGAATTCTATCGGTTAAGTGCTCGTAATAATCTCCATGAATCTGAAAATCAACTTGTAGCTCGGTATATTGGGGGCCTTAAAGATCCAATCCAAGACAAATTAGAATTAAATTCCGTGTGGTCATTGTCTCAGGCCGTTAATTTTGCATTGAAAGCTGAGTCCCAAATGCAGCGACAAGCAAAAAGTTATTCACATCGCCGCCAATCGCAGCCTGAAAACAGTGCAGAATGTCCGAAGAACAATACACCGCAGGCTAAGTTGCAGTCCAATACATTGCCATCGACCAGTCAGAATCCTGTTGAAAACAAATATCCTGCAAAAATGAAGGCCCCGTTGAAAGAGAATCCCTATAGCAGGCCCACAACATTGAAGTGCTTTAGATGTTTTCAACCCGGACATAAATCCAATGAGTGTCCAAATCGACAGCAACTTCAAATACTCGATGGCACCCCAACAGAGGAAGGAATGGACAATGAAGAACGTCTGGAGGAAGGGGATTCCGCGGAAGATTTACAGGGAGACGAGGGGGAGCCTGTCTTATGCATTCTGGAGAAACTCTTGCTGGCACCGAGACAGGCACAACCATCCCAAAGGAATGCTCTGTTTAGAACCAAATGTACCATACAGGGAAAGGTTTGTGAGCTCCTCATTGATAGCGGATGTACCGAGAATATGATCTCTCGGTCCGTTGTGCAGGCGTTACAACTAAAGACCACGAAGAAGTCGCAGCCTTATAAGATCAGCTGGGTAAAGCGTGGGGTAGATATAACAATTGTTGAAGCATGCCGGGTAACTTTTTCCATTGGTAAGCACTATCTGTGCGAAGTGACCTGCAATGTCCTAGAAATGGACGTGTGCCATCTTATATTGGGGCGGCCATGGCAATTTGATGCTCAAGCCACGTACGATTGTCGAGCCAATATATACTCCTTTGAATGGAAAGGGAGGAAATTACGTTTATTACCACAAAATTCAGCTTGCAGTGGGAAATCTGTCCATGAATCTGCGGCTGCCTACATCATCTCGGGACGTCTTTTATTGCAGGAAGCCAACAATAACACTCCGCTGTTAGCCTTAGTCACGGCGGATACTTCACCACCAACAATTAAATCAACCATTCCAGAATCAGTAAAACAGTTGCTGGCTGACTTCGCAGACATTGGCCCAAGTGAGCTGCCTACTGAGCTACCTCCTCTCCGCAGCATTCAACATCAGATTGATCTTGTGCCGGGAGCGACATTGCCCAACTTACCTTATTATTGGATGAGTCCCAAGGAGCACTTGATTTTACAGGAGATTGTAGAAGATTTACTCAAACGACAGCTCATTCAAAATAGCCTTAGTCCCTGTGCGGTGCCCGCACTTCTTGTTCCGAAGAAAGATGGGCAATGGCAGATGTGTATTGATAGTAGAGCTATCAATAAGATTACAACGAAGTATAGATTCCCTATCCCAAGAGTATCCGACCTGCTGGATAAACTTCAAGGTGCTAATATCTTTTCTAAGCTTGATTTGCGAAGCGGATATCATCAAGTTCGCATCAGACCCGGCGACGAGTGGAAGACGGCATTTAAGACGCAGGAAGGACTGTACGAGTGGAAAGTCATGCCGTTTGGTCTATGCAATGCACCCTCAACCTTTATGAGGCTCATGAGTGAAGTGCTACAACCTTTTACAGGTAAATTCTGCGTTTCCTATTTTGACGATATACTAGTATACAGCACTTCGCTTGAAGAACATGTTTCACACTTGACTCAATTATTTCAAGTTCTAAGAAGCAACAAGCTATATTTGAACTTACCCAAGTGTGAATTTGCCACAATGACTGTGCGGTTCCTGGGCTTTGTTGTCTCACGGGAAGGAGTCCAAGTAGACCCATGCAAGGTCGTGGCTGTCCGAGACTGGCCTGTTCCACGTTCAATACCTGACATCCGCAGTTTTCACGGATTAGCAAATTTTTATAGACGATTCATTCGGGGATTCAGTGTCATTATGGCACCTATCACAGATGTTTTAAAGGGACACTCGTTCACGTGGTCAGATGAACAGCAAAGAAGTTTTGAAAATATTAAGGATGCCTTGAGCTCGGCTCCTGTTTTATCACTACCCAACTTTGAAAAGCCATTTCAAGTTGATACCGACGCTTCCGGTATAGGAATTGGAGCGGTGCTATACCAAGAGGAACGGCCCATTGAATATTTCAGCGAGAAGTTGAGCCCTTCTCGACAAAAATGGACTGTGTACGAGCAGGAGTTGTACGCCGTCGTGAGAGCATTGAAACAGTGGGAACACTACCTGCTTCATCAAGATTTCGTATTGTGCAGCGATCACCACTCCCTTCAATACCTTAACAGCCAGAAAACTATTAGTAAAATGCATGCCCGTTGGGTAATCTTTTTACAAAGGTTTAGTTTTGTGATTCGGCACAAGCTGATGCCCTCAGCAGGAGAGCAGCATTACTCGTCCAGTTGCAAACAGAAGTCACTGGGTTAGAAGAGATGAAAAATTTGTATGACACGGATGAAGATTTCGCTGCACAGTGGAAGGATTGTCATACAGGAAAACCGGCGGGTGACTATTCCCTCAGACACGGTTTTCTTTTCAAAGGAAACCAATTATGTATCCCAGCATCATCGTGGTGGCATCAACTTATCAAGGAAATACATTGTAATGGGCTGGCAGCACACGTGGGCAGAGATAAGACAATTCAACAACTCCAAATTCGATTTTTTTGGCCACACCTGAAACGAGATGTGTCTCGACTGATTGAAAGATGTGCTATCTGTCAAACATATAAGGGGGTTGCTCAAAATACAGGATTGTATATATGCCATTGCCAGTGCCGGACTCCATTTGGGAAGATCTGAGTCTTGACTTTGTGCTCGGACTCCCACGAACGAAGAGAGGGTCAGATTCAATAATGGTAGTTGTGGATAGATTCTCAAAAATGGCACACTTCATTCCCTGTAAGAAAACTTTCGATGCTCTCAATATTGCTAAAATTTTCTTTAAAGAAATCGTCCGTTTGCATGGTATACCCCGCAGCTTAACATCCGATCGTGATGTTAAGTTTATCAGCCACTTTTGGCGTGAATTGTGGAAGAGGTTTCATACTGACTTAAAACTTAGCTCCGCCTATCATCCTCAGATGGACGGACAGACGGAAGTCGTCAATCGCACATTAGCTACTATGCTGCGATGCCTAGTTCAAGATAATCCGAAGCATTGGGAGGAAGTCTTAGGCCAAGCTGAATTTGCTTTTAATTCCATGCCGAATCGGTCCACGGGAAGGTGTCCATTCAGCATTGTCTACACCAAAATGCCTAATCACCTTGTGGACTTAGCAATCCTTCCAAAGTGTAAGAGTACCGCTGCTTCTCAAACTGCAGCACAGTTTTCTGATGTTATTAAAACTGTGCAAGACAAGCTCACTGAAACTAATGCCAAGTACAAATCTGCTAAAGACTTACACCGTAGGCATGTTGAATTTAAGCCAGGTGATTTGGTCATGTTACGCTATCGCAGAGATCGATTTCCTTCGGGTCCTTGTCCCAAATTAAACCCAAAGAAATTCGGTCCATTCCCGGTTCTCAGGAAGATAAATGATAATGCGTACATTATTGATCTCCCCAAGGATATCCAAACTTCTCCTACCTTCAATGTTACAGATATTTATCCTTATCATCCACCAGATGCACAGCAACTGACGTCGGTCTCATCGGAGATGAGCTCCTCTGAAGCAGGGGAGACCTGATGCGGGCTATATCCTACAGCGGGCTACACCACCTGATGTGGGCTACACCTTGGAACCACGTGGAAATATGACTGCTTACTTTCTGAGCTACAGCCTAATTCCCCACTATCTTTTTATAACCGTTTTATTACTTTTTTCTGTTTAGCCGTGTTTTCTAGCAGTATTCCCTGTTTCCCTTTTTCTGTTAAGCATTAGAAAGAGGTATAGATAGGAGGAAGAAAAGAGAAGGACAGAGGATAGTTTATTTTGGCTTAATACAAAGTTCCCGGAACTCCTCTCCGGTTACTGTTCCATTGCTTTTCTCTTCTTGTGGCTATTCTCTGTTTTGCAGGTTGAAGACTGCACCACAATAATAATAATAAATAAATTACATGGTTTATTCATATTCTTGCACAATTCCTTGTTTCTGAAGCATCTCAAAATTTATGTTGTAACCTCACACGCAAGCAAACCTTTATGCAGCAACCCATACAATATGGGTATCTTTTTTAGGTAGTTTCCACATCTATATTGTGAACGAGTAACGTTCAAGCGACGGTTGAGTTACGTTGCATCCATTGTTTGACATTTTGGTTGAGAATGATCATAGGATGTGCTTCTTTGGTGATTAGACACTAAACATTGAACAAATTCAATTTGCAAAGAGCATGTCCTTTCAATGATTTTGATTGTAATCAAGGTGTTTTGAACCAAATTTTCTCAAGTTGTATCCATAGTTCATCACAATTTTGTCAAAGCGAGTTGTGGAAGCAATTCCTTGTGTAAATTCGATAATTCAAAGGTATCAACATAATCTACTTTAAGAAACAAATAACGATCGCACGCGCACATATATATATACACAGAGAGAGAGAGAGAGAGAGAGAGAGAGAGAGAGAGAGGGGTAATTGGAGGGGGGAGAGAGAGGAGAAGAAATCTTCATGCATGTCTCTATGGTACATTCATTGAAGGAAAACAAAAGTTTATTCCATTCTAAAAGAAAAATGTATAGAAAAGATTAATGATGAAGAGTTGTGAGCAACTACGCCTTGAGAGAGAGAAGATGTTCACAGCAGCTCCATGCTATAGCAAACCCATCAGAGGTAGAAGTAGACCTTCCAAGTTCGTCCATGACAATAAGACTCCTAAATAGAAAACATGAAAGAATCAGACAATGCACTACCCATGTCGTGCGTGAGACTAAACTATAGTAGGCGGCTGAACCTTGGCGTGACATTTTGCATGAGGAAAGACGTCTCTTTCATTTCGTTCATAAACTGCATGCAAGAGACACTATCAATATATGGAGCTGCATGCCTCCAAAAACTATGCCCCTAAAAAGAATCCTTGCGCATGCATATAATATTTGTGTATGCATGTGAAAAAAAATTGTTCGCGTAGAGCCGTGCGGAAGACAGAATATATGATTATTTATGCTTTTATTTTTCTAAGTGGCATGAAAAAGAATAAACTTATGAACGTGATTGCATAAGTTGCATTTGCTAAAACAGTTGAATCTAAGGTTTTTAACAGCATCTTTTGGCGTAAACATTGATTTATCCGTGCTTTGTAAACTGAATCCATCCTTATTTAGGAGCTTTTAAACAAAATTTGGATAATCACAAATTTTCACGTGCACGTGGAGCTAGGACCCTATGGTCTTGCACCCATATTTGAAAATGATATGCAAGTGGAAGAAGGATTTGGAAAACACACAAGGATGAGAAAACTAGTTAGATATCAAATACCCAAGCGTCAGCCCTAGCATAAAATATGAGTAAAAATGTTTAGCCTATGCACCCATAAAATGCATATATATAGTTTAAGCAAAACTAGACTAGCATTAAAACAAAATGGAATCTACTCTTGAAAAATGCAGTTTAGGAGTCTATTCGAGATTCCATTGCATGTTTAGCAGTCTATCTCATTTAAAATCTATAATAGCTGAAGCAAAGCTGTCCCTTTAAATTTCTTTGAAAATCTTTTGAATATGGTGCAAGAAGAAAATGGTGACTTTTGGAGCTTACTGTGCTTGTGTTATATTCAACGTTGTCCCCAGTGCCAATCCGCGTAAAAATACGATCAACTACCCTTATGGATGCAAAACGAGCAGGAACATAACAACCAATTTGTGCAAGAATGATCAAAAGACAAACTTGTTGAAGATAAGTGCTTTTTCCACTCCTGGGCAAGTAAAAGCAAAAATGATATTGATTATTTGATTTAATAATACATATAGTGGGAATTTTATTTATGCAGAGACAGATTTTGGGCTTAAAACAAAATCTGATTATAAATATTTAATTACATGTTTGGGCCCATGACTATCACCATGTTCGATGCTTCAGAAAGAAAAAGATTGTTAGGCTGCATAAGAGAATTTCATTTTATCAATCTTAATAGTTCAAATTGATTATGATGGCAAAAAGAATTCAAGTAAATCCAGTGACATTGAGATATGAAAGAAAAACATACTATAAAATCATTATGCAAGCTCTCTAAGATAGGATGTTTTCCAGCATCAATTGCCATGGGCCCGCTTGCTGCAATTCATTTTCAGTTAGTAAATCACAATGCATGCTCAATAGAACTCTTTTCATAAGAAAACCGTATATATTTTCTGTACCTGTGAATTCTGGTCTTGAATAACAGTCAAGAGGCTTGGCAGATATCATGTATGCAAAAGAATTCACAATCATGTCTAGAAGGCATATAATCTCTGCAAGCAGTGTTAGTAAAGAAATATCCTCTCTTATGGCATCAATTAGGTCTGCAAATCGATTTTTATATATGTCAGTATACGATGCCGGACTACAAGCATGACTGGAACATCACGACTTTGTCTCACCAAAGAAAAATGAAATAAATTACAAATGATTGAAGCGACGTTAAGACAGCGAAATATAAATCTAAAGGCTTGACAAAGAGCTCACCCTACATTGAGATGTCTAAAGAAAATAATTCATTAGTTTTTCAGTCAAGTATCTCAAAGCAGTTTTTATATATACTCTTCAAGAAAAACCTTATGTTGATAGTTTCTATTCATCATACTGGACATCAGCAATAACTTAGCCATCTTTAACATATAAAACAAATACTTTTCTGGGCAAAAAGAGAGGATTTATACAGTACAAATGCTTGAAATAAGAGCCCATGGAAGTATGGAACATAATAAGCATAAGAAAAGCAGTTGTCAAGAAATCATAAAACCTTCCAAACACATCTCCGTCCGCATGAAACATTCAGCGGCTGCAGACTTGTTTCTAACGTTTAGCTGCAGAATTATCAACAATGCACCATTGTTCAAGATCGTTGTAAACTAACATTTAAATATTACAAGCTCCATTTCAATATAACTACAGAAACAAAGACAAAAATATTGAAAATTGCACAACAGTAACATAAAAAAGAAGACTGAAGTGATTGACATAGTTTATTGACAAGACTAAAAAAGTCTTCTTCAAAAAGAAAGTTTTGCAGGACTAAAGAATATAGCAATTCTTAATCTATCAACCAACAATTTTCTTCTAATGAAGGATGAAAATGCAAGACTCTTATCGATTATGAAATCATTCTGATTATCACAAGGCTATCAACATCATCATTAGTTTTATCCTAAATATTGGGGTTGACTTTAAGAATGCTCATCTCTACTTAGTGCTACATGAGGTCTTAAGCCTATTTTGTATAAATCTTTTTGCAAAACTTCAATATAAATTACCTCAACCTATCTTATTTTTCTCCTAATCCTTTAAAATTAATTTTATTTAAATATCATATTTGCATTTTCTAACCTTTGAGGTACAAAACCAAACACCTAAGCCTATTTTCCATTTTCTTTCCCTCAGCATATGCAATCCCAACATCTCTCTAACATAATCATGTCTTACTCTATACTTCCAAGTATTTTCATGCGTTCATCTTAACTTTTTATTTCTACTACCATGAACTTATTTATTAATGATTATATATATATGTGTGCGTGTGCGTGTGCGTGCGTGTGAATTTAGATTTTAAATTCAAGAAAGAAAAGCATTAAAATATAAAATCCAAACAAAAAAATGCATAAAAAGGAAAAAAAATAGAAACTTACAGAAGCAAGTTCAAAAGTTGTGCAATGTATGTTCTTCCCATTTCTCATGACCTGATGCACAAATTGGACTAATATATGTGAAAGGACAAAATTAAAATACGCTTTAAGAAAACAGAAAAGAATAACATTTACCTTAATAAATTTGTCGGGAAGCTTTCCGTTAATGTCCTTCAGTGGAATACTGAAATAAAATCCTTGCCTATTGTTGAAAGGAATCTTTAATTTATGTAAATTAAATTCCTCTCGATATTTGTTCGCAAGGTCATGTATAGCTGTCACCAAATTTAACTAGAATTATGAAACCAACTGATGTAAATTGCCACAAAAGCAGAATCAAATTACCTTCGCTGGTATCACAAAAAGAACGACGAGCGACATCAAGAAGACCATCTACTCCAGCTTTAATGGCAAAGCACTGCTGTGTACAAGCAACAAAAGGAGCCCTAGCATGTACCACATCCTCATCAATTATATCTCCAATTCTGTTGGGAAAAAACAAATGGAAGCAGAAATTAGAAAACATAATCCAAATATGATTAGCCGGATCATTTGCCAAAAAAGTTTCATTAACACTAATTATTTCATCGAAGACCCATAAAGACTAATGCTGCATGGAAGCATTGTTGCTCCCAACTGCTGCATGCACAAACCCAATTGCCCTCATCAAACTTTTCTCTTTTACGCTACAGGATTTCACAGGTGCTGCAGGAAAATGATGCAGCTGAAAGGTTTCCAATGGCAGTGGTTCCCAATTAGGGTTGCAAATGAACCGAGCGTTCGACGAGCTTGCTTGTGGCTCGGCTCAATAAGAGCTCATTTATGATCGTTTGATAAGCTAAATGAATGAGCTTGAACACTTTTGATAAATACTCGATAGCTAAATAAACAAGTTTGAACATCTTGCCATTCGATTCATTTATGTTCACGAACAGTAACGTCTAAAGCTCATGAACAAGCTTGATTAAGGCTCGTGTTTGGCTCGAATTAGCTTAAAATGAATATGTAGTTTTAAAAATAAATATTATTAAATTAATCTAACTAATTTAATAATTTATAAAATGAATTTATTACTCAATAAATTATTTATAAAAATGATAAATAATTTTTTTACAAAATAAAATAATTATTTTTTTCACAAAATAAAATATAATTTAATAATAAATTATAAATAATTTACTAATCCCACCTCTCTCTCTCCACTGCCCGCCTCTCTGCCTTCTTTATTTTGCTTTGTATAATGAAAGATATTTGGAGTCTGTTTGAAAGCTGGCGAAGGAGGTCGGGTCGGGTCGGTATTAAGAAATCTGGCAGACGGTTCAGCAAGCCCGGGTGGGGCGGACAGGTCGGCAAGGGGCTCGTTTGTAAAACAAACAATTATTTTGTTAATAGGCTCAAGCTCGTTAAACGAGCCACTCGTTAATAGGCTCGATAAGCCTAAATGAATCAAACTTGAATATGAACTCGAGCTGAGCTCAAACAGAGGAATTTTATACATTGAGCTTGAATAGGTATACAAAAAGATCGAATATTATTGATCTGAGCTCAAACATGGTCTCGGCAAATGTGCCCGAGCTCGGACATGCTAAAGCTCAACTCGTCTCACTTCATTTGCAGCCCTATTCCCAATTGAACCACAAAATAAAATAAAATTCTCTGTGTCAACAGCACTGACAGATACGTTGAATAAAATCAACATAGCAATAGTTTTTCATGCCCCCTGACATGAGGATAAGGCCTTACATTTCACCTGATGCAGCTCATAGAATAATAACATTAAGCCTGGAATGAAGGTGCATGCTTTCTATTTTATGCATCAACGGTAAGTAGCGCAAACAAACTTTATTAACACAAACTCAGCTAGCAATATAATTAGATAATGTACATCAAAAGTTAGATTTATAAAATGAAACAATAGATTTTTAAAGGAAAGAAAACCTTAACTTTTTTATGCCAAGAATCCACATAGCCTTTAAGAACATGATATTCAAAACTAACTTCTAATACACTACACACTCTAAGTTTTAGGTACTGTTTAATTCTACTGGGAAAATTGAATTGGTAAAAATTCACCGATGGTGGTATAGGAAAATCTATTTTAGGGTGTGCTTGAGTTAATTTGCCAGTACTCAAGGGAAACCACAAATTTCTTAAACTTTCTTAATAGATTACAGAAATTTGCACTGGAAAATATACCTGCAAGATCAGTATCTAGGCTGTATTGCTATGTAATGAAAGGTACCGTGCATGCATCAACAAGAGTACTTGTAATGTTAACGAACTTTTATTTATGCATGGGATAAGTGAAAGAAAAAGAAATACTCCTGCAATATAATACCTCTTTCTCATTTGGGCGTACTTTGCATTTTCACACACAGACTTGTAGATATTGCAGAGCAGGCAACTCTTTGCATTCTTAAGAACCTGAAGTATGGCATAAATTCCATCAGTATGAAACAACTTCAAGTCAAAATATCTTGAACTAGTAGTCCGCGTAATGAATTTTACAGTTAAAAGTGGAAACATGCAGGGCAAGTCACATTGGGATGATTCAAACAGTTTTTCTCAAACGGAATTTATTAAAAAAAAAAACTAGGATTGGAGGGACATTGTTTTAAATTTTTTAAATAACAGCAAAAAAGCAATTGATGAGGACATCCAACCTTCAAGATTCTACCAGAGGCATGGCCGACGATCTACGGTCACAATCGCACCGATTTATTTTTGAATCATTATATGTATTTGATTTATTTCTGCATTTTTCCGTTTGTACCCTCACTTGAAGGGATAGTCATATGTAAGCCCTAAGGACATGTTGGTCTTTTATTATTATTATTATTATTATTATTTCTTCATTGTATGAGGCTATTTAAAAGCCACATTCTCCTCTTTTGAGGTTAATGAAGAATATTATGAAAATTTTTAGCAATTGTATTTTGAGAGCTTAGAGTTCTTGTGAGAAGGAGAAGTCTCATGGTGAGGGTGGCGTAGTACCTACCAACCACAGAAAGCGTCTAGGTTCGTGGTCTTCATCTTTCTCCAAACCTTCCCCTCACTCCTCCCTAAACTGCCGGCCATAACTCGTTCCTCCCGCTCTCAGCCGAACCCCACCGCCACTACAACCCAACCGACCACCCCTCTTCCACTTCCAAACCGCCGGCCACAAAGGGCTTTGCCCTCCCCTATAGCCGCCAGCCCAAATATCAAAACCTAATCCTAAACCCTAACCCTAACCCTAGCCGGCGGCCCCATCCCATCCCCTTGCCTTCCAAACTCAAATTCATATTTACTACTTTCCTTCTATTCCACATCTTAATTTAGGAAAGTTTTCAAATTTCAAATTCAAATTAATTTGAATTTAAGATCTTTTCCTAAAATAGGATAACTTATATTAGGAAGCTTTCCTATATGCTCACAATTAAATCTAATTAGAAATCTATCCTGATTTTCCCTTTCCTTATACATTAATTCAAGTTTGGAAACTCCCTTAACTTCCCCACACCCTTTTCCCACCTCTATACCCGCCAACCTCCCCTCTCCCCTCCCTTTTTCTCATTCTATCTCTATTATTACCTCCCCCAATTATTCACCTTGTCATTTAAGGGATATGTTCTCTTTACCATAACCGGCCACATCAACCCTATCTGCCTAGATCCGCTCACAACTGATGTCCAGATTTCTGGACCAAGGGATTGCTTTCCAGAACTCCCAAGACCAGCAATATTGTTGTCCAAAACAGTTCTTGCTTGTTGTCCAGTAATAAATCAGGTGCTGTCCAGAAATTCCTGCACTCTTCCTTGTTGTCCAGAGGATTGGAGAGGTATCTGATCGCTGTCCAAAGGTTCCCGAACCTTGAAGTTGCTCTCCACTGATGTATGGCGGATCCGGAACAAGATCATGGGTTTGTTTATGACGATCAAGGTCACGTCAATATCATCAACTCACCGTTCTTCGACCTCAGCTTGGAGATTGACCAAACTATAAAGGAATGCGTAGAGAGGATCATCTTCACCCTCACTAAAGCATTCGACGACCAACTCACCTCCATACAGTGGCAGATTATTTCCAAACCCTGACCAAGGTGAACTCTTCCTCCAAATTTCATATATTCCTAATTACCCTCAATTGTGATCATAAGTGATTCATAAGGATTGTGTTAACTCTCTCCGCTAAGCCTAGTAATCTAGAGAGTAAGCGAGTTGACTCACATGGTACTTAATCTCATAGTTAATTTAGGGATTTCTCGTTGAAAATCCTTTGTGCATGCTATGCTTGAATAATTGATTATTTTGTGATCTTAACTTTGGAACCAATGTAAATGCCAATAAAAAATGATTCTGTTAACAAAGATCATTTTAGTTGGAACCGTGCAATTTACTTGTGTTAAAGGATATCACTGTATGAAAGTAAGAATAATATTATACCTTTGAGAGAAAAGGTAAAGCATCTAATGCAGTTTTGAGAATGATAATGTTTGATATCAGCATTTGACTTTTCCTAGCATTGGCAGATTTAACAGCTTCTCCAGCGACTTTTGTTGTCTTGAAGCAGAAGTGACAAAGCACCTTATCTGACATTAAAAGGGCCAACAAAAAAAAAGCGTGTGATAAACACAACAGCATTTAAAGCAGCTAAAATAGTGTGATTACCAGTATCTTTTGGAAATTTACGAAGCACTTGGACAAGGCCAAAAAATAGCTCCTCGTTGCTCATTAACTCATCCTGAAAAACAAAAATAAAAAAAAAATAATAATAAATAAAAAATAATAAAAAGTTATTAAAAAAAAAACTCATCCTGAACAACAAAATGTCCAAAAGGAAGCTATCCTGAGAACACTTATGTTAAATTGATTCATCTCCCTCGAAATTACCCAAGAAAGTCAAGTTCTTCAATTAAAATTTCACAAATAAGGAAATAAATAAAGAGAAAAGCAAGTGAAAGTATGCAGCCAACTGAGCCGGCATAACTTCACTAATATTCTGTGTTATAAATTATGAATGCTATTTCAGGCTCAGTATCATAATGCTCATTATCTTAATTAGCCAATTATTTTTTCCAATAACTCATATCATTATGCTTCAATACCAAGAGTTTCTTTTTAAACTTTGATTCATTCACATAAAAGTCATCATTGTAACCTTAACCCAACTTTTTTAGGTTGCTGCATGAAACTATGGTAAAACCACGACCTTAAAGTCGATTAGTCAAGCAGCAGCTCACCAGACAAAAAAAGCATATATGTCAGTAGCAAATAGCACAATATGACGTATGGGTGTTTCTTGAAGCCATAGAACATAGGGTATTGCGTGGCCAGTGTTATTTTTTAAAATAACACAAATGAGAAAAATCAGGAATATCTTATAATAATTCATCAAATTAAGATCTTAAAAAAATCCTCAAAAAAAAAAAACACACACACACACACACACAAAGTTCCATAGTATGAACACAAGATTGTTTAATTTCAACATACATGGAGGTCAATAAAAGACAAAAATATTAAGAATAAACTATCATGGTCAAAGAAAGTAATTAGTTGTTACCTTGATACAATCATGGCTGTTGCACTACCAATACCACAACAAAATGTAAAACATTGGAGATTAAAATTTCACAATAATAGACAGGGTTGTTAATAAAGATTAAGCAAAACAGTGTGTGCCATTTGCGTCTTCCGCTAGAAGCCATGGCACACTTAAAACACATAAGTGCTTGTTATTATGATCATCCATGCATTGCAGACGTCATAGTGCATGGAGAACACCTCACAACGCTATAGGATATAGGACATGGCTATTTTCTGCTATTGGTAAGTAAAAGGAAAGGCACTGGACAAGGAACTTTTATTACATCCAGTGAACGTACGCTCCTCTACGTTCGGTTTTAGATCAAAACAGCGCAATACCGAGTTTTTTGAAAAAACTCGGTACAACTCGGTACTCAGTACTCGGTATTGCGCTTTTTTTGCCTAAATCCGAACGTAGAGGAGCGTACGTTCACTAGATAAAATAAAAGTTCCTGGACAAGACCTTTCATGGAACATTTAGAAAGTTAAATAAATATGGAGCAGATAATAATTGTTGGTGCATGTTTACAGGGACTTTGCACAAGAAATAGACTTAAAAGGAATATGCAAAATGAAGCATTTCAAAGGGAATTTGTTACGTTCCAAATTTTCACAAAATAACTGCATAGCAGTATTAAGTATTCCAAATTGCTCCTCTTTTTATGTATTTTGTCATTCTTTTCTCTTAAGGTGGGGAGGGAAGATGATGGTTTCAGGGATGGTTGATTTTTTTTTTTTCAAATGGTATAAAAAAAATAAAATGTTAATCTACACATGGTACTCCAAATTGGCTACTTTTAGATGTCCCCTCCCCCCCCCCCACAAAAAAAAAAAAAAACCAACAAGTAGTGTAGCTAAAAAGCAAATGTGTATTTGGATGAAAAACTTACCAAGCAATCTAAACGAGCATTAATAGTTTCAATATCTTTCAGAGGCTGCAGCAAGTTTGCCCGAAGTAGTCTAGCCCTAAAGCAGGCAAGCATAAATATACCATAATATAGCACATTAGAAATCAATAGTTTGTAGAGCTGACGCAGCAGATAAACAACAGGGAACTTCTAGCTGTTTTGAATGAGCAATAACATCAGTGACTAATTATGTGACAGAAGATAACACTATAATCAGACCTTAAAATCTTAATGAAGGGAGACTTGAAATACTATTCTATGGATATATAGCCCAAATACTAGCATTTCAAAGTTATTTTTACACGTTTCAGGTGGAGAAATGCATGAAAGAAATTCTTTTAGAATGACCATTTGACTAAAATAGAAGGAAACAAAACAAAAGGCCAACAATAACATCAAGTCTTTATCCCACTACATGGGGTCAGGTATATGAAACATTTTTCTCCATTGTGTCCTACTAAAAATAAATTTCTCATTTAAATCTAAGAAAAAAAAGATCATTTCTAATACTTTCTAACCATGTCTTTTAAAGTCTACCTCTACATTTTTTAACATAGTTCAGTTCTAATACATTTACTCTCCTAACCGATTCATTTGAAGGCTCACATTTTATGTGAACAAACCATCTAAGACACCCCACTCTAATCTCATCTGCCACTAAAGCTATTCCAACCTATTCATATATATATATATATATATATATATTCATTTTGTGTTCTGTCTCTAAGTATAAAGCCAGTCATCCACCTGAGCATCCTCATCTCTGCAACACTTAGCTTAATTTTAAGCTTCTCCTCTGTAAATGGTGGTGAGATCTGCAATGCTTCATGGCTCAAAACAAAAGGCCATTGGGAGAAAAAAAAATTCCAATTGATACCTACACCACTATGATACACAGAAACAGACACGGCGACACAGATATGACACGACACAGAATGGGACACATCATTTATTGAAAATATAGGACACGAACAAGGGTTGGACATGCTATCATAACTATTATATTTTAAAAATAGTGCATAAAAATTGAATAAGCTAATTATGTGACTCTCCGTCGAAGAAGTCATCGATGTGATCATCTATAGGGGTCGACCTCGTGATCCACCATAGGCTGCAATTATTTCTTGACCTTGATATGTACTCCATAATTCAATCCAATTGAACACAAAAAAATAGGTGATAACGTAAACAATATTACAATTCTAGCTCAAAATGCATCACACATAAAAATTACTTTCCCATTGCCTGTTTCACAAAAATGGACTATGCTAACGTGTTTGAAATATAGAAAATATGCAAAAAGAAATCCTACAACACCAAATTGCCACCAAAAAAAATTAAACATAAAATTTAACTTGGCATATGACAAAATCTATCTCCGCACACAAGATGGATGAAGTTTGACGTGCACAAGTGACAAATTTCATGAGTAAAGTTCACCCAACACACATACACAAATAAAAGCACATAACATGTACTTACATGTCTATAGATTTATATATTACATTAAATTTTGTTATATTATTTATAAGTATTATATACTAAAAAATCTTTTAAAGAAATTATGTAATTCTTTATTAATTAAATTTATATACATATATATAATAATTTATTTTTAATTAATTAAATGAATTAAATATATCTAATATAAAAATAAAAATTAAAAAAAAAACATCAAAATACTCCCTCTGTGTCATATGTTATAGGAGTCTGATTGCAGTCCATCCATCAAATACTAAAAAGAAAAAGAAAAATCATAAATATTTAGTTGCTCTCTCTCTCTCTCTCTCTCTCTCTAAATAAATAAAGCATAAAACCGCAAACCTCCCCATCTCTCTCACTCAACAGACCGCACACACCCTCTTATCCAATCTCCTCCCCCAATCTTTCACATGCACCCTATCTCAATAATCGGGCACACAACCAGCCGCCACCCAATCACCCACTTCCCTCTCCTTCATTTACTCCTTGCCAAACTACCAGCTGGCAAGCTCACCTACAAGCCATCCTAATGCCTTCTAAAGCCCTCATGGCCTCTCTTTTACTTCCTACTCATACAAACCCACACAACTTAAGCCCTATCTCTCTCTCCCACCCTCTATCTAATAAATACAAAAAAGCTCAAAAAAGAAGAGAATTAAAAAAATGTAAAAATATTAAAGAATAGAAAAAAAGAAAAATATATATCACATTTTTCTTCGCAATAAAATTTGACAAACTCACCATCAAATCTCCTAACACCGCCTCATGCACAAAGGTATAAAATGCAAAAGCCGCATTGCTAAATAACCAAAAATAAGTATCCATATATGTTGCACTGATACGGATACGGCGACACGGATACGACACGATACGGATATGGGACACGTCAATTCTTAAAAATATATGATACGGGTACGGCGCAGACACGGCATCATAATTTATAAATCATACATAAAAATTAAGAAAGCAATCAAAGCATAATATTTGAAATTACAAAAAAAAATGACAACAACATCATTTGTAGCCTTTTAGCTTATAATATCAAAATATACGTAAGCATTAAATGTCTGGTACAACAACAAAAGCATAAACATAAATTGTCTAGCACATAAAGTTTCAACTATTCAATAGAATGAATGATATTATTAGCTTCTTCGGTGGTTTGTCTTTGAACTTCTATATCATCTTCAATAAATATCATAGCTTTTAATTCAGACTCATCAAGTGAAAGATTAGTAAATTCTAATATTCTCAAGAGACTCAAATCCATCTCAGAAATGAGAGAACTTTGCTCGCAGCCGCGGAAATAAATACGACGCATCTTTTTTTTTCGGATTTCTTTTTGTTTTTCAACAGACACGGGGATCGGATACGCGTGTCCTTTTGAAATTAAATAGTATTTTAATTGGATGTGTCTTTGGCGTATCCGACATGTATCGGTGGAGTATCGGAGGCGTATCCGTGTATCGGTGTATCGGATACAGCACGCCTTCATAAATAGGTGTATTGGTGCAACATATACTATCTATATTTGTCTTTCTTAAAGCAAAAGAGGAAATGGTATGTCATGCATTATCTCATGTAAGTGATTAATACACGTCTTTCTTGGTACAATAAAGAAAACTCGAGCTACTAAATAATAACTATTTGTATGCACCTTTCTAGACAAGGCGAGCAAATTATCTATAATACTTTTTGTGCTAGGTATGAAAACTCATTCATGTCTTTCTTAGAGTGATGGTTGTAGAAAACACAAACATGGTGCTTTACACCACCCATACACGCCTTTGGGTGAGGTGGGCAGGCCTAATTTCTTTAATTACCCCTATACGGGATATCATTGAAATGCTACTGAAGTTTGGATTGACATATCCTAAACATGACAATCAAAATGAACATAATGTAGTAAAATTTTAGAATGATTGAGCTATAAATTATAAAAACTATAAAATAAAAATATAGAACATATAAATATTTGATATATTGGACGAATGAAACTGAACGCTGAAGTGGACATAAAATGAGCTTACAAGGGACTTGCAATGAACTTAAAAGCTCATTAAGAGCACGAGTACAAACTCTCCTCTTGCACACTTAGAGCACTCTCTTACGCAATTGGCAAAAACTCAAGTGAATGCGAAATTTGAACCAAGGAACCCCCTCCTGCTTATACGAGAAGAGGGGATTCTCAATGGGGACCACCACACAAGAGTACAAAGCACAAAATGCAAAAAATGGTATTTTGAAAAATGAAATAGAATCTAACTCATCCAACTCATCACCAAATCCACATTACATATATGTAAGCAACCAAAAGGCAATCTTTAACAACTCGATATATATAAAACAAAAGCAATGCCTTAAAATTCATGCAAGTACCTTCAAAAGTATGTGTGTTCTCTTAATTATGCTCAAGTTTTTGAAATTAGGCATGTCAGCATATCCTCTAACAAACAAGTCTGAGAATGCTATGCCAACTAAAAATAACAATGAACTTAGTCTCTTATTCCAAGAAGAATGACTTGCAATTATTTTGAAAATGTAACTCTTTTATAAAATTCAAATTCAAACTTGACAAATATGCATACAATTAAGTGAATTCCCATGCCTATAAGGTTGAGTTGCAAGCCTATTTCAAAATCTAATCCCCCTCACAAGGACAGGAGTAGATGAGACTAACACCTTGATGATGGACGCATTAATAAAAATCTCAACCGGAGGGGATATTATTATTTGAATGCCCAAAATCCTGATATAAGACATTTCGAGTGCAAATATAAATAAAAATGCAAAAAACTCAAAAATTAAATACAAAACTAAAAATATTCAAGCAAAATTAATCGCCCTAATAAGCTTAAAGAAACAATCCCTTCGCCCTCCATAATAATTTACTGAGGGCGACAAATTTAAACTTAACATAAGCCCACAAAGAGGTAATATCATATCAAGCTAATTGTAATAATCACTCTAAAAAGATCTCACACTAGTAAAGACATCGCATGTGTCCTCTAATAGGGTGATTTTACCACAAAAATATAGTTAGAACCATGACCCTCTAATCGAATTGTTCACTACAAAATGACACCATTAAATTAAGATCGCAAGAACCCGTAAGTTCTCCAATAACTTAAATTCTTGAGTGATAAATCATAAGCTTGATAGCACAGTTTTTCTTTAGGAAAGATCAACTTAAAATTATCCCCATAAACAAGCATCAATCCTAGGTACACAAGGTCTCCCCCTCAAAGCAATTCATGGTAATATCGCTACCTAAGGGACACAAAAACTTAGGTCAATGAAATCAAGGGACCTAGATTGGGTTTATCATCATTCCCCTCAACATCTATTTTAAGCTAAAGGCAATGTAATTTCCTCTATCCTGAAATAAAAATATTGCAACTTTAACCAAAGTATTTAATGCCTAAGGTCTCAATTGAAAATTCTCATTCATCATCAAAAGGGATAATAAACCGCAAATTTTGAAAACCTAAAATCATATTTAAAATCCTTGTAAAATGAGTACAAAATCTCTAGATAGTGTTTTATCTGCAATTCAATATCTTTTATAAAATTCACGCATAACCAAACTCTCAAAAAAGTCTGTCACAAATTTTCAAAGCCCACATTACGATATAAATAATTGGAGTCGTCGGTTGAATTTAAGGAGAGTGCCATCATTTTGAGTATTCAGATTATTCAAAAATAGAAGATGTTGCATTATGCAACACCACTTCTTTCAAAAAAAAGGGTAAATCCCACCACCTCCTCACCAATGACAGACATGCATTACTAATGCTTCAGTTTCAACCTATGTCCTGGCCAACTCTTAACCAATAGAATACACTTACAATGAATGATCCACAATGGATTTCACTTTTTTTGTGTTGTGCCTTCTAGCACGGTTAAAAAATGCCCCAATCAATGTCTATTTTCTTCAAAGATAATATATATTGTGACTAAAAGAAGGGCATTTTGTATTATAACTTAAACAAGTAAAGATCTGGATTCAATAAACCCATCCAGGTTGATAGAATCAACAAGTGCAATGCTTGATTTGATAAACCCATCCAGGCGGATGAACAGTCAAACCATCAAATAACACTGACTGCTATCAAATTGTAAACCTCACAAACGCTACTGAGACGAAAAAGATAGGTTTAGTTTTCAAAATAGCATGAACTGCATGCGAATCTCCCTTACACAACCTTATAAAGTATAAATATGCAATTTAAGCCTTAAAAATCATCATCAGCATCATCATTAGCCTTATTCAACTGCTGGAGTTGTATTTGTGAATCCACCTCTCATTCCCAGTAAGTAAAAAATGAAGTGTTAACTCAAATTCGTCCAACTCATTTGCACAACTTATAGCCATGCTATCTATGTTCTACACCCCCTTCTCTTCTCCCGGGTTTTTTAACAACAATTACATCTACCCACAAAAGTTGAGTGTAAAATATCTAAAATAGATCCTAGTACAATCCCTCTCAAATAGTCCTTTCTCACACTATCCTTCCCAATTTCAACGAACATACATCCTAATATTCTTATTCAATTCGCATTCAACTCGGGTATTAATGATTGTTTCAGTTTCTCATCTCCAAAAGTCAAATGAAAGCAGTTATTTCAAGTATAAACCACTAGTTATTCTATAAAAAATAAATAAATAAATAAAAGTGTGGAATTTTTCAATAACTGATTGCTACAGCATCTATGATATCAGTATTTAAATACTCCCTTCAATACACTAGCAAAAGCGCATTAATATTGAAAGCAATTAAAAAATTTATTCTCTATTATTTTCAGGAGAAAATAAGGCATACCCTCCAACAGTTTTTGTCGTTTTCAATATTTGGAAGAGACTTTTTTTCTTGTTGCTAGTCCCCCAAACTCCAGAGCATAACGGCTCAATTATTTCCAAGTTGTGGACACTTCAATGCATTGAATAGGCTTAACAAGTTCTTTAAGCTTCCAGAAAAAGATATATTTTCTTTTTGAAATGGAAGAATTTATCACGAAAACAAATAGTACCTCGTAGCATCAATATTCATGTGATCAAATGAGCCATTAAATGTAACCTGAAATGGCATGCTAAGCATTCAATTCGGAGAAATTATACAGTACCCACGAAAAATGAAGCATTTCCAAACTTACATTCATAAACTTTCTGTCAACTAACATTCAAAAAAAAAACTACTATGACTCAACATATATAACTGCACCAGTAGTAAATGAAATTAAAACAAAAGAAGAGAAATGGAAATTTTATAAAGAGTAAGAAAAAAGGGTAAAAAAAAACACCTTGGAAGATTGAACTAAAGACAACCTTAAAAAACAAATTAAAAAACAATTTTAGCAAATTACCAACTATTTTATAGAAACTAAAGGAAAAAAAAATCTTGGTAAGGACAACCAAGTGGTTAACAAAGCAGTAAATTTTATATATTTGATGCAAGAAAACTAGACAGAAGAGACAAACTGGAGAACACCAGGACAAAATATAAACCAAACTCGATTCAACTATAGCTTGCAAACAACCAAACAAACATCCGAAGAAACAAAAGCCAAATCAAACGAAACAAAATAAAATCATAAAAATGTTATCCTCAGGATAACCGTCTAGCGGTTTCCTCACATGCAACGAGAGTAGGAAAATATAATAAAAATGTGCTTAGGCTTGCAAACCGAGGGTCCACCACTGCAAATGAGTCCAACGTCCTACCAAACTCCTCCGGCAAATGTCTCTAAATTTCAGCCAACATACAACTTCCAAAGCTCAAGAAGAAGAATACATGTGGAGTGGAACTTGCATAGAGAAGAAGATGTTAGAAGCCAAGACGAATTAGAGAGGAGGAAAGGGGGAGTGGAACAAGCTCTCAAGCTTTTTCAAGGAGAAACCCTCAGGTTTTTGTAGAGTTTTTACTCAGCTTTTTTCAATAACCTTTTCCATCCCAAAACAACTCTATTTTATAGGCAAAAAAAGGTAGACAAACAGCCATAACACCTCCAACCAAATCCAATCAAATTTGAAGAAATGAAAGGCCAAAAGTCACCAAATGAAAGGTCAAAAGACAGCAAAACAGCAGCAAAAATTCTGCACATAAAAACAGGGAACAATCCATGGAAAACTCACCAGCAGGCCACGAGAAACCAGCCAGCAAGGGACCCGAAGAGCCAGCACAGGAGACAAGGCAACAGTTCACGGGAAAAGCAGCCAGGAGGGGAAAACCGAGAGGGAGAACCAGGGAAACAGCAACAGCCAACAAAAACCGAAAAGGCACAAGTCCACTCCACAATAATGAGCTTGAAATAATAGCATACCATTTTGATTTAATGAGCCAGGAAGTGCATTTATTCCCCAATCATTGAGCTAAACTTCAGGTCAAACATTTATGAGCTAACACCAAGTAGAATTCAAAATTTTGAGCTCAACACCAATTAACCAAGGCTCACCCGAGAGTAGCAACATCACCAAACCGAAAACAGCAAGCAACCCAAGGACAAAATGGACCCAAGAGCAAGCAAACCCAAGGCTTGCGATGCCTAGCAATTTCCTACCATGATCATTGGATGCCCAACAATCATAGGATAGCTTTAAAAAAACATAAAACACAACTAACATTGTTCAAAATACATTAAAACAAAAATAAACTAAAAATATGAATGCATCAATTCCCCCTGGTGGAAAAATCTCATCTCCTAATGAGAAAGCTTCCACAACTCTTTTATAAAGCTCTGGATGACGCTTTTCAAGCTCTTTTGCATCCATCCAAGTACAGTCTGTCAAAGGGCGATTTTTTCATTTTGCCGAGACTTCATGTGTTCACCATGCAGAGTTTTAGTAGATTTGACATCCATAATATCTTCAACCTGTTCATCATAACTCAAAACAAATGTGGAGTGTGGTAAAGTTTCAATTTCCATATGATCTTCAGAATTTCCTTCATATAAAGAGAGATCAGAAACATTAAACAAATGAGAAGTGCCAACAGTAGAAGGAAGATCCAAAAGATAAGCATTTGAGCCCAATTTTTTAAGGACACGAAATGGCCCAAATTTCTTTCTTCTTAATTTCCCAAAAGTACCAACAAGAAATCTTTGGCGACGAAAGTAAGCCATAACCAAATCTCCTTCTTTGAAATAAACTTCTCTACGATGTTTGTCATCATCAGTTTTGTATTTCACATTAGCCATTCGGTGTTATTCAAGAACTTGTTGTTGGACAGATTTAATATAGTCAAAGGTTTCAGAAGCTTCAACACTAATTTTATTTGGCAAAGACAAACAGTTTCTATCTAAAATGTGAGATATAGGCTGGCCATAAATGAAATTGAATGGAGTTTTACCAGTGGAACGATTAACAAAATTATTGTAAGCAAATTCATCTTAGGGCAAAATCAAATCCCATTGGGATGGTTTCTCACCTGCCAGGCATCTCAACAAGTTTCCCAAACTTCGATTTACAACTTCAGTTTGTCCGTCAGTTTGTGGATGATATGCACTGCTAAACTGAAGAGTAATTCCTAATTTTACCCAAAGTGTTCTCCAAATATGACTCAAAAATCTAGTATCTCTATCACAAGTAAAAGTGCAAAAATAAAAATAAATAAGCAGAAAAACAAGCTCTTGCAAATATCAAACATATTCTAGTCAGTCTTGATCCTCTGTTGATGCATGGTGTACGACGTACCTGAAATATTAGTTCATACAAGAGAAATATGCAATAAAAATACTAAGATAAATAAAGCAAAAATCCAATAATATTTATTATCATTAAAATCATAAGTTCGGGATCCCGAATTGCAACTAGGTTACTTATTTTGTGTACATAAATTTTTGGTGTATATAAAAGATAGAGTAGGAAGCTATACATTGAAGTTTTTGGATATGTAAATTTTATTTGAAAGTTTAGTAAGCTCTATGCTTCATTTGATGTGTTATGAATATACTTTCAAATATGAAATTTGTAGAAAAATAAAAAATTTGTTGTGTTGGGGATAGTCTGAATAGATTATTTCATACACACCCGATTTTGATAGAATAATTCAGGATGAGTGTTAGTAAGAGATATATCTATTTGAATTCTTCTTATTTGTTACACTCCAGGTTGATTGAAGGGGTTCAAATGGGTGTGACATGGAATGTATTCTCAAATGGTCAAATTCCCTTGTTCTGGTCCAATTTATTTGGTTGATTTGTTTTCTGGTATTTTACTGGTTAACTCACTTGTTGGTTCTCGGATTCTAAGTATTCACATGATTTATCATTATTCAGTTGTTCTTAACCCCAATCTGCCTGTGTTTGTTCACTAGTGATATTATTAATGCTTATACACTAGTGTTTATTGTTGCTCTTGTTATGTCGTTGTTCCTTCATGTGATTCCACTGCTTAGAGAAGTCTCGACGTGTCAATTGATCATGATTTTTTCTACATAATTTGTGATTAATTTGTTTTGGGACAATCCAAAGACTAACAATTGAGGGAATCGATGTCCAAAACTACAAAATAAAAAGCATATAATTTTCAGTTTTTGGCTTGATAAAATTTGCGGATACTTTCAAACTTGTAATTCTTTTGGATATTGAATTCATCAAGTATGGTGTAAGGGTTAATTATCAGTTTCAAAAGTTATTTTTGTTTCTGCTTGGATATTTTACTTGGTAACTTCTTACTGAAGAAAGGTTAACAGTAAAAATTAAACAAAAGGAAGAAGATGAAGGAGAGAATGAGCTTTTACTGTAGCATATTACTTAAGAGTAGAAAAGCATAACATCAGTTTGCACATGAGTCTAGTATATATAGAATATGACATGTGAAAAGGTAGAGAGCAGATTGTCAGTGGCCGTTGATGGCAGTTTGGAATGGCAGAGGATGTGGTCTGTAGCAGAGCAGGTGGTCCTCACAGTTGAGCCGCATCTTTACTGGTTTGGTTCAGGTGTGCTAACAGCCCCCTTCAAGTTGAGCGCAAAGAGATTGGAGGCTTAACTTGGTTCTGAGCTGATGAAAACTGGTTGGGGGTAGTGGTTTTGTCAAGATATTAGCCAGTTGGTCAAGTGAGCTGATGTGATGAATAGAGACAACATTGTGTTTGATGTGCTCGCTGATGAAATGGTAGTCAATCTCAATATGTTTAGTGCGAGCGTGGAAGATGGGATTATGGGCAAGGGCCATAGCCGAAATGTTGTCACAGTGGATTGGAGTTATACTACTTTGTTCCTCCTAAAATACAACTACTAGACAGCGGAGCTAGAGCATGTCAGAGGTATCAGAGGTATCAGAGGATAGAGCGCAGTATTTAGGTTCGATGGAAGATTTGCCGACCGTGGCTTGCTTTTTGACTTTCCATAAGATAATATTTTTGCCAAAAAATGAGCAAAAAATAGTTATTGATTTCTGGTCACTGTGATCATCTGCACAAGTCCGCATTCACAAATGTTTGAAGTTGAAGATCGGCATAAGTGAAAGGAAGGTCGAAGTGTTGCGTACCTTTTATGTATCTGAGCAGGCGTTTGAGGGACTGGTAGTGTTGGTTGGTGGGATTATCCATATGTTGGCAAATGTGATTTGTCGCGAATGCGATGTCAGGTCTGTGGTAAGGTATTGGAGTGATCCCGTGAGCTGGCGAAATAATCTGGGGTTGGTGAATGGTTCATCAGCTTGAGGGCACTTGGATGGTTTAAGAGCTAATGAAGTTGATGTCGGTTTGCAGGTGGAGAAGCATGCAGATTGAAGTAACTCACGGGAATAGTGTGACTGGTGTAGGAATAACCCTGTTGTAGTGTGCTAGGCCTGAATGCCGAGAAAAGTAGAGACTAAACTGAGCTGCTTAAGAGATAATTCTGACTGTAGTTTGCAAATGAGAAGCTAAATGGTGTCTTGATTGTTGCCTGTGAGAAGCAGGTCGTCTACGTAGCGGAGTAGATATAGCTGTAACTACACCGTGTGAATAGAGAAGTAGGGAGGGGTCCGACTTGCTGAAGATGAATCCAAATTGAATGAAGACGGTAGTGAACTTGGGTGAACCATTGCCGTGGAGCCTGTTTGAGTCCATATAAAGATTTGTGGAGCTTGCAAACATAGGTTGGTAATTAAGAATTGATAAAGCTAGGTGGTTGTTTCATGTAGACGTCTTCAAGGAGATCGTCATGTAGGAAGGCATTGGATATGCCGAATTGTAGGATGGGCCATTGGCATTGATTTGCAATTATAAGTAAGATGTGAATGGTAGGCATCTTTGTGACAGGACTAAAGGTCACCTTACAGTTAATATCGTACTCTTGAGTGAAGCCTTGAGCGACTAAGCGAGCTTTGTGGGTCTCTACTTGACCATCAGGTCGGAGCTTGATTTTAAAGGTCCAACGGCAACGAAGAATGGAGGTGTTAGGTGGAGCCGGAGTAAGACCAAGTCCCTTGTTTCTAAAGAGCTAGGAACTCTTTGGACATAGCTTGACACCAAGATTAACTTTGAACAACTTGCTTGTAAGTGGATGGTGTGGAGTTTGATTGATTTACAACAGAGAGATCGAAGATGGGTTTTAGTTTTAGGTGGCCGGTTTTGAAGCGGGTTTGCATTGGGTGGTGAGTTATTTTGGGTTCTAGAGTGAGGGGTGGAGGAGAAGTGGATTGTAAATTACTGATATAGGAGGGGGTTGTTGTATAGGTATTGATTGCTGAGAGGATGTAGTGAGGGTTGAAGCAGTAGTTTGGTGAGGGAGATTGGGACGGTGAGGGAGGGGAATGATAAGGGAAGTATTGTTCGTGAAAGACAACATATAGAGAGATATATATTTTATGAGTTTGGAGATTGTAGCAATGATAGCCCTTATGAGAGGAAGAGTAACCGAGGAATAAACATTCTTGAGATCGTGGTTGAAGTTTTTTTGAAGTGAGTAGAGCCAAGGTAAGCAAAAGACAACCGAAAGTCTTGAGGTGGTCATAAGAAGGAAGATGACCATGAATGAGATGGAAGGGAATTTGATTGTTGCAAGATCTGGAGCATAGTCGATTAATGAGGTAATTTGATGTGAGAAAAACTTCGGCCCAGAAGCGTGAGGGTAGATTGACAGCATGAAGAAAGTGTTCGTGTGGTGTCCAAAAGATGGCGATGTTTACGTTCAGCTATACCGTTTTGTTCGGGGGTATATGGATAGCAGAATTGATGGGATATTTTATTGTCAATAAGAAATTTAAAAAAAAAATGCTGGTGAATTCTCCACCACCATCGAAGCGAAATGTTTTGATGGTGGTGTTAAAGTTATTTTGTATCATTTTATGGAATTGTATGAATTCTGAGAGTGTTTGGTCCTTGGAATGCATTAGATAAAGCCAACAATAAAGTGAGTAAGTATCAACGAAGATAACGTAGTATTTGTAGCCGTTAATGGAGAGAGTCGGAGAGGAACCCAAGACATCGGAGTGAATTAAAGTAAATGGAGATGTAACATTTGTTGTATTTGAATTGAAAGATAACTTATAGCATTTAGCCATATTACATGATTTATATAAAGGAAAACTAGAGGAAATACATATAGATAGCATAAGATTTGCTAATGTGTGTATGACACAATTGTGAGGATGACTGAGACGACCATGCCACAGGGAGTCGTTGATTTTGGAGTGAAGCGTAGAGGTTGGAAGGTCATTGGTGGTGGAGATAGAGTAGAGGCCGTCACGGATTTTTCCACGCAGAAGAATTTGATGGTCCGCTAGATCCTGACTTATGAAACGGTGAGCATCAAAAGTGAAAGAGCAGTTGTTATCTGTGGCCAACTTGGGAATGGAAAGTAAGTTGTGAGATAAAGAAGGGACATGTAGGAGATTTTAAAGTAGAAGCTTGCAATGAGTGTTAGGGAGAGGAAGAATGCCTTGTGGTGTTGAATGGGTAAAGAGCTTCCATTGGCGATCGAAAAGGAGTCTGAACCAAAGTATGGCGTGGGCTGCTAAAGGTTGTGAGAATCGGTTGTCAAATGAGATGAAGCTCCAATGTTGAGGACCCATTCAGTTGTGGCAGTGTTTTGAGGCTATGAAAGTAAAGCATCGGATTGGCCAGTGGAGGGAGCCAATTACTGAGGGTTACACCTGTGCCAACATGTGATACTGCATGTCCTATTTTTCCACATATCTGATAGATTGGGCGAGAGGAGATGTTCGCAGGCGAAGAGCGTGTGGCGTTGAGAGGCAGACGAGATGCTTCGCAACCACAATTTAAAGAACTAGGCCTGTCACGTGAAGACCTTGGTTGACTAGAGTAGAGAGCTAACTGATCCAATAAGGTATTGAGGTCCTTTTGAGACTCGCGTTGAAGGTTTATCTCCTGCTGCAAAGTAGTGAATATAGAACATCGAGGCTAATGGGTTGAAGAGAGGTGCGGATGGACGTTTTGAAGGAGTTGTAGGTGGACGGCAATACATTCAAGATGTAGAGTATGATGTCCTCGGAGTCGACGTGTGAGCCGATAGCAGTAATGTTGTCCACCAGGGTTTTGATTTGAGCAAGATATTGAGTCATGGTGTTGCCTTCATTTGTATGTTGTGAAGTTTATTTTTCAGCTGGATAACTCGTGATCGGTTCGTAGGCTGAAGTCGATTCACCAAGGTAAGCCAAATATCTTTGGCAGAGGATAAGTGAAGAATGCATGGCAAAACCGACGAGGAGATCGTGGAGAGAAGGGAAGACATAGGTGGTATGAGCAGAGGGTACATTGGGACAAGCTTGATGTCCACTGAGGTAGACTTCAAATACATTAGCCAAAAAAAGTTAGTAAATATGTAAACTTAAAATGGCATAGTTCTCATTTGTGAGCTGTAGATTTACTATGAGTTTAAGATTGGACGTGAAAAACTTCAAAGGAGCAGGAATGGTGAACTCCGCCATTGATGCAAATAGGGAAGATGCCGGAGAGATAGCATGGGTAGAGTCTTGATCGGTCATTTCAAGAAGAAGAAGAAGAGCGGTGAAACTCAATGCTCTAATACCATGAAGAAACGCTAACACTAGAAATTAAAAATAAGGAAGAAGATAAAGCAGAGAATGAGCTTTTACTATAGCATATTACTTGAGCGTAGAAAAGCATGACATCAGTTTGTACATGAGTCTAGTATATATAGAATATGACATGCGAAAAGGTAGACAGGAGATTGTCTGTGGCCGTTGGTGGCAATCTAGAATGGCAGAGGATATGGCGTCTGTAGCAGAGCAAGTCGTCCTCACCTTTGAGCTACATCCTTACCGGTTTGGTTCAGGTGTGCTAACACTTACCCTGATTTTTTGCTTTCTTATTTTGTGATTGATTTTTTGCAAATTTGAATAATTTTAGTCAAAATTGTTGCTTTTTTTTTTTTTTGCGGCTTAAATTTTGGCTCTTGAATTTATATGTTTTCAAATTCTCAAAAAATTTCTAAAATCAAAATATCATTAAATTATCAATTGTTTGGATTCTGTGTATTTTCATTGTTGATTTTTTAATTAGTGGTCTTAATTATTAATCCAATTACCCTGCTAAGGCTCCACTCCTTAGATACAACTAAAAAAAAAAGATAGGTAAAAAGAGGGCAGTAGAAGCAAAAAATAGATTAGTTGAAAATTAATGTAGTTCAAAGGCCATAAAATAAATAGAAGCAAATACAAAAAAAAAAAGATAAGCTGTGGAAATAAAACAAAAGAAGGGCTACATACTGACAACGAGTGATTTGTCACAATAACACCCTTCTGTTCTTCGATCCTATTTATGTGATAAATTTCAAAAGAAATTAACCAGTTTTCGAAGTTGAATTTTGTGTCATGCAAGAATAACTTGGGATGCATGGCAAACGCATTAATTTGACCACACAAAACAAAGAACAACAATTGCAAAAACAAAAGGACCATTTCTAGAAACAAATGATCTTAAAAGAGATATAAAAAAAGTATTAAATTTTAGAAATAGCAAATGATTATTATGTCTCTGAAATATACAAAAGAAAAATACAGTTTGATTCCTGAAGAAAAGAGTTTTAAGAGCACTTGCATGAGAAAAAATAATACATAACAAATTGAGAAAGATGTTTGAGCTTAAAAGAAGATAATTTTAAGCTGTTTACATGCCTTCTGATAAAAATTCCAGCCTGAATTTCACTCGTGCATAAAGACTATGTTCAAGTACAACAACAAAATTTTTGCAATTAAGCCTTTTATAATCCTTCGTTATGAAATTTGTCGAATGGTCATGAGACACATAAGTAAGCCAATCTTATTACTGAGTTCTTAATCACATAGATTAAGAATTTTAACTATTGAATTGATCCGATTAACCTTTAGATTGCAACCCGTGTCCCTTCTTCCTCTTCTAGTTGTCAGCTCCTCTTAAGATTTTTTTCATTTTTTGAAAATAATTTTGATTAATTTCCATTGTTAAGACTTTTAGATTAGTCTATCTATACTTCCAAATTTTGTACAGAATGAAACAATAAAATTTAAAATATCATTTTTTATTTTCTACATAGTATTAGAGTGAGTTTACAGTTTCCTTCTTCCAATATTTGTTCTCTTTCTTTTTTGTCAAGACACTTCACTTCATTATTGATGTGAACATCCGATCATGAAGATTTTCAAAGGAGTAGACAACGATCGACGGCCGAGATCATTCCACCTTATCTTTAATTTGTTATTTATAATTTTTATTTTTATTATGAATTTTCTATTTTTACCCTTACTTAAGTGGGTCGTCCTATGTAAGCCCTAGGGGCATATGTGTCATGTTTTAGTTTCTTATGCCTATATATAGAGGCCCTTACTTGTGTAATATAATATTGGATGATTAATAAAATTTTGTGTTTGCACTTGTTTTCTTTGGAAAGAACCTTGGGTGAGATTCCTATGGGAGGAATTCGTAGCTTCCGCCAGCCGCAAGATGCGTCCGGGCTCGTGGCCTGAAGTCCCTTGGTGAAGGACAATATAGTACCCGTCAGCTGCAGGATGTGTCCGGCCTGGCTCGCGATTGTATCTTTCTTTCCCTAAATCTTTTTCTCCTCCTCCCTTGACCGCCGGCCAAAATCCCCCACTTTCTACCGGCCGATTCTCCCATAAACCCCCCACTTCCACAAAACCGGCCTCCCCTTCTCCCTCCCCACGGTCTTAGCTCCACCTCCAACACCTCCCCCCCTCCCCCCCCCCCCCCCCCACCCCCCACCCCCCAGGCCGCCGCCGCCAACAACCTCCCTAGCTGCCAATCTCATCAAACCGTCAATCACCTTCTTTCCCCTTGGCTCCACAAATCCCCCTTCACATTCCCCCTTTCCTATTTTAGTCTTTCTAACTTAGTAAAAAATTGAAATTTAAAATTCAAATTAATTTGAATTTGAATTTTGTTTCTAAAATTAGGATTCTTATTTTAAGAAAGTATTTGAATTAGGTCCAATTAATTATTTAATTGTGTGTGATTTAAATATTACTCCCTAATTTAAAGTTTCAAACAAAGTCCTTTTTAAGACTCTTTCCATAACCTCTCCTCCCCCTTTTAATGTCGCCAACCCTCCCCCCCCCCCCCCCCCCCCTCTTCTGTCTCTTTGTTTCCAAAATTTGAATTCCGCTTTGATTACTTTCCTTCTATCAAATGATTTAAGTTAGGAAAATATTTGATTTCAAATTCTAAGTAATTTTGAATTTGAAATACTTTCCTAATTTAAGATAGCCTTTTTTTTAGGAAAGTTACTTAAATTAAATCAAATTAGATTTCTAATTGGATTTGATTTGATTTAATTATTCATGAAATTTTGATCTCAATTAAAGCAAGAAATTCAAATCTCAAATGTCCCATATTTTTTCCTTCTCGTTCTACATCAATTATATTTAGTTTCTTTGACTTCTAATGAGTCAACCATCATGAATGATGAAAGTCAGACTACGGGTGAACTTCTCAAGCTACAAGCCTCACATCTCTTGAATAACAGAAACTATTTGATGTGGTCCCAAATCATAAAAACTTTCTAGAAAAGAAAGAAAAAGATCCATCATCTCGTAGATCCTTCTCCATAGCCAAAAAATCCAAAATTTATACTTTGGTACAAAGTGGATTCCATGATCATGACAGTTATTTTTTAACATTATATGGTTGTAAAATACCATGACATTCAAAATTAGTGGGTCATATATGTTCCTCTCCATCACAAAAGTGGTTCAGGATGTCGTCAAACAAATGCACTAAAAAATGTAGGATGTTGAACTCATTTATGAAACAAAACTAAGACATTAACAACCAAAATAACATTTTAATTATTGAGTAATTTAACTTTTATTGGCTTGAACTAAATTATTACTAAATTCTCAAGATGCATACTACGATAACATGGAAATTCTCAAGCAACTTGTAGAAAGAGAGTGTTTAAGCTCCTTGCAATAATTTAATAATGATTTTGACCAAGCTCATGTCCAAATCTTACATGGATAAAATATACCATAAGGTTCATAACTAAATGAGATTTTTTCCCTCATATTAGTCGAAGAAAGAAGGTGATGTGCCTTAGTATCAAAAAAAGCAACAAACTCTAAGAGATTCAACACAAAAAAAAAAGATTTTTATTGATAGAAAACCAAATACGAACAAAGCAAGATACAATGGACCTCTTTCAAGAGGACCGATGCTACTAGGATCACTCACACAAGAGAACTACAGCACTAAAAATAAATTTCTGCATACAAACATGACATAAAGCCTACTATTTATAGCAAACAATAAAACAAATTCCAAAATAACCCTGCCCCAATTTCCTCTCAAATCAGCCCCCAAATCAGCCATATCTAATTAAGAAATATCTCCTAATTAATCTCCTCTCATTCAACCCCCAAATCTCCTTTTTTTTAATTAGGAAATATCTCCCAATTAATATCCTTCAAATCAACCCTTTTTAATTAGGAAACATCTCCTAATTAATCCATTATTTAATTCCTCTTCCCACATATGTAATGATAGGTAATGGGTCCCACAAGTAGGGCTGAATTTCACTCTCCCATATCAATACTTCCCTCCCAAAAATGCACCTTGTCCTCAAGGTAAAAGGTAGGAAATTGTCTCCTGATTGCCTCGTATGGCTCTCATGTGGCATCATGCTCTGGCAGATCTTTCCACTTGATTAACACCTCTTGTTCCCCTGTCTCCCCTCTGCATACACCAACTACTTCCAAGGGTTCCAAAATGACATCCATGT
Organism: Dendrobium nobile; assembly: GCA_022539455.1. Taxonomy (NCBI): domain Eukaryota; kingdom Viridiplantae; phylum Streptophyta; class Magnoliopsida; order Asparagales; family Orchidaceae; genus Dendrobium; species Dendrobium nobile. The sequence goes on from CM039730.1 coordinate 26,789,035, forward strand.
CCTCTGTCGAAGTCGGGGGTAGAGATGATGGTGTATGTTCTTATATTGCATTCCTCAGCTATGAGACATAAAAAACTGGGTGCAAAGCTGATGAAGGTGGTAGTCTCAGTCGATAAGCTACTGCTCCAATACGCTCCATGACCTCATAAGGCCCAAAGTACCGCAAGGATAATTTCTCATTCTTCCTTCTGGCTAGTGTTTTCTGTCTGTAGGACCTCAATTTTAAGTAAATCATATCTCCTAGCTCGAAGTTTCTTTATCTCTTGTGTTCATTAGTCTTACTTTTCATGATTTGTTGGGCTCTGAACAAATTCCCTTTAGCTCAGATAATACCTTGTCCCTCTCCTCTAAGTACTGCTTAACGCTAGACACGGGTGTAGCACTCTACCCATAATGAATCAGATGGGGTGGATCTCTCCCATAGAGAATCTTGAAAGGAATGGTCTTTGCTGCTAAATGGTACGAGATGATGTATCAATATTCTGCCCACGCAATTCACCTTGACCAACTCTTCGTCGTGTCTGATACAAAGCATCTCAATTAGGTCTCTATGCTTCTGTTAACTACTTTTGTCTAGCCATCTATCTGGGGATGGTATGATGTGCTTTTCTTCAGGATTGTCCCCTGCAAACGAAAAAACTCCTTCCAAAAGTGGCTAAGGAACACCTTATCCCTATCTGACATAATAGGCTGGAGAAATCCATGCAAGCGTATCACCTCTCATAAATAAATAGTAGCTACAGAGACTGCATTGTAAGGATTCTTCAAAGGGGTGAAGTGTGTGCACTTTCCCAGACGATCCACTACTACCAATAACACTGAAAATCCCTCCGAAAGTGGCAACCTGTCATGACCCGGCCCGGAAGCTCGATCTAACGAGGCGGGTACGAAAAGTCGGACGATAAAATTCATTAAACATAATTCTACATCATTCATGATAAAGAGCCACTAAAAAAAACACAAAATATATTTTACCTGTTATCATTTGCTCCTCGTCTTCTGTAAACATGTTCTTCTCTTTCTGTCATTTCTTTTCTTAGGAATTACCTGAAACATTTAGACTCGTAGTTTGAGTTTACTAAGTAAACTTAGTGAGAAATTATGTAAATTAATCATTAAAATTAATTAATTACGATATTTTATATCATTTCATAACCGTACTTCTTTCATTTCCTTAACTTATACTTCTCTTGACATTTTTCATTTATATCAATTTGAAGTAATTGTTATCTTTAATATTTCATTTGTATTTCCTTTTCCCATATGATTTGCACAGGAGCACCGTCTCAAAGTACCCAAAGGTACTACCTTTTCCATATGATTTCCTTTTCCATTTCCATAGAAATTTCCTTTTCCTTTTTCGTGCACGAGTACGGCATCCCCAGCCAGTACTATAAGGGGGTGACTCCTGTTATTTCAATACCCTTTTCCTTTATTCTCTTTTTCTTTTCTTTTCTTTTCTCATTTTCATCTTTATCATTTCTATTTCATATAACATAATTAACATGCATTTTCATAAATAATTCTTTTCTTTTTCCATAAGCCTTTAAATCTTTATAACATATAGATTCTTTCTTAAGACGGTAAAATCATAAACGTTTGCCTTCAACATTTAATAATATAAGATTTTTAATCAATTATTTAGAAAATTGAAATCATCAATAAAACATAAAATAATATAATTTACCCACTTTGAACTCTTCAGATCGTCGATGCTTGATATAACCTTGAATCAATTTCCTTTCTTCCTGTTGAATTCTCGCGGGATCAACACATACAACTTGATCTTTCACTCTCTAAAACCCTAAAATTCGAACAATAACTTTCATGTAAAACTTAAAATTATAATCCCATAATAAACTTATATAAAAAGAATTTCACTTACGAATGAGAATTTCTCAAACTCTCAAAATCCCTTCTCTTCCAATTTCCTTTTTCTTCGCTACAATCTCTTCCCTATCCTTCAAGAAATATATTATTCACTTTGAATGAAGTAAAGGAAGAAAATTTATACGAGAAATTTCAAAAAGAAATCAGCAAACCTTTCCCTTAATCCTTATCGTCTGTTTCTCTCGTTCTTCCAATCTCAAACCCAAAATAACACTTCTTTAACTGTGAGAAAAAAAAGGAATGATCGATTCTTATCATCGAAGAAGATTATTCACTAAAATTGGAAAACGAAACTTACCTCGCTTTCCCACGAAACCCTCGGTCGTCCGCCCGTTTCCCTGTTCGCGCGAACTGCTCTGTTCCGCGAACTGTTTCTGTTCGCGGTATTTAAAAGGGCGGGCCGGCCGGTTCAGTTGAACCGACCGGAAGAACCGGTTGTCACAATCTCCCTTCCTTAGAAAATTTCGTCCTCGAAATTAAACAAGTATAATGAAACATACCTTAGTTAAAAAGATGAGGATATTGACTCCTCATTTCAGCTTCTCGCTCCCAGGTGGCATCTCTTTCTAATCCATGTTTCCATAAAATCTTCACAAAAGGAATTGCCCTATGCCTCAGTTGTTTTACATCATAATCCAGTATCCTTTCTGGTTCTTCTATATATTTCAAATCAGGCTGCAAGTCAATGGATTTTGACTGTATTCTTTTAGAATCATCTGAGACATACTTTCGAAGCACTGATATGTGAAACACATTATGAATTCCTTGCATGTGTACTGGTAGATCCAATCTATATGCCATATTCCCAATCTTTTCAATGATTTCATAGGGACCTATGAATCTTGGGCTCAATTTCCCTACCTTTCCAAACCTTTGAACACCTTTCAATGGGCTAACTTTTAAGAAAACAAACTCTCCAACTTCGAATTCCACTGGTCGGTGCTTAGCATCATAATATTTCTGTTGCCTGTCTTGAACTGTCTTTAATCTGTCTCTGATCAATCTGATTTTGCTAGTAGCCTCATCTACCATTTCAGTTCCAATTATCTTTTTTTCACCAGTTTCTACCCAACACAAGGGTGTTCTGCACTTTCTTCCATAAAGGGCTTCATATGGTGTCATTCCAATACTAGCCTGAAAACTGTTGTTGTAAGCAAATTCAATCAATGGTATGTGAGTCTCCCAATTTCCTCCAAAATCTAATACACATAATCGCATTAAATCCTCCAAAGTTTGAATTGTTCTTTCTGATTGTCCATCTGTCTGTGGATGAAATGCTGTACTAAAAGTCAATCGTGTACCCAAAGCTTCTTGAATTTTCTTCCACAATTTAGAAGTAAAACGGGCATCTCTGTCTGAAACAATAGATTTTGGAATTCCATGCAATCTTACAATTTCATCAACATATAGCTTTGCCAACTTTTCCACTGAATCTATCTGCTTGATTGGTAAGAAATGAGCTGATTTGGTTAATCTGTCAATAATGATCCATATTGCATCTCGACTCTGCCTTGACCTAGGTAATCCAACTACAAAATCCATCGCAATGTCTTCCCATTTCCACTCAGGTATAGGTAGGGGTTGCAGTTGTCCACTTGGCCTTTGATGTTCTGCTTTGATCATCTGACAGGGAATGCATTTTGCTACAAATTCTGCAACACTTCTCTTTAATCCTGGCAACCAAAATAAACCTCTGAGTTCCTGATACATCTTTGTACTGCCTGGGTGAATTTCATAAGTTGAGAGATGAGCTTCCTGCAATATTTCTTCTCTTAAGCTTCCAATATTTGGAATACAGATCCTGCCTTTATATTTTAATAACCCTTCTCCATCAATAACAAAGTTCTCTAATTGTCTTGCTCGTACCTTCTGTATGATGGCCTGAAATTTTTCATCTTGAGATAGTAAATTGAGCACTCTATCTTTCAAGGTAGATTGGATCATCAGTTGATTCAACATCATATCTTTTGTCTCTTTTTGATTGACTACTGAAATCTCTAACTTTTCCATATCTCTGATGATCTGCTCTTGTTGGGTGATTAGCCAATTTGCATTTCCAAATGTTTTTCTACTAAGTGCATCTGCAACCACATTTGCCTTTCCAGGATGGTACTGTATATCCAAGTCATAATCTTTAATGAGCTCTAACCACCTTCTTTGTCTCAAATTTAGCTCCTTTTGATTGAAAATGTATTTGAGACTCTTATGATCTGTAAACACTTCACATCTAACCCCATACAGATAATGTCTCCATATTTTAAGTGCAAAAACTACAGCTGTCAATTCTAAATCATGAGTGGGATAGTTCTTTTCATGAATTTTCAGTTGCCTTGAAGCATAGGTCACCACTCTACCATGTTGCATCAGCACACAACCAAGTCCCCTTAAGAAAGCATCGCAGAAAATTTGAAACCCTTCTGAACCTGATGGAATTGTCAAGATTGGGGCAGTCATTAGGCAATTCTTTAACTTCTGGAAAGCTCCTTCACACTGATCATTCCATTCAAATTTCACTGCTTTCTGAGTTAATCTGGATAATGGCACTGCTATCTGAGAGAACCCCTCTACAAATCTCCTGTAGTAACCAGCAAGTCCAAGAAAACTCCTCACCTCTGAAACAGTCGTTGGCCTTGGCCAATCTGATATAGCTTGAATTTTATTTTGATCAACTGAAATTCCTTCTCCACTAATCACATGCCCCAGAAAGTTTACGCTGCTCAGCCAAAATTCACACTTTGAAAATTTGGCATACAACTTGTTCTCCTTTAATGTTTGCAACACTGCCTGCAGATGACTGGAATGGTTTTCTTTATCACTTGAATAAATTAGAATGTCATCAATAAACACAATCACAAATATGTCCAGAAATGGCTTAAAAATTCTGTTCATCAAATCCATAAATATAGCTGGTGCATTTGTCACCCCAAATGGCATTACCACAAATTCATAATGACCATATCTGGTTCTGAAAGCTGTCTTTGCTATATCTTCCTCCTTAATCCGTAGCTGATGATATTCAGATCTCAAATCAATTTTAGAGAAAACTGTAGCCCCTTCCAATTGGTCAAAAAGATCATCAATCCTGGGCAATGGATATTTATTCTTAACAGTAAGTTTATTCAGTTCTCTATAATCTATGCACATTCTGAAGCTCCCATCTTTCTTCTTTACAAACAGTACTAGAGCTCCCCATGGTGAGGAACTTGGCCTGATGAACCCCTTATCGAGCAATTCCTGTAACTGACCTTTCAGCTCCTGTAACTGTTTGACTGTCATTCTGTAAGGTGCTCTAGCCACTGGTTCTGAACCCGGTATCAATTCAATAGTGAAATATATCTCTCTTTCTGGTGGTAATCCTGGCAAATCATCTAAAAACACTTCTGGATACTCTCTGATTACAGGTATATCTTTCAACTCTTTAACTTTCTTATTTGTATCCTTTACATGAGCAAGAAAACACTGACATCCCTTGGATACAAATTTGGATGCTTTCATATAGGTGATTATCATTGAAGAAATTCCTCTCTCACCATAAAACTTCAATTCTCCTTCTGGAAATTTAAACTTCACAATTTTCTTGTTGCAGTCAATAACCACAAAATGCTTTGATAACCAATCCATTCCCAATATCATATCAAACTCTTGCAATGGTAAAACATTCATTGAGGCTTCAAACTCTCTTTCATTTAATTTGAAAGTCACTTTACATACACCTTTCACATTTATAAATGATCCATCAGGCATTAAAACTTTCAAAATTACATTGATTTCACAAACATTCAATCCAACACTTTTAACCAATTCTTCTGAAATGAAAGAGTGTGAAGCTCCTGTATCAAATAGAATCCGTACAGGCTTTCCTTGTATCATAATTATACCTATAAATTACATAAGAAAGTCATAAACACACATCATTCTTTTAATAGTACTTTCATAATACACATTCATTTACTTCTCATTTTTATCACCTGTAATCACTTCAGGTGAATCCTTAGAATCCTTCTGAGTCAATGCATATACTCTAGGCAGAGTATTCTGTCGGCTTTGACTTGATCCTGGAGTAGATGCAGCTGATTCCACTGTTCTTGGTCTTCCAACATTCCTCTGAGATCCAGTATTCATCTTTGACTCTCCTGCTGGTCTTTGCCTCAGAGTAGGACAGTTCTTAGCTATATGATCTGGTTGATGACACCAGAAGCAAGTATTTATACCAGATAAGCATTCTCCTTTATGTTGTCTTCCACATTTGCTACAACTGTTCACACTTGAACTGTCACTACTACTGGACTTTGTCTTTTTCCTTGTGAAATAGACTTGCTATGTGAATCCTGAGGAATTCCCATAACCTCACCACTTTTCCTCTTCTGAAAATCACGTCTTCTTTGAGTATTTTGCATGTCTGCTTCTATCTTTCTAGCTTTTTCCACTAGCACCACATAATCTTCAATTTCGAAAGGAATCAGGGGTTGCCTAATTACATCCTTCAGTCCAGATAAAAATTTATGACATTTTTCCTCTGCCGTTTGTATTAACTGGGGAGCATATCTGGATAGGGTGGTAAATTCAGCCTCATACTGCATCACTGATCTTTCTCCTTGTACTAATCTCATAATTTTATCTTGCATCTATCTTCTCACTGTAAGAGGTACGAACCAATCTCTGAATATCTGAGTGAAGTCATTCCACTTGATTTGCATGTCAGGTATTCCTTCAAATTTGTCTTGATACAGTCCTCTCCACCACCTTTCAGCTTCTCCTTCTAGTGCAAAGGTTGCCAATGCAACTTTTCTCTCTTCTGGACAGTTCATACCTTCTAATATCTTTTCAATCCTCAGCAACCAGTTTTCAGACTCTATTGGTCCCTCTATTCCTTTGAATAATGGTGGTCTCATATCTTGAAATAATTTCAGATATTTATCCATAACTATTCCACCACCACTACTATTCCCCGATGGTTGATTTTTTGAATCTTGAATCAGCTGAGTCACAGCTGTCATCATTTGTGCCAATGCATCAGGATTAACATTAACATTAGGCACTGATCTTTCCACTTCCTCTTCTCTAGGATTATTTTGATTCCTGTAATCAATAAAATATTCATTTCACATTAAACTTTCAATTATTGATATTCATCCTAATGGCTCTTTCAGCATGATTCAGATCTTAATTGGCTCTGATACCACTTTTGTCACGACCCGGCCCGGAAGCTCAATCTAATGAGGCGGGTACGAAAAGTCGGACAATAAAATTCATTAAACATAATTCTACATCATTCATGATAAAGAGCCACTAAAAAAAACACAAAATATATTTTACCTGTTATCATTTGCTCCTCGTCTTCTGTTAACATGTTCTTCTCTTTCTGCCATTTCTTTTCTTAGGAATTACCTGAAACATTTAGACTCGTGGTTTGAGTTTACTAAGTAAACTCAGTGAGAAATTATGTAAATTAATCATTAAAATTAATTAATTACGATATTTTATATCATTTCTTAACCGTACTTCTTTCATTTCCTTAACTTATACTTCTCTTGACATTTTTCATTTATATCAATTTGAAGTAATTGTTATCTTTAATATTTCATTTGTATTTCCTTTTCCCATATGATTTGCACAGGAGCACCGTCTCAAAGTACCCAAAGGTACTACCTTTTCCATATGATTTCCTTTTCCATTTCCATAGAAATTTCCTTTTCCTTTTTCGTGCACGAGTACGGCATCCCCAGCCAGTACTATAAGAGGGTGACTCCTGTTATTTCAATACCCTTTTCCTTTATTCTCTTTTTTTTTTCTTTTCTTTTCTCATTTTCATCTTTATCATTTCTATTTCATATAACATAATTAACATGCATTTTCATAAATAATTCTTTTCTTTTTCCATAAGCCTTTAAATCTTTATAACATATAGATTCTTTCTTAAGACGGTAAAATCATAAACGTTTGCCTTCAATATTTAATAATATAATATTTTTAATCAATCATTTAGAAAATTGAAATCATCAATAAAACATAAAATAATATAATTTACCCACTTTGAACTCTTCAGATCGTCGATGCTTGATATATAACCTTGAATCAATTTCCTTTCTTCCTGTTGAATTCTCGCGGGATCAATACATACAACTTGATCTTTCACTCTCTAAAACCCTAAAATTCGAACAATAACTTTCATGTAAAACTTAAAATTATAATCCCATAATAAACTTATATAAAAAGAATTTCACTTACGAATGAGAATTTCTCAAACTCTCAAAATCCCTTCTCTTCCAATTTCCTTTTTCTTCGCTACAATCTCTTCCCTATCCTTCAAGAAACATATTATTCACTTTGAATGAAGTAAAGGAAGAAAATTTATACGAGAAATTCCAAAAAAAAATCAACAAACATTTCCCTTAATCCTTATCGTCTGTTTCTCTCGTTCTTCCAATCTCTCCCAAAATAACACTTCTTTAACTGTGAGAAAAAAAAGGAATGATCGATTCTTATCATCGAAGAAGATTATTCACTAAAATTGGAAAACGAAACTTACCTCGCTCTCCCACGAAACCCTCGGTCGTCCGCCCGTTTCCCTGTTCGGGCGAACTGCTCTGTTCCGCGAACTGTTTCTGTTCGCGATATTTAAAAGGGCGGGCTCTGAACCGGCCGGAAGAACCGGTTGTCACACAACCCCTCAATAAAATTCATCGTCACTTCCTCCCACACCCTGAACGGCAAGGCTAGAGGTTGTAGTAACCCTGCTGGTGTCATGGCTAAGTACTTATGTCTTTGGTACACACCACATCTGGCTACCCAGTCCTCAATATCACGGAGCATCCCCACCCAGTATAATTTTGCTGACAATTGATTGTAGGCTTTATGAGCTCCTGAATGTCCTACAACTGCACTATCGTGAACTACTGAAACAGCGTAGGAATGTATCCCGATCCTCTCGGTAGAACAAATCTCCCCTGATGTAGCAACTGAACTCCTCTCAATGTATAACCAGAATGACTATCCGGGTTCTGCAACAAATTGGATATGATCATCCTCAATCCTTCATCCTGTTCACTCTCTTGGATTGGTCTGCTGCTGCCCCTGCTTTGCTCATCACATGTCCCAAGTACTTCACATGTGGTTGTGCAAACGAACATTTCTTCAGGTTGGCATATAATTAATTCTCCTTTAACATCTCTAGTACCGTCTTCAGATGACCCATATGCTCAGCCTCCGTACGACTATAGATTATAATGTCATCAAAAAATAACAAGACACTTTCTGGACTAACAAGTGACTGTGGCATTGGAGAGGCTGAAAGGTATCACCAAAAACTCGTAGTGACCCTTATTAGTCATGAAAGTTTTCTTGGGTGCATCCCTTGGCTTCATTATGATATGATGGTATCCTGACTTCAGATCAATCTTCGAGAAAATGACCGCTCCAAACAGCTCATCCAACAACTCATCGATTACTGAGATAGAAACTTGCCCAGCACAATTTCCTTGTTTAAGGTTAGATAATCTACGTAAAACCTCTAACTTTCGTCCTTCTTTCTTACTAGTAGCACAGGGCTGGAAAAAAGACACACTAGGCCTGATAATTCATGCCTCAAGCATCTCTCTTATGACCTTCTTGAACTCCTTTTGAATATGTGGGTACCGGTATGATCTGGCACTGATGGGAGATGCTCCCTTCTTCAAGTAATGACGTGCTTGTGCTCCCGAGGTGGCGATAACTTGTTAGGCTTACTGCTTTACTGTCTTACTGCATGTGAAAAAAAGACACACTCGTACTGGTTTAGTGCTTTGCTGGCTTCTATACTATAGTGTTTTACTATTTATAGATTATACAACTACTGCAAGTAAATTTTATTATTTTTGCACTAATTCAATGATCATATGGATGCAACTGGTATGATTTGATTGTTGACATGCATATTGCTCATTTACCATGCTTTGAATTTAGTTGTATGTTTTGGTAACATGCTTGGCTTTTTAAGCTCATTATATGTGGTTTTATGATTTCATGTCAGGGCATAGGAGGAGTGTTAGGCCGGTCAGGATTCTTAAGGTATATTTCTGTTTTTTTTTTCTTTTGTACTCAGGACGGAATAGTTATGATATGATTGTATAGATCCTGAGTAGTGTATATGATTTTTGAAAATGAATATAGATATGTACATTGATGATTTAAATTATAGAATCTGTTTTGTTGTTTATTACTGATATATGATATTAGATAGCTCTAGTTATTATTTATTAAAAGAATAAATTTTTTAATTTAGATTATGGAACATCACATTAGTGTATCTTCAATGTTTGAGGCATGTTAGATTTTACGGTTATATGTAATTGTAGAAAATGTATTAACAGTCCAACCGTCTGTTCCCGCCTCTTTAATTTGAGCCTCTGGGCCGGATCGTGACACATAAGTTCCCACATCGTGGAACCCACTCATCGGCCTTCTTCATACAACCATAAAAATTTCAAGAGGAGCTATGAGTCCCACTATTCAGTTAATTAAACAATGTTCTTGTCAGATTAAGTGGAGGATCGTATCAAGTAGTTGACAGCTAACTTAAGACTTGTCGAATAATCATGACATGAATTCTTTAATACATTTTGTGATTGTTATGGTATTCCCTGAAACAATGTGTTATATGGTATGGTTACAACAAGAAATGTATAAGGGTCATTGCATCAGCGTCCGAATGCAGTGTTAAATAAGAAAGGGTTCCCAAGACGGATGTGAGCAAAAAGGATAGTCCATGAAATTAGAAGTAAGATAGGAACTTTGAATATAAGCTCTCTGACAAGAAAATGAAATAAATAATAATAATATATAATAAAATTAGAGATTGAATAATAGTTTTAAATATTATTGTTGATATTAAAATTGTTATTATTATAAATGTTTATGCTCCTAAAGGAGATTTGAATTGGTTCAAAATTTAAATTTTGAAATGATTTAGAAGAATTAATATAAATGACATATCTTGAAGAATGAGTTTTTATTTGAGGAGATTTAAATGGACATGATAGAATAGTAGAAGATTTCAAAAATAATTATGGCTTATTTAATAGTAGATGCATTAGATTTGGCCTATTTAATAAAAGTAGAGGTAGACCTAAAAAGACTTGGTTAGAAAGTATTAGAAATGATATTTTCTATTAGATTTAAATGAGAATTTGACTCTTAATAGGACACAGTGTAGAAAAAAGATTCATAAAGCCAACCTACGTAGGGGGATATAAGGCTTGATGTTGTTGTTGTTATTAGGGGTGTAAACAAATCGAGTCGAGTTTAGCACTATCGAGCTCGGCTCGTCAGTCGAAAAGCAAGTTCGGCTCATCATCGAGCTCAAGTCGAGCTCGTCCCACTATAAACGAGCTCGAACAAGCTTGCGAGCTGCTCGATTTCATGCCAAATTTTGATGTCTAATCTTCCCGCCGAATTTCTCATTTTGCCGCCTATGTTCGTCCCCGTATTTCAAAATTATGCAGCTTGTGTTAATGAAAATATTATAGATAACTAGCAAAAAATATAGCTTGTCATATAAGTTGTCATATAATCCAAAAAAGGAATATTTTTTACTTCTTTTTTGAGAACCTGTCACATAGGCTGTTATATAACCTGAAATAAAAATATTTTTTTATTTCTTTTTTGAGAACCTGTCATATAATTAATAGAGAAGAAACTGATTTTTTTTAAATAAAAAACTGCTCGTTGATTAATTTAATTAATTAAATAATTTTTTAGCTGGCTCGCAAGCTCACAAGCCGAGTCTCAACCAGCTCGAGTTTGAGCTCGAGCTCGTGGCTTGATAAGCTCAGCTCGCAAGCTCGTTATTGCATCGAGTTCGAGCCAACTCACGAGCCGGCTCGACTCACTTACACCCCACTTACACCCCTAGTTGTTACTGATTGAGAATTTTAGCCATTAGATATTCTCCCTCTTAATAATTGAATTGCTATCCATGTGCTCCTCTCCTTTCACCTAGCTGTTCGCGCCCCTTTTTTAATTTTTTTAATTTGTTTTATGTATATTGCATTTATTTTTTTCCGATGTAATATCGATTAAAGATCATATAAGGACCTCCAATCTACATAAAAAAATAAATAATAAAATTCATAATAATTTTTCATATTTCTAATTTTCTAAACTACCTAAAAAAAATCATTAACTACGTAACATTGAACTAAACAACCTCGACAAAACAAGAAAAGGAAAGAAAATTTCTCACGGATGTAGCTAGATAAATATGAATAGCCCTCAAGCATGATATATCAAGAAATTTATCAGAGTGATAAGGCTTAAACACGAATCCATTGTGTACTGACTTGCAAATGTATTATTTTAATGGCATTTGCTAGTCATTAGAATAAATGACTTAAAGGGCAAGGAAAGGGAATGTATTTCATGCTAAATTAGCTCTTTGTCACTTAAAAGGAAACAAAAACAAAACCATGGAAAGAGGTGCTTATTCTTAAAACAAGATTCATCATGCAATAGTATTTGTGGCCTACCATTTGATAGTAGCGGAAGCAGCAGCTAGGCACAGATAATATTGCTTGTGGTAAGTATCTAAACCCAGGGCAGATGGTTCTTCAGCTGCCAGATTTCTCACCAACACAGTACCCTTAAAGAAACGGATTGTTGGACAGGAAAATTAGGAAACAGCAATAGCTTCATGATTCCAGACAAGGTAATGACTATAGAGGGTTAATCTCAATCCCCCACCTTGGTATCATCAAAGCAGCCACGGGACACTGTTATCTGTACAGATGAATGCAAAATTACACGTGTATAAGACAAATATAAAATTTACAGGTATGCTTTACCTTCTTATTTGATGGATAATGCTTATCCACTAGCTCTGAGACCCCAACCATACCATCTGGAGCCAGCTTAACCGGAGGAACTATTATTGCCATGGGATCATAGAAGAACAATAATGTCTTCGTGTTTTGGTACGTGCAGCTAGTTTCAATGTACTGAGAAAGATGCAGTGATGCTGATCTCAAATCAAAAGCAGCCATACCAACCTGTGTAAAAGTTTCAATATCTGCATCTATCAACAAAATTTATTGTATCTGACATGGAACTAGAAGCCAATAGCACAATAATGAAATGACATTAATTCCATAATTTATTAAACTCTTGAGATAAAATAATACACATGTTGAGATCCAATTAATAATAGTACATCTTCAAAATACGATAGCAAAAATCTTTCTTTTTGCACAAAAACCACAAAATGTGAATATACTTCCCAGCAACTAAAACTACGTCTCATGCAATTAAAACCAGAAAATATGTCTATGAGATTCACATATGATTAGCCTTATAAACATGCAAAGCAATTGGATTAATAATATTGCATAAACAAAATTATGTGCAGCATATTGAAATTGTATAATCCAAAAAAATGAAGGTTCGCCTATAGATTCACAACTATTTATTGTCAAATGTACCCAAATAATTACTGCAAAATACAAGTAAAAATAAAAAGAAAAATCACAAACATATTGATGTCCACACACCTAAACAGAAACTAACCATGAAGTGCTCGCATTTTTAAGATAAAGTGAGCCACATAAAGGAGATAATAAAAGGCAGTAAATTTGCTAAGGGTTATTAGAGGCTTTTTCAAAATGTAAAATACTCGTTCATGAAAAAGATCACACAAAAGTTCAGATCTATTGCTCAGCTAATATTTAAAGAAGAAAAGGCTCATGCCGCTAGCGGCCTTCTTTAGTTGGATGCTTTGAGCAACAGCCAAAGAGAGTGTAGGACTCCCAAAAGAAATCCACCTCTGCTCTAGACGACTGCCAAGCTGGAAAACGACTACCTAAAAAAAGGCTAAATAGCTCTAAACTCTAATGTAATTTTATTATGAGTAAATATTTAATATTTCGCTTGAGAACCAAAAAACTATGTTCAACATGCCTCATTTGGCTTGACGGAAAGATGGAAATACATGCATGCTTGCGTACCACTTTATGAGCCAGTAGATAATGTCATATTATCATCTTCCCCATGTAAGTATCAAATAATATTTTCAAAGCATACTACTAAATGACAATTATATCAGTGTCCCTAACCTCATAACAATAATTTCTAAGAGGCCAAATGAAAAGTTAGATATCCCACACAAACTAACCCAGACTTGACCGTCCATTTTGACGGGGCATAAACCAAACTTACAAGATAGGACTGAGCTTAAACTTGGGCAACACTAGACTTTGAAATAAAATGGAAGATTGTCTCCGAATAGGACATACAGAAAGAACAGTGCATGCTCAGGATCAGCATGGTATACTCGCATTCTTAGTGGATTCTTTAGACTGTATGTGGTCAACTTGGAGTATGAAGTTCCATATTCAAATTATAGATAATGAATTTTAGCTATATACCAATATATGCATATCAGTTCAACAACTAGCACGCCGACGAACCTACCTATCTTGTTTTTAATGCGTCCCTAAAAATGTTTAGCTCTAGATTTATTCAGGCCATCCAATCAAGGATGCCACGATTCATGCTTCTTTCATCCCTGAACAACCACGGTCAAACAAACAACAGTCACCCAACTTCTAAACCACCAGGTTGCATTAATATTAATGTCAAACTTCTAATCAAACTTAATGAAACACATTTAATTAGCACCAATCTTGGGTTTTGAATTTTAGGGTTCCAATGTAAATCTGTTTAACCAATTTATATCATCTACAAAACTAATCTGAAATCCATCTATCTAGATCCAACGGGCCAATTCAATCTCCAACTGCACTAATCTCAGGATTTGAGACAACAATCCATTTGTACCTTATCCGATGTTGGCATGATAATCCAACACGGAACTCAGAGAAAAGATTTATCACCTCTTAACCCTTTGATTGGTCTGCTAACCCAAAGTACCCCTAAAGGCACTCTCATCCAGCATCAATCTTAAAGACGAAGTATCTCCTCCATCCACGGCCAAAACCCACAAAAGTATCCAAATAGCTTTCATCCCAACATCCATAAATACCCATTTGGAGAATAAGGTAAGGAACTCTCTCATTCTCTTTATTCTCCCCAATAGGAGGATCCCTCTCCACTGAGCTCTTGGGGTCCATTCCAATGCTAATTTGGTTCAGCTCTTAGCTCAATCACTAACTTAAGCATCAGAGGATCTTCTCGGGGATAAATCCTTGTTTGGCTTGTTAACCTCTTGTTTTATTAATAGTGCCTAGGACATAGTGTAAGGTATGAGATAACTCACCTACCCTAATTTGATCATCTTTTAATAACCATTTACATCGTCCAAGCTTTTCAGTTTTTTTGTGGCGAAAACAACTCAACAATTATGATGCTTTTGCTAATGATCATGATAGGCATGCTGAAAATGACAAAAAAAAATGCACAGGGGAAGTACATGCTATTTCCAAGATTTTATGGAACAATACTGAATTCAATCCATTGAACATGTAGAGTGCAATATCGTTTTGAAGATTCCATTATAAATTTTCAATTGAAGAATGAATAAAAGGTAAGGGCAAGTTCGGTTATGTTTTTTGTTTATTTATTTTTTTATTTGCAAAAATAGCTACGAATATTAGGAAACATTTTTTGGTAAGCTATTGCTCTTGAAAAAAAATTAGTATGTTAGGAATTTTAAAAAACACAGCATGAAGCGCTTTCGTTTGTTTTCAATACACCTATTATGAAAACAAGAAGCAAATACACAGTCAAATTTTTTTCTGTATGAACAAAAAACAAACAAAAAAAAACAAATATACCATAAACAATCCAGCCAAGCCTGGGAGAAAAAAATATGCAAAAAAAAACTTCAATCCATAAATGTGCTACTCCCCCGGTATGATAAAGGAAACACTGAAACCTCCTACCACATTGCATCATTTAAAAGCCAACATATACCTCAAGGATACTCTATCATGCAGATTTCAGTGAGAGTCGCCTCAAAGATGATGCCACCCAAAAACGCGGCATCTTAATGATCAAACGTCACTATTTCTTTTCATCCTCATCATAGATCTAAACATAAAACCCTTAAAAATAGCAACTAGTGTCTCAAATATCCGACTAACAGTTCGACGACGATTTCACCTTCCAAGCATGAAAGCATGCATCATAAAACAGCAACGATCGAGATAATTATCCCCACGGATCGTAAGGAAAACCATAGAAAAAAGAACTCCCCGCATAAATACCTTCGTGTACAAGCTAAGAACAACATCGATTCGTCGTTAACATCGAGATGCAGTGACGAACAGTGATCGAAGAAAAAAAAGGGCGATAAATGCCGACAGCATTAGGATAAGCTTACCTCCTTTGCTCTATTCTCGATTAGACCAATCACGAAGCTTGAGTGATCGCCGCCTACGCCCTCTTCTTCCATTCCGACCCCTGGTCACGTAACGAATAGCTCGGTAGCTGCAGACTGCAGCTACGAAGAATGGCGGTAATCTGAGAAGTACCACTGCCGGGTGTCGCTATTTATACCAGCGAAAATGAAAATTTTAAGACTAACCATAATTAAAAATTGTATTAACAAATTAAGCACGTTTAAAAAAAATTTAAATATAGGCAAAATCGCCTATTCAAACGGCGACTTATGCTGACTAGGATTGCAGCCGTTATGCTGAGTTGGCAAATAAATGGTCATCTTACTAAGTCGCCCGAATTGCAAGCAACTTATAAGTAGCCCGTTAAACGGGCGACTTAGGCTAGAATTAAAAAAAAATTCTGATTTGTTACAGCTATTGCTTCCAATAGTTGTTACAGCCTTTGCTATTAAACTTATTTGATAGTTCAAATATTATATTGAAAATTTAATTTATTGAGATTAGTACATAAGTAATATTAAATTATTATAACGCTAGTAATCTTAGTTTCATCTTATTTGAACATTAAAGCAAAGGATTAGCATGCAAGACAACTACAAAAAATTAATGAACTCTTTACGGAATGGAAGGCTATGTGATTTTGAACACACTAGATTAAATTAATTGAAATGATCCATAACATAAGCATGCTGAAATACATAAAAAGATGAACTAGCGTCGCCTACGCGGCCTCTGTGGCAATGCATCAGTGCCTGGAATGTAATGTTGAGGAGGTCGTCGTGGCCTTTGACGTAGTATGTGATGCTCCTCCTCAGCAACTTCTTCCTCAGCTATGTCATCTCTATGAAGGGAGCTCGGTACAAAATCCGGTGTGAGGTATGCATCCAAATCCACTGGCACCTGGCTACTGAAGACGACCGTAGATGGCCCTTGATCAGGATAAGAGGAGGGTCCAACATATCCACTGTATTGCTGAGGAGGTTCCTGTGTCATGGAAAATGGTGTATCATGCTCACTTCTATCCTCAAAATATCCTTGATCTTGAATATACAATTGGCTACGCAAACCACGACAAAGCTCTGCCACTATGTTTATGTCTCTATATTGTTGTGTATCATTTGAACCATTGAAGTGTTGTTGCAAAGCTTGTTCAGTACTAAGGAAAAAGTCCCTCTGAAATAACATAAGAAATTCGTTATTAATTAAAAAAATAAATTATATAAGAATTTTATAGCATATTAAATTTAAATGTACCAGAAGACGCTCAGAGGGAGCTTTAGGATATGCGGTTGTGGGAGGCTCAACAGGTGCCTTCAACATGTATAGTGTTGCCCATGACTTGTACCACTGTATGTACTGATGGATCGAATAGTTATTATGCTGGTCAAGGAGGTCCCCTGTGACTATGTATCCACGCCTACTCTCCCATATGGCAATGTGTGGTTGGTGGTACAACATCCAGTCCATGTCTGATTTGCCACGACCATCTACCCTTTTGAAGCTTGGATCCATTGGTTCAATGTTAGTAGTTGGGCATAATCCAAACTGTCGTAGTACTCTATCTGGCAAGTGCCACTCAACCCTCTTCCAACTGATCAGAGGCACTCGTGCAGTCCAAATGTCCTCCCCTAAAAGACAAATCTGTGCCACCTGAGCTCTAATATATTAAAATATAAGAGTAAAATAATTATATAAAATTATAAAACAGCATATTATTCTAAGATTTCATAAATATATATAATAAAATTTAATACTCTGATTTAAAATATATTAAAATATTTTACTTTTTTAAAATAGGTGGAGGTAAACCTAAAAAGATTTGGTTAGGATATCTTAGAAATGACATTTTTTTTATTAGATTTAAATGAGAATTTAATTTTTAATATGACACAATGGAGAAAAATGATTCATGAAGCCAACCCCACATAGTGGGGTAAAGGCTTGATGTTATTGTTATTGTTGTTAAAATTTGAAGATAATTGTTTATCAAACAAAAATTTGCTGAGCTCCATCAAAGTTCTTATACAAATCTACCCCATTGCAAAAGATCTTGTACATAGCAAGTCTATCTCATAGAAACTATTTTGGCGAAAATCTTTCTTCGCATCAATAGAGCAAGAATCATAATGGAAAAAAGCTAAGTTCTCCAAAATAAAATGCCGACTGTCTAATCAATTTGGTAACACCAACAAATGTGGTTTGAACCTAAAAAAGAAAAATGACTACTATGACATCTCTCACCCAACCACCCTCAACATACACCACAACACAATGAGAAAATTCAGCATCATTATCGTGCCATCCAGACCAACCTCAACCTTCTCCACCATGCATCATTATCCTTATCACCTTAGAATCATGCTTTCCCAACAATAGCTTAACTCATTAGTAGACTACCTATACCATTACTCAGCTATAAATCACCATTCAAAAAATTGTTTGCATCCGCTCCAAATTACCAAAATCTACTATCACTTTTGGTTGCTTGTGCCAACCTTGCCTAAACCTTATAATAAAAGTTAAAGTTGAAACAAACTCACGACACTTTGATTTGTTGGATACTCCTCTAAAAGTGTCTATAAATATCTCGTTTCTTCTATCAATCGCACCATCTTACGAAATATTTAAGTCAATGAAGACATCATTCCTTCACATAAACTACATAGTTGGTCATTAGGGCAATTTCAACAAGCAATTTAAATTTAAAATTGAAGGATTCAAAAGAATAAGAAAATATCAAAGATAAACTAGATAGAAGCCGCACATATCTTCTACTCATTTTATATAAAAATTTTAATTCTAAAGAGAGCTTAGCTTAGCAAAAATTTAACCCTAACTCACAGATCTACAATATATTTTAAACATTCGAAGCCTAAATGCATAAATCTATACTTAGAACAAACAAATCTTCAAATACACTCCACAAACAAAGAATTTCACAAAAAAACCTACAAAACCACTTTGTAAATCATAAATCTTTACTTCTCTAAGCAAAATACACAATAATCAACATAAATCTAACTAATTTAACATAAAAAATGCATAAAATAACTTCACATTACCTGATCCCAGCGACGAAGAGACGGAGCAGCAAGCAGATCTCGAAATGTCGAAGAGGGAGAATAACTGATCGGGAAAGGGAAGATGAATAAATTACTTAAGTCTAAGTCGCCCCTTTACTGGGCGACTTATAAGTCGCCCATTAATCGGGCGACTTAGGCTTAAGTCTTCAATTCGCCATGTCAGCTGCCACGGTGTCGTTTGGTCGCACCTAAGTCGCCTTTAAAACGACCGACTTTGCCTATAATTAAATTTTTTAACAATCATGCTTAATCTTATAGTTTAATTATTAATGTTGCTTAGTTCAAAAATTTTCCCTTTATACCACGGTTACGGGATTGGCTAGTGGGCCAAAGTGGTCGCCGAGTATTCGTTAATTCTATGCTATAATTTCTAACAGAATTTATTATGTGCGGTGTCTTGATGTGTCCGAAGATTTAGACTTTATTTGGGACGGCTTTCTTTCTGTTTATTAAAAGCTTTTTAGTATAAAAGTTAACTTTTTGTACTAGAAAGTCATTTTAAGAAGCAGGAAGAAAGTCGCCCCAAACGAAACCTTATTTGAATGCGGCACATATTATGTATTGGGTGACGTGATGCATTCAAACTCCAGATGCGTCACGACACCACAAGTAGTATTTTTTTTGGAGATTTACATACATACTACTTTATTTTATGATATTTACATATCTAACATCTAAACTATTAATATTACATATCTACCACGCATAGAACAATTTTGTGTGCATAGAATGAAATATTAAATTTTATGATATGGTATGAATGGTAGAAATGAATTATAAGAGTGGTATATTTGATATTAAAGTTGTATATGACTGGTAGACGTGTAATATTAATGTTTTTTATGTTAGATATGTAAATAACATGAAATAAAGTGATATGTATGTAAATTTCCCTAATTTATTTTCATTCCTAAGGGAAGTGTGATTGTCCTATTTAGAAGGATCTAGTCGTTAATCATTTCTTCTATGTGAATCTAAAAAACATTATGGTGGCAATAATTAAATTAATTTTATTAAGAGAATAATAAATTATAAAAATAGATCATATTATATGTGACATATTCAATTTAAAAAAAAAAATTGTTCAAATAAGACCGTTTTCTTTCTTCTTCTTAAAGTAGCTTCTTCGTAAAAAAAATTACTAGAAAGCTGCTTTAAAAAACAGTGAGAAAGCCGAAATCTCAAATTTTATTTCAAGATATTATGTCATAGACATAATGTTCATAAAAATAATATATTAAAAGTAGCATACAATTTATTTTGGAAAATTTATCCATTTGTTTGTTTATTGTATAATTGCTTATAAAAAAAAAGAACTTAATTAAATTATAAAATAAAAAATTGAAGTTATCTAAGCTTATACATGTGATAAAAACTGTAATTTGAAATTTTATTAGATAATTTACCAACTTTTTTTTGTAAAGTGTGACTCTTTATGCCTTTTAATATGGCTACTTGAATTACTTTTTTTTTTACTATATTTTTATTTAAGCATAAATCCCTTAAAATATTTTTTGTAACACAATACTCTTAAATGTATGTCATGCATTTATCCCTTTTGAACTATATTGCCCTCGAAAATATATAGACTTTCACTCTTTTAGAGGGGCTAAATTGAACTTTGGCACATATGAGTACATATTTTTAATGTTTAAACAATATGAGCATATATTTAAGGGAATTCCTTAATAATTTATATTAGTTATGATGAAGAAATTTTGTCAGGATGTGTTATGAAGGTTATTTTATTATAAACAAGAAAGTGGAATCTGAAATAGACTTGTCAATTTCGGATTACGAGTCCGGTTCGAGTTGAACTCAAAACTGATCCGACACTATTCGGGTTCGGGTCGACCCGACCTGTTTTTTAAAACGGATCGATTTTCTGGACCTGAACTTGGCCCGCTTCGGGTTCAAGTCAACCCAACCCGACCCGCGAATACAACAACGCCTGCAGCGGCGGGTCGGCAAGAACACTAGCCGACGGCCGGCGGCATCGGAAGACGGCGAAAGCAGCCAGCGACACAAACCTGACGCCGGCGAAAGTAGCTCAAGGCGGGCGGCAACGTGAGCTCGGGACGCGACGCGCCGACGCGGCCAGGCAGGCAGGGCAGTGGGCAGGCGGGCGGGCAGAGCCGTTCTGAGCCTCATTCCGGGTCATTTCGGATCATTCCCGAGTTCCCGGGTCAGCCCGAACCCGACACGGTTTGGTAAACGGGACAGTTTTTCGAACCCGAACCCGACCCGCTTTAGGTTCGGGTCAACCCAAACCTGAAATTTTCGGGTCAGGTCCAATATTGACAGGTCTAATCTGAAATATGGTTGAACCAGTTTCGAACAATGTTCTATATATGAAGTATCAAGTTAGTTCGAACAGGTCAATATTGATCTAACATTATTGGAATTAGATTTAAATTTTGTTCTAATCCAATTTGCACCTTCTTCATGCGGGTTTGAAGAAGGTTCAACTTAGTTTAGACCTACGCCCAATCTTATTTCATTGCGACAGTAATTCTTTTATATTTATGATGTTGCACAATGAGTATTATGGTGATGACATTGGACAAAACATTAGAGAAGAAATAAATTAAAACCAGATAAGAAATTAGAATAATGATAAATAAATTATAGAATTTTAATTAGAATTGTCCAAACGGAGCCTAAATTTATTTTGGCAAAGAAATTTTAAAGCAAAAAAATAAAAAATTCTAGCCATGATTAATTTGTCCAAATTTACAAATTATTTATAAATCAGATAAATACTAATTAAGATATATTAAAATTTTAAAAATCAAAATTATTATTCAGACTTTTGAAATTATGTATTTACTTTCAATTTCTATAATATTTATATTTTTAATAAAATATATGATTAAAATTAACATAGACAAAGTGAAAGAATCTGGATTTGCTACACTTTTTTATATTTTTTTCATAGATTGATATGTGATGCCATGGCTATTGTTTGGTTCATCTTCATGCTACTGATCGAACTGTTGGATCTATAGGTAGGCTTCAACATAGCGTGTTTTATTTACAAAGAGTTAGAAAACCTTCATATTTGCATAATATATCTTTTACAAGAAAATAAAATCATTATTTACAAAGCACATTATCTGGAGAATTACCAATGCTAATAGATACTCTAAGATCATTGAAGCATTGCTTAGCATATCCATTTCACTCTTTCAAGAGTAGTTCCATAGGATTCAAGGAAAATTATGCAACATAAGAACCACATGATGATAATATTGGACAAATCATATGTGC
The DNA here is from genome assembly GCA_022539455.1 of Dendrobium nobile. Lineage (NCBI taxonomy): Eukaryota > Viridiplantae > Streptophyta > Magnoliopsida > Asparagales > Orchidaceae > Dendrobium > Dendrobium nobile. Next base: position 26,811,605 of record CM039730.1, read on the forward strand.
ACTAGTAAGCAAATAAGCTTAAGCCAAACAAAGACCTAGAAAAAAAAATGATTAAAGACTTTTCATCATACTTTGTATTTTTCTTGTGTGTCTTGATTATCATAAAAGGCTTATTTTTGTAATTTTTTTTATTTTTTTTATAATTTGGACATTGCCAAAATTTGAAATATTAAAATTCAAAATTTGAATATTGAAATTTGAAACTTTGAAATTTTAATTTTTTGAAATTTGAAGTGTAGATTGATTTACATGTAGGAAATGCTAAATTGAAATAAAATAGAATTAATTGTTAAGAAAAAAAAATTAAAGACCAACTTCTAAGTAGTTATAGATGGCCTCCTCTTTAAAAGAGATAGTTAAACAATTTCAAAATGTTCATAACTATCATGCCCCGAGATTTAAAGTGGAAGAATTTCATTTCTTTTCCCTTTATTCATTTATCATTCTTCTTATAATTCAATTAATAATCAATATTTATTTACAACCAGATATGACTAATATCATTAATGAAAAATAATTATAAACACCAACAAAAAATATAATTATATTACTACAGTTAATATTTACGTTCCAATATAACATATAAAATCCCAAAATAATATGTACCAGTCATGATTACAAAAGATTATATAACGCCAGAGAACTGAAAATAAAGTTAAAATATCATCACTGCATAACCTTATGCTGCAGGCTCTTTCTCTTTATCTTAAAAATCATGTAATGAGCATAAAAGCCCAACAAGTGTCACAACCTGACCTGATATGATTTTGAGATTATACCATATCTGATTGTGACAAGATTAATCCCAAGATCTAGTTAAAAAAGTATTGAAATAAAACTTTTAATTTATATACTAAAAAGAGCCACGGTTAAATGCAATATAAAGCATAAGACCATATATATATCGAAATGATTTTTTTATGTATCATAAAAAAATGCATAAAATCTAGAGTATCTACAACAATACTTGACAATAGATAACATAACCAAATAAAAGTCAATCATACAAAAATAAAACTAATCAAACCAAAAGGCATACCTACAACATTTTTAGGAACCAGCTATCCAAACTACTCAACTCGCTCCTTATCCTTCCCTTGGCCTGAAAATAGAAGCAAAAGTAGTAATGAGCTAACACGGCTCAGTAGGCAATCACAGTTTAAAATAAAAATCAATAACTAAAATAAAAAATATTGAAAACATTGTGTTGTAATTAGGAATGTAAACGAGTCGAGTTTAGGCTCTTATCGGGCTCGGCTCGTTAGATGGAAAGCGAGCTCGAACTCGAGCTTGAGTCGAGCTCGATAGTCGAGCTCGAACTCGAGCTCGATAGTCGAGCTCGAACTCGAGCTCGATAGTCGAGCTCGAACTCGAGCTCGATCATCTCACTTTAAACGAGCTCGAGCCGGCTCGCCAGCCATGGGCTGGAAATTTTAAATTTATGCAGGATTTCTAAAAAATTTAAAAATTAGGTGGGATTTTTAAAACTTAGACAAAACTTTTTAAAAAATATGAAATGTTTAACATTTAAATAAAATTTAGGTGATTATTATTATTATTTTTTATTATTTAAATATAATAAATAAAATAAAATTATTTTAAAAATATTAATATTTATTCGAGCCGGCTCAAGCTCGAACTCGAGCTCGTTTACTAAACGAGCTCAAGCTCGACTCGCGAGCTTGATAAGCTCGGCTCACGAGCCCATAAACGAGTCGAGCTTGAGCCGGCTCGCGAGTCGGCTCAGCTCACTTGCACCCCTAGCTGTAATAATAAACTGTAGTATTATACAAGAAGTTAAAACTTAAATATATATTGATACCATATGCATTTAATTAACCAATGAACTATATTAAAACTGAAATATAAACAGATATATTAGAGTAATTTTTAGAGTAGCCATTAGGCTTCAGCATCCTAACACATCTCATATCAGAATCCCACCTCGTTAGCCCATCGGCTCCAAAATAACATATATAATTTCACCTCAGTTGCCCACTGACATCGGTATAATAGAATCCCACCTTTTGTCACCCGCTAGTACCGACATAACAAAATCCCACCTCAATTACCCATTAGCGCCAATATAACAAAATCCTATCTCAATTGCCTACTGGCACCAGCATAACAGAATCCCATCTCGATCGCTCATTGACAATAGCATAACAAAATCATACCTCGGTTAATCAACTGGTGCATGCATAATAAAATCTCACCTCAGTTGACCACTAGATCTACTATAACATCACATCACATCACGTCTTATCATATCATATGTCTTTCCTATTTTTGAAGCATTTCATTAATTAAAGCATGATTGTACTAAATTCAGAAATTGCCAATATGCTTAATGTTAGGCAACAAAAATATTGTTAAGGAAAATTTTATAATTTCAAAACATAATAAAATTAATAGAGATTGGGTAAAACATCATTCCAAAGCCCTAATTGAACTAAAGCACTATTTTTAGATGTCAAAATAAACTTTTGAATATGCAAAAGTCACTGCTTTTCCAAAATTACTTGATAAAAAATTTATATAATATACTCAAAATATTTATAATCTCAATCTATATAATATTTTAAAAATTACACGGTGAAAATTTTACCAAAATAAAGTTATCCTCATTTTTTGACAATGAAAATATAAATTTGATAAAAAAAAAAATCTTAAAAAATATCAAATTATTAAAAACTGAACTAGGCACAAAGAAACATACCTTGAGTTGAGCAAATTTCTCAACTTTGTTGATGGACAAAAATGACTCTACAACAATTAAACCCTAACTTTTCTTTCTCTCAAATTTTGTCATCCTTCTCTTTGTTAAGGAAAATGAGAAAGAAAATAAATGGATTAATAACTAATATAAGTGGGATTAGATTTCTTAATAAATTAATAAAAAAATATAAATATAATTATTCTAATTATTTAGATTTTAGCATAAAATTCATATAATTCTTTTTATATCTTCAAATATAGAAATCCAAAAATTATAAAATAAAAAATAAAAAGTTAGCTAAGCATGTCTAAAATTATCAGGTAAAATCGGTTTACAAAACAGACACCTAATGATTCTAGAATGCCCACTTGTACCGATATATGCTAATTTCATAAGAAATTATGCTAGGACCCAAAAATTATAAAAAAATTAGTATGATTAAATCACTATTATATTTATTTTATGAAAATGGTGGTTTTTAAATTGGACTTATAATGACTCTTAAAATAAATTTTTACTAAAATAGATAAAAGCATCTTTTTTTTTATTTTTTATTTTTAACAATCCACCCATCTTAAAGAAATATTATCTTTGACATTTTCAGACCAAACTAAGTCAGACTAAACCTGGATACAATTGTCTCATCATAGATTTCTTCTCTTATGTAGCATCTATGGCGGTCATGTACTTTCATTGCATCTTGACCATCGAAATCTGTTGCTCCTCAATTTCCTCACATTATATGCCAGAATCCTATATGACACTTCCCTATAATGAAGACTCAGATGAATCTCCATATCATCAGTTAATAATCTCTTTATATAATTAGATACTCACTTCCTTAAAGAAGATATATAAAATATATTGTATATTTGACATATCATCGGGTAATAATAACCTATAAACAAAATTATCAATCATTTCAACAATCTCAAAATGTCCAATATACATTGGACTCTACTTAGTAATTCTTCCAAATTTGCTAACACCTATTATCAGACTGATTTGACATAAATAAAATCACCAACCTGAAATTCCACCAACATATATTTTTTATCATAATATTTCTTCTACCTATCTTATGCAGCTCTTAATATTTCTCTGTCAAATGAATCCTTATTACAGTGTCGTCCATAAAAGCTTATCTTATCACATGTCTATCTCTCACCTCTATCAAAGTCAAAGTGGTTCAACAATTCTTACCGTACATGGCTTCATAAGGATCCATTCCTATATTGGATTGAAAATTGTTATTGTACGCAAGTTCTATAAGCAGAATATGATCCTCTCAACTATCCCCAAAGTCTAGAATACAGAGTCTCAAAAGATCCTCCAGTATCTAAATAAGCCTTTCAGATAGCCCATCTGTTTGCGAATGGAAAGCCATACTAAAGTGTAATTTTGTACCCAGTTCCTATTGAATACCTCTCTATAACTTGATGTTAAACTGACCATCACGATCTAATATAATCACCTTTGGTACACCATATAATTTGATCTATCAGATCAATCTGTTGAATTAGAATAAAATGCGCTGACTTCGTCAGGCAATAAAAATGAACCCAAATGGCATCATGCCTTATCTCGATCTGGAAAAATCCATAGTAAAGTCTATCATTACCTCTTCTCATTTCTACTCAAAAATAGGTAACGATTGCAGAAGACCACTCGATTATTAATGTTATGCCTTCACCGACTAATAAGCCTCACATTTTGAAATAAAATCTATTATATCCTTATTCAATCCAAGCCACCAAAATATATCTTTTAGATCTTCATATATCTTACTGCTTCTTGGATGATAGTATAACCTGAATAATGTGCCTCATATAGAATCTCAACTCGTAGATCACCAACCGATGGAACTCATAATCTATCTTTATAAAAAATGATACCATGATCAAATAGAGAGAGTTCATGTCTCTTACCAGCCTTAATATAATCAATCAATATCTGATACTCTCTATATGATTTTTGAGCTTCTTGAATTCTTTTATGTATTATAGGCTGAATAATAATTTGAGTTAATAAATTCAGAGCTTTATTAGTAAATATCACTTATATCTCTAGCTTCTCCAAATCTCAAATGAGAAGGTTTGTAAAATGTAAGCAATGAAAAAGAAGTACTTGATGACTTCCTACTCAAAGTATATGCTACTGCATTTACCATACCAAGTTGATAATGAATAGATAAATCATAATCCATGATCAGCTCTTATTACTTCTCTGTCTCAAATTCAAATCCTTCTGAGTAAAAATGTGCTTCAAGCTCTGATGGTCAGTAACGATAATGCATCTGACTTTGTACAAGTAATGCCTATAAATCTTTAATGTAAATACGTCAGCAGCTAACTCCATATAATGTGTCAGGTAGTTCATCTCATATGGTTTTTATTGTCAAGATACATATGCAATAACTCTAATATGCTACATTAGCACACATCCCAATCCTCTTAATGATGCATCACTAAAAACTTAAAAATCATATGTACCTGAAAGAATAGTCATAATCATAACATAAGTTAAACAATTCTTCAATAGCTGAAAACTCTCCTCACACTCCGGAGTCCATACGAAAGCTACTAACTTCTGAATCAATCTGGTTAATGGTAAAGAAAATTGAGAAAACTCGTAAACAAACTTTTGATAATAACCAACCAAGCCTAAGAACCTACGAACTTAAAAAATTATAGAAGGCATTGGCCAATTAGAAATAGTCTGAACCTTTTGAGGATCTACCATAATACATACACTGCTCATGGCATATCCCAGAAATAAAATACTACTCAACCAAAACTTAGACTTCAAGAATTTAGCATACAATTGATGCTGCCTAAGAATCTCTAGAGCAATCCTTAAGTGTGTTTTATGCTCCTCCTCAGATATGGAATAAATTAAAATATTGTCTATAAATACAATCACAAATTGGTCCAAATACTTTCTAAAAATTTTGTTCATCAAATCTACGAAGACTACTGGGGCATTAGTGACTCCAAACAACGTGATTAAAAATAAATAATGCCCGTACAACGTACTAAAGGCAATCTTCGCCACATCCTTTATTCTTACTTTTAGATGATGATAACTAGATCACATATCAATCTTGAAAAAAAAAAAATTGAACATCCATCCAGCTATTCAAATAAGTCATCAATCCTAAACAAAGATACTTATTTTTTATAGTTATTTTATGCATATCTCTATAATCGATGCACATCCATAAGGTTCCACCTTTCTTCATGATAATACAGGTGCTCCCCATAGAGACATGCTGGGACAGATAAAATCTCGATCCACCAACTCCAGAAGTTCCTTAGGGGACTTCCAACATGGGGCCTTAGAGATAGGAGCAATGCCTAGAAAAATATCTATACAAAACTCTACCTCTATTTTTGACGATAAAGCCACTAACTCTTCAGGAAAAACATCTGAAAACTTCTGAACAATAGGGACACTACTCACAAATGCAGCAGATAGTCTATCATTTCTAATATATGATAAAAATACTCGACTACCTTTCCTCCAAAGCCTATCTACTTCTAGAGTAGAAATCAAACAAGAAAGAATATTACTTATTCCCTAAAATACAATGCTCTCATCATTCTCAAACAAAGCCACTTTCTTTTTCAAGCACTCAATCTGAGCCCTATATTGACTCATCTAGTCCATATCGTATAATATAGTCTATGCTTCAAGATTAGTCAATCAATAAGGTAGAGGGCGAATTACTGTTATCGAGTGAGACACTTTTCTCTCTATGAGGTTATTTGGTTTGTTTAAAAGAAATGCATAGTAAAATGAATGCTGTGTAAAATGAATGAAGTGTATTTGAAATATTTGAAGTTATTTAGATTGGTGTAAAATGAAGGCAAGAGATTTTTTTTTAAAAATTGGGTTTAAGTTAAAAGAGTGCAATGTAAGTTCAAATGATGGTAGTGGCAGACAGTTAGTGGCAGTGACAGTGGCCAATAAGGGGTGAGGTTGTACCGGAGGGCAACGACAATAGGAGTGGACGATGGAAGGCAGTGACGACAATGGCTTGTGGGAGGCCTTCGATAGCGGTGTGTGGTGATGTTTGGCAACTGCTGACTACAAGTGGCAATGGCTGGCATTGATGAATGCTTGGTAGCAAGTGACAACAATGCAGTCAGCTTGTGATGAAAAAAGAATTCAATCAAAATTAGGTGAGATTACAATACATCAAAAAAGAATTAGAGAGTGAAAAAAATGAATTCATTAAAATTTTACACTGCATTTCTTTTTAAATAAATCAAACACCCAAAATTTAGTTTCCCATGCATTTGGATTGCCTTGCATTCCTTTTTACCTTATATAAAAAATCTTATGAAGTAACAATCAATAAATCAATCACCCTAAGTCAACTGGAGTGAATCATCTTAAAATAGTAATTTGAATATATATGAAATCCGAGTTCTTGAATTCTCGAGCAACAAAATAATCAATATAAAGATGATGCAAAATAATATATATATATATATATATATATATATATATATATATATATATATATATATATATATATATATATAGAGAGAGAGAGAGAGAGAGAGAGAGAGAGAGAGAGAGAGAGATTTAAGTCAATTAAAACAAACTTATTTGCACATCATATACGCGACATTTGAACTCAAATCCTCTTAGTTGTAGCGAGAGCTCCATACGTTGCAAAATGATATATGAAAAAATAAAAATAGGAGAGACAAATATATATAATCATTTTTGAAATTAAATAGACAAATTTAATTTTGTTTGTTTAAGCTTGATTCAATTCTGAACTTTAAAAAAATATTCAAATTTAATTCAATTGCTAATTTAAATAAACTTAGATGAGTATTTATAAGGTGGAGCTCAAATTGTTCAACTAATATATTAATATACTAACAATCCTAGATATTGCTATTATTTATATGCCATAAATAGTTTTTCTTATTAGCATAAATTAATATTTTATTTATAAATTTAATAAATATAATTTAATTTGAGGAGTTTGTCTCATGTTAAATAATAGTATAGCTTAATTTTTTTTTTGGGACTTCATATAATGAATTTCTTGCCTAAGCCCCGGAGTGGTAAATGAAGGTATTCAGAAATTCATAAAATATAAGGACCGAAGCTTAAATCGGAGGAAGTTGAAAGGGTGCGGAGATCGACACCAAGGTGTTGCAGTGTGATCAGTTCTCATCCCAGCACGGAACCAAATCTCTCCGGCTGCTGGGATCTCGGCGGCGGGTGGATGCCCCTGCCGCTTCCTACTATTCAATCATCTTTAGTCCTTCCTTCTCCTTAAATCTGATTACAATTTGGATCTTTTTGTGTGCAGATCTAAGATATATTGGATCTCATTTGTTATCGTCATCGCCTTCCATCTGGTCTAGATCCGGATAGCTTTGGATCTCACCTGTCTGGCGTTTTTGGATTTCGCGAGCATTTGAGGGGTAGGGGTTTTTGAGATCCATACGCGTATTAGGGACGGAGCAAGGCAAAGATGCTGACCAAGTTCGAGACCAAGAGTAATCGGGTGAAGGGGCTTAGCTTTCATAGCAAGAGGCCGTGGATCCTTGCCAGCCTCCACAGCGGTGTGATCCAGCTATGGGACTATCGCATGGGAACCCTCATAGACCGCTTCGACGAGCACGATGGACCTGTTCGTGGAGTTCACTTCCATAAATCGCAGCCCCTATTTGTCTCTGGAGGTGAGAAGTATACCCTTTTGCTCCTCCCTATGGGTTTTGGTTTACTGCATTTTGAGGTGTTGCTCTGGAATTAGTCTATCGTATTGCTCAGATCTATCTTGTTTTTTCCTTCAATTGCATTTCTGACTAATCTTTTTATTGCGATACTTAGATCTATCCAGTTTTTACTGCCATTGCATTTAATTGGTCTTTTTTGGTTTTATACTGGATTGTTTTTGGAATTTGATCTCTACCTGCTATATTTTTATATATTTATTGTGTGTGATCCAATTGGTATGTTTGTTGATGAAATGATCTCATGTTTGATTGCAGTATGAAGCATGAATGATTCCCTGATTATCTTTTTACACATTCTGCCTCTTTCCCGCGATGATCCTTCCATGGAATGATAGAAAATTCCAACATCTATCAAGAGATTTACAGAAGTTTGTGCATGATAATAATGACAGTAACAACGAAAATAATGTTGTCTTGCAGGTGATGATTACAAGATCAAGGTCTGGAATTACAAAACTCACCGTTGCTTGTTCACTCTGCTTGGGCACCTAGACTATATTCGTACTGTACAATTCCATGATGAGTATCCTTGGATTGTTAGCGCAAGTGATGATCAAACGATTAGGATTTGGAACTGGCAGTCTCGTACCTGCATTTCAGTTTTGACCGGCCACAACCACTATGTGATGTGCGCATCATTTCATCCAAAGGAGGATCTCATTGTATCTGCTTCTCTTGATCAGACTGTTCGTGTTTGGGATATTGGCGCTTTGAGGAAGAAAACGGTGTCTCCAGCTGATGATATTTTGCGTCTTAGCCAAATGAATACTGATCTGTTTGGTGGTGTTGATGCGGTTGTGAAATATGTCTTGGAAGGTCATGATCGGGGAGTCAATTGGGCATCTTTTCATCCTAACCTGCCTCTCATTGTTTCTGGAGCTGATGACCGGCAAGTAAAATTATGGAGAATGAATGGTAATCCCTAGAAAATCTGTTTATCCTCTGTATCATAGCTTGCACTATAATTGCATATTTGATATGTGCTTACTAAATTTTTTCGTACCAATTATATCTATACTATTAAAAAGATAGCTTTTAGAATGCATTGTGCACTAAGCTAATACAAAGCTTAAAGTTCATCTAAGCATATCTAAAAGATTGACCAAATAGGCAAAGATAAATGATGTTTGTAAAATTTTCAAATGATTTTATATGTATTTTTTGTAAAGATTTTGAAGAAAAATATGATGCAAACTATTAATTCATTTGGTTACTTAGCAATTATATATGATCCACAAGTTTCTTTCTAATAAAATGATGTACATGCACTTAAGGTGGATAAAATAGTGATTTTTTTAGGAGTTTATATAGGAATTTAATTGAGGCATATATTATTTGAATTTATTTGTATTATAATATAAAAATATAAAAATATTTTGAAATTATAATTTAAAATGATGAGATGTGATTTTTTGTTTTTTTTATAAATGGAATACTGAGAATCTTTTTTGTACAATACCAAGTTATTTTTTAATAGCAGTATAGATTAATATAGTTCTAAATGTATTTCGAGACATGCCAAATCCACTTAAATGTTTTACGAGACATGCCAAATGCAGTTAAATGTTTAACAAGACACGCAATACAAAGTTCTAAATTTTTTAATAGCAATATATATTAATGCCTTGGATTACATACATTCAATGCATTTTTCACTCGGTATAAGGTTCTTTTTGAAGTATTCAAGTAACGGGCATTGCATCTTATAAGCAACATTACATGAGAATCATCAAATGATGCAATAGTTGCTTTTACATCGTAAAAAGTTCTAACATTTGCATTTTTCTTTTGTAGATACAAAGGCATGGGAAGTGGACACATTGAGAGGGCATATGAATAATGTTTCTTGTGTGATGTTTCATGCAAAGCAAGATATCATTGTGTCCAACTCTGAGGACAAAAGCATTCGTATCTGGGATGCTACTAAGCGCACTGCCATTCAGACATTTCGCCGTGAGCATGATCGTTTTTGGATTCTGTCTGCACATCCAGAAATGAATCTTCTCGCAGCCGGCCATGACAGTGGAATGATTGTATTCAAATTAGAGAGAGAGCGTCCTGCTTTCTCTGTTACTGGAGACTGCTTGTATTATGTCAAAGACCGTTTTCTGAGGTTTTATGAATTTTCACATCAGAAAGATAATCAGGTGGTTCCAATAAGGAGGCCTGGATCTGTGAGCTTGAACCAGGGACCAAGAACACTCTCTTTCAGTCCCACAGAGAATGCTGTTTTAATCTGCTCTGATGCAGATGGGGGCACTTATGAACTCTATAATGTTCCCAAAGACAATGTTGGAAGGGCAGATGTTGTGCAGGATGCAAAGAAAGGAGGAGGAGGGTCTGCTGTTTTTGTTGCCCGCAACAGGTTTGCCGTGCTAGACAAGAGCACCAATCAAGCATTAGTCAAGAATCTCAAGAATGAAATTGTAAAAAAAAGCCCCCTTCCTATTGCTACAGATGCAATCTTTTATGCTGGAACAGGGAATCTGTTGTGTAGGGCTGAAGATAAAGTAGTTATATTCGACCTTCAACAGCGTCTTATTCTGGGGGAACTTCAGGTCCCTGCGGTCAAATATATCGTTTGGTCGAGCGACATGGAAACTGTTGCATTACTCAGCAAGCATGTTATAGTTATTGCCAACAAGAAACTTGTTCACCTTTGTACATTGCATGAGACAATTCGTGTGAAAAGTGGCGCCTGGGATGAGAGTGGTGTCTTCATCTATACAACTCTTAACCACATCAAGTATTGCCTTCCTAATGGTGATAGTGGTATTATTAGGACTCTTGATGTTCCTATATACTTGACCAAGGTATCTGGCAACAGTGTTTATTGTTTGGATCGTGATGGGAAGAACCGGGTCATAACAATTGATGCTACAGAGTATATCTTCAAGCTTGCTCTTCTGAGGAAGAAATATGACCATGTTATGAGCATGATAAAAAATTCGCAGTTGTGTGGACAGGCTGTCATTGCATACTTACAACAAAAAGGTTTTCCTGAAGTTGCTCTTCACTTTGTTAAAGATGAGAGAACCAGATTCAACTTGGCTCTTGCGAGTGGTAACATCCAGATAGCTGTTGCTTCTGCAAAGGAGATAGATGAAAAGGACCACTGGTATAGGTTGGGCATTGAGGCTCTTCGACAAGGGAATACCAGCATTGTAGAATATGCTTATCAAAGGACTAAGAACTTTGAAAGGCTTTCATTTCTTTATCTTGTCACGGGAAATAAGGAGAAGCTATCAAAAATGTTGAGAATTGCTGAAATGAAGAATGATGTTATGGGTCAGTTCCATAATGCTATGTACCTAGGTGATATCCAGGAACGTGTGAAGATATTGGAGAACGCTGGCCACTTGCATCTTGCATATATCACAGCTTCAACTCATGGGCTCATTGAAACTGCTGAAAGGCTTGCCGCCGAATTGGGAGATGATATTCCTGTTATCCCCAAAGAGAAAACCCACTCTCTTCTTTTGCCACCTGCCCCCTTATTGAATGGCGGTGACTGGCCATTATTGAGGGTTATGAGGGGCATTTTTGAAGGCGGATTGGATAATGCTAGCAGGCCAGGATATGAAGATGTAGAAGAAGAAGAAGCTTCTGGTGCGGACTGGGGCGATGAAGATTTGGACATTGTTGATGTTGAGCGAGTGATACAGAATGGGGATGCAGATGCCGAAGGTGATGATGTCGAAGCAAATGAAGAAAATGGGGGCTGGGATCTTGAAGATCTGGAGTTGCCTCCAGAAGCTGTCGCTCCAGCGGCAGCAGGTAATACCCGTGCATCAGTGTTTGTTGCCCCTACTCAAGGCATGTCTGTGAGCCAAATATGGATTCAGAAATCATCTCTTGCTGGGGAGCATGCTGCTGCTGGAAACTTTGACACAGCAATGCGCCTTCTTAATCGGCAGTTAGGAATAAATAATTTTTCTCCATTGAAGCAGATGTTTATGGAATTATACACAGGCAGTCACACATATCTTCCTGCTTTTGCTGCGGCTCCAGTAATATCAATTGCTGTTGAGAAGGGGTGGACTGAGTCCACTAGTCCCAATGTGAGAAGTCCACCATCTCTAGTATTCAAGTTCTCACAATTGGATGAAAAACTCAAGGCTGCGTACCGAGCAACAACTGAGGGGAAGTTCCCTGAGGCCTTAAGGCTATTTCTCAATATCTTACACATTATCCCTATCATTGTTGTGGATTCTAGGAGGGAGGTTGATGAAGTCAAGGAGCTGATTGAGATTGCTAAAGAGTATGTTTTGGGCTTGAAGATCGAGGTCAAGAGAAAGGAAACTAAGGATGATGTGATTCGGCAGCAGGAGCTGGCAGCTTACTTTACAAACTGCAAGCTTCAAAAGGTTCACACGAGATTGGTACTTACTAGTGCCATGACTATTTGTTTCAAAGGAGGAAACTATGCTACAGCAACCCATTTTGCTAGGATGCTTTTGGAGAGTAGCCCAACCGATGCCCAAGCAAAGAAGGCAAGGCAGGTTTTACAGGCCTGTGGTGACAAAAGAGATGCGCATCAGCTGAATTATGATTACAGAAATCCTTTTGTGGTATGTGGAGCCACCTTTGTTCCAATCTACCGTGGACAGAAGGACGTCTCTTGTCCTTACTGTGGAGCTAGGTTTATCCCATCCATTCAAGGGAAGCTTTGCACTGTTTGTGAGATTGCAGTGGTGGGGGCAGATGCGTCCGGTCTTCTTTGCTCTCCAACACAGATGCGATAAATGAAGGTATTTACCGAGCAATCTTTGTCTTTGTGTGTTTTCTATGAAGGTTGTCATGCCATATCTTTTTATGTTTCAGGCGAAAGAATAAAAACAGGTAATCATGTTTTTTAGCAGTTTGTCAGTTTTTTTAATGTATGCTACCCCTTTGAGCTGTAGGAATTTTGTAAGACATGTAGTTATCATTTGAAAGTTTATGTTAAAGAGTTCAATTTGCTTGAGAAATTGGTTTAAATTTGGGTTTTATTTGAATGTGGCAAAGAATGCCCAAGCTATTCATTGGGTGTTTTTGGCGAGTTGTTCTGGTTTGCAGTATGCATCATTCTATTTGAAGTCCTCCAGGGTTTAGCTTTTGTTGAAAGATCTATGCTGCTTTAAATTTACATGCTGTTATGATTTCTATCAAATATAAAGCCATCTTCTGATAAGCAATCTTAGTAAAAAAATTGTTCGTTAATATTGCATAAGCAATGACATGACCCGTTGAATGTTCTTATGATTTTTGATTTGTTAATGTCGATTATTTTGGCCCCCATATGTATTGATTGCTACAGGAAGGGATGCTATTTAATGCCGGGGTTGAAAGCATGATTGCCTTTCTTTTTTATTGCTCTTCACCAGTTTGAATCTAGAATGTTGTACTCGCATGTCTCCATGTTGATTGAGGTATCGTTTGGGACAGTTTTCTTACTACTTTTAAAAGAAGCTTTCTACAACAACAACAACAACAACAACAACAACAACATCAAGCCTTTATCCAACTACGTGGGGTCGGCTACATGAATCTTTTTTCTCCATTGTGTCCTATTAAAAGTCAAATTCTCGTTTAAATCTAATAAAGAAAGGTCATTCCTAATATTTTCTAACCAAGTCTTTTTAGGTCTACCCCTACCTTTCTTAACATAAGTCAAATCTAATACCTCTACTCTCCTAACCGGGTCATCGGAAGGCCGCCGTTTTATGTGACCAAACCATCTAATGCGACTCTCTCTAATCTTATCTTCTACTGGAGCTACTCCAACATTTTCACGTATATGCTCATTTTGTATCCTATCTCTAAGGGTAAAGCCACTCATCCACCTGAGCATGCTCATCTCTGCCACACTTAACTTAATATTATGCTTCTCTTTTGATGGCCAACATTCGGCACCATAAAGCATTGCAGGCCTCACTACCATCTTATAGAATTTTCCCTTAAGTTTGAGGGGTACATTTCTATCACATAACAAGCCCGATGCATTCCTCCACTTCAACCATCCAACTTGAATTCTGCTGATAATATCCCCATCTATTTCACGATCACTCTGAACAATAGATCCAAGATATCTAAAACGTGTACTCTTATTAATGACTTGATCGCCCAAAGTCACAATCCCCTCACTAGGTTTATTACTACTAAAACTACCCTCCATATATTCCGTTTTAGATCTACTCAAGCGAAAACCTTTAGACTCTAAGGTTGACCTCCATAATTCAAGTTTACCTTCAACTCCCTCTCTAGTCTTAATGTCTTATCAACAAGAAAAGTATCATCAGCAAAAAGCATACACCAAGGTACATCCTCTTGCAAGTGTCTAGTGAGAACATCCATGACTAAAGCAAAAAGATATGGGCTTAAGGCTGATCCTTGATGTAACCCAACCGAAATAGGGAAATACTTGGTCAATCCACCTTGTGTTTGAACACAAGTAATAGCTCCTGCATACATATCTTTAATGATTTGAATATAAGCATTATTGACTCCTTTCTTTTTAAGAACTCTCCATAGCACTTCTCTGGGAACTTTATCATATGCTTTTTCTAAATCAATAAATATCATATGTAGATCCTCCTTATTTTCAATAAAAGCAACTTTCTAATAAAAAGATTTTTTGAATTAAAAACTTTTATATTAGAAAGCAGCTTTAGAAACCAGTAAGAAAGTTGTTCCAAATGAAACCTAAATGTGATATGATTGCTTTTGCTTTGATGCTCATTTTGCTGGAGCAGGCAACTTTTCTGGCTTTAGTAAAGTTTTCATAGTTGTTATATGTTGTTAAATTGCTGGAGACCAGCTAGATATACGGGCTACTAAAAACTCAAAATCAATGGTCTTGTTAGATGCGGTCTGAGCTTGTCGATGGCAAGCGACAAGGGTAGGTTTTAGGGTGGAGCCGATTCGTGTGAGCTTAAGGTAGGTGTTAGGATACTTCTGCTTTGGGAAAGGCTGCGGCATGGCTGAACCTGGCCGTGGAGTTCTATGGCTTTGAGTTCTCCTCTATTGCTATCTTGCTACGCTACTTAATGCTTGGCAAGTTCCGAGTTGTCTGTGATTTAAACTGATACACAACTACCAACTTTCCAAATCTTGTTCAGGCTACTCTAGAGATTTGATTAACTTGATCCAGGCGACTGTTAGTCTAACAGGAAGAGAGAGTAATGACAGATAACTAGTGAATGCTAAAATCTCAGCCACTCTCTCTATTGAGTGCATTTAAATAATTGAAATGCTGTTTAAAAAAATAAGAAAAGTGCAAACCAATTATACCATGGTTCAGCACTAAGCCACTACCATTTATATCCGCGCCCCGAGTTGGCCTACTTAAGATTTCACTGCACTCTCCTTAGCACACCATAGAAACCTTTAGCTTGGAGTTGCCCATAGTTGAATTTTGTCAACGTTGGCCATGAGTTTGTCTCATTAGGACCTCAATATTCAGTTGTTGAACTTGCTTGAGGACTCATGAAGTCGCTTGCCAAGCCTACTCGCCCTAGGAACTCGATTTCTCAACCGAAGAACTAGCTAGCTAGCCAATTAGTAGTTTTTATTAGAAGAACTAAACATGGTAGCCGATTATAAGTCTGATTTTTCCTCTACATAGTTAGCTATACCAAGTCTAAATCAGTGTAGTCCTCAATTTATAAATAGTGGTTATTAGGAGTGTGCAGTAAATATTCTCCCAATAGTCTTTTACTCGTCAAATCATCTCTATAACTCAGTTTACCTTTCTCGTTCTATGGGGGTTTAATTGAGACTTCTAAACATAAATTCAGTTGAGAGAATTATTAATACTTAGGCTTTGTTTGGGACGACTTTCTTGCTGCTTTTTAAAATAATTTTTTAATAAAAAATAAAATTTTTATACTAAAAGTTGTTTTAAGAAGTAACAAAAAAAAGGTCCCAAATACTACATGTTTTTCTATTATTTTTGAGGCACCCCTTTTTAGACTCTTTTGTTTTCATCAACATACTATTTAAAGTTGTGTGCATATTTTGATGCAAATTTGGCTAATAATTGTGTAAATTATAAATCTACCCTTAGTTTCTACATATTTTTAGGATTCTCTTTTTTTCTTGAAAGAATAATAAACAAAGCATTATTTCTTGATCTTTCACAAAAGCTAGGTATCATATTATAGCCTATACTGCCACAGATAATTTAGCTGCGATGATTTCTTGTTGATATGAGCACTTTTTTTCCTCCCAGTCTTATATATTTTGAAGTGCCATTTAAAAAATATAGACTGGGATAATAATTTTGTAGATTATAAATCTAACATTGGTTTTCTTGGAGACTTTCATTTCTTGAAAGAGTAATGGACAAAATGTTATTTCTTGTTCTTTTACAGAAGTTGGGTATCATAATATAGCCTATACTACCATTGAGATAATTTACTTGTGATGATGCTTATTTATATGGGTGTTTTTCTTTCTCATCTTATTCACATGTGTTGTGGCAATAGGAGTGCCATTTTGATTGCTCATAACTTCATTTTTTTTATTGTTTGTTTGGGGACTAAGCATATTAAAATTGATTTATTATTTCACGCAAGACTCTAAAGCTTGTCTTTATTTATTTTTCTGATATAGATTGTAAATTTTATTACAAAGTCCCATTTAATTTCACATTTTTACTTCTTAGTAGGCAAGCTCTAAGTTTTTTGTATATCAGCATCAAGAGTTTGCAAGGACATGTTAAAGTTATTGAAAATTTTCATATATATAGTATGAATTTAAAAATTTTATTATTTTTATATAGCTTCTTTAGTGAAAATATGTTTATTATTTGGAGTATCAGAAAGAAAATCTTTTAATAGTAAAAATAGTTAGTGGTGAAATCAAAATATGCAAGCAAAGGTGAAATCAAAATATGCAAGCAAAGATAAAAAAATAAAACTGTTATAAAAATTATTTTAAATGTAAAAACTCTGGAAATTGGAAAAAATATAAAAAGGAATCTAAAAATTGGTAAAGATTTTAGCTTTTAATAATTTATATAATATATTTGATACTAAAGAGGGTAAAAGATATATGTATAAGCTAGCCATACAAAGAGATAGGAGTAGTAATGATTTAGTTCAAGTGAAGAGCATAAGGCTAAAGAAAAAAAAAAGAAGGATATTTAACAAAGGTGGATGGGATATTTTGTTAAGCTTTTCAATGAAAATTATGAAAATATGATTGACTTTAGTGATCTTAACATTCTAAATGAAAATAGATATTTTTATTTTTATCGGCGTATTATTAAAATTGAAGTTAGAGAGGCTTTAAAGAAAATAAAGTGTGGGAAAATTGTTGGACCTGATGATATTTTGATAGAGGTATGTAAATGCATAGGAGATGAAGGAATTTTTTGGTTTACTAAACTTTTTAATATTATTTTTAAAACTAAAAAAATGCTAGATGTGTGAAAAATGAGTGTGTTGATTCCTATCTTTAAAAAGAAAGGTGTTGCTTAAGATTGTTCGAATTATAGAAGAATTAAGTTGATGTGTCATACCTTAAAACTATATGAGAGAGTTATTAAGCATAGGTTATGACATGATACTAATGTTCTCAAAATCAATTTGAATTCATGCCGGGTAGGTTAGCTATGAAGCCAGACATTAATTGAGAGGTTTGATGGAGAAGTATAGAGAGGAGGATCTTCCTATGATATTTATTTATTTAGAGAAAGTATATGATAAAGTTCCAAGGGAAGTGTTATGGAGAGTTCTAAAAAAAAAGTGGTCAATAATGCTTACATTCAAGTCATTAGGGATATGTATGATGGAGCTATTACTTGTGTTCAAACACATAGTGGTTTGATAAGTTTTTTCCAATTACACTTGGATTACATCAAGGATTAGCCTTAAGCCCATATCTTTTTTGCTTTAGTCATGGATGTTCTTACTAGAGATTTGTAAGAGGATATTCCTTGGTGTATGCTTTTTACTGACGATATTCTTCTTGTTGATAAGACTAAAGAGAGAGTTGAAAGTAAACTTGAATTATGGAGGTCAACCTTAGAGTCTAAAGGTTTTCGTTTGAGTAGATTTAAAACCGAATACATGGAGTATAATTTTAGTAGTAATAGATCTAGTGGGGGATTTGTGACATTGAGCAATCAATTCATTAAATAGACTTTATGTTTTAGATATCTTGGATTTATTGTTCAGTGGGATGGTGAAATAGATCTGGATATTATTAGTAGAATTCATGCTAGATGGTTGAAGTGGAGGAACGCATCGGGCTTGTTGTGTAATAGAAAAGTACCACTCGAACTTAAGAAAAAATTCTATAAGATGATAATTAGACCTGCAATGCTTTACGGTGCAGAATGTTGGCCATTAAAAGAGAAGCATAATATTAAGTTAAGTGTTGTAGAGATGATGATGCTCAGGTGGATGAGTGGCTTTACTCTTAGATACATGATATGAAATGAGCATATATGTGAAATGGTTAGAGTAGCTCCAGTGACATATAAGATTAGAGAGAGTTGTCTTAGATGGTTTGGTCACATAAAAGATGGCCTTCCGATAACTAGTTAAGAGAGTAACTGAGTAAATGTATTAGATTTGACCTATGTTAGGAATGGTAGAGGTTGACTTAAAAAGACTTGGTTAGAAATTGTTCGAAATGACCTTTATTTATTAGATCTAAATGAGAAATTGACTCTTAATGATTCATGTATCGAACTCCTCCTAATGGGATAAAAATTTGATGTTATTGTTATTGTATTATATATATATATATATATATATATAAGCACCATTATATCAATACATTATACAATTCAATAATAAATATTTCAATTTTAACCCTTTAACACATATATTTGATTTTTTAGGGATTTACATACATAGCACATTATTTTTATATATTTAAATATTTAACACTTTAATTTAATATTTATTTATATAATACTCGATCCTCTCAACCACATCAAAATAAATGCATAAAATATTATAATTCATTAAAAAAATGATATTAATGATATTTTTGATATAATTTATAAATTTAAATATTATATTAATAAATAACAAACTTTTGATATTAGATATTTGAATAAATCCCTCTTTATTTTTTGGTAAACTATTCTGACACTATTTATTTGACTAGCTCATGCTGCGGATGGCTATGCAATCAATACACCATTATCAATACAAATTTGAGTTTCTCATCATAAAAGTTCTAAAAAAATTCGCATTGAAAATGTGTTGGATCAGTCATGCGCTGTTCAAAAATTTTATAGAACCGATTTAAGTTATACATATCAAAACTCCTCTCATTCCTTCACATTTCAAGCTTAAAACTCTGTACATATCGAGAAAATCTCTAACTAATGATCTTAAGCAGTTCCATAGACCGTCGCATTCCATAGTCTCCATCACTTAGCCCATTAACTTGCCGAAGAAGATTCTGCACTGAATCCACCCATTTCTGCTTACAAAAGCTATCTGCACAATCGAACACAATGTTCCCTTCTGCAGTTCTCAACCCAAAGCTAACTCCAATTCCTCTACCATTCTTCTGCAATCCATTCCATTCCAGTTCTTCATCATATACACCATAAACAACACCTAAGCCATCAAATAGCTCTTCAATTTTTTAAAAAATTGAAACTTTGAATCAAACAAGTATATTAATTGATAAAGCTCATCAAAATTGAACAACTCACTTTTCTTCTTCTTTGACAGAGCCCCTCCTATGTGCTTGCTTTTGATCTTAACTATGACCTGTGACTTGCTGTTGATGTAAAGCGACACCTTCTTCCATTGGAAGGCTCCTGCAAGCAGTATCGATTTCATTGGTCTGAAGAAAAAGGAGGAACTTTAATGGCTATAATAGTATAGTGGTAGTAGTATACCATTTCTGTTTCTTTTGAGAAGATCGCCTTCCTTGCACCAGATATCCGGGCTGACACAGTAGGATCCCCTATCGTAAGGTATCACTGCAGCAGCATTGCTTCTAATTGCTTCTCTCTGCACTCTCTGTTTCAGCGCCGCAGCTCCTCGCAATGCTGTCGACAGAGCACCATTAGTGGTAATTAATTAAAATGTTTCGATCGGAGAAGTGATTCGAATTTCGCATACAGACCAGTCGCCGCAGCCGCAGTGAGCGTCATCAGATCGCCAACGGAGCGGACGTCCACCGCTGACCTGACTGCATCTGCGACCTGCTCGTGCGCCGCGCCGGCCATCTCCGCCATCTCCACGCAGTGCGATGCGAGCAGCTCGGTGGCAGAAGCCAGGGCGGCACCCATCTTCGATCCGGGGTTTTGCGATCTCATCCCGGCGGCCTCGGCCGCTACCGCTGCAGCCAGCCCAGCCACCGAAACCGCCGCGTGGATCCGCGCACTCGCTATCCTCACTTTCTCCTTGCTCCTCGCCTTCTCCTTACGCAGCTCCCCTTGCCGAACCCACGTGCCTATAGCCGCTTCGTTGCCCTGCGAATCAAATCATCAACATTAGTCAATCAAGTGCGCGGTTACAGATTGAAAAATAATCAAGCAAGAGGTTAACTTTTATTGGCTTAATGTTTGCTTACGCGGTGGAGGTGGACGGAAGAATCCGGGTGGCAATCGGCGACAAATTTGGGCTTATTGTTGCTGGCGAGAAGGGCACGGGAGATCTCGAAGGCGGAGAGGCTCCATGAGCGGGAGAGGAACTCCATAGGCTCGGCGGGTGTCTGCGGCGGCGGTATCGCCGGCATGCTCACGGCGCTATCCAATTCCTCTTCTCTCTCTTGCACCACTTGGGCTCCTCTTCGACCTCTTTGTTCCAAGCACAGTAGAGAGCACTCTCTTCTTTTCCTCCCCATAAAGAAATGCGCTTTCTCCATTTCCAGGCCTTGGGCTGTGGTTGATAGTACTCTAATGGCTATTTATATAGAAAAGGAGATAGAGAGAGACAAAGACAGGGAGAGCAGGGTTAGAGGAGCACGAGGAGGGGAAGGGCGGGGGGGTAGGGGACAGCGACCGGACAGCCAGGCGTTTGCCGCACGCTTTTGTTAGTTAACGGCTACAGCTTTTTTTTTTTGGGGACATTTAGGCCATTTAAGGCAAATTCACACACACAACGCATACACAAGGACTCGAACCTTGAACCTCTTAGTTGGAAGCCAAAGCTCTCAACCAATAGGCCAAGGGGAGTTGTGTAACGGCTACAGCTTAAGAGACGTGAAGCGGAGCAATAGTGCGGAGCTCGGCTTCTTGCTCCCGTTACAGGCTACAGTGTGTGGATAGAAGTTTATTTTAGTGGACGGATTACAATACTGCATTGGAGATTAGGAGGGGAGGTGAAACCTCAGCGAGCAGGGGAGATGAATTTCATTATTTTCTTATAATTAAGCGCCATGACTCAATTTCTATAACAATAAAAAAAATTACAGAATATGTAAAACGGGGTAAAATGAGAAATCCAATTGTTGTAATGTTTAAGGGCATCTCTAGGGGAGAACTCTGTTTTTTACAGTAAAATATCGCAAAATTCTAAAATGACGTGGTGCTGCTCCAATCGAACGCCATCTGCGAAGGTAACGATCCTTCTCCCTTTGACGTGTTTTTCCGATTGAGAGAGCAAAATAGCGTAGGTGAACAGTGCGACGCCAGTTCACTCGCAAGCAAATGGTGGAATATTTGGCGTTCGGCTGGAGCGACCGAACGACGCCATACACTCATTTGGCGTTCGGTGGCGTTCGGTTGGAGATGCTCTAATAATTTCTAATTGCGCTTCCATCTATTGAGTTTAACAAGAAGAGCATTCTTAATGTTGGATTTAAAGTTTAAACCGCTCGTGGGGACCACCTTACAATACTAGCAATTCTGAATATATAGAGCAATGGAATAGGAGAGGATTAGGAGTGTATCGAGAATAACTAAGATGTTAAGCAACATATGTGAATAATAGAAATGATGTGAAGTATTCAGCTCATCTTGATCAGTTGGTTGAGAGTTTTGGATACCAATCAAGAGATTTTGAGTTTGAAGCTTACATATGTGATGTGTGTATGAATTTGCCTTAATTGACTCAAAAGTCCAAAAAGATTATTTGAAGTTCCAAATTTATTTCTTAACCATTTATTTATATGGTTAAGATAGCTACATAAAATATTATACCTAGAAAAAATAGAGAAATAATGGATGATTTGATAAGCATAAATCTCTATAGATATGTAGAGTAGGCCAAAACATATACACATTGTCATCTATCTTTGACATGGTTATGGATGTCTTTGGTGAGTACATTGGGCAGGTGGTGAGTCCTCGAAGGTGAGTGAGTGCCTTAAAGGAGTTCTTCAGGATGACTATCTTTGGGTGAATTCATGAAGGCGAACACCCATGGACAAATGGTGAGTCCCTCGGGCGAGTCATGAGGCTTCTAAGTACTTATTCTATACGAGTTGTTGTACATTGGGGAGGAGGATAATTGATGGAGCCATGGCTATAAGCTCTGTGGGTGCGTGCCTTCTATGATTTTGATGGGACATGTGTGAAAGTCGAAGGACTTTGACTATGGAGGACCACAAAGAAAGCATAGTTTTCATAAGGTGACTGCTTCTTCAAGTGAATGAACATGTTCGGAATATTTGTCTCCTTAGTCGAGCTCCCACAACATGAGCTTCATTGCAGTGAGTATTTTCCTATGTTTGATCTAGTCCATCAAAGGTAAACATGCTTGGTACCTGTAAGTTACCTATATCAATATATATGGACATACACTTAAACTTAAAAATATTAATAGAAATGAAGGATCTGTAAATTCTAAATCCTAAAATTAGATCCAGCATTGAATTGGAATAAATAAATATTCAAGATTAACAAATTCAACTATAATAAAAAAAGTATGATATTCTGATGTAAAATATATCATGTTAGATTTAAAATTCTTATATTTATGCTGAGATTAGTGTAATCTAGGATATCACTTATAGCACTAATTTTAGCATTAATTAAAAATTTTAAAATATTTCCTTATAATAATTATTTAAATTTTTTATCCTTATATCAAGCATTTTTAATTAATTTATTTTTTTGAGAAGAATGAGCCATGTGAAAGGATTCGTGGGTCGAGAAATTGTTAACACAAATTGTAATTTTGAAATCATCACTCTTCTAACAAGCATTTCTCGTAGATTAATGTTTCATTTGAGACATTTTTTTTAGTGCTTTCTATATAACTTTCTATTACAATTTTTTTTAAAAAAAAGAATGAAAAAATAGTGGTAGAAAGTTGGACCAAATATAGCCTAAAGCTGGACGAATTATTGGGTCAGGTCACCGAACGTGTTCGGACCCCAATAAAAAAGCGCCACATCACCTCCTACTCGGTACTATGCTCGGTACTTAGTACTGAACATTACCGAGTACTGAATAAAATCTCGCATGGACTTCATCTATAAAAATTTCATAAACACACAATCTTTGTAAATGGGGCTTCACATTAAAAAAATTGATTGCCCAAATAAGGCTCTCATATAAAATCAATAAGCATTACTTTGACTTCAATAAAATTGTTCGCGATAATCACCATGACAAAACAAATCATCTTTGGCTGGCTGACCAACATAATTTGTTCATCAATAATTTTATGGTATAATTTTCGTCGGAAATTTCTCTAAACATAAGTGTTGGAACTTTCGACGAAAATTTTATGTGAAAATTTCAACAAATATATTTCTACTTCTCAATAACAATACATTCAGTAACTTGTTTTATATATATACAGATTGCATAATCAGCATTAATAATCAAACATCCACTAGAACCTATTCTATTTTTTCTCACATCAAATGCCATTTTTTAAAGCTCCAACAGCAACACTAAGTAGCTCATTCATTTACAGAAGCTGAATATTTGGTTGTTGCATTAATAGTGCCAAACTATTATTAAATATTGTGTAGGTAAATCACATAGTGAACACAAACAATATATAAAAAAGGCAACAGAAATAAAGAACATCAGGATTTAACATTAAAAAAGTTTGAAAAAAAAAAGCATTGAATCACATCACACCAAGAAATTCACTATGAAAAATGAGAAGAGATAGTACAAATCTTTCTTCTCTCTCACTCTATCATTGTCTCTATTTTCTCTTGAACCATTCCTACAATCAAACACAAAGAAAATGTATGAAAATCACATTTGTCAAATTTTGAATCAAGTTTACTCCTAGATCATACATCAACATGAACATAAAATAAATAATAAAAAATATTGAGGTGAGATAAATTTACCTCCTTGCCACTCCAAGCTTCATCAAGTAACCCCTTATTCAAAGGAAATATTGGTCCACGATTAATAAGATAAATAGCAATATTCGCTATCTTTGCCCAAAACTATTTAGGTTGGCAAGCATATAATCTCGTGCTCCTGGCACGCTTAGTAATAGTTCTATTTATGAGCTCTAAAACACCATCCTATTAAAAGCTCAATACTTTCTGAATTTTTTGTGATGATACTTGCCACCATTATCTAATCTAAAACACTTTAAACCAGTCTCATTTTCAACCATGGCCTTCCACTTCTTCAAAACATCAAACACATTCAACTTATATTTTAAGAAGTATAACCATACATTTAAATTGTGTTAATCAATAAAAGTGATAAAATATAAAAATCCTCCTATAGAAGAAATTAGAGCAATACCTGATACATCAATAAGTACTAACTCTAACTTTTTTAAATTCACCTTTGAACCAAATTTTGAAAAACTCAGCTTTGTTGCTTGTCATATACATAGTCTTTTCTTGTCATATACATAGTCTTCACAAAAATATAGACTTATAAATTTTAAATCGAGAAACTTTCCTCTAGTAAGAAATGAATACATATATTTCTTACTCATATGGCCAAAACCTGCGATGTCAAAGACCTCCTTCAGTATTCTAGTCAACTACTCTAATGGAAGTAGATCTCTTGTTGATAACATACCTGGTACCTTAAATACCACCATGAGCTATAACCATAGCCCTTTTTGACACCTCCATTTAATCTTCTGTGAATGATGTCACATGACCAGAGTTTGCAAGCTAACTTGCATAAATTAAATTCTTCTTCAAACAAGGAATATGTCTAACATCATTGAGTCTCTAAGTTGACTCGTTTAGCATTCTTATATCAACATCTCCCTATCCTACAATACTATAGGGTTTGTTATTTCTTAGATATACTTTTCCTATATCACCTTAAATGTTGTTCTCAAATGCCTCCTCGTTAGAACTTGCATGAAATGAAATACCTGAAACTATAACCCAAAATTCAAAATTATTCAGAGAAAAAATTATATAATCTAACTGAAACTCTTTAGCATATTCATTTGCATACTAGCATTTATCATGACCTCCACCGCTAGCCTTTTTGGAATAGTACAATCCTTCTTCAAGTTACCCTTCTTTCCACAGTTCCAACACAACATTTATTATACCTGAAGTACACTTTTCTCTTCTTGATTTGGATTCAACATTCTTAGCAAAATTTGAAGATTCACTATTCACCCTCCTGAAAACTTCTACATTGAGCAATAACCCCACAATATCTTTAAAGTTCAATTTGAACTTCATGAAGAATTACTTACAACAGGGACCAACCCATCACAACTATTTGATGATTAAGATAATAACAACAATGATCTCACGTCATCATCAAACTTGATGCCAACTAAACTCAAATAACTTATCATATTGTTCAGATTATTCATGTGTTTTACCATTGAGTACTCTCTAACATCTTCATATTGAATAACTTTATCATTAAGAGCTTTATTTGAGGATGATGGCTTCTCATACATCTTAGTCAGTACAACCACAAGATCTACTTTAGTCCTATCATTTAAAACATTGAATGCAATAATTGAGAAAAGTGAAAGTCAAATCAAATTGAGAGCAGTCTGGTCAAGAACCTCCCACTCCTTTATAATCATTGAATACTTGATGATTCCTTCCTACGACAAATACAGCTTCTTCTAATATAGAAAATGATTCAATTTGCATTTTATAAAATACCAAGTTCAAATTATTGAACTCCTCAAACTTGTATATTGCTTTGCCAACCATTACTCCCACTCGAACATAAGAATTGAGTTTTGACACCAGTTGTTGGGGAAGAAAACCAAGTAGCAAACATAAACAAGAAATAGAAAATGAAGTGAAAATAAAGAACACCAGAATTTAACGTACAAAAACTTGAAACAGAGAAAAAGTCATAGAGTAACACCACACCAATAAATTTATTATGAAAAATCAGGAGAAATAGTATAAATCTTTCTTCTATCACTTTCACTATCCCATAGTCTTTGTTTTTCTTGCATCGTTCTCTACGAACAAATGAACAAAGAGAAAACATACGAAAACCATCAAGGGATGCAACACTTAATGAAAAGTAATAAAGAAAATTGTCTGCCCGTTTCACAGTGTTGCGACATTCCACTATCTATTTTTAAATTTTCAGACAGCACCGCAGAGATTGGGTCTGGGGCTTCGTGGTGTTCTCTAGCAGCATCGCAGTGCTACAATGTTGGAGTTTGGAGCATTGCGGTGCTCTGTTCTCTATATGGCTCCAAGCAAACTATACAAAGTTGTAACGCTTGGGTACATAATACATTATAGCTATATGGTTGCAAGCAAAAAAAAATTTCAGGTGCAAATTAAGAACCTAAATCCAAATAAGGGGAGGACACCCTGCAACCCTTGGCAAACTCGACCGATAGATTTGAGGTTCGAGACAGCAGTCCAACATGATTGATTGACATAATTAGATTCTACACAAAACTAACATTAAATCAATCTCAACTCAACTATAGTCCATCACCAATTTACCATAATAGAATTGACACTACTTACCTCTATGCTAATCTTGTGTTTCATTAGTGCATGAAACATATTGTTAGAAACATTTGCTTTGTCCACAACAAAGTTCAAATTGATCAACTAATGGTCTGTTTGGGACGGCTTTCTTCTTGGTTTACTTTTTAGACCGCAACCGTAATTTCATTTGGCTACAACTTTCTTATGGCTTTTTCGTTGATTTAAAAATTTTAAGTAATAAAAAGCCATTTTTAATTTACAACAAAAATAACTAAGTTATTTTCTTCACAACCAACTTTATAACAAGCGACAATCATCGCAGATATCCTAAGAGTATCTGATGTCTCCTCCAATGACCAGCTCATTGATAATCTCACGTTCTCAATTGCATAACTTAGACGTTAAGATTATAGTTCTTTTAGGCCACTCCATCTTACAGGGGCATAATAAGGAAAGTTAATGTTCATAATTAATCCTACTGACAATGCAAGTCTACATTCATAATTTACAAGGTCCCATATTCTAATTAGAAAGGTTTACTTTTAGGATCCCGGCCGATCAACATTCCTCACCAAGTTATTATTGTAATTTATTTAATTATAGTAGGATTTGTTATGGATCAATTGTTAATATTCTTCTTTTTCTTCTCTTCCTTTTGATTAGCCCCTCAACATTTAGATGTCATTAGTATAAATAGAAGTATTTATGTAAATATATAAGACTCGGATATCACAGAAGAAATTACGTAGTTTTTTTTTTGTTGAAAAATTTAGGGGCATAAGCCCATATCATTAATTAAGAAAAATTAGTTACATGTGTAAAGGAAGAAGAAAGAAGAGAAGAACAATAGTGCGGAAAAAAAAACACCCCAAAAAGAAACTCAAAAATAGATGAATCAGCACCAAAATTACACATGTCAAAAACAAGAGAAACCCTAAAGAGGATAAGAATCTGAATCAGTTGGGCTCATGAAAAAACGGATTGCCAATACCAAAGAACTCGATCTCTCAGTTGCGGGAACTGCCTTCAAGAGAATCCAGGTTGCAAGAGACCACCATACAGGGAGATAGCATAAGCAATCTAACATCATTGCCCCCATAAACCATCTGAAAAACCCAGCCAAAACCACTAAAAATCCAAAACATGCCGCCCTCAAAAGAGCAGAAAAAACTAAGGTTCACCAGAAAACAGAGCAGAAATCTAAAGCCAGGATATACATCTCACAACAGGTCCAACAAGAGAAAACCATCCTTCCATTTGCAAACCTTTGAGAATATGGCATTTTTGATCTTAAGAAAAACTATGGAGCAGCTAGAGGCAGATTGAGCAAATCTCCTCTCATTTCTTTCTCTCCAAGCATGATAAATAGTGCAGCATATGATAAGAAAATGAAATCTTTTAGACTGAGAAGAGAGGTTGGGATTGTCATTAACCCAGTCAAAGAGCTGCAGCAAGTTCGGTCCAAGGAGAATAAAGGCATGGGCGGAACCATGTAGTTCTTAGTGGGTGCAATTGCCTCCCCTAAAAAAAAAAAAAATTTATAGGAGTAAAAACATTTTTTTTATATAGGAGAATAAAAAATTTTTTTGCCCCTCCTAAAAAATTACTTTTGACCCTCCTAAAAAATTCTTTTGTCCTAACTTACCCTAAAATATCTATATATTTCTTCACATTTAGCTCTAATATTCTTTTTCATGCTTTTCATGATAGTTTAATTACACATTTTTTTTCTTTATTTTTCTTGTTTAATTTAAAAAAAAAAACTTTTCGTAATATATAGATATATAATATTTTTTTTCATATTTAATTATTTTTGTGCTGTATTTGTCCCCTCTCAAAATTAAAGCTGCTTCCGCCCCTAAATAGAGGAGCAATCCGGTATAAGGGTAGTAATGATGGAGTGATAATAAGAGTAGTCAAAAAATAAACGAGCAGAGCTCTCAGGGTAACAATGACAGAGAGAGCAGTTTAAGTCCACCAAAATATTTCTCATGTTAAGCTCCATAGCAGTTTTAAGACCACCCACAAGAGTGAGCCAGGTGAATACCGAATACCTCAAAGCATGCTTTTTGTGCCACACAAAACTGCCCCAGGAGCAGGCAGGGTAAAGTTTATAATAGTCAAAACAAGCAGGTAGAGTGATTTTCATAAATATTAACACTGAGAATTAATTGCTTCCGCAGCAGCAGGGCAAGCTGATAGGGAGCTGCCATCTATCGTCTAAAATGTATTTGCTCACAAGAGAATTACCAAGACATGAACTTATAAATCAGAAAGCCTATTAGAATTGCACCAGTAATCCTAAAGGAAGGAAAAGGGAGAGGACGGCGTAACTTTATAAATCCAATTATCTTTAGTAGATTGAGCAGTGGTGCATATGCATTTCCAAAAAATTGTTGCTATAGTATCAACCGGTTTCCATGAGGAAATATAATGAGATAAGAGCCAATCTGCTAAGGAGGATTTAAAATTGAAGACCTGGGATACCCGGGAGACCAAGGCCACCCATATCTTTTGGCTTGCAAACAGTGCGCGCAGTTTTTTAGCGGCAGAGAAATCGCCAAAAAAGAGAAATTTTGAGGCAACTCTCCTTACGTAGTAATTTTAATAAAAGACATTTTACTAGGGGGCCGCACAGAATAATTAATCAAGAACCAAGAGGCATGGGGACACTTAAAAATTTTGCTGTTTATTCACTCATTGCTTGTTTCCTTTTTATCTGAACAATATAAAATAAAAGAACAAAATTGAAGCCTGATGAAAGTGCCGAATAAAGGAGGTTATCGATGCGTTTCTGCAGGTGAAGGATAAGCTTAAAAGCAGGATATCTGCTCTTGCTTGTAGAGAAATACTCTATCAATTATGATTGTCGGAGATAAGATTAAAGTTATATATTAATAGAACATGAATTCACGTCTAGTGCTTCTCCTGCTAGGTCCTATTTATTATATGTATATAGATAAATAAAAGAAGCATTCTGCTGCTTGATTCAAAGCCTAAAAAAATACTAAGGGGTTGTTTGGTAGTACCCAGAATTTCATTTAAGTGGGATTTCGTAAATCTTATAAATCCGGATTTACGAAATTCAGGAGGCTTAAATCTAAATCCGGATTTACGAAATCCAAGAGGGTTAAATCATGAAAATTGTTTGGTAACATTCATGATAAATCCTGTTAAATCATGTGCGATTGTTTGACTATAAGCGTTAAATCTTGAAATGAGCGGACTCTTCTTCCCTCTCGCGCCAATAGAGAGTTAAATCTGCCGATTCAGAGGATTTCGGAAATCAAGGATTTACCACGAAAAGGGGTACTTTTCCGTCAACCATGGCTTTCATTTACCGTGAGATTTGGCTTTGCATTTTAGGTTGGTTGGCTGGATTTCGCTCAAATCCGCAGCTATCAAACAATCCCTAAAGTTTTTGAATAATATATATATATATATATATATATATATAGCTTTCAAAACAACCATTTTCCTTATAGTAACTCTGATAACTAGTTTTATAAATTGGTGCAATCATCTCAAAATGAACCCTAAATTATCAATGTAGCATTATAAGTGCGCAGCTCTCCTTAGTCGGTTGACTGGGAGCTTTGACTATCAACTAAAAGCTCTTGAATTCTAGTCTTAGTTATATATATAAATTTTAGAATATTATATAAATAAATATAAATTTGTTTAAGCCTACAATGCTATTATTCGGGTTACCAAACATTTCATTACATGCAAGCCAGGAATCCAGGTTCCTGATTGCCATAATCTCGCCTGAAAGGTGTTTGTCGATTTGACTAATAAAGAATGGCGCAACTACGCCTACAGGCGTAGGCGGCTGTTGGAGCGCCGGCCTGCTCTATTTGTCTTCAGGCTGTTTTTTTATTTCTATAGGGTGGTTAAAGGCAGCCGGCCAGCTTTGAAATATAATATTAATTTTTTTATTCAGTTTTCGATAAAATAATTTTGTAATTTTATGCTTTCTAATTATTCAGTCCCGACCAATTTAAAATTTTAAAATTAAAAAAAAAATATTAAAATTTTATGTATCTTTAAAAAGTTGTTGAAAATTCCTTTAATTTTCTTACTCTTCTATGTTTAAGTCACAAAGTAATGATAAAAAAATTTACAAAAATATATTAATTACTTCTAATATTTAAATAATTTTTTTAAAATTTTTTAGACAGGTGATAAAAATTAAAGGATATCTTAATGCATTTTAGATTAGAATATCATGATATAACTTATTTTTTCAAATTGTATTTTGATTGCAGTTTTATAAACCATTTATTTCTTATATTAATTTTAAAATACTTTGTTTAGTATTCAAAATTATTGTAAATATCTTTATTATATTTGTAAAAAATTAATTAGTCTATTATTTGATTTAGATAATAAATATCATGTGTTGTGCAAATCACTCGAGTTCAGCTTCATGTCAAGAGCTCATAAATAAAGTGTATAGTGTTTTTTTTTTTTCGAAATTAAATTTTGATATTGATACATCAACTAATAACTTGAGTGGGTGTGAATCTCGATATATATTTGAATTGAAAATTTTATAGATCAAATTTTGGAAATTTTATTGCGTCAGGTTACCTGACGTAGAGATACATCAGGTAGCCTATAATATATTGCCACGTGCTCTTACTCTTTACCGCGTGGCCCGACGACCCAACCCGGAACGAATATGCGCGTATTGCTAGGTACTACTCAGTATTTGCTCGGTATTGCTAGGTACTTGCTCGGTATGCTCGGTATTTGCTCGGTATTGCTCGGTATATTTGCTCGGTATGCTCGGTATTTGCTCGGGATCGGAAGCATAAACGGGATCCCGCTCGCTGTGGAGATAACCTTCACTAATGGGGAGGACATTGCCCGACTAAAGCACCACGCCGGACCGGACGCCTGCTCCAAGTCCAATACTGTTCGGGAGCTCATCATGAGTTCTATTGGCATCTCCCCACCTGCTGCTGCTAGGAGGAATGAAGCTCTCGGTCCCAGCATTGATCCCGTCCAGGTGGAGGAGAACAGCAGCTGCCATTCGGGTGAGGCCTCCCCGCGTGCTAGCAGCTCCGACATGGAGGACGAAGAGCTTGCGGCTTCTGACCAGGAGGCTAGGTCGGGCAATGCTATGGATGAGTCGAGTGATGCTTCCGGCTCGTGGCCGTTCGACTTTTCTCCATGGACGACTTTCCCTTTCCACCGGATCGCAAGCAACGAAGTTTGGTCGGAGGCAAAACAAGCAAGTACCGAGCAATACCGAGGATTACCGAGCAAGTTCGGAGCAAATACCGAGCATTACCAAGCACGAAACCGAGCATTACCGAGCAAATACCAAGCATTACCGAGCAAGTACCGAGCAAATACCGAGCAATACCGAGCAAATAATGAGTAGTACCTAGCAATACCGAGGAAATACCGAGCAATACATGAACATAGTAATTCCGAATTCATTCCGGGTTGGGTCGTCGGGCCGTGCGGTAAAGAGTAAGAGCACGTGGTGATATATTATAGGCTACCTGATGTATATCTACGTCAGGTAACCTGAGGCAATAAAAATTCCACTAAGAGGGTGAAAAAGGATTTTGGTATTCCACCACATCAAGGAGGTGTGAAAGGGATTTGACTACTCTGCCACAATGAGGAGGTGGAAGATATTTGTAAGGGCTTCTTCGTCTTACTGTGGGAGAAAAAGGAGAGTCACTAAGTTTTAGTGAAACTCTCATAATGGAGGACTCTGGGGAGTAGATGTATGTTAAGGTAAACCGAACCATTATAAAAATCTGATTTGTTCTTTTTTGGTTTTAGCCTTTACTTTTATGCACTTAATTTCTTGCATTTTACTTATTGCAAAAAATTATGATTTGTGAGCTTTGCTTTGCATTAGACATATCTCTTGATTTTGCTAAAAAGAAAATTCAGAAAGAAAAACTACAAAAATATTTATCTTTGCAACTTTTCTTTTTTGTAAAAATCAAAACAAAATATTTTTATGTGATATGTGACAAAAAAGAGAAATTTTTTAAGGGAATTTTTAAAACATCAATTCACCCCTCTCCCCTCTTAGTGTGCATTTGTAGTTCAAGTAGGTCAAACAACCTACATTTGAACTTGCAAGTGATGCTAGGATTATATTATTTTCAAGATATTGAATTAAGCACTTATTTTAACTATAAGCATTTTATATTTTGAGATTATTTATGAACTTTTTAATTATGGCTCAAGTGCTATATGTTGGATCATTTAGAATTAGATTAGGTCACTTTTGATGTAAATGAGTTTGCCATCCAGATGTTTAGTTTGACTAGAAGTTTATTAAAACCAGACTTCGAAGAGCCCAAAATTTGGAATTTTTATTGCCTCAGGTTACCTGACGTAGAGATACATCAGGTAGCCTATAATATATCACCACGTGCTCTTACTCTTTACCGCACGGCCCGACGACCCAACCCGGAATGAATTCGGAATTACTATGTTCATGTATTGCTCGGTATTTCCTCGGTATTGCTAGGTACTACTCATTATTTGCTCGGTATTGCTCGGTATTTGCTCGGTAATGCTTGGTATTTGCTCGGTAATGCTCGGTTTCGTGCTTGGTAATGCTCGGTATTTGCTCCGAACTTGCTCGGTAATCCTCGGTATTGCTCGGTACTTGCTTGTTTTGCCTCCGACCAAACTTCGTTGCTTGCGATCCGGTGGAAAGGGAAAGTCGTCCATGGAGAAAAGTCGAACGGCCACGAGCCGGAAGCATCACTCGACTCATCCATAGCATTGCCCGACCTAGCCTCTTGGTCAGAAGCCGCAAGCTCTTCGTCCTCCATGTCGGAGCTGCTAGCACGCGGGGAGGCCTCACCCGAATGGCAGCTGCTGTTCTCCTCCACCTGGACGGGATCAATGCTGGGACCGAGAGCTTCATTCCTCCTAGCAGCAGCAGGTGGGGAGATGCCAATAGAACTCATGATGAGCTCCCGAACAGTATTGGACTTGGAGCAGGCGTCCGGTCCGGCGTGGTGCTTTAGTCGGGCAATGTCCTCCCCATTAGTGAAGGTTATCTCCACAGCGAGCGGGATCCCGTTTTTGCTTCCGATCCCGAGCAAATACCGAGCATACCGAGCAAATATACCGAGCAATACCGAGCAAATACCGAGCAAACCGAGCAAGTACCTAGCAATACCGAGCAAATACTGAGTAGTACCTAGCAATACGCGCATATTCGTTCCGGGTTGGGTCGTCGGGCCGCGCGGTAAAGAGTAAGAGCACGTGGCAATATATTATAGGCTACCTGATGTATCTCTACGTCAGGTAACCTGACGCAATAAAATTTCCTCTTAGTGAGGCAGAGAACCTGAAATCTTTTTCACCCTCTTACTAAGGCAAAAAACCTTGAATCTTTTTCACCCTCTTAGTAAGACAGAAAACTGCATCACTTCCACCTTCCTCGATACAACAGAGTAGCTGGGCCATTTGACCCCAAATAAGGTCTTCTTCCCAAACTTCACTCAATTAAGATGGCCCTTGACATAAGGAGGAACTCAAGTGCAAATTCACCAGAGCAACCTTCTGAAACTTCCTCTCACACTCCCTTAAACCCACAAGAACCTTCTCTCTCTTACAAGCTCCACCTTTTTTCTCCCAAGCTCAATATTCTCTCTTCTAGTTTTCTCTCAGAAGACTAAACCCAATGAATGTCAAAAAGTTTCTTACCTAGTCTAATGAGAAAGTTTAAATAGAGGAATTCAAAAAATCCTAATTATTCAATTCAGTCATCACTGTTTGTACAACACGATCTTAAGATCCTACAGTACGATCCCTTGAATTTGACCTCTTAGTATTGTACTATCAATAGTTAATGTATGATTTCAGTTAGTACATTACGATTAGTTCAATCGAATCGTTGTTCGTACATGATAAACCCTTGGATGACCAAAATCGTTGATTGTCCAGTACGATCTAGTTGGTATACTACAATAAAAAAATCATAATAAAGCGGATTTGATTGACTAAACACAAGATTAAATTAGGCAATATTTTAAACATCGTATAGTATGATTAGGTTCGTATAGTATGAATAGAACAAAATTTAAAATTTAAATTTTTTGCCTAATTTAATAAACTGTGGGATTTCTTATAATATATAATCTTCATGTACGATTAGGTGGTCTTATAATATGATTAGTTATAATATATTTCAATTTAATTCTTAATTAATTAAATATATTAATTAATTTTTGATTACTCATATCATACATTACTATCTATAAATCGTCCAGTATGATCTTCAAAAAAATTAAAAATTAAATAATTTAATTTCACTCTCTTTGTATCTGTGCATGGTTGCTAAGCTAACATATATATTTTACAATACATGCATTGACTTAAAAAAAAAAAATACATACTCTTACATATATCAAACCTATACTATCCAAATTTGAGCCTTGATCCTTTACTAATTTTAGGCGTATGTTGAACCTTAAATATTAGTACATATAAAAAATATATGGAATAATAAAATATAGTAGAAGCTAAATACAATATAATAATATTTGTTATCATCAAAATGAGCTCCTCTGATTACAATAATCTTTTCTTTTTTTATGACGACAAATATTATTGGTTAAATTTTCAAGTTGTTTTATTATCTTCTAATCTTCTCCTTACTATATGATCTCTTTTAAAACAAGGGAGAAACGCTTTTCTCTTTCTATCATTTTTTATATTTTATTTTTAATTTTAATTTAATGTGCACATAACAACATGAATTAAAATCAAGACATAAACAAGTTCTAAAAACTAAATAAACTGCACAAACAAAAATAAATAGTACAACCAACAACTTCTTATGCCCCCTTTTAACATCACCAAAAAAGAGAACTATGGACTGATATCAATACAAAAAAATAATACGAAGGAATTGAAATATATGCACATAACATAGAACAAAAAATACTACAAAATAGGAAAAACAAATAAATAAGACACAAATACACAAAATGACAAAAAAATATAGTTAAAGCAAGAAATATCATAATAACATACAATGTAATAAAACTGTAAATAGAAACTAAGACACACAATCATGTATAAAACAAAAATAGGATACAAATACAACAGCAAAACAAACAAACATACAAACAGACCTTAACTTACCTCTACCCCAACTTTTTTAGGCAAGAACATCAATGATACTTAGTGTGGACCAAACTGTGCTAAAAGTATCATAATTAATGGGTTTAATAAAAATCTCTCATTCGAGAGTTCAAATTTCTCTCTTCCTAGACTCACTACATCAATATATAGGTCCAAATTGATCTATATAAGATATTTTCAAGTGCGTTTAGAGTTATCATCAAAATAATACAAATTCAAATTACTTTCTTCCTAAACTTATGTATTTATAGGTCTAAATCCATCCATGTTCAATATTTTTAAATGATCATAGTGGTGACATCATTCTCAGCTGAATTGAATAAGAAACTTATTTCATTTCCTATTTTTCATGCTCTCTAACTTAGAAATTCTTCTAACTAAACCATCTCTGGTTAATTGATTTTCCTAATAGACCTCAAGCTAGTATGCACGATATATATAAATATAATCATCACTAAATTTTTTTTTTTTTTTCAAAATAGCAATCACCATTAAAAAAATTCAAACTAAAAATTATCGTTTTTCAAAAATCATTTTGAACATAACAATCATCAACAAAAAAAATAGTCATCATTGCAATTCAAAACAATTTATTAGTTCTTCATCAATACAATTTTATTTTATTTAAATTTTGTGGATATTTGTGAATATTTCATAGGAATAGATTTAATATCAGAATTTTCATTTCAATTGAACAATGCTTTAATAAAAATTATAAAAATTCTTCCACAAAATATTTTCACAAATACATCAATAAATTTTATCAGTAATACCTATTACATTTCAGCTGGGGTGATCTCCTGATGTAGCTTTATTTTTATTCCTAGTCTCCAATCAGGGGCGGAACTGGCTTCAATTTTGAGGGGGGCAAATACATCACAAAAATAATTAAATATTAAAAAATAATATTATATATCTATATGTTATGAAAAGTTTTTTTTAAAAAAATTAAGCAAGAAAAATAAAGAAAAAAAGGTGTAATTAAACTGTCATGAAAAGTATAAAAAGAATATTAGAACAAAATGTAAAGAAATATATAAATATTTTATGGCAAGTTAGGACAAAAGAGTTTTTTATTGGGGGCAAAAATAATTTTTTAAGAGGGGCAAAAAAAATTTTTTACTGTCCTATAATTTTTTTTTTTTACTCTTCCAAAAAAATTTTTTTTTTTTTGAGGGGGGGCAATTGCCCCCCTAACAAACAAATGGTTCCACCACTGTCTCCAGTAGCATTAAATACATCATATCTCCAGTTTTGTACTCTGCAATTTAGGTACATCTACTCTCACTCGATCTCTTGTGAGAGCGCACCTACACACTAAATCAAGAGTCAAATTTGAGAACCCAAGTCAATTTGGGCCTCCATGCATGCATGCATGTTTTGTATGCTATATTGTGGTGCAACTTTGGGCCTCCAAATTATGTGTGATCCAAAGATTGAAGTGCAAGTTCTGGCAAATGAGTCCAATTTCTGTGTGCCTTGGACCCTTGATCCTATTATCTGGGCTTTTTCATGCTTTTATTTTAGTCAAATTTTCTGTCAGATTACTGTAGTATGCGTCACAGTTCCCATCAAAAAGAATTTTCGATACAATTATACATCATTATTACTGGTAAATTAACTTGGAACTTGCATGTTCAACAATTTAGATTCCGTTTGGTATAGCTTTCTTATTATTTTTTAAAGCAACTTTTTAGTAAAAAAAATTTATAGTTTACGAAAATTTTGTTCTAAAAAATAATTTTAAAAAAGCAGTAAGAAAGCTGTCCAAAACAAAGCCTTAATTTGAGCCACTAATGCCCTTCCTGCTATTTAAATCATAAGTGGAAAGCTCCTAGTCCACCTAGCTGCTTTAATTGTTATTCCAGCCTTAATTATTTGTCTAAGTTGATCTTATAGAGATAATTTTGAAGCTTCTTTATTTGCCTTACCACTATTACTCAGACCTTCTTATTTATTTATTTATTTATTTTTATTTAATAACTTCTAGCAAGAGCATGTACAAAGTGTTGATGCTATCAACTCAGAAGATGTACAGTGAGAACTGAGAAGTTAGGAGTAAAATAACTGAAATGCAATTTGCATTTCATTTGTAGGTTTGTTTATATTCTCTTTAATATTTTTCATGATTGACAAACTTTTATATTTGTAATAAATTATTCATAGTTTTTTTCCCATTATAACAATTTTATATTTGCATTTCAAAGATTTTGGGAATGATCAAATTATATGGATATAACCAATTTGCCTTAAGTAGCACATTTTTTAAATGATTTTCATATTGTTGGACACTTTTTTAAATTATAGTAAGTTTTCTTTTAGGAGAAAAATAATGTATAAGTTTTGAATTTGTTATATGCTAATTAGATGATTAAAATGATGTTTTTTTCTTATTAATGTCGAGCTCAAGTCGCCTCTAGTTTGAGCTGGCGGTTCATTAATTAATCGAGTTCGAGTTTAATTTCATGAGTTAGAGTTAGCTCACGCGTCAGCTTATTTAAAATTAAAAAGAGAATAATTATTATTCAAGAAGTTATTATAATAATATTATTTTAAAAAAATAGAATTAGAAGATAAATAATAAATAATCGCTTCATATGAGAAAGTGCGATATACTTTTCAAAAATTTTTAATAGTTTTATTCTTGAACTCGCAAATTCTAATATAATTTAAGTATATTTTATATTAATATTATTTTAAACGAGCTATACTCATAAGCTAACTAGTCGAGTCTAGACAAGCTCAAACTTTAGGTTTTTTTTTTATTTATGTTAAATATTAGATGACTGTCACATATAAGGGCATTTGCTCCAATTAACATCACCATGTATTTTATTTATAAGATGAAAAGAACCAGTTGAAAAGAACAAATTATGGTTTGGTGTCTTAGGCTTCATTTGGAACTGTTTTTTTACTATTTTTTTAGTAGTTTTTAGAAAAAATAATAATTTTTATACTAAAAAGCTGCTTTAAGAAGCAGTAAGAAATTTGTCTCAAATGAAGCCTTAATTAGAGATTAAGGGTGCGTTTGGGACGGCTGCAGCTGTGGGTAAAGAAGGTAGTGAAGTTATGGTGCAGAAAGTTACTTTTTGAACTTTTTTTTTTGCAACAAATAAAATTTTATTAAAAAACACAAAAAAAGGTTACAGCCAAAGTAAAAGCAAATAGAAGAAAAGACCACAAAGAACCAAAAAAGAAAAAAGTACAAGCTAAAACATCGGCTCAGATAACGGCCAAGGCTTCCAGCGTCCACGACGTCCAGCACGGACCGTCCAGTTAGTGTAGATCAAAACCCGTCCTGAAATCCACACCAACGGTTGCCACCAGCAAAAAGGACCGGGACGCAAGCCCCGACCACATCATTGCCCATAGCCTCATAAAGCTGCAAATCGAACAGTAAATCCAAGCGAACCGGAAGAGGAACATCAAGAAGAACAACATAACAAAATGAGAACTCATCGTCTACGTCGACTTCTCCCCCAAAATTTTCCCCAAGTAGCAACATTTGTAGTATACCCAAGAGAAAAATCATTGTCAGTCTCATGAAGTTCAGATTCCAATTCATCATCCGACGAATCACAAAGCCAATCACCCTGTTTTCAAATCACCAAACCAGAGGAATTACCCAGACAGGTAGCCATCGCTTGTGCATCAATTTCGTTTACGGGAACCTCAACTTAACTATTGGTAGAAGGAAAACCTTCCACCCCACCCAGAGGCATAAAACCATCAGCACCACCTTCCGAAATTTTTAAAAGCTGTACACCCCCATTTGAATTTACTACACCCAGAGTAGGCGAACCATCAGAAATCACAGCAGTCACCGGATCAGCGCCCACCTCCGGCACCAGAACAGGGACCTCAATTGGAATATTAACAGCCGCATCAACACCAATAGGCGGGGTAAGAGCTACCTGACTTCCCAAATGCAACAAAAAATCATTCATGGGCGTAGCTACAGGGGGAAAGAAAGGCAAAGCATTTGGAGATAGAGCATTCCCTCCAACAACATCTCTAGTTAAACCAGAATTATCAAGATCAGAAACCGACCCAGTCAAAACCTCCTGAGTTATATTCACCATAACAGGCTCAGCCACAATACAGCCCTCCTCATTATTAGGCAACACCTCTAAATTAGAAACATTAACACCCTCTTGATGCAGTTCATCATGAATAAGAGGAGACACGGCCAAAACCCCCGTAATGATCGAAGGGACCTCCACAACAGGAGACGGAACAACCAAATCCAGATGAGGCACCACACAAATCACCTCATTCTCATTCAATTTACGGTTCTCAACATCT
This sequence comes from Dendrobium nobile, assembly GCA_022539455.1. Classification (NCBI taxonomy): domain Eukaryota; kingdom Viridiplantae; phylum Streptophyta; class Magnoliopsida; order Asparagales; family Orchidaceae; genus Dendrobium; species Dendrobium nobile. The sequence continues at coordinate 26,852,330 of CM039730.1, forward strand.
TGAGCCTCAGCAAAAACATTCTCAGCGAGAGGAAGATTAGAATTCAAAGAATGCTTTGTCACGACCCGACCCGAGACGGATCCCGCCCGCACCGGGCCGCGACCAGCCAAACAGACTAACCAGGATCTGGCTTTGGAATTTTGCTTACTGAACGGAATCTTCCAAATATTATACACACAAAATAGACCAGAGCTACTAACAAATATCAAATGCAGCGGAACAAATCATCTATATTCTTCTTTCTTTTCCTCAAAACAATCATCTACAAATACAGTGCATGGCTGACAGAAAGAAACAGAGCAGAAAAGCCATGACTGTACAAAAATCAAAAAAGAACAAAATACCTATACTGATCAGACTATGAAATCTAGTCCTGGACTTCCTTTCCTTTCCCAGAACCTGAAAAACCACCAGAAAATAAGAGTGAGCTCAACAGCTCAGCAAAGCAACAAACCTCCAATCAAAATTCTCAGAATCCAAAATCAAACACATCAGACAGAAATCAGAATCTTCGTACTGAAATCAGAATCGGATAGTTCATAACAAAACAGATCAAATCAGAACATATATGGATATATATCAGATCAAAATCAGATCGGAACTGAAACAGACATATATCAAATCAGAAATAGAACATATCATACTTATCACATTAACGGAATCAGAATCGTACAGAAATCAGATTCAAATCATAGCGGAACAGAACAGAATCGTATCAGAATCGTATCAGAATCAAATCAGAATCATATCAGAATCAGAATCAGATTCGCTTACAGAATAGATACGGAAAATCAGAAATCATTTCTCAGATATCAGATATCAGATATATAATTAATAGCTAAATTCCCTGACACTGACGGAATCTCTACGGATTCCGGCCCCTTATGCCTCCCTTTGTGCTCACGGCACCAGAACAGATGTGCTTATAGCACCAGAACAAATGTACTTATCGTACCAGAATACATATATAGTGCTTATAGCACCTAAACAGATTTCCTCGGATCCGGAACAGAACAGATATCAGATTTCATATTGAGCTCATTTCAGATTTCCTAGACACTAACTGATCTCATAAGATCCAGGCCCCTTATAACTCCTTTTTTATAGCATATACAGATAGCATATCAAATCAGAAGAAATCCGAACAAATCAGAAATCACCCAAAAATCGGGCAGCATAACGGCAGCGTATGAAATTTACACAATTTTCCTGAAAAATCACAAAATACCAAATTCACACAGAATGTAGATAACAACATTTCAGAACATTTATTCTACTGCCACAGCATTTAATATTCACACAGAAAAATACAGTCGAAATAAAACACCGTCAAATCAAAATGGTCCGGACAAAAATCTCTAAAATATATTCAAAATGTGCACACCCGGCACGTCAACGATATACAGAAAGTTACGCGGTAAAAACTAAACCAGTCGGAAGATACGGACGAAAATCGCTAACAAAAATGAAATCCGGACAGAAAATACCGTCAACAGCGACGGTTCTGAAAATTGAGAAAGTCAGATTGTGCCTTACCTTGCGTACAGCAAAATCCTCAACAGTCTCGTCGAACAAAAACGGACCCGCAGCTTCCCGAAATCAACTTTTCCTTTTTCCTCTTTTTCCTTTTTCTCTCGGATTGGATTTCTGATTTTGAAATTTAATTTCTCTCTCCTCAAAATATCTCATTTCAGCTTTAAAATACTCAGATCGTCCTGGACGATCGCACTTCGTCCCGGTACGATCTGGGCTCTGGAAAATTCTCGTCCAGACGAAATCAATTATCGTCTCAGGACGACTTGGGCTCTAGAAAATTTTCGTCCAGACGATCCAACATTTCGTCCAGGATGAACTGCTCAATTTTCACAATTCTGAACAAACCTGTACCGATCATCCCGGACGATCCAACTTCGTCCCGGACGAACCTGGAGCAAAACTGATATTACAATCTCCCCAACTTCAAAAAAAATATCGTCCTCGACATTATCCAACGCAACCTCAGTCAAAACAAGTACGGGTACGATTGTCTCATATCAGACTCCTTCTCCCAAGTGGCTTCTCGTGCAGTACGGTGCTTCCACTAGACTTTAACCATCGGAATCTGTTTACTTCTTAGCTTTCGGACGTCGTACGCCAAAATCAACTCTGGCTCTTCTTTGTACGCCAGATTCTCCTGAATCTTAACCTCATCAGTAGATACCTTCTTCCCAGAGTCGGATACCCACTTCCTCAAAGTGGATACGTGAAACACATTATGCACGTCGGGCATCGAATCAGAAAGAACCAGTCTGTAAGCAGATTTTCCAATCCTTTCCAAGATTTCAAAAGGTCCAACATACCTTGGACTAAGCTTGCTCACCTGGCCAAATCTGCTCACACCCTTCATCGAGCTGACTTTGACATACACAAAGTCACCAACTTGAAACTCAACAAACCTGTGCTTCTGATTATAATACTTCTGCTGTCGGTCCTGAGTCGCTTTCAATCTTTCCTTAATCAAGCTGATCTTCTGAACAATTTCATCAGCAAAAGTGGTACCCAAAGCCTGTCTATCTCCGACCTCCGTCAGAGTCAAAGGAGTCCGGCACTTCCGGCCATACAGAGCCTCATATGGTGTCATACCGATACTGGACTGAAAACTATTGTTATAAGCAAACTCAATCAAAGGGATATGATCTTCCCAGCTTCCGCCAAAGTCCAAAACACAAAGCCTTAACAGATCTTCCAGTACCTGAATAGTCCTCTCAGACTGTCCATCAGTCTGAGGATGAAAAGCTGTACTGAAATGTAGTTTAGTACCCAAGCCTTGCTGAATACCCTTCCAAAGTCTGGAAGTAAAACGTCCGTCTCGATCAGATACAATCACGTGAGGCACACCGTGCAATCTGATAATCTCCTTAACATAAACCTGTGCCAAGCGATCTACTGAATCAGTCTGTCTGATCGGAAGAAAATGTGCAGACTTCGTCAATCGATCTACGACCACCCTGATGGCATCATGTTCTTGCCGTGATCGAGGAAAACCCATCGCAAAGTCCATCGTCACCTCCTCCCACTTCCACTCAGGGATAGGCAACGACTGCAACAGTCCACCTGGTCGCTGATGCTCTGCCTTCACCAACTGACAGGCCTCGCATCTCGACACAAACTCCGCCACATCCTTCTTCATCCCAAGCCACCAGAACAAAAGCTTCATATCAGCATACATCTTACCACTGCCTGGATGAATAGTGTAGCCCGAATGATGAGATTCATACAGAATCTCCTGCCTCAAATCCCCAAACATAGGTACCCACAACCTGTTCTCACAGAAAATAGCACCAGAATCAGAAATTTGAAGTTCAGGAGTCTTACCAGATCCAATCTGAGCAATCAACTTCGAATAATCAGAATCTGACTTCTGGGCTTCTTGAATCCTTGTCTCCAAAGTAGACTGAATACTCATCTGAGCCAAATCCAAACCATTGGAGGGAATCACCTCCAACTGCAAGCGATTCATGTCTCGAATCAGAAAGTCATCAGAAGTAAGCTGAATACCTGATAATCCAGAAGACTTCCTGCTCAGAGCATTCGCTACCACATTAGCCTTCCCAGGCTGGTACTGAATAATCAAATCATAATCCTTGATCAACTCGAGCCACCTTCTCTGTCTCAGATTCAGATCCTTCTGAGTAAAGATGTACTTCAGGCTCTTATGATCAGTAAAGATCTCACATCTGACGCCATACAGGTAATGATGCCAAATCTTCAAAGCAAATACCACTGCAGCTAATTCCAGATCATGTGTCGGGTAATTCTTGTCATGCGGCTTTAACTGTCTAGAAGCATAAGCAATTACCTGACCATGCTGCATCAGGACACATCCCAGTCCTTTCAGTGAAGCATCACTGAACACCTGAAAACCTTCCGTACCTGACGGAAGTGCTAACACTGGAGCTGAAGTCAGACAATCATTCAGTCTCTGAAAACTAGCTTCACACTCCGGTGTCCAAACAAAAGGTACTGATTTCTGCGTCAGTCTCGTCAGAGGCGTCAAAATCTGTGAAAATCTCTTCACAAATTTCCTGTAATATCCGGCCATGCCCAAGAAACTACGTACCTCAAATACCGTAGTCGGCCTCGGCCAATCAGCAACTGCCTGAATCTTCTGGGGATCAACAGAAATGCCTTCTCCGCTAATCACATGCCCCAGAAAAGAAATGCTCCTCAGCCAGAATTCACACTTGGAGAACTTGGCATACAGCTGATGCCGCCTCAAAGTCTCCAACACAATACTCAAGTGTCTGGCATGATCATCCTCAGAAACAGAATATACCAAAATATCGTCAATAAAGACGATCACGAACTGATCCAAAAACTCCCTGAATACTCGGTTCATCAGATCCATGAAAATAGCAGGCGCGTTGGTTACCCCAAAAGGCATAACCAAGAACTCGTAGTGCCCGTACCGAATACTGAAAGCTGTCTTCACCACATCAGCTTCCTTCACCTTCACCTGATAGTATCCGGATCTCAAATCAATTTTCGAAAACACAGAAGATCCGGAAAACTAATCGAACAAGTCATCGATCCGAGGCAAATGATACTTGTTCTTGATCGTGACCTTGTTCAAGTCTCTGTAATCAATATACATACGAAGTGTCCCGTCCTTCTTCTTCACAAACAGAACAGGTGCTCCCCAGGGAGAAACACTAGGACGGACAAAGCCTCTGTCAACCAACTCCTGAAGCTGAACTTTCAACTCAGAAAGTTCTTTCGGTGCCATCCTGTACGGAGCTTTTGATATCGGAGCGGTACCCGGAAAAATATCGATAGAGAACTCCACATCTCTATCCGGAAGTAAACTAACCAACTCCTCAGGAAAAACATCAGCAAACTCCCGTACTACTGGGATCTCAGAGACAGAACCAACTTCCAGGTTCAGATCCCGCACCGAAGCCAAAAACACTGGGCATCCTTTCTTCCACATCCTGCTTACTTCCAACACAGAAATCAGACTGGAGAGAACACCTCGTAAGCCCTGAAATACAAATCTCTTTCCAGCCATAAGCAAACTCACTTGCTTCTTCAGACAGTCTATCTGGGCCTCGTACTGACTCAGCCAATCCATGCCCAGAATCACATCATACGAAGAAATCGGCAACAGAATCAGACTCGATTTCCACTTCTTGCCAGAAATGTCAATCTCACACAAGCAAAACTTCCGAGCAATCAAAGGATTTCCAGCCGGTAAAATCACAGACAAAGAAACTAGAAGCAAAAATGAGTCCAAATGCAAAATCTCAAAACAGTGCTCGGACAGAAAAGAGTGACTGGCTCCAGAATCAAACAAAACACAACAGGGCTGATCAGAAATGTAAATCGTACCTGTCACAACATCGGGGGCATCTCGAGCCTCCTGCTGACTCAAGCTGTAAACTCGGGGCTGCACTGGAGCTGGAGCTGAAGCAACAGAACTACTCTGCTCCCTCTGAACAGTAGGTGGTCTCCGTGGTCCAGAACTAGAACCACCACCTCTACCAGCAAATCCCTCAGGACGCGGAGGAACAGTCCTCGGTCTCTCTACTGAACTAGCAGGTCTAACAGAGCCCTCAGATCGAAACTCAGAACGCCGATCAAATCCCATCTGTGGACACTCTGCAATCCGATGTCCTGGCTGACCACATCGGAAGCACAGACCAGCCATCCTGTAGCACTGGCCAAGGTGTCGTCGCCCACAGCTCTGGCACACAGGTGCCGTACTAACAGATCCAGAACTCATCGTACTGGTAGCAGTACCAGACGACCCTCCACTTCTCCTGGATTCACCAGATCCAGAACCGGGTCTAGATACAAATCTCCTCTTCCCAGAGGAACCACTACCTGAAGCCTCACCTCCAAATCTCTTCCTACTCGCAGTCCACCGCTGCTGAGTAGCCATCAGGTCATTCTCTATCAATCGAGCTCGCTCCACAAGCTCAAAAAAGTCAGTGATTCGGAAATGTATCAGGGGCTGCCTCAAAGTATCTCGTAATCCCCTCAAAAATCTGTAGCACCTCTCAGCAGAAGTATTAACCAACTGCGGAGCATACCTGGCTAATGCAGTAAACTCAGCCTCGTACTGCATCACCGTCTTGCTCCCCTGAACAAGTCTCAGAAAACTCTCCTGCATCTGCTGTCGTGTAGAAGGGGGAACGAACCAGTCTCGAAACACCTCAGTGAACTCTTCCCAAGTAATCAAAGAGTTCAATCTGCCCTGAAATCTGGCTGCTTGCTGGCCTTCCCACCAGTGTTCAGCCTCTCCATCCAACAGAAAAACAGCTAATGGAACCTTCCTGTCCGCAGGACACTGCATCCCGTCAAAAGTCTTTTCCAACCTCCTCAACCACTCCTCAGCAGCTCTGGGCTCAACAGCGCCCTCAAATCTCGGAGGTTTCAACCTCAGAAACAACTGCAGATGTCTATCAATATCCTCAGATCTGACAATAGAAGCTCTGCTCTGAGTCTCGCTCATCATCTGAGCAACAAGCGTAGCAAACTGAGACAATGTATCAGCACCGGCCACTGGGGCTGTACTCCCCACTGGAGCTGCCTGACTGGCACTCTGCCCGTCATTCATGTCTGGGTCCGGCTGATCCATACAGAAAAATCCAGAAAATCCAGAAAACTATCACAAAAATAACACAATAAAAAGTCAAACAAACCAAAACTACCACAGACTAACTCACTACAGATCACTTCCTATAGCTCTGTTTTACAATCCAACCAAATTCACAAACCAATGCTCTGATACCACCAAAAAGGCTTTGTCACGACCCGACCCGAGATGGTTCCCGCCCGCACCGGGCCGCGACCAGCCAAACAGACTAACCAGGATCTGGCTTTGAAATTTTGCTTACTGAACGGAATCTTCCAAATATTATACACACAAAACAGACCAGAGCTACTAACAAATATCAAATGCAGCGAAACAAATCATCTATATTCTTCTTTCTTTTCCTCAAAACAATCATCTACAAATACAGTGCATGACTGACAGAAAGAAACAGAGCAGAAAAGCCATGACTGTACAAAAATAAAAAAAGAACAAAATACCTATACTGATCAGACTCTGAAATCTAGTCCTGGACTTCCTTCCCTTTCCCAGAACCTGAAAAATCACCAGAAAATAAGAGTGAGCTCAACAGCTCAGCAAAGCAACAAACCTCCAATCAAAATTCTCAGAATCCAAAATCAAACACATCAGACAGAAATCAGAATCTTCGTACTGAAATCAAAATTGGATAGTTCATAACAAAACAGATCAAATCAGAACATATATGGACATATATCAGATCAAAATCAGATCGGAACTGAAACAGACATATATCAAATCAGAAACAGAACAGATCAGACCTATCACATTAACGGAATCAGAATCGTACAGAAATCAGATTCAAATCATAGCGGAACAGAACAGAATCGTATCAGAATCGTATCAGAATCATATCAGAATCATATCAGAATCATATCATAATCAGAATCAGATTCGCTTACAGAACAGATACGGAAAATCAGATATCAGATATCAGATATATAATTAATAGCTAAATTCCCTGACACTGACGGAATCTCTACGGATTCCGGCCCCTTATGCCTCCCTTTGTGCTCACGGCACCAAAATAGATGTGCTTATAGCACCAGAACAAATGTACTTATCGTACCAGAATACATATATAGTGCATATAGCACCTAAACAGATTTCCTCGGATCCGGAACAGAACAGATATCAGATTTCATATTGAGCTCATTTCAGATTTCCCAGACACTAACTGAATCTCATAGGATCCAGGCCCCTTATAACTCCCTTTTTATAGCATATACAGATAGCATATCAAATCAGAAGAAATCCGGACAAATCAGAAATCACCCAAAAATCGGGCAGCATAACGGCAGCGTATGAAATTTACACAATTTTCCTGAAAAATTACAAAATACTAAATTCACACAGAATGTAGATAACAACATTTCAGAATATTTATTCTACTGCCACAACATTTAATATTCACACAGAAAAATACAGTCGGAATAAAACACCGTCAAATCAAAACGGTCCGGACAAAAATCTCCAAAATATATTCAAAATGTGCACACCCGGCACGTCAACGATATACAGAAAGTTACGCGGTAAAAACTAAACCAGTCGGAAGATACGGACGAAAATCGCTAACAAAAACAAAATCCGGACAGAAAATACCGTCAACAGCGACGGTTCTGAAAATTGAGAAAGTCGGATTGTGCCTTACCTTGCGTACAGCAAAATCCTCAACAGTCTCGTCGAACAAAAACGGACCCACGGCTTCCCGAAATCAACTTTTCCTTTTTCCTCTTTTTCCTTTTTCTCTCGGATTGGATTTCTGATTTTGAAATTTAATTTCTCTCTCCTCAAAATATCTCATTTCAGCTTTAAAATACTCAGATCATCCTGGACGATCGCACTTCGTCCCGGTACGATCTGGGCTCTGGAAAATTCTCGTCCAGACAAAATCAATTATCGTCTCAGGACAACTTGGGCTCTGGAAAATTTTCGTCCAGACGATCCAATTTTTCGTCCAGGATGAACTGCTCAATTTTTACAATTCTGAACAAACCTGTACCGATCGTCCCGGACGATCCAACTTCGTCCCGGACGAACCTGGAGCAAAACTGATATTACATGCTTCATATAAGGGGCACAGTGACCTTTAAGGTGTCCGAGACATTTACAAGACTCGCAAAAATCAGGGAAAATTTCAAAATGCACATTTTGAATATACCCAGAATCCTCAGGACCCAGCCATATCTGTTTCGGATAAATCCTAGTCACATCCAGTTCAACTAAAACACGCGCGAGAGAAGGTCGAGAACCAACCGAAGTAGCCGAGTCGACCTTCAAAGGATTGCCAAACATAGAACCTAAAGCATGAAGAATACGGGGAGTAAAGAGATGAGGTCTCAGTTTAGGGAAGGATATCCAAATTGGAATGACCGGAGATTCACATCCAATGTCCAGAATAGGCGACCATTTCATAATCTTCATACAACAATAGTTCACCATATAAGATCGATGGCAAAAAACACGGCTGTAATCAAGCTCATTTGACAATTTAATCAAAACATGCGATTGATCCAGAACTGTGACAGAGAAATCCACTTTGAGTTTGAGGGCAAAAAAATTTTTTCGAATGGCATCCAAAGAAGGGCGTTTTGTGGGAAAAAAACCAACTAAGGCAAACTGAAAAGGCAAAGAAAGCGCACAAATTTCTTCCTCCGAAATCCACAAAGACGGTAAACCTCGGAAAGAACCATGCCGGAGATCAGGAAAGCTCTCCGAAGATACAGAGCCAGATAAAGCTTCAGCAAAAGATTTAGATTTAAACGAACTAACCAAAAAACCAGGGTCCTCAACCCGACGGACCGCCATCCAGCCGGAACGGCCGGAGAAGAACGCGCCAAACAACAGGAAGATGAAAGGAAAGTATAAAATACCAGAGAATATCGCACTCCCCAACCGAAAGTTGACGGAAAACGACGCCGATGAGCCTCACCATCCGCCGCCGACACGCTTAGGGCAAAACCCTAGCAGAGCCATCGATAATGATCAGCAAGTTACTTTTTGAACTTGCTGTATAGAAAATAGTATATTTTGTTAGGATGATATAACTGTGGAGTTACTGTGCTGCAGCTGTGTGGAAACAATTTACCTAGATACCCTTATATATATTAAAATGAAAGAACTTTGTTTAAAAGATAATTTTTTTAAAAATATATATATATATATATACGATAACCAACTATCAATTCTAAATTAAAATTTTATACATTTTTACAAAATATTTTATGACTTTTACATATCAAAGAGCTCATAATTTTTATTTTAAATAAAATTAAACTAAAAATTAATACATAATAAATTTATTTTAAATAAAATTTAAAAGTGTTGATTGATTAAATTTATTTTTAATTCATTAATTTTTAATTAAATTTATTTTTATAATTTTTCCATTCGTTATTTTTATACTTGAGAGCGCCTTATCTTTATGGCATCCTATCTTTAAGCTCTCCCCCGGAGCTGGATTCCTATCTCTCAACTTAGGAGGAAGCCCCAGCAACCATACTTTAAAATGGCTCATGGAGCGGTGCTTGGTTCTTTGTTAGTTCCCATGCATTGTATAAAAGACAAGTTCTCTCTCCAGCAGCAAGAACGTAACCCTCTTCTCCGCCTCTTCCTTGGCCAACCTCCGCCACTCGGCGAGAAAACTGGCCCCCATTGCTCTGCTCACCAGGTATGTGACAAAGGAGTTCGCTGATTACAGGAGAGGTCGGAGGGGAGGAGTTCGACGCCGAGGTGGCGGAGATCAGTGCGGCGATGGTGAGCAAGGTGAACGAGTTAGAGGAGATATGCGCTTCTACTAGCGAAAGGGTATCTTGTTGATGTCGGAAGCGGTGCGACGCAAAGGTCGTGAATATTTGTAAGCGGGGGGATTTACGTCATTTTTCCTTGGAAAGCAGCCGATCGCAGCGGACCGCCGGAGAAGGGGAAAGGTCGCAGGAAGCAACTCGATGCCGCGAATTTGTTCTGCCGCAATCCCCCAAACAAAATTTTAATAACTTTTTATAAAGCAAAGCAACTGTGACGCCGTCCCAAACGCACCATACGAAACCTAAATGATCTAAAACGAAGTTTTAGTACAAAATTTTTTAGTTTTAGAAAGCAATAAAAAAGCCGTCCCATACGAAACCTAAATGATCTAATTAATGAACATATGTTAGAATTAGATGTAAATGGAGTGATATGGAACCAAATTTTTATGATAGAAACTTTTTTTTTTTGCGGTAGAAATTTGATCTTTAATATGAATAGATTTTTGAGATATATCGTAAGCGGATTCATCCTCTTATAAGAAGTTGATCGTCAATGTGAAAATACAGAAAATAATTATATTGTTATTCTATTTGCAAAAAGAACAAACTTATTAGCACTTTATGAAGAGTTTTTTATTTTGAAAATTATTATGTTGCCATCATGAAAATCACTTAAACTTAGAAATAAAAGATGAAGCTTAGTGAGTTTCTCATAATAGGATTATTTAGTGGGTTTCTTAGAGAAATAACCCTTCTCTTATCATCTTTTTGTTGCTATGGGTAGTCCACATTTCATATATTTTGTTAATAACTCTCATGGATTTTTATCAGTGGATTTTGGCTTTCTTTTTTATATTCTCACTTTAGCATCAACTTTGGTAGATTTGAAAGAGAGGGTAACCTAATCGACTCCCTAAGCAACATAGTCTTTGAACCCCTAGAACGACGTGTTGACTTATTTGGAAGGATCTAAAATCTTCAGTCAGTTATTAGAACATCTTAAGGAAGATATTTCACTTGAGAGCAATTATTAGAACATCTTCAGTCAGTGATTATCATTAAAGTTTGCAGAACAATTATTGCAACACTCATTCTCTCTCCTGTTTTTCCGTTTTGCTCTGGCGATTTTTTTTCTCCTCCTTCTCTCTGCTTTCTTCGTGAGAGTTTTTAGGGTTCCTGCAAGCCGCCGCGGTTTTGGGTGGTGCTTGGTGGTTTGGTGTCTAAGGCCTTTGTGGCCTTAGGCTCTTTTCCTGCGATGGCGTCTTCGTCGAACCCGTGGGGTTCTCCTCCAGCTGTTTCTCCGAAGACTAATCCTGGTTTTTTTGATCTTTCTGGTGGTGAGAAACGTCCTTCTTCCAGATCTTTTAAAGATGTTCTTACTGGTCCTGCGGAGGCTAAGGGTTCAGGTTTTGAGTTCAAAAAATCCACGGTGAAAGGGGTTCCTGCAATTTTGTTCTCTGAAGAAGATGTCGTTCGACTAGCTGCTCCTTATCAGTTCACTCTTGTGGGTAAATTTACTTTAAGGCGTCCGAACTTGGATTTTATTCGTGGTTTCTTTCGCAACCTTAAACTTTCTGGTAATTTTTCGATTGGTTTGTTAGATCCAAGGCATGTGGCGATTCAGTTGTCTAATGATTTAGATTATAGTCGCATTTTTTCCCGTAGATCATATTATATTGCGAACTGTCAAATGCGTTTGCTGAAATGGACTCCTTATTTCGATATTAAGGATGAGTCGCCTATTGTGCCGATTTGGTTATCGTTTCCTAATATTCGTTTGCATTTTTTTAACCAGCATGTATTGCATGCTATCGGATCGGTTTTTGGGAGACCGCTGCAGTCTGATCAGGCTACGGCAGCGAGATCTCGACCTTCAGTTGCTAGGATTCTTGTTGAAATTGACATTACTAAAAATCATCCTAAAGAGGTTTGGTTAGGATCGGAAAAACAGGGCTATTTACAACAAGTTGAGTTTGAAAAGGTGCCAGATTACTGTAATCACTGTCATATTCATGGGCATTCTTTCAGTGAATGTTATGTTGTGCATCCTCAGTTAAAAAAAAATAAAAGCAATGAAAAATTCGAGATGAAAAATACGACTAGTCCTAATCAGAAGACGGTGGTTTCTGATAGTGGGGAAGATAGTGAAACTATTCCTACTGAGGTGGGAAAGAATGCGGCCAGGGAGGAAGCTATTATCAATAAAGATAAGGAGGAAACTATCAAGGGGGATACTAATGATGTTAATGAAAAAGTAAGTTTGTGCAATGAGGCGGTTAGTGACGGATTGGATGATAAAGTGGTTCTTTATGAGGATGAGGCTATGGGGGGCTCCATGGCTAACCAAAATGACAATAAGGATGCGGAAATGTGTATACCTACAGTTAATTTGGGGGAGGATGATTTAACTAGGGAGGGTGAGGACCAAGGGTGTAAATTAGTGGTGGGGGATGAGAGTGAAGGTAATAAGAAGTTAGATGAGAATTGTAATAATGTGGAGCATAATGTGTTTGTTAATAGTGGTTGTAGAAATGAGGAGGTGGAAGAAGGAGAGGTTGTTTCATCTAGTAAGGAGATGGATAAATCTCAAGAGGATTATCAAGAGAAAATGCCTAAATCTTTTGCTGATATTGTTGGGGGCTCTTCTATTGGTAATAATGGATTAGCTATAATTAATTCTAAAAAGAAAAGTAAAAATATTAAAGCTATTTTGGCAGCAGCTCCTAGAGTTGTTGTTTCTCCTAATCTTAATAAAAAAGTTTCTAATGTTTAGTACGCTTATTTGGAATATTAGGGGGGTGGGAGGTTCTCCTTCTAGGAATAGAGTGAGGAACCTGTGTAGGATTCATAATATTTCTATTTTAGTCTTATTAGAACCTCTTATTGATGCTAGTAATATGGAAGCTACTTGTAAGTTTCTTGGTTTTAACAAGGTTTTTGGTAACTGCAACAATAAAATATGGATCTTTTGGTATAGTTCTATTAACTTGGATGTCATTCAAGACAATCAACAAGTTGTTCATACTATGATTGAGTATCAAAATCTTTCCTGTTTTGGTTCTTTTGTTTATGCTGCTTGTAATCGTCAAGGGAGGTTGGCACTTTGGGACAACCTGAGAACTTTTGCGGGGTCCATTGGGGATCCGTGGGTGATTGTTGGGGATTTTAATATCATTGCTAATTCGTCTGAAAGAATAGGTGGTGCTAACCCTAATTTTCAAGCTATGTGGGACTTTAATAACATGACTTCTGATTGTAATTTACATGATATTGGCTTTACTGGTAATTCGTTTACTTGGAATAGAGGTACTATGTGGCAACGTTTGGACAGGTTGCTTTTTAATGATAAGTGGCTTTCCTTATTTCCTCTTACGCATGTTGAGCATCTTTCTAAAACTTTATCTGATCACTCCCCTATTTTTCTAAACATTAATTTAGCTAGTAATAATTTGTATGGTAATTTTAGGTTCCAAAACATGTGGTTATTGCATAACGATTTTCTTAATGTTGTTAGATCTAATTGGTCTAGCCCGTTACATCCTGATGATGGTATTAGGGGTATGCATAGGCTTTGTATGAAGCTTAAGAGGTTGAAACAAATGTTGAGATGGTGGAACAAAGTCGTTTTTAAAAATCTTTTTAATAATATTTTGAATGCCGAGAAGGATTTGAATGGTATTGAGTTGGATTACATTAACGATCAATCCAATGAGAATCTGTTGAAGCTTAATGAAGCGAAAGTTAATCTTTTTAAGCTTCAAGAGATGGAGGAGGTTTATTGGAGGCAAAAAGCGGCTATTAAATTTACTTGTGATGGTGATAGAAATACTAAGTATTTCCATGCTTTGGTTAATCATAAAAAGGTGGCTCGTTATATTATAAAATGACTAAACCGAACGGGGAGATTTTAGATTCTCCCAATCTTATTTATGAATCTGGCATTGAGTACTTTTCTAAGCATTTTAATAAAGGTTTTGATTCTCAATTATGTTTTGATACTTCTATCATTCCTTGTCTCATTAATAGTGATGATAATAATATGTTAACTGCTTTGCCTACTGAAAAAGAAATTTGGGATACGATGAGTATTATGAATTCTGATTCGGTGGCGGGGGTGGACGGTTTCAATACCAAGTTTTTTCTGAAGACTTGGTGTATTATTAAGGAGGACTTGATTGACGCTGTTATTGATTTTTTTAAGGGCAACCCTTACCCTAAGTTCTTTTCTTCTACATCTATAGTTTTAATTCCTAAAAAAGATGGCATTAATTTTTGGGATGATTTTAGGCCTATCAGTCTTTGTTCTTATTTTAATAAGCTTAATGCTAAGATTATTATGGGTAGATTGTCGTTATTGTTGCATAAAATTATTTCTCCGGTTCAAACTGGTTTTGTTAAAGGTAGGGCGATTTTTGATAATATTTTGCTGGCCCAAGAGTTAGTTCATGATATTCATAGGCCTATAACTGGTGGTAACACGGTTATTAAAATTGATATTACAATATTACCAAAGCTTACGATAACATTAATTGGGATTTCTTGTATAAAGTGCTTAATTGTTTGGGTTTCAGTGAGAATTTTATCATGCTTATTAAAAATAGTATCAATAATTGTTTTTTCTCTATTGTTATCAATGGGAGTTCTCACGGATACTTCAAATCGACTCACGGTCTGAGACAAGGTGATCCCATTTCTCCTGCATTGTTTATCATTTCTATGGAATATTTATCTAGAGCTTTGAATAAGTTGTATGTGCTGTATCCTTCGATTAACTATGCTACCTATGGGGGTTTTCCTATTTCCCATCTGAGTTTTGCGGATGACTTTATCATCTTTACGAATGGTTCTATTAGAAATTTGAAGTTGCTTTTTAAAAGTTTGGATAGATTTCAGCTTTTAAGTGGTTTAACTATTAATAAGAATAAGAGTGGTTTCATTACTAGTAAGTCTGTGAGTGCTCATCGTATTGCTAGAATCCATGAGATTTTTGGGATTTCTCATATGTCCTTACCTTTAACTTATTTGGGTACTCCCTTGTACAAAGGGAAGAAAAAATCTTTTCTGTTTGAGAATATTATTGACAAGTTAGATAAAAATTTGAATAACTGGGCTTTTAATTTTCTTTCTTATGGTGGTAGACTTGTCCTTATTAAGAGTGTGCTTGCCGCTTTGCCTATTTATCTTCTTCATACTCTTAATCCCCCTATTGATGTTTGTGATAAGATTGACAAAAGGTTGAATAAGTTTTTTTGGGGTGCCAAGCAAGGTAAAGGTGTTATTCATTGGGGATCTTGGAACAAATGTTGTGGCTCTCTTCTGGAAGGGGGTTTGGGCTGTAAGACCATGATCGACATGAGTAAAGTGTTTTCTTATAAGCTATGGTTTAATTTCAGAACTAATAAGAGCTTATGGGCTAACTTCTTACACAGTAAGTATTGTAAGGGTATGCATCCTTCTACTTGTTTTCCTAAAAGGGGTGACTCCCCTATATGGAAGAGATTATGTAAAATTCAAGGGAACATGGAAAGTTTAATTCAGTGGGGAGTTGGTAAAGGTGAGGTTTTTTTCTGGCAAGATCAATGGTTGGGTAAGTTTTCTATTGACATGTTGCTTAATACTAGATCCATTTCTACTCTGCAAGTGAATCATTTTATTCATGATGGGTTGTGGAATATTAATCTTCTTAAAGAGCATGTTCCTGATTTTATTATTAATTTGATTATTAAAATCCCTCTTCAATGCGAGAATCAGGATTCCATTCTCTTTACTAACTCGCACAATGGTTTATTTGAGGCGAAGGAAGCCTGGTATTGCATCAAGAAGAATAAGACTCATAACCCATTTTTTTCTGTTATATGGCATAATTCGATCACTACCACCTATGCTATTCTGGTGTGGCGTGTGATTTATAATTTTATTCCTGTCGATATGAACCTGATGAAAAAAGGTATACAATTAGCTTCTAAATGTCATTGCTGTCAGCATATTGAAACGGTAAACCATGTGTTTGCTAATGGGCCTATTGCTGTTTCTGTTTGGTTGTATTTTGAAGAGCTGTTTCATTTTAAATTTTATCACAGTTTTCATTCCATTATTGATATTTTTAAATGCTGGTTCTCTACTACTAAAGGCCATGTTAGGAATTGTTTGGTTAGTATTATCATTTGGTCTCTTTGGAAGAATAGAAATGAAGCGAAGCATGATGGTATTAAGATGAACACCTCTCGTATTATTCGTTCTGTTTGTGATAAAATCCAGCTGCTTTATGTGTCTGGTTTGCTCAAGTATATCAATTTTAAAGGTTGCCGGCATGTGCTTCATGCTTTTAATATTATGAGTAAACCGGGTGTGCAGGAGAATAGAGTCTGCATTATTAGATGGCTTAAGCCTGATGTTGACTGGATTAAGCTTAACACTGATGGTTCGTATAATGGTAAGGTGGCTGGGTGTGGGGGCATTTTAAGAAATCACTTGGGGCAGGTGATCAAGGCGTTTGCTGGGCCTGTTTCTGGTAAGTCTGCGTGTGTTGCTGAGCTTCATGGGGTTATTTATGGTATTAAAATGTGTATTAATTTGGGTTATGATAGAGTCTGGATTGAAGTTGATGCCATGAATATTTTGCATTATATCAATAGTAATTTTTTGTTTAATGCAGAGAATTATTATTTGATTAGGGATCTTAAGCAGGACTTGGCTACCATTACTTTTCAGATTTCTCATATCCACCGTGAGGGTAACGGATGTGCTGATGCTTTGGCTACTATTGGTTGCCAATTACGGGAGTATGTGGATTTTAACAGTAACGATATTCCTAGAATTGTCAATGGTTTGGTTAGATTGGATCCGTCTGGCTTGCCTTATATTAGGAAGTATTAGGGGTTTGAATGATGTTGTTTTTTGGGGTCTGAGCTGTTTGATGGTTAGGCTGGGCTGTGATGAAGTTTCTGGGTGCTGCGGGGGCTGTTCTGTGTCCGTGGTGATTTCTGGGGTTTCCTCTGCTCGGTTGGTTGGTTGCTCGGCTTGCTGGTTTCGGGGGCTTGTTTTTTTAAATGGTTTGGGTGATGGCTTGTGTTGCCAGGTTTTTCAAGTTTTCCTTTTGGTGGAGGGGAGAATTTATGTTCATTGCAAGCTTTATCAATCTTACTTGAATTTGGTTAACAGTATGTGCTGCTTTTCGAGTTATTTTGTGTTACAGGTTGGGGACTATTGTTTTTGGGCTACTGCTGACAGGGCTAATGTTAAAGGTGAGACGATGATGCCTCAGATGGTTGGGAGTGTGTTGTGCAAGGTTCCTTCAACTTTGAAGTACAAGATCTTCTGTGGAATCAAGGTACTCCGTATTGTGTTCTTTTTTTGGTTTTTCTTTTTGCTTCTCCATTTTTGCAGGAAGATGATGTTGAACGTCTATTTGATGAGCTTCCTTTTTTGGGTGGCGTTTGTTTACTGCCCCGGTAGTTTGTTTTTCATATATTGTAATATTAGGTTGAGGAACCACAGGCTCGTAGGTCTTTTTCTTTACTTTTTGATTGTAGCTCGATCGAGCAGTAGGGAGCTAGTGGTTCCTTTTAAGGACCATGTAATCGCTTTTTTGATATTAACACGTAGGCCCCTTGAGGGTTTTAACTAAAAAAAAAAAAATATTTCACTTGAGAGCAGCCATAGGGTGAGGTGCTCCTTGACTCAAGGTTATTGATAACAAGCTCGCGAAAAAAGTACTTGTTCGCAAAGACTTTTATGAATGGGCTATTTCGCTTGATGCAGTCATTTGTCATTCTTAATATGGCACTCAGGAAAAGTATCATCTATCATCATAATAATCAACTTTACCTATGCTTTGAACTCTTCCTAAACTTTTCCTAAAAGCTTGATCATATTGAATTGTGCCACAAAAGTATCAAATTTAGCTAAAGAAGTTACAACTCACTCATCTTTGGTTGCCACAACAAGTTGACCCTTCCTAACATCCACCTTCTCTGCCTTGACAAGGGAATAGATGGAATGAAATTCATTAAACTACAATGTGCTGTTACAGGAGTATATAAAGATATGAAACCAAATAGCTCTACACGTGTAAACTTATTATTGGACAACAAGAATACTATTACATTAATATATATAATTATTTATTATTGCTGTTCTAACAGGTTTGTAGAAGTTATGGGGTCAATTGGAACCCCTTGGCTAGTAGCATTAATAGAGGCTCAAAGTTTACCTTCTTTAAGGTGGTTGGGGTTCAAATAACTTCTTTATATACTTTTATTTTTTATAATGACATAAATTAAAATAAACTAAAAAAATAGGTACTAAGTTAACATTTTAGTTGATAGATTAAATTCAGTTTTAAGAAAATAATAATAATTAATAACCACTAAACCAAATTTAGCCGACTGTACATCCATCATTTATTTGACCATCCATCCAACATATATCATATGCCTGCATGAAATAATGATTATATTAGTGATAGAAAGTCTTAGATTCTCATGCAGCATTCCTAATTCTATCATTAAGAAGTTGAAAACCATTTTTTATAATATCATGTCATTTTTAATGCTCATATAAAGTAATAAAATTTCAAAGCTCTTCTCCTTAATTACTCGTCCACCTTTCCCTTTTCCTGCACTATTTCATCCTAGTTTGTCTTGCTGGCATAGACAAATTTAGATTCAACAATGATTATTATTTTCAATCAATTCATGTTGAATTAAATCTTGATATTCTTGTCTAAATTTAAAATTTAAAAAAAAAATCCTTTTCAATCGAATTTGATTAAATGAAGTCATAATCCCTCTGAACCCACATAACTGTTTTTGGGAACTATGACGGTTATAATTTCTTGCATATAAACATGAAAAAAAAAAAAAAAAATAAAAACACATAAAACATACAGCCAATGGAGATATTTCCTGAAGTATTGATAATCAGCATTAGTGTTCACTGAAACAATTTTAGAGATTCAATGCATGTTCAAATTACAAATGTGGTTTTGTTTGGGGAAAAATTATTCTGTGCGGTTACTGAACAGTTCATAGATGAATCAGAATGCGTCATGTCACCCAGTACCGTGCGGTACACATCAACGATACACAACAAAAAAAAATGACGTGACACGTTCTGATTTGCCTCTGGACACGGTTCAGTGAACATACAGAATAATTTCACTCATTTGGGACGGCTTTCTTACCGTTTTTTAAAAAAGTTTTGTAGAATAAAGATTTTTTGAATTAAAAAATTTTGTGCTAAAAAATAATAAAAAAGCTATTTCAAAGAAGCCTGAGATAGCCTAAGTTGCGTATGCGATCGAACCAACGTGGGAAAATAATAGTTTAAAGTGAACACAAAAACATCAACAAGAAGCAAATTATTATATTAAGTCAACAAAAAAACACACGCAACGTCTCTCTGGCTCTCTGTGGCGACTTCTGGGCGATCTAGGGCATCCTCCTTTCGTGTGTGGTTCTGGCCCTCCTGGCTGGGATTTCTTGCTGTTTTCGGTTTGTTTTTCTTCCCTTTGGTTCGCTGTTGTCTTGTGTCTAGATTTTGTGGTTTTCGTGCGCCTTGATTTGGGGAGATGACGACCCCGTCGTCATCTAACCCTATTTCTTCGTCGTTAGATGGTAAAACTCGCTCTTTTCGAGATGTTCTTGTTGGATCTTCATCTGCGGGTCCTAAACTTTCTTTTGTTCATTCGTCGTTAAATTGTTGTCATGCCCTTCTTTTTGAGGATTCGGTTGTAGACTTGTTAGCTGCTCCCTATGCCTTAACGTTAGTTGGTAAGTTTGTTTTGAGACGGCTGAATCTGGATGTTATCAGAAAGTTCTTTGTTAATCTTAAGCTTACTGGTTCCTTTCATGTGGGGTTACTGGATCAGAGACATATTGCGATCCAGTTAGCTAACGATCTTGATTATAGCCGTATTTTTGCTAGGCGTTCTTACTATATTCAAGCTTGTCACATGCGTCTTTTGAAATGGACTCCGGAATTTGATGTTCGCGAAGAATCTCCTATAGCTCCGGTTTGGATTTCTTTTCCTAATTTACGTTTGCATTTTTCAATCATCAAATCCTTTTTGGTTTAGCTTCCATTTTTGGTCGGCCCTTACAGACTGACCAAGCCACTGCGTCTGTATCTCGACCTTCAGTGGCTAGGGTCCTGGTTGAATTGGATGTTTCTAAGAAACACCCCACTGAAATCTGGATTGGTTCGGAAATGAAAGGGTATTTCCAGAAAGTGGAGTTTGAAAACTTACCTATTTTCTGTTCCTTTTGTAAAATGCATGGCCATGGAGTGAATCAATGTTACAGGAAAAATCCTCATTTGCGGCCTGAAAAAAACAATTTGAAAAACTCATCGGGCACTGATAGTTTAGAAAAAAAAATAACTGAGAACAATGTCATTGCCGTGGATATGCCGCAAACTGCTTTAAATGAGGGATGTACTGCTGTTAATCCTCAGTCTGAGGGACTTATTTCTGATGATATTCCGCAGCCTTCTTTAGATAATAATGACCCTATTAACTGTGATGATAATCTTGCTATTGTTGTTCATAATGAGGCCCCTTCTTTAACTAATATAGTCCAACACAAGCTTAATGATGATTTGAATGTTAAACTACCTGTTAGTAATTTAATAGGTATAGTGGAGAACAATGCTTTACAACTGATTAAAAATAATCAAAAGGTAGTTGAGCTCCCTGGTGGGGAGGAGGGTGAAATTGTGGCCCTGGAACCTAATGCTTTATCGAATTCTGTCTTTTCAGTTGGGGAGAAAAAGGATTATGCTTCTGGGGAGGAAGATGGTAGGTTTATGGTTGATGATGAACCTCATCTTCGTGGTGATGGTAAGGCTCTATCTTCTTCTAATTATAACAGTGATTATCTCTCTGACACCGAGGAAATCATGACGGCTGCTAAATGTTTTGCTTCTGATGATATTAATACTAGTTATATTAAAGTCCAGAAATAAAAGGGAAGGAAACCCAAGCATGTTACTATACAACCTCCTAGTAATACTCCTAGGAATACTCGTTCAAATGCTTCTCATTAATTGGGTTTTTATGTTTAGCACCATTATTTGGAATGTGCGTGGCATTGGTTGCCCTTCTTCTAAGATTCGTGTTAAAAATTTGTGTCGTATCCATAATATTTCTATTTTAATCTTTCTGGAACCTCTTATTGCGAATAATAGGATGGTTAGTACTTCTCGCTTTCTTGGTTTTAACAATGTTGTTGCTAATATTTCGAATAAGATTTGGGTTTTTTGGAAATTGCCTATTAAAGTGGAGGTGGTTGGTGATTTCAATCAAGTTCTTCATTGTAAGATTGAAGCTTTTAATTTTCAATGCTTTGCTTCATTCGTTTATGCTGCTTCTTCTCTTTATAATAGAAAGATCTTATGGGATCAACTTATAAATTTCCATAGTCTTTGTTGCCTTCCTTAGATGGTTGGTGGTGATTTCAATGCTATTACCTCTCCTTCTGAGAGGTCAGGTGGATCTAACCCGTCTCAAAGATCTATGGCGGATTTTAATAACATGATCCTTACCTGCAATTTGATTGATATTGGGTATACTGGCAATAATTTTACTTGGAATAGGGGGCATCTTTGGCAAAGGCTTGATCGTGTTCTCTTCAATGATTCTTGGATTAATGCTTTAAACTGTACTAATGTGCATGACTTAAGTAGAACTTTATCGGACCATTCCCCTTTACTGTTAAATATTAACAATAATCATATTAACATTTCCTCAAATTTTAGATTTCAGAATATGTGGCTGCTTAATAATTCCTTCTTTGATATTGTCAAGGAGAATTGGATGGCTCCTATCTTCCCGGACAATTCTTATGTGGGTATGAAAAGGCTTTGGCTTAAGCTTAAGAGACTCAAGTTTGTACTCAATTGGTGGAATCGTCATACTTTTAAAAATATCTTTTCGAACACTTTACAAGCTGAACAAGTGGTTATGTTTAATGAGAATGCCTTTCAAGTTGATCGCTCTGATATTAATTTATCTCTGCTTAATCAGTCTAAAGTTGATCTTTCTAATTTTCAAGCTCAAGAAGAGATTTTTTAGAAACAAAAAGCCGCGGCTAAGCACTTGGTTGATGGTGACTGTAACACTAGGTACTTTCATGCTTAACCAAGAGGAAAAGGGCTAAAAATAACATTAATAATATTCAAAGAACTGATGGGTCCTACTCTACTGATACTATTGAGATTGCCAATCTTGCTGTGAGTCATTTCTATAACCATTTTAATAAAGTTTCTAACCCTTTTCAAACTGTGGAGCACTCTTTTATTCCTAACCATATATCTCTTGATGATAATAATTTTCTTTGCTCCTCACCGTCCTTTGATGAGGTTAAAGATACTGCCTTGGGTATGAATAGTGATTCTGTTGCTGGACCGGATGGTTATACAACTATGTTTTTTAAAAAATGTTGGCATATTCTTGGTGACGATATTTGAAATGTTGTTATTGATTTTTTTGAGGGTAACCCTATTCCAAATTTTTTTAAGTGCACTTCTCTTATTCTTATCCCTAAATGTCCTGCCACCCAATCTTTGAATGACTTTAGGCCCATAAGTATTTGCACCTTCTTTAATAAGCTACTTTCTAAGATTATTTCTAATAGTTTAGCTACTTTGTTGCCTAAAATTATTTCTCCTTTTCAGATGGGTTTCGTTAAAGGTAGGGCTATTACAGATAATATCCTTCTGGCTCAAGAATTGACTCATGATTTAGATGTTAAAGTTAGGGGTGGGAATATGATTTTGAAACTTGAAATGGCCAAAGCTTATGACAATATTAGTTGGAATTTCATTTACTTTATGATGGATCTTTTTGGTTTTAATTCTACTTTCATTTCCCTGATTAAAAATTGTATTGAAAATATTTATTTTTTCCATTATTCTGAATGGGTCTAACCATGGTTTCTTCAAGGCTTCTCATGGGATTAGGCAAGGTGGCCCTATTTCACCTGCTCTGTTTATCATATCGGCTGAGTTTCTCTCTAGAGGTATCTCTAACTTATTTGAACTTAATCCTAGTCTTTATTTTAGAACTATGGGCGGCTTTCATTTATCACACCTTTGCTTTGCTGATGATTTTATTGTATTCTCTAATGCATCCATTAATGGTGTTAAGAAACTTATGTCCATTTTCAATACTTTTGAATTAATTAGTGGCCTTTCCTTTAATAAACATAAATGTACGTTTATTACCTCTAAAAGTATATCCAATGATCGTATTTGTGCTATTAATAATACTACTGGCTTTACTCATACGACACTCCCTATCAAGTATCTTGGTGTTCCTTTATTCAAAGGTAGAAAACATACTTTTCTGTTTGATGATTTGATTGACTCGGTGCACAACAAACTTTTATCTTGGGACTCCAATTTCTTGAGTTTTGGTGGTCGTATTACTTTAATTAAAAGCGTTCTTTGTGCTTTACCTGTTTATGCCTTTCAAACTTTATTTCCTACACAAGCTGTTTGCAATATGATTCATAAAATTATTAATAAGTTTTTCTGGAAGGGCACTGTAATATCAGTTTTGCTCCAGGTTCGTCCGGGACGAAGTTGGATCGTCCCGGGATGATCGGTACAGGTTTGGTCAGAATTGTGAAAATTGAGCAGTTCGTCTGAACGAATTGTTGGATCGTCTGGACTAAAATTTTCCAGAGAACCCGCCGCCGGGGACGATAATTAAATCTCGTCTGGACGACATTTGTCCAGAGCCAGATCGTACCGGGACGAAGTGCGATTGTCCAGGACGATCAGTCTGGATATATATGGAAATGAGATATTTTGAAGAGAGAGAAAAGCCGAGGAGAGAGAAAAGCAAAGGAAAAAGTGAAAAAGTTGATTTTTGGACGACGCCGGACCGTTTTCGTCCGTTGAGACTGTTGAAGATATTGCTGTACGCAAGGTAAAGCACAATCCGACTTTCTCAATTTTCAGAACCGTCGCTGTTGACGGTATTTTCTGTCCGGGTTTTGTTTTTGTTAGCGATTTTCGTCCGTATTTTCTGACTGGTTTAGTTTTTACCGCGTAACTTTCTGTATATCGTTGACGTGCTGGGTGTGCACATTTTGAATATATTTTGGAGATTTTTGTCCGGACCGTTTTGATTTGTCGGCGTTTTATTCCGTCTGTATTTTTCTGTGTGACTATTAAATGCTGTGGCAGTAGAATAAATATTCTGAAATGTTGTTATCTACGTTCTGTGTGAATTTGGTATTTTGTAATTTTTCAGGAAAATTGTGTAAATTTCATACGCTGCCGTTATGCTGCCCGATTTTTGGGTGATTTCTGATTTGTCCGAATTTCTTCTGATTTGATATGCTATCTGTATATGCTATAAAAAGGGAGTTATAAGGGGCCTGGATCCTATGAGATTCAGTCAGTGTCTGGGAAATCTGAAATGAGCTCAATCTGAAATCTGTTCTGTTCCGGATCCGAGGAAATCTGTTTAGGTGCTATAAGCACTATATATGTATTCTAGTGCGATAAGCACATCTGTTCTGGTGCGGTACGCACATCTGTTCTGGTGCCGTGAGCACAAAGGGAGGCATAAGGGGCCGGAATCCGTAGAGATTCCGTCAGTGTCAGGGAATTTAGCTATTAATTATATATCCGATATCTGATATCTGATTCAAAATGATTCTGATTTGATATATGTCCGTATCTGTTCTGATTTGATTGGTTTTGTTATGAACTGTCCGATTCTGATTTCTGTACAACTCTGATTCTGATTTGAGATATGTTCGTATAAGTTCTGATTTGATTATGTTCCGATTCGAGATACGATTCTGTTCCGATTTCCGTATGAATATTCTGATTGGATTTGGTTTGATGTGTTTGGTTTCTGATTCTGAGAATTTTGATTGGAGGTTTGTTGCTTTGCTGAGCTGTTGAGCTCACTCTTGCTTTCTGGTGGTTTTCAGGTTCTGGGAAAGGGAAGGAGGTCTTGGACTAGATTTCAGAGTCTGATCTGTGATAGGTACTTTTTTACTTTTTTATTTTTGTACAGTCATGGCTCTTTCTGCTTTATTTTCTGTCAGCCATGTACTGTATTTGTAGATGATTGTTTTGAGGAAAAGAAAGAAAAATATATATGATTTGTTCCGCTGCATTTGATATTTTTAGTAGCTCTGGTCTGTTTTGTATGTATAATATTTGGAAGATTCAGTTCAGTAAGCAAATTCCAAAGCTAGATCCTGGTTAGTCTGTTTGGCTGGTCGCGGCCCGGTGCGGGCGGGATCCGTCTCGGGTCGGGTCGTGACAAGCTTTGGTGGTATCAGAGCATTGGTTTTGGAATTTGGTTGGATTGTAAAACAGAGCTATAGGAAGTGATCTGTAGTGAGTCTGTCTAGGGTAGTTTTGGTTTGTTCGGCTTTTTATTGTGTTGTTTTTGTGATAGTTTTCCGGATTTTCTGGATTTTTCTGTATGAATCAGCCAGACCCAGACATGACAGACGGGCAGAGTACCAGTCAGGAAGCACCAGTGGGGAGTACAGCCCCA
Organism: Dendrobium nobile; assembly: GCA_022539455.1. Taxonomy (NCBI): domain Eukaryota; kingdom Viridiplantae; phylum Streptophyta; class Magnoliopsida; order Asparagales; family Orchidaceae; genus Dendrobium; species Dendrobium nobile. The sequence goes on from CM039730.1 coordinate 26,878,221, forward strand.
GTGGCCGGTGCTGATACACTGTCTCAGTTTGCTACGCTTGTTGCTCAGATGATGAGCGAGACTCAGAGCAGAGCTTCTACCGTCAGATCTGAGGATATTGATAGACATCTGCAGCTATTTTTGAGGTTGAAACCTCCGAGGTTTGAGGGCGCTGTCGAGCCCAGAGCTACTGAGGAGTGGCTGAGGAGATTGGAGAAGACCTTCGACGGAATGCAGTGTCCGTCAAACAGGAAAGTTCTATTAGCTGTTTTTCTGTTGGATGGAGAGGCTGAACACTGGTGGGAAGGCCAGCAAGCAGCCTGATTTCAACGCAGATTGAACTCTTTGATTACTTGGGAAGAGTTCACTGAGGTGTTTCGAGACTGGTTTGTTCCCCCTTCTGTACGACAGCAGATCCAGGAGAGTTTTCTGAGACTTGTTCAGGGGAGCAAGACGGTGATGCAGTACGAGGCTGAGTTTACTGCATTAGCCAGGTACTCTCCGCAGCTGGTTAGCACTTCTACTGAGAGGTGCTACAGATTTCTGAGGGGACTACGAGATACTTTGAGGCAGCCCCTGATACCATTCCGGATCACTGACTTCTCTGAGCTTGTGGAGCGAGCTCGTTTGATTGAGAATGACCTGATGGCTACTCAGCAGCGGTGGACTGTGAGTAGGAAGAGGTTTGGAGGCGAGGCATCTGGCAGTGGTTCCTCTGGGAAGAGGAGATTTGTATCTGGACCTGGTTCTGGATCTGGTGATTCTAGGAGGAGTGGAGGGTCGTATGGTACTGCTACCAGTACGACGGGTTCTGGTTCTGTTAGTACGGCACCTGTGTGCCAAAGCTGTGGACGACGACACTTTGGCCAGTGCTACAGGATTGCTGGTCTGTGCTTCCGATGTGGTCAGCCAGGACATCGGATTGCAGAGTGTCCACAGATGGGATTTGAACGGTGTTCTGAGTTCCGATCTGAGGGCTCTGTTAGACCTGCTGGTTCAGCAGGGAGACCGAGGACTGTTCCTCCGCGTCCTGAGGGGTTTGCTAGTAGAGGTGGTGGTTCTAGTTCTGGACCACGGAGACCACCTACTGTTTAGAGAGAGCCCAGTAGTTCTGTTGCTTCAGCTCCAGCTCCAGTGCAGCCCCGAGTTTACAGCTTGAGTCAGCAGGAGGCTCGAGATGCTCCCGATGTTGTGACAGGTACGATTTACATTTCTGATCAGCCCTGTCGTATTTTGTTTGATTCTGGAGCCAGTCACTCTTTTCTGTTCGAGCACTGTTTTGAGATTTTGCATTTGGACTCATTTTTGCTTCCGGTTTCTTTGTCTGTGATTTTACCGGCTGGAAATCCTTTGATTGTTCGGAAGTTTTGCTTGTGTGAGATTGACATTTCTGGCAAGAAGTGGAAATCAAGTCTGATTCTGTTGCCGATTTCTTCATATGATGTGATTCTGGGCATGGATTGGCTGAGTCAGTACGAGGCCCAGATAGACTGTCTGAAGAAGCAAGTGAGCTTGCTTATGGCTGGAGAGAGATTTGTATTTCAGGGCTTACGAGGTGTTCTCTCCAGTCTGATTTCTGTGTTGGAGGTAAGCAGGATGTGGAAGAAAGGATGTCCAGTATTTTTGACTTCGGTGCGGGATCTGAACCTGGAGGTTGGTTCTGTCTCTGAGATCCCAGTAGTACGGGAGTTTGCTGATGTTTTTTCTGAGGAGTTGGTTGGTTTACCTCCGGATAGAGATGTGGAGTTCTCTATCAATATTTTTCCAAGTACCGCTCCTATATCAAAAGCTCCGTACAGGATGGCACCGAAAGAACTTTCTGAGTTGAAAGTTCAGCTTCAGGAGTTGGTTGACAGAGGCTTTGTCCGTCCTAGTGTTTCGCCATAGGGAGCGCCTGTTTTGTTTGTGAAGAAGAAGGACGGGACACTCCGTATGTGTATTGATTACAGAGACTTGAACAAGGTCACGATCAAGAACAAGTATCATTTGCCTCGGATCGACGACTTGTTTGATCAGCTTTCCGGATCTTCTGTGTTTTCGAAGATTGATTTGAGATCCGGATATTATCAGGTGAAGGTGAAGGAAGCTGATGTGGTGAAGACGGCTTTTAGTACTCGGTACGGGCACTATGAGTTCTTGGTTATGCCTTTTGGGGTAACCAACGCGCCTGCTATTTTCATGGATCTGATGAACCGAGTATTCAGGGAGTATTTGGATCAGTTCGTGATCGTCTTCATTGACGTTATTCTAGTGTATTCTGCTTCTGAGGATGAGCATGCCAGACACTTGAGCATTGTGTTGGAGACTTTGAGGCGGCATCAGCTATATGCCAAGTTCTCCAAGTGTGAATTCTGGCTGAGGAGCATTTCTTTTCTGGGGCATGTGATTAGCGGAGAAGGCATTTCTGTTGATCCCCAGAAGATTCAGGCAGTTGCTGATTGGCCGAGGCCGACTACGGTATTTGAGGTACGTAGCTTCTTGGGCATGGCCGGATATTACAGGAAATTTGTGAAGGGATTTTCACAGATTTCGACGCCTCTGACGAGACTGACGCAGAAGTCAGTACCTTTTGTTTGGACACCGGAGTGTGAAGCTAGTTTTTAGAGATTGAAGGACTGTTTGACTTCAGCTCCAGTGTTAGCACTTCTGTCAGGTACGGAAGGTTTTTAGGTGTTCAGTGATGCTTCACTGAAAGGACTGGGATGTGTCCTGATGCAGCATGATCAGGTAATTGCTTATGCTTCTAGACAGTTAAAGACACATGAGAAGAATTACCCGACACATGATCTGGAATTAGCTGCAGTGGTATTTGCTTTGAAGATTTGGCGTCATTACTTGTATGGCGTCAGATGTGAGATCTTTACTGATCATAAGAGCCTGAAGTACATTTTTACTCAGAAGGATTTGAATCTGAGACAGAGAAGATGGCTCGAGTTGATCAAGGATTATGATCTGACTATTCAGTACCAGCCTGGGAAGGCTAATGTGGTAGCGGATGCTCTGAGCAGGAAGTCTTCTGGATTATCAGGTATTCAGCTTACTTCTGATGACTTTCTAATTCGAGACATGGAGCGCTTGCAGTTGGAGGTGATTCCCTCCAATGATTTGGATTTGGCTCATCTGAGTATTCAGTCTACTTTGGAGACAAGGATTCAAGAAGCCTAGAAGTCAGATTCTGATTATTCGAAGTTGATTGCTCAGATTGGATCTGGTAAGACTCCTGAACTTCGAATTTCTGATTCTGGTGCTATTTTCTGCAAGAACAGGTTGTAGGTACCTGTGTTTGGGGACTTGAGGCAGGAGATTCTGTATGAATCTCATCATTCTGGCTACACTATTCATTCAGGCAGTGGTAAGATGTATGCTGATATGAAGCTTTTATTCTGGTGGCCTGGGATGAAGAAGGATGTGGCGGAGTTTGTGTCGAGATGCAAGGCCTGTCAGTTGGTGAAGGCAGAGCATCAGCGACCAGGTGGACTGTTGCAGTCGTTGCCTATCCCTGAGTGGAAGTGGGAGGAGGTGACGATGGACTTTGCGATGGGTTTTCCTCGATCATGGCAAGGACATGATGCCATCTGGGTGGTCGTAGATCGATTGACGAAGTCCGCCCATTTTCTTCCGATCAGACAGACTGATTCAGTAGATCGCTTGGCACAGGTTTATGTTAAGGAGATTATCAGATTGCATGGTGTGCCTCGCGTGATTGTATCTGATCGAGACGGACGTTTTACTTCCAGACTTTGGAAGGGTATTCAGCAAGGTTTGGGTACTAAATTGCATTTCAGTACAGCTTTTCATCCTCAGACTGATGGACAGTCTGAGAGGACTATTCAGGTACTGGAAGATCTGTTGAGGCTTTGTGTTTTGGACTTTGGTGGAAGCTGGGAAGATCATATCCCTTTGATTGAGTTTGCTTACAACAATAGCTTCCAGTCCAGTATCGGTATGGCACCGTATGAGGCTCTGTATGGCCGGAAGTGTCGGATTCATTTGACTCTGACGGAGGTCGGAGATAGACAGGCTTTGGGTGCCACTTTTGCTGATGAAACTGTTCAGAAGATCAGCTTGATTAAGGAAAGGTTGAAAGCGGCTCAAGACCGACAGCAGAAGTATTATAATCAGAAGCACATGTTTGTTGAGATTCAGGAGAATCTGGCGTACAAGGAAGAGCCAGAGTTGATTTTGGCGTACGACGTCCGAAGGCTACGAAGTAAACAGATTCCGATGGTTAAAGTCCAGTGGAAGCACCATACTGCACGGGAAGCGACTTGGGAGAAAGAGTCGGACATGAAGAAGTCGTATCCGTATCTGTTTTGACGGAGTTTTGATTGGACAATGTCGAGGACGACATTTTTTTGAAGTTGGGGAGATTGTAATATCAGTTTTGCTCCAGGTTCGTCCGGGACGAAGTTGGATCGTCCCGGGACGATCGGTACAGGTTTGGTCAGAATTGTGAAAATTGAGCAGTTCGTCTGGACGAAATGTTGGATCGTCTGGACGAAAATTTTCCAGAGAACCCGCCGCCGGGGACGATAATTAAATCTCGTCTGGACGACATTTGTCTAGAGCCGGATCGTACCGGGACGAAGTGCGATCGTCCAGGACGATCAGTCTGGATATATATGGAAATGAGATATTTTGAAGAGAGAGAAAAGCCGAGGAGAGAGAAAAACGAAGGAAAAAGTGGAAAAGTTGATTTTTGGACGACGCCGGACCGTTTTCGTCCGCTGAGACTGTTGAAGATATTGCTGTACGCAAGGTAAGGCACAATCCGACTTTCTCAATTTTCAGAACCGTCGCTGTTGACAGTATTTTCTGTCCGGGTTTCGTTTTTTTTAGCGATTTTCGTCCGTATTTTCCGACTGGTTTAGTTTTTATCGCGTAACTTTCTGTATATCGTTGACGTGCCGGGTGTGCACGTTTTGAATATATTTTGGAGATTTTTGTCCGGACCGTTTTGATTTGGCGGCATTTTATTCCGTCTGTATTTTTCTGTGTGACTATTAAATGCTGTGGCAGTAGAATAAATGTTCTGAAATGTTGTTATCTACGTTCTGTGTGAATTTGGTATTTTGTAATTTTTCAGAAAAATTGTGTAAATGTCATACGCTGCCGTTATGCTGCCCGATTTTTGGGTAATTTCTGATTTGTCCGGATTTCTTCTGATTTGATATGCTATCTGTATATGCTATAAAAAGGGAGTTATAAGGGGCCTGGATCCTATGAGATTCAGTCAGTGTCTGGGAAATCTGAAATGAGCTCAATCTGAAATCTGTTCTGTTCCGAATCCGAGGAAATCTGTTTAGGTGCTATAAGCACTATATATGTATTCTGGTGCGATAAGCACATCTGTTCTGGTGCGGTACGCACATCTGTTCTGGTGCCGTGAGCACAAAGGGAGGCATAAGGGACCGGAATCTGTAGAGATTCCGTCAGTGTCAGGGAATTTAGCTATTAATTATATATCCGATATCTGATATCTGATTCGAAATGATTCTGATTTGATATATGTCCGTATCTGTTCTGATTTGATCAGTTTTATTATGAACTGTCCGATTCTGATTTCTGTACGACTCTGATTCTGATTTGAGATATGTTCGTATAAGTTCTGATTTGATTATGTTCCAATTCTAGATACGATTCTGTTCCGATTTCCGTACGAATATTCTGATTGGATTTGGTCTGATGTGTTTGGTTTTGGATTCTGAGAATTTTGATTGGAGGTTTGTTGCTTTGCTGAGCTGTTGAGCTCACTCTTGCTTTCTGGTGGTTTTCAGGTTCTGTGAAAGGGAAGGAGGTCTTGGACTAGATTTCAGAGTCCGATCTGTGATAGGTACTTTTGTACTTTTTGATTTTTGTACAGTCATGGCTCTTTCTGCTTTATTTTCTGTCAGCCATGTACTGTATTTGTAGATAATTGTTTTGAGGAAAAGAAAGAAAAATATAGATGATTTGTTCCGCTCCATTTGATATTTTTAGTAGCTCTGGTCTGTTTTGTATGTATAATATTTGGAAGATTCAGTTCAGTAAGCAAATTCCAAAGCTAGATCCTGGTTAGTCTGTTTGGCTGGTCGCAGCCCGATGCGGGCGGGATCCGTCTCGGGTCGGGTCGTGACAGGCACTAATTCTTCTTCTAAAATTTTATGGTCGTCCTGGAACAATGGAAGTGGTGTTGTGGAGGAAGGTGGTCTGGGGTGTAAATCGATGGCTGGCATGGCTAAGGCCTTTTATTTCAAACTTTGGTTTAAACTTCGTTCTAAAGATGGTCTTTGGTCTCTTTTTATGAATGCTAAATATTGTGGAGATCTTCACCCCACGGTTATCTCGGTTAAGCCGGGAGATTCTAAAGTTTGGAAAATGTTGTGTAAGTTTAAATGGGAAATGGAATCCAATATCCTTTGGGGGCTTGGTTACGGTAATGTGTTTTTTTGGCAGGATAAATGGATTGGTAAGGATTCTATTGATTCTCTTTTGCATACTTCTTCTTTTGAATCTATTAAAGTGAATTTTTTCTTTAAAGACAATGGTTGGGATGTGGACAAGCTTTCTAATTTTGTTCCTAATTGTATTATTAATAGGATTCTTAATTTAACTTTTAATTCTCATACTAAAGATACTATTTTGTGTGAGGGCTCTAAAGATGGGGCTTTCCATATCAAGCATGTTTGGTTGTCTTTTAGGGATAAAAAGCCTTTTGATAAGGCCTTTTCTATCATTTGGCACAAGAGCATTCCTAAAACTATCTTTGTTTTTATGTGGAGATTTCTTCATAATTTGCTCCCGACGGAAGACAATCTTATTAAAAAAGGTTTTTCTTTTGCCTCTAAATGTCAATGTTGCTTCCATTTTGAATCTATGCACCATATTTTTCTCTCGGGTCCTGTGGCTATTATGACGTGGGTTTTCTTTGATGACTTGTTTCATTTGAATATTTTTAATGCTCATTTGCCTCTTAAGGCTTTTCTGAACGCGTGGCTGGTTAAAGGCAAAGGTAACATTCGTAATATTATCCCTATCTTTATTTTGTGGTTTATTTGGTTGGAGAGAAACAATTCTGTTTTTAATGGTGTTAAGATGAATCATCTTAATATTATTCATAAGGTTAAGGATAAAGTGTTAGCGCTTGTGGCGGTTAATTTAATCTCTGCAAAGAACTTTACTAATTATTACCAGTTAGCTCCTTATTTTGGTTTGTATAAGTCTGGTAATTCTGATGTTGGTATGGCTACTTCCTGGATTAAACCTATGGCCAATCAATTTAAGCTCAATATCCATGGCTGTATGGTGGATGGTGCTATTGGTTGTGGTGGTTTAATCAGAGATTCGAATGGGTTGATGATGCTGGCTTTTGCTGGTCCTATTTCTAATGGTAGTTTGGAGTATGCTTTCTGTATGGCTATTCTTTATGGTCTTAACTGGTGCATTTCGTTGAATATCACTAACTTGGTTATTGAGGTAAATTCCGGTGTCAACATTTCTTATTTACATTTCTTGGAGGATAAGGGTTGCAACCCGAGCATCTTTTATATTGTTAGGGATATTAAGAAACTGCTTTATTTTATGAACCCGTCTTTTTCTGTGATTGCCAAAGTTACTAATGCTGCTGCTGTTTGGCTTGCCAACTGTGGTTGTACCCTGGACAATTTTACTGATTTTGGTGGTTCTTCTATGCCTGGGCCTCTTATTGGGCTGCTGCATCTTGATAAATTGGGTACTCCGTATGTTACTAGGTGGAATTTTTGGTAGCGTTGGTCTATGTTGTTTCCATTTGAGCTCTCAGGTTTTGTATATCTCTGATGATCTTCATGGTTCCCTGGGTGGTATGTGTTTCTGTGATCCTTCTTTTTATTCTCAATCCTTTGCTGTCATTTACCTGGTGGTCTATGGTAATAAGTATTTTCTTATCAGCTCTATTCCTGGCTTATTTGAGCAATTTTACTCTAAGGAGGCTTTTCTTTTTGGATTATGGAAATTACTTTACATTATTCTCTGTGATACTAACTATATTTCTATTTGTAGTTTTTTCTTCTTTTGTCTCTTCTTTTTTGCAGAGGATACAGGTCCTCAACATTTTTGGCAGGAAGATTGGACGTATTGGATATCATTTAGTCTTTTTTTTTTTTATGCTGGTCTTTAGCATCTTTAGTATGTTACTAGGGTACTTGTATTTTTTTTTTATAGTGGAAACTATTGGCTCGTAGGTTTTCTTTACTTTTGTTTTGTAGCTCGTTTGAGCAGGAGAGAGTTGACGGTTTCCCTTAAGGACGTTGTAACCCTGTTTTTTAATTAACGCGTAGGCCCCTCCGTAGGTTTTCCCTAACAAAAAAAAAAAGAAACAAATTATTATGAAGTACTACCTTCCCAATAATGATAGAGTAAACAACAAAATTCATATCCAAAAGTTTCAGCTGAAACGAGCAGCAACGCATCTATATATTAGTGGACGTCAAATCAATAAGATAGCAATTAGCAATGTAATTACATCCCAACAAATGGGATAATACCAATATATATATATATATATATATATATATATATATATATATATATATATATTCTCTATTTTCAAGAGATTTTTATGTTAAAATAATAACTTTACAAAACAGCAAAACAACCGTCCCAAATGAAACTTAATCATAAGCTAAGAGAGAAATAACTAAACAAATACCTAAAGATTACCTCTAACATTTAGAATTTAATTAGATTGACTCGGATTTGGTGCATTCTTCAAAATGCATCATTCTATTTGAATAGCTTTTTTCTTTTTAATTTTTTTTAATACTCAGCTCATATTTCTAATTTAAATTAACCATAACGCTCTTTCTCAAAAAAATATCCCTCTATATATATATATGGTTCGTATATATAATATTTAAAGCTACTGCCACTTAATAAATCAATGGGGCGGCCAGAGAGGACATGCTCTATAACTATCATTCATGAATGACAAAAGAACTCACTTTACAATTTTATTTCCAAACTTCACTGTATTCACGATGACAACTCATCATCCTAACCACTTCCACTTTTAAGTTTTGTCAGCCACAAAACTTACTACTTAATTTATATAAGAAGAAAAGAGAAAAAGCAATGAAAGGGAGCATTTCAACATGGAGGAATTATTGAGAGAATCCATTTCACATAGCAAGACAAACATATTGCGTTATGCTTTTTGTTTTTGTTTTTGTTTATAAGAGGGCTTCTTGGCATGTTAATGATAGAATTATAATACAAGATTTTTTAAAAAGATGATTTATAAATAAGGCTTGGTTTGAGACAGCTTTTTTAGTGCTTCTTTAAGTAGCAAGAAAGTCGTTCCAAACGAAGCCTAAGACTTCGTTTGGGACGGCTTTTTTATTGTTTTCTAAAACGGAGTTTTATTACAAAAATAAAAAAATTTGTACTAAAACTCCGTTTTAGAAAGCAATAAAAAAGCCATCCCAAATGAACCCTAAGTTTATATTAGAATTTTAGAAATAATAAATCAAATTAAGGTTTCGTTTGGGACGGCTTTATTACTGCTTCTTAAAACAGATTTCTAGTACAAAAATTAAAATTTCTCTACTTGAAAGCTGCTTTAAGAAGCAGTAAGAAAGCCGTCCCAAACATAGCCTAAGTGACACAATTTTGATCTTACCGGCAAATAAAAATTGGAACCATATAGAAATTAAGAAAAAATAATAATAGCAACAACTAATTATTTAACAACACATTTTATTTTAGGGGGATACATATCACATAATTTTTATGTATTTATATATCTAACATTTAAACTTTTATTTATTAATATTGCATGATCTCAATAAGTTCAAATTATATGCATGAAAAAAATGTAATTCACTTTTAAATTGTTAATGTTAATGATATTTTTGTTATAAAAGTAAATATCATGATTTAGGTGCTAGAAATGTAAATGTATAAGTAATACAATTTAGAAATAAAACAATATTAATATTCCTTTACTAAATAAACCCAAATTAGTAAAAAAATAGAATAGGAAAAAAGCCAAAGAGATGAAGGGAACCATAATGATGTGGCTTATTAGTATTTCATTAAGATAGGGAGTTCGTACAACAATAATTTAACTACTTATTTTAATATAATATTTATGTCACTTAGGTGCTTAGCAGTCTTTGTGAAGGTCAAATTTTTGTATTCCTTAAATCCAAAAAGTATTGATGGAAGGATGTATTATAAGAAAACTGTATCTTCTTCTAAGCCACGGAGATTAATTTGGTGATGTTGATGTCATAATCATATGATTTCTTTATTGAAAGAGGTGTTAATAATTGATTTAATTTTTTAAGGTCATTCATGTAAGACATGGTACTTTCGTGATCCTGATTTAGGCTTTGTTTGTGACAGCTATCTTACTGATTTTAAAATCAACTTTTTAGTACAAAAGTTTGTTAAACTTAAAATTTTTATACTAAAAAATTATTTTAGAAAGTAGTAAGAAAGTTGTCCCAAATGAATTCTTAGATGCTTGCCAAAGCTACGCTTTCATCCTTCACTTCTTTACATTTTATTATATGCTTGCCGCCTAGATCAACCGCATTCCACTGGTTCCTTTCTTCCTTACCCTTACATGAAAACATGTAAAAATCATATAATGAGCATAAAAAAGCCTAGGAAGTCACTAAAATCTACAACAAAAATTAATGCATAAAATAAAAACAATATGCATGTAAGAAATAGCTTATCATTACAATTACGTACACATGTCAACAAAATGTAGAACTAATATGAACAAAGAGAAACCTAAACTTGTTGTCCATATCAACCTCATTCCACCAGCTCCTTTCTTCCTTATCCTTACATGAAAATATGTAAAAATTATATAATGAGCACAAAAACCTAGAAAGTTACTAAAATCTATAACTAAAATTAATATACAAAATATAAATAGTATGCATATAAGATATTGTATTCAAATAAATAATCATTTGTCATACACATTCTTATTAATCATATATTGAGTGGGCTAATCTTATCATGTGTCATATATCATGTATTCATGTATGTATCATATATATAGTCTGATTGCATATAGTCATGTTTCTTGTATCATTCAATCACTCAATCACTCAATCAATATCATCGGTCACCAGTAATCAGTCTCATATCAATTATCAGTCTTATCTATCATCTATCTTATATATCTTCTATCTTATATCATCAATCTTATTTGTCATCAATCATCTTTTATCAATCTTATTTGTCATCGGTCTTATCTAACATATATCACTGATCAAATCTATCATCTATCACCGATCTTATTTATCATCTATAATCCATCATATCTATCATCTATCATTGGTCTTATAAATTAGCAGCCATCATTTTTATTAGTCATATGTTTTCACTCATCAATCATATATTACTCATATGTCGTTTAAATCATATACGTACCAATCCCATCCATATCATATAACACATCAATTCATTCATTTGGCTTGTTCTTACATGCATTTTGTGTGTGCGTGCGCGCGCGTGCATCATAATAACAGGCATTTTGCACATATTATATACAGTTACTATAAAATGTAAGTTTATCCAGTGTGCTCATCAATATGGATGTATTATGCTAAAATACATGTCATGCCAAATGAAGAGTAATCATATGTATGGCATATATCTTATATCCACATTAACATCTGATCATTTTGTACTCAATATTTTCATACCCATTTTAATTAAAACGCCATATAAGTCAAATCACCTAGTGAAAATTCAACATAAGCATGTCAAAATACTCATAATAATATTATCTACCACATATAAACAAATTATAGTAAAAGTTTACTAGAGTGGGAGATATCATATTTTTATCAATTTTAGGAGAGAAAAATATACTAAATTCAAAATCATTAAAAATGGATATCGAGTAGAGGCTAATTACAACGAGTAGAACAATTTCATAACAAGAGCGAAGGACTAAGAAGCCCCAGAAGAACTTCTCCTCTCTCTCTCTCTCTCTCTCTCTCTCTCTCTCTCTCTCTCTCTCTCTCTCTCTCTTCTCCTCTTCTTCCCTTTCTTCAATTCCCTGGCAAGCTAATGAAATGAGGGGAGGGAGACTCAAGTGGTGAGGGATATTTATATTAAAATAAATATTATTTAATATATGGTGCCATAACTCGAAAGACTACAATGCCCCAACACTACATGCTAAATCTTAAGTTATTGCAGAATATAGAGCATGGTGCCACACTGCCACTTGCTCTCCATCTTAGGGCCATAACACTGTAATGCATATTTTTATATTTCTAAATAAATTTATTTTATTAAATTTTGGGTTATTAAATTCTAATAACCTTAATAAAAATGACATCCTCAATATTTCATAACATAAGTGATCTCCAATTACATTAATCATAACAGTCTAATCATTTATTCATTCTCTAATAGCGATGCATATGAATCAATCAATCATATATTATGAGATACAATGAATTCCAATCAATATAATAAAATTTCACAATAATATTCATAACATAAAAGTATACCAATGTAACTATCAAGCACTTCTAAAATTTCTTGTTGGGGTTGATCAGATACTCTTGATTGCATAGGTTCAACCCAAGTACCACTCATAGTTCCTTCATCATTTTGAATAAATCCTTGTCCATATCCAGGTAGTGGACAATGCATCATCTTGTTCCCATGGCTACGATTTCTGAAGTATTGATTTATAATTTTATATCATTGTCTTACATATTTTCTTCCGCACCAGACACATTATAGGGTGCTTCAAGTAAGTGCTTTCATAATGTTACTAGTCCTTTTCTTACTACATTCACCTAGTTTATTGAATGGTGGAGGTTTCTTTCCATAAGGTGTCGATTTAGACTGCTTAGTCAAGCTATCACTGACCATATGTGCAATCATATAAAATTTTTTAATATACCCTTAAGTATAATTGAAGCTGCTCCTACATCTTGTTTAGTTAGAATTTATATCTTGTTATAACTAAACAAGATATAGAAGCAGCTTCTAACTTTATCTAACCTCAGGTATAATTATCATCAAACTTATTTGTCATCGATTTTATTTGTCATATATTATCGATCATATATATCATCTGGAATCAATATTATCTGTCAGCTATCATCAATCATACCTATCATTTATCATCGATCTTATTAATTAATAATTATTAGATTATTAGTTATTAATCATATGTCTCCCCTCATCAGTCATATATTACCCGTCAATCTTCTCCGTCATATCGATATCAATCACATCCTTATCATATAACATATTAATTCATTTATTTGCTTGTTCTTACACACATTTCATATCACGAATATCAAAATAAAAGGCATCATGTATATATTATATGCAATTATCATAATATGTAGGTCCATCTAGGGTGCTCATCAATATGTATGTATTATGTCAAAATACATGTCATACCAAATAAAGAGTAATCATATGCATATCATGTATTTCATATCCATATTTAGTATAGTGGTGCTTGATCATTTTGCACTTAATATTTCCCTACTCGTTTCAATTAAAATACCAAATTAGCCAAACCACCCCCATAAAATTTAATATATGCTTATAAAATGCTCATAATAATGATATCTAACACATAGTAAAAGTTATACGGGGCAAGTTTACTAAAATGAGAGATCATATTTTTATCAATTTCAAAAGAGAGAAATATACTAAACTAAAAATCATTAAAAATAGATGTAGAGTAGAGATAACTTACAATAATTAAAATAATTTTTATAACATAAGTGATGGATGAAGAAGCCCTATAAGACCTTCTCTCTTCTCTCTCCTCTTCACAGCATAGCAATGTAATTTTTTATATTTTTAAATAAATTTATTTTATGAAGTTTTGGGTTATTATAGTTGTATTGCTAAATATGATGATGGAGGATTAGAGTAAGATGAGAACTTATGATCTGAAGTAAATGGTAGAGTTTTGTGATGTTAAAGACCTTGTGGATGTATAGAGAATGAAAATATATGTAAGTAAACCTAAAATAGGTCAATGAATTTAAGGAAGGTTGGGTTGACTTTTGAGTTGTGGATGACTGATCTTCAAATATGGATAGAGCAGGGAAGGATGATATACATATTTAACAAGAATAATAGTAAGAATATAAAAGATAATTAACCAATCCCATCAAAGTTGAAGTCACATTACACACAAGCACTATTTATAGAGTTATCTTGACAAATTAAAATTCAAATTTAAGAGAGAAATTTTATGGGCAAAAGAGAGTAGATGGCCATTAATGGAGAAAGGTGAAAATCGCTTTCATTAATTCATCTTATCTCCATTAAATTCCTAATACAAACATGCTTCCTAAGAAAAGTCAAACCCTTTTAGATACTAAATTTAAAATTGAAATATTAAAACTCTAATTTAATTATTTTTTCATGAGTAAGCTCTTATTATCAAACTTTAGCATCTTCGTAGATTTTTTTTTTTTTTTTTTTTTTTGAGCTCTTGTAATTGAACCTTTAGCTCCATATGTTTGATCTAATTGTTGTGCTACATCATAAAGTGCATATTTATCTTCATATTTATTGAATTTTGATTGCTTGGTGCATCATGGGAGTTATACCAAGTAAAAAATTAAGATGGAACAAAAACTTGTACTATGGCTCTAATGTTGTGGGTTGCCATTAAAAATTTTCATCTTCTTACCGATTCATAATAAAATAAATGATAAAAAATAATATGCTAAATAAATAAACAAACTAAATGGAAATTTAGAAGATTTTGGATTGCCTCCCAAAAAATGATTAGTTTAGACTCATTATCCTAACGAAGCCCTTTGTAGTATACATTTTATTAAGGAGTTGTTTGGTTTGTTGAATAAGAAATAAGAAATAAAAGAAATGTAGTGTAAAAAGAATGTCGTGCACTTGAATAATTTGAAGTCGTTTGGATGAATGTAAAAGGAATGCATGAGATTCTTTTTTTTTTTTTTTTGCTTAATGTAAAATGAATGTAATATAAAGTAAAATAATGGTGGTGGATGTTAGCAACGGCAAGCAGGTGGGTGGCGGTGGTAAGTGATGACAAGGGATTTGGCTTGTGGTGAAAATGAAATTCAACTAAAATTATGAGAATTTATAATGCATAAAAAAATGAACTAGCTATGAAGTAAAAAAAAATCACTGAAATTTTACACTTCATTCATTTATCATCAAACCAAAGAACCAAATACTATTTTAGAATGAATTCATTTTGCTCTTAATTATTTTTTAGCAAATCAAACAATCCCTTAAGTAAAATCTTATTCTTTTGATGCTTCAGAAACTTCTTCAACCACATAATATTTACTTTTAGGATGGATCATCCATAACCCATTAAATTTGTTTGATGGCTAGCTAGGTGTTCAAAATGGCATGTATCAATAAAAAAACAACTCTCCTTCAAATACAAATTTCAATAGCATCATATACTTTGAATATAACTTCCCCCTTGTTGAGCTCTAAGGGGCAACTATCCCATTAGAAATTAATATTTGTTCTCCCTGGTTGTTAAAAGTGGCCTACCAATAATTATGGGGAACTTTAGATCTCCTTCTTCCATATCAAAACAATGAAATCAGTTAAAAAAAGAACTCTCTAGCTTTCACCAATACATCCTTTACATTCCTTGTAGGATATTTAATTGAGCTATTTGTAGGTTTCGTTTGGAATAGCTTTTTTACTACTTTATAAAGCGGCTTTCTAGTATAAATTTTCTTTAAACTTGACAATTTTTAATTAGAAAGCTGTTTTAAAAAATAGTAAGAAAGTTGTCTTAAATGAAACATTAATTACAATGGAACTTTAGATTCAACTTCTTATAGATTGAGAAAGGATAAGATTTATGCTTGCTCCAAGTTACAAGTAATGTAAAAATAACCAAGTTCCTTAAGCTTATATAGTTGCTCTCTTTGTAAAATAGTGCTATATTCTTCAATAAGTTCAATGATTTCATAATCCTTCAGTTTTAGCTTTTTTGGAGAGAATCCTTTTCAAATATCTAATGCATTTGTAGAAATTTTCAATTACAACATTCTTTTTCCAAAAATTTCACCCATGAATCCTATTTTTTGAATTAAAAAAATTGCAATTAATTTGAAAATGAATGGTATTGCTTGTACTTGTTTTCCCTACTTGAATTTTAATTTTAATTAAACAACATTTTGAGTTATTTGAAAAACTTCCAAATTTATTTGATAATTTTTTAATTTATAATATTTGCATTAATTATTAAAATATTAAATAATTCCAAAAATTTTGAAAATTATCTAAAGTTTATTCTAGCATATGCATGATCATTTAATCTAAATTTCATATGCATTAGACATGTGGTTATTTTTATATTTATTTTTTTAATCTCAAAATATTCATTTTGAATATTTGACAAATCCATATTTACCTTAATATCATTGTTAATGACTTGATTTAATCATCCTAGGGCCATTGGATATATAAGTGACATGAATCTCCAAATATTTCTTTTTATTTATTTTATTTGTTTATAATTTCACTTCTTGGAGTTAGTTATAAAAATATCATATAATTCCTAAAAATTACTTAAATATTTGATTTTTTTTTCTGATTTGATGAGAGACTAGTATGTTAGCTTAATTACCACATTTGATCATAGATTGGCTAATTACCAATTTTTTTTTAAATTAAAACTCTTAATTTGTTTAGGATTCATTTGTGAACTCTTTTATTATTTTATATTCTTAATATTTTGATATGAAATAAAATATATTTGATATTTAAAATATATATTATTTTATTTTTTTTAAATACGAAATAAGTTACTTTTTGTGGTGATGGTGGCAATTATCAACAAGGCACCGATAATAACAAGTGACTATCAAGGTCGACTAGTGAGATGATGATGGTGATAGTAGTCATAACAATAATGGTAGTCGTGGCCCACAATGATAATTATTTTTTAAACCAATCGAAATAAATTTGAAGTATTTTGTGTATTTTTAAAAATAACTTGAATTATTTTTAAAAAACTAAAAATGTGCT
This sequence comes from Dendrobium nobile, assembly GCA_022539455.1. Lineage (NCBI taxonomy): Eukaryota > Viridiplantae > Streptophyta > Magnoliopsida > Asparagales > Orchidaceae > Dendrobium > Dendrobium nobile. The sequence goes on from CM039730.1 coordinate 26,895,219, forward strand.
TAATTAACTATTTAAAAAATTAAATAAATAAGAAGATAATCATTATTGATAGGCTCTTTCAACTAAAAAAAAAAAGAAATATCAAACTTTAATTTTGATGAATTTTTCTAATTTTTTTGGAACTACTAGAAAATTAGTCTCTGAAAATCCAAAATATTCAAAATCAAATTTCATATTGTTCAGTTCAAGACACCTTAAGCAGAAATGTTGTGTATAGTTATTAGTTTATATTTCTTCCCTCTCTTTGTTTTCATAGTTTCTGCAATCATCTTCCCAGCAAGCATTCCAGCTATTCAACAATCACTTTTTCAACAATATATTTTAATTACTGTTATCCATCCAAACTAATCAGCATTCAGCACCACACTGTTCACTTTTCATCGTGAGATTGTTTATACTCTGAATCCTTCCGAAACTCGGGCTTCCTTTGGAACAACTATTAGGTCCGGTGACCGGACGTAGCTCTACGTGCGGTCATCACTGAGTTACCCGGTATTTGCTCGGTATTTGCCAGGTATTGCTTGACAATAACAAGAAATACCGCTCTGGGAAGACCAATACCGAGTAATACCGAGCCATACAGAGTAATACCGAGTTTTTCTAGAAAGCTCGGTATTGCTCGGTGTTGCTCGGTATTGCTCGGTATTTGTCTTCACATAATGGTATTTCTCGTTATTGCTGAGCAAAATTGACAAATACGTGATTTTGTGCCTGATACGTGGCGCGATTTAGTGTTGGTCGAACGTAGCTCTACGCCCTTTCACCGGACCAAATAAAAGTTCCTTCCTTTGACATAGCTTTCGTATTTATAAAGCAATTTTTTAATTAAAAAACTTTTTGAAAAAGAAAAGTTTATATTAAAAAATGTTTTAAAAAATAATAAAAGAACCGTCTCGAAACCAAACCTCAAAGTCCTTTCGTTCAAAAGAAGCCAGCAGTTCAATCAGCCTCCCAAGTTAAAGTGCAGTGCTGCATAATTTACTCGTAAGGTCAATACAATGAAAAAATATTACGTGCGGTCACCGAAAACTATCAAGAGAAGAATCAGGACACGTCACATCACCAGTGCTATATACCGGTTGATATGACATATCCTGATTCGTCTCTGAACTATCCGATGATCACACATAATAATTTCTCCTACGCAACAAACTCTTTCTTTATTTTTCTGCTTCTCCAAGTAATACTTATTTGTATGCCAGAAATGCTATACTCATTATTTTAATTTATTTGAAATAAAATATATTAAAATAATATAGAAATAAATAAAATTTTATTATTAACTTATTTTATTTTATGGAGGAATAATTAGGGAATATTACTAAATATGTACTAAACAAAGGGCGGTTGGTCGGCCACCAATAAGATTAAGACCGATAAGCCTCTTTGTTTTTGTCAGCTTACGGTCACCCATCACCGCCCACATTATTCTAACCACGTTTCCTGCAAATAAAATTCCACTCTTAGCTGTTTGGCCCAAACAGTGGGCCAGGCCAGAAACCCAGTGATGTCCACTTAGCGCGATTTTCAAAGCTTGCGGTGGCTAAAAGCAGTACTTTAAGCCGAAAAATCAGACTAATATATATATATATATATATATATATATATATATATATATATATATATATATATATATATATATATATATATATTAATCATAATTTTGATAATAATAATAATAATATGTACCTCTCCTTAATTTAAATTTTACATATATGATATGCATGTTTTCTTCTTATTGACTTAAATATTTTTAAAAAATAAATTATAATAATAAAGATTTGTTTGAAATAGCTTTTCATTTTTTTCATACAATGATTAAAATTTATTTTGATTATTATTATTTGTTATTTTTTCATCATTTTTTAAAATTTCTATAGTAGAAATTACTTTTTGACTCGATTAGGAAAGTAGAGGTATTAGATTTGACTTATGTTAAAAAATATAGAGATAGACATATAAAGACTGTTAGAAAATATTAAAATTGATCTTTCTTTATTCGATATAAATGATAATTTGAATTTTAACATAACACAATGAAGAAAAAGGATTCATGTATTCGACCGCGTAGTCGCCGTAGTGGAACAAAATCTTGATGTTGTTGTTATTGCCACTATAGTCGTCCTATCACAATAACAGCAAAATCAACTTTATAAAATGCTACAGTCGTCTCAGATAAATCCCAAATCTCAAATTGTTTAAATATTGAAATAGTTAATATTAAAGGTATATTTTCGGACATCGACATCGTTTAATAAAATTGATTTTGAAATCAAAATATAGAAAGTAATTTGATTATTATAATTGTAAAACAATAATTTTTTCATCATAATTAAAAAAAAAATTATAAAAAATAGCAATGAAATAAAATTTTCAAACTGTACTAACTACCGAAATACTCTCCATTTCACTTAAAGTTGAAACAGATCGACTCGAACTGTACTCGCTTGCACCACTATGCCTATTTAAACCATCTAAAGGAGCTGATCATCATAACGGAGAACTAAGAGAGGCGAAGCCAGGCAAATATTAAGAGGAGAGCCTTTGAAATATTCTCTTCTTCTTCTTCTTCACTTTTCTTCTTCCTTCTCCACCAAAATGGTGAAGTTAGCTTTCGGAAGCTTCGGTGATTCCTTCAGCATAAACTCAGTTAAAGCTTACCTTGCCGAGTTCATCGCCACCCTCCTCTTTGTGTTCGCCGGAGTTGGCTCTGCCATCGCTTACAGTGAGAGCTCTCTGTGTTATTATTATAACTGTGATTAAATTCGTTAATAAATTGTTCCCTTAAATTGTTCTTATCATTGCGGCTACCGTTGCTTTTACCTCATTAAAGAAAATTAAATTTTTATTATTCAATTTCATTTCCATTTAATAAAGATTTTAAATGTTTAAAGTGATATATAAATAAATTTTATATATTAAAAATACGTAACAATTTTATAATATATTGTAAATTTCTCTAATTTATTTGGTTTTTTTACCGGCAACTTATGAATTAACTGCTCCTCGCCACAGACAAGCTGTCGTCCGACGCGCCCTTAGACGCCGCGGGCCTCGCCGCCGTAGCCTTAGCCCACGCACTCGCCCTCTTCGCCGGTGTCTCCATGGCCGCCAACATCTCCGGCGGCCACCTCAACCCCGCCGTAACCTTCGGCCTTGCCATCGGCGGTAACATCACCATCCTCTCCGGCATCTTCTACTGGATCTCCCAACTCCTCGGCGCCACCATCGCCTGTCTCCTACTCAAATTCGTCACCGCCGGAAAATCCATCCCCACCCACAGCGTCGCCGCCGGCATGACTGAACTCGAAGGTTTCATAATGGAGATCATAATAACCTTCGGCCTCGTCTACACTGTCTATGCCACCGCCGCCGATCCCAAGAAAGGCTCGCTCGGCACCATCGCTCCCATCGCCATTGGCTTCATCGTCGGAGCAAACATCCTCGCCGCCGGCCCGTTCAGCGGCGGGTCGATGAACCCGGCCCGCTCATTCGGCCCGGCCGTGGCCGCAGGGGACTTTTCGGGACATTGGGTTTATTGGGTCGGCCCGCTTATCGGCGGTGGGCTCGCAGGGCTCATCTATGGTGACATCTTCATTGCAAATTACCAGCTTGTGGCGGCACAGGATTATCCTTAACTTGATGACGTGTCCTAGAGGATGTGTAGCTATAAGCTATCACTTTTTTTTTTTTGGGTTATAAATAAACGTGTGAATCATGGGTCATAAGCCAGTCGTTTGGTGTAATTGGGTTGGGTTCGGTTTTCGTGTCTGATGGGTAATGATCTCAAATCTCAACATGTATTTCGTTTTTGGTTGTATTTGCTTAATGCTTTGTGTAAACTAAGCAAGCTTTGATTTGTTATCAAGGATTTGGATAGGGCCAATTCTAGTTGGGAGTTAGTAGGAAGATTGTATTTGAGTCATCTTTGGGCTACCTCTAAGGAAAATGTATAAGTTTAAAAATATTTTGAGTCTCTTTTTTTATATAGGAATTATTAAAAATAATAATATAGAGAAGCTAATTAGGTCAAAAGTTAGAGAGAGAGAGAGAGAATAATTCAATAAAGACATTTTGAAATCATATTTTATCATAATATATTGATATCACATGATTTAAATATGTTTGCTTTTCTTTTGGTTTAAAGATTGGATCCAAACGAGTATTGGTATATCATCAAAAAATTATGTTGATCGGCCACGAATCTCGAGTGGAAATCAAGTTGGAAACTTAAAAAATAAATCAGATATCATATGAACTATGATTTCAATAAACTTACAGTTGAACTAAATGTATTGAAAATACGAACCCAACGACACTAAATTCAACTCGATTCGAGCCTAAATGGGTTCAAATCAAAAACCTGAAGCACATTTGGAAGGTTCAATTCATAATTTGGATTATCAAATAATTTTCAAATGTGCCATGCTTATAGTCTGATCGAGCGACTTGACGAGACGAATCCAACAAGCCCAAGCTAGATCATCAAATTCTAATATCATTAAGACATACAAATACAAAAAAAAAAGGTTCATAATCGAGAGAATCTACATGAGCCGTCCATTCAAACCACTGCCAAATTATCCTTCATCTTCATCTTATTTACTGGACACGCCACTTTCAGAAAATTATAAATAGACCTCTCATTTTTCTTTGAGGGAAGGGAGAAGGAGGCCCCCGAAACAAGAAGGGAAAGAAGAGTGTAGAGGAAGAGATATCAGCCACCAAGCTCCTTCGTGACCTCCTCTGGCCACCGATTGACGCCAGACTTTTGCCCATCGTCGGACTTTCGCCCATAGTCAGACTTTCGCCAGACTTTCTACCCGACGTTGGATTGCCACCATCGCTAGATTTCTACCAGACATTAGATTTTCGCCAGTCGTTGGACTATATTAAATTCTAATGTCAAATTTCTGCCCGTCGTAGGACTTCTGCTTGTCATCGGACTTCTGTTAAACTTCTAACTGACATCGGAATTCTGCCTGGCCACCAACTGAAGCCGAAATTCTGTCCGGCCACCGACTGACGCCGAATTTCTTCCCGGCCACAGCTAACATTGGATTTCTGCCCGGCCTCCAAAGGATGCCAGACATCCGCTCGGCCACTAACTAATGCCAGACTTCCACCTGACTTCATATGAATATGTAGTGATTCATCATATTCCCACTATGCAATACACTCCATATAATGTATATTTGTTACGTCAAGCCAATATCTTCCCCACAAGGAAGGGTCTCATTTATAATCAACTACAAATTCTAGTGGATCCATTCAAATTGGGCTAGACCCCATGATTTTTTCTTTATTCAGGATTTTCCACGTAAAAATCTTAGTGTCTCTATGAATGATACACCATCTCTTTTATTTGATTGCGTGATGGATCTTCATACAAAGCTAAGATGTTAAACTTTATATTTCTCTGCCACCATGAATATTCCAAGACGTAACAAGTATATAATTGAAAAGGTTGGAGTGTGGTTATAATGGTAGATTAGATTAGAGGGAGTCACATTAGATGGTTTGCTCATATGAAACATCGTACTTCTGATGATCATGTTAGGAGAGGAAGTATTTGATCCAACCTATGTTAATAAAGATAGAGGTAGACTTAAAAAGATTTGATTAGATAATGAGAATTTAATTATTAATCATGCACAATAGAGAAAAAATATTAATGCAGCCAACCCCACATAATATGATAAAGGCTGTATGCTAATGTTGCTTTGGTTGTTGCTTTTCTTTTGGTCATCTTATTTAATAAGAATGGTATTACTTATACAAGTAGGTATTGAAGCAGTAGTTATTGGTCTTAGGTAGACCTCAAAGGCATTTAATGGGAATTTTTCCAAGCATCCTTATTGTAATTAACCACTATATTGAGCTTCATATGCCTAGTTTATTTAGTTGGACTGGATTTCTAAGTATTACAACCTCATTTTTTGTTGATAGCATCTTTAATGTTTGACTTTTTAGTGTCATAAAAACACATAATATTATAGGATGGATAAATTTAAGTGTCTTAATATTGTCGGAATTCAATATTTTTCAAGTGTTTAAGTGTCTTAATGATGTCGGAATTCAACAATCCTGAGCTCATCATATTCATTTCACCAAGCTGCTCGATTCGACCATAAACATGTTATATTTGGATATCATTTGATCATCCTATTTAGGCTTTGAACCTTTCAAATAAGCTTCGGGCCCTCGATTTGGACCCATTGCGGCTCGAATTTAAATCGATTTTGGTGTCGTTGGGGGCACCTCTTTGAGAAGTTCAGTTTTGACATTAATTTTGTTGAAATCGGACTTCAGATGATATTGTATTTAATTTTGAAAGTTTCCAACTTAAATATGTCTTGAGATTCGTGTCCGATCAAAAAAATTTTTATGATGCATCAATAACTAAATGCATAATTTGAAACTCAAAGGTATATTTTACATGAGAGGAGCTAGATCTTTCTTTTTAATCGGTGAAAAGTTTAAGAAAAAATCATCATGATAAAGATAATGCTTATGAAAAAAAAATCTTGGTAGGTCACTTCTAAGTAAATCAAATTACAATAATTTAACATTTAATCATATACATGATAATCTACATGTCGCCTCTAAGGAATTACACATGACATTTACAAAAGATGTTTATAAAATCTGTTGCTACATAATCAAATTCACTCGAACTAAATCTGATACAGATTATATGTTTGTTTTTGTAATATGCTAAATGTTTGAAATTTTAAGTTATACTATGATTAATGAAGTTCATAGAGTCCTTAGGGCATCTCCATCCGAACGGCAAACCAGTGTTTGCCGTTCTTTCTTCCCTCCAACCGAACGCGATACTTGCCGGCATTTGAAGGGAGGTGAATAGTGCGATGCCAATATTGGTGTCACACTGTTCATACGGCATTTGGTTTTTTTGTTTTTTTTCTCTTTTAATTCGAAACTTAATTATTAATTTTAAAGATTAAAGATTAGAATTTTTTTATTATTAATTAAAATAATAAATTAGAAAATATCTTATTTTTTAGTAATCTAAATTTTTTTTACAAAATTAATTAATGTAAGTTAACATTAAGATAAAAATTAAGATAAAATTCTCATACATAAAAGATATTGAGAAGTACAATACCCAAAAAAAATCAAAATACAGATTACATTCGAATAACAAAAAATTAAAATAACAAGTAACGTAAATATTCCAAATGTAATTTTCAATTTATTAACTAAATATTTATTTATGACATATTTATATTCCAAATTATTTTATAGAGCAAAAAATATTTGTTTTGATTATATTAGATTTAATTCAAAAATTCGATAAATAATATTAATGATTAAAATATATAAAATGAAATATGGGAAAGAATATACTAGGGATATTCTTTTTTTGGTGTTAGAAAATGGAGTTCGGTTGGAGACAAGTTACTGCGTTTTGGTGTATTGCTGCATTTTGGAGTGAAAAATGAGTTTTTCGGTTGGAGATGCCCTAATTAGTGAGTTAGATATATCAGAAATGTGAAGTATAGAAAACTCCTTTGGAGCATTGTAGTGTTGACCTCTCTATTTATATTATATTAAATTGAAACTATAATATTTATATTAATTGAGTTATATATATATATATATAATAAAAAATAAAAATATATAGATATAAAAGCTATATAATAAGTATATTATACGGATAAGCTTTGATCTATATAAAAAAAAAGTTCACATAGGATCACCTAACAATTAACGGCTCTCTGCAGCCACAGTGCCGGCAAATATTCAAGAGATGCCTTGGCCTTAAGCGGAACGCCTCATTTAAAGCACATCCTTCTTTCTTCTGACCCTTTTAGCTCAGAATATTTCTCCTCTTTCTCTCTCCGAGGCGGAATCACAGAACGGGCACGAGAGATGGAGGGAAGAAACAAGCGGGGAGGGGTTTCGATGTCGCCAGTCGCATTAAAGTCCCTTATTGAATTCCCGACCAACCATAGGTCCCCACCGCATTCAATCCTCACGCCAACGAGCTGCGCCTCCGACGACCTTCAAACCTTTGGTTCGTTTACTGTCTTCGCATTAAGTTCCTGTCTCAATGCTCTCGTAACGAGATCTCCCGGTGCTCTTCATCTAATAGGGGTCGGTTCCATAATTCTATGGAAGTATTTCAATCATGATTGTTATGATTTTGATGGCTTATTTCGTTGACGCTTCTTCTTCTGCCATTGGCTGTGCTTAGAGGAGGAGAAGATAAGTAAAGCTTAGGGTGTGTGCCGGGAAAGTGTTTCTCTGATTGTAAAATGTCTTCTGCTTGTTCGACGCGTCACAGGCGCTCCAAAAGGTGCGTTTTGCAAGAGGATTTGTGGCTACCGTTTTTTTTTTCAGCCTGACATTATGAGTTTGGCTGCTTGGGTTTTGATTTTCTTCTTGAAATTTTGGAATCTTTAAAGTTGCAGCGATTGTTAGTAAGGTTATTGGGAGAATTCGAATCTCGAAGTGAAATGAGATTATGCACGTAATTTGCGATTTAACAATTGACGTCTTCTCATCTCTTTTGTTGAATGCCTTTGTGGTGGAAAAATTTGTTGGCTTGGTTTCTTCAAGCCATTGGGGAAGGAGGCTAATTCAGTGTCCATGAGGCCTATAGAACTAGAAGCAGTAAGATGCAATGCCTTGTAAAATTGGTAAAACGCCACTCCAAACTTGAAAATGCGTTCCTCAATTATCATTTAAAACCTTAATTGTTGGTGAATGGCCATTTGTTATAACATATATACTCCAAGTTTCTCTGTGGACTTGTTAGAATCGCTTTTGTTAAACTCTCTCATGATCTGAGAAATACACCTCCTTTGCTATATAGGAAAGCCAACTGAAGAGTCTGTTTAGCCAGATGGGAACAGATCAAATGCAAGATAACAACAGAGATATGGACAAAGAAATAATTCTATTATTTCTAAATCTATTACAAGCAGCCCTATATATAGATACAAGATGATGCAATGTAAGTGTACCGCAGGGGTACATTATACTAAGGTGTTATAGAGAAATTAAGTAGCCTAGAAGGCTTAGTTTTCCTTAGTTTCTATTGTAGTATTGGTTTGCTCTAATACCCCCGGCAAGCTGATGGATCTGGTATGATCGTCAGTTTGAGACGTAGACTGTGAAACCGCCGTGTAGAGAGTGGTTTGGTAAGAATGTCGGCGACCTGGTCCATAGTGCTGATAGGAAGTAGAAGGATATGATTATTGCTGATATGATCACGTAAGAATTGTTGATCGATTTCTATATGTTTTGTTCTAGCATGGAAAACAGGATTGTTAGCTAAAGCAATAGCAGACATATTATCACAGTAAAGTTCAGTTGGGTTATCCAAGGATATAGCGAAGTCAGCCAAAATTTGACGAAGTCATATGATATATGCAGTGATCGCGGCTAAGGCTCAGTACTCAACCATGGGTTGTTTCTTAACTGTCCAAGAGACGAGTGTATCACCAAGGAACGAGCAGTAGCCTGATGTGGACTTTCTGGAGACCGGGTCGTTAGCCCAATCTGCGTCTGAGAACAATCATAGCTGAAGATTACTTTTGGTTATGGGAATACTGAAGTGCTGAGTGCCGCAGATGTAGTGAAGGAGTCTTTTGAGAAGATGTATGCGATGAGCAAGATGATTATGCATGTATTGAGATAGTAGATTGACGGAGTAGGCTATGTCGGGACGAGTAAGAGTGAGGTATTGAAGAGAGCCAGTAATTTTCTGATACAGAACCGGATCGAAGTGCAAAGGATCAGGTTTGATGTTCTGAGGAAGCTTGTTGCATGTAGGATTGGCAAGAGAGTTGCAATGGGTGAGGTTGCAAGCTGGAGGATGGATTGCGCATATGTTTGTTGAGATAGGAAGTACTGATTTGGAAAGGATTGTATGTTGATTCCAAGGAACGAGTGAGCGTCACCTAAGTGCTTAAGAGCGTAGGTGTCATTGAGTTGACGAAGTAGAGTGTTGATAGTTGACGAGTCATTACCAGCTATGAGAATGTCGTCAACATAGATAAGAATGAAAAATTGCGCAGGAGGCTTATGAAAGATTAGAAGGGAAGGATCAAATTTGCTGTGAGAAAAACCAAGAGATACAAGGGATGAAGTGAACATGTTGTACCATTGACGGGGGCTTGTTTAAGACCGTAAATAGCTTTGCGGAGAAGACAAACATGATCCGGGTTAGATGGGTCTTCGAAGCCTTTGGGTTGTTCCATGTAAACAGTTTTGTTGAGATTGCCATGTAAGAAGTCATTGTCAACGTCGAGTTGTTGGACATGCCATCCATGGTTCAGAGCGACAGTGAGCAATATACGAATTGTGAGAAGTTTCGCAACGGGGCTGAATGTTTCAGTGTAATCAATGTCATATTCTTGATGATTTCCTTGAGCAACTAAACGAGCTTTGTATCTAGCTACAGACCCATCTGCATGACACTTAGTTCAATACGTCCATTTGCAGCCAAGGACAGAGACGTGAGGAGGGGAAGGAACAAGAGTCCAAGTTCCTTGTTTCTATAATGCAAGAAATTCTTTGTCATAGCTTGACGCCAGTCAAAGCTTTTAACAGCTTAAGTGTAAGTGGTAGGATCAGCAGGTGTTGTAGGTGAATTTAGCTGGTGTAGAAGATTAAGTTTTTGACGTGATTTTAGAGACTCGTCTGACTCCGAGTGACCATCGGGTGGCTTGGGAATTGAGGAATGGGTGCTGGAATTCTGAGATATGTTGTTGGGTGATGAGTTTATAGGAGAGTGCTGTTGTGTGTCAGACACTGAGCTAGGTGAGGTAGCGTTAAACTGATGTGTGTGGGTGGGTAAGATAGTGGAGGAGTGAGGGATAAGAAACGATGGAGGGATGGTGATATGAGGATTGGCAGCCGGCGATAGAGTTTTTTGAAAAGGGAATGATTGTTCGGTAAATGTGAGGTTCCGAGAGAATGGAATTTTGTTTGTAGTGGGATCCAGACATTTGTAACCCTTGTAGGAATCTGAGTATCCAAGAAAGATGCAGGATCTTGTGTTGGGCTGAAGTTTATGGTGAAGATGAGAGGGAATTAATGGAAAGTATTCGCATCCGAATGTGTGTAAGTGAGAATAGGAAGGAGTTTTGAATATTAGTTGAAACAGAGATTGATTATTGGTATTTTTGGACGGCATTTGATTTATAAGGTAAACTATCGTAAGAGTAGCATCTGGCCAATAATTGTAGGGAACAGAGCCATTGTGCATGAGAGTTCAAGTAGTGTCAATAATATGCCTATGTTTGCGTTCAACCATTTCGTTCTATTCAGGTGTGTTAGGACATGAGAGTTGATGGTAAATGCCATTTTGAATAAGAAAATTTTGAAGATGGTGATTGACATATTCTTTCCCCCCATCAGTGCATAAGCATTTAATTTTATATGAGAATTGATTTTCAATAAAGGTTTTGAAGTTTATAAATATGTCGGACACTTTGGATTTTTTACTCATGGTTTTGTGAAATGAGAGTAATCATCGACGAATATAACATAGTACCTGTACCCTTGATTTGAAGCAATAGGGGAGGGACCCAAACATCCGAGTATAGAAGAGCAACGGTTTACTTTGTCTATTGAAAGAATTTTTAAATACAAGTTTATGGCCTTTTGAGGCTTTACAAGATGTGCATAGAGAAGAGAAAACATGTATATTAAGATGCAAATTGTGCTTGAAGATAGCATGTAAAACACTGTTGTTCGGATGACCAAGCCGATTGTGCCAAAGTCGGGAGAGAGATCCAGTGGTAGTGAGAGCCACGGAAGTAGAGCTGCTGGGCATGTCGTGAAGCAGATAGAGACTGTCACGGCAAGGTCCATTTATAATTGTTTGATGGGTCGTCAGGTCCTTGAAAGTAAAACCATCAGGATGAATGATAATATATATATATATATATATATATATATATATATATATATATATATATATATATATATATATAATAATTATTATTATTAGTATTATTATTATCTTTAGTTAATTGAGAAATAGAAAACAAATTTTACTGAATGTTAGGATTGTGTAGAAGTTTGGACAAATGAAGCTTACGAGCTGGCATTGGTAGTAGTCCTTCACCGGTCAGAGAGATGGGAATGGATTGTCCGTTGCCTGTAGTAATTGCCTCAGAGCCTTGGTAAGATTGCGCAAGTGACAGCTTGTCAAGAGAATTTGTAATATGAGATGATGCTCTGGAATCAAGATATCATTCTTGAGCAGACGGTTCGGTGGTAGCAACCAGAGCCTTATTGGCGGGAGCAGACGATTGAGGAACATATTGGGGATTCAGCCTATGCCAGCACGCGGTAGCGGAATGACCTCTCTTATTGCATATTTGGCATGTAATGGTAGAATTAGATCGTGTACTGGGCATGTTATTTGGAGGAAATTGACCTCAGCTGTGTCTACCGCGACCTCTTGTCGAGTAGAGTGCAAGATTTGGATCAGGCACATAGTTATTGCGAGAAGTTTCCATGGACATATGAATTTCTTCACTTATGAGAAGAGAATAAATATTGTCAAGAGTTATGGGATGAAGCATTGTGCGAATAAATGTTTTGAATGCTTGGTATGAGGGTGGTAAACCATTCAAGATATAAAGAATAATATCTTCGGTATCTACGGTGGAACCAACGACAGCTATATGATCAACTAAGGTTTTTATCTTGGTAAGGTATTGAGTCATGGTGGAATTTTTCATGGAAGCGTTGTGTAGCTCGTTCTTGAGCTGGATAACGCACGATCTGTTGGTCGATTGGAATCGAGCTTCTAAGGATGCCCAAATGGCGGAAGTGGATTCAAGATTTAGAATATATGGTAGAACCGACGACGAAATAGAGGAGAAGATAGCAGCGGCCAAATTTTGGTTCGAGCCACTGGTGATAGGCTGGATTCAGAATTGTGGAACCATCTGTCTGTCGGAGCAGACAAGGTGGAGATTGGGACGAAGATTCAAGAAACGGAGAGAACCCATTTGCGCGGAAGATCTTGATGATCTGCGACCGCTAGAGAGAGTAGATGTTTGTGGATAGGTGAGTAGGGACAAGATTCTTTAAGTTGGAGACAATGAACTTTAGGGATGATGGGATGCTAGTAACGTCGAGAGCCACCTGATCTGCAGGATCTTCTGTCTGGGACATCTCCAAAGTAGCCATGGAAGTGCGAGAAGCTACACCCACTCTGATACCATGAAGAGTCTGTTTAGGCAGACGGGAACAGACCAAATGCAAGATAACAACAGAGAGATGGAGAAAGAAATAATTCTATTATGTCTAAATCTATTACAAGCAGCCCTATATATAGATACAAGATGATGCAATGTGAGTGTACCGCAGGGGTACAGTATACTAAGGTGTTACAGAGAAAGTAAGTAGCTTAGACGGCTTAGTTTTCCTTAGTTGCTGTTGTATTATTGGTTTGCTCTAATTCCAACATTCCAAGAAGTTACTCTACTTAGAATGGAAAAAATTTCAGAAAAAGAAAAAGGAAATTCAGGATAGTTTAATCTGGTTAGGTCTAAGATAATGGAGTGTTTTTAGTTTTTTATTTTTTTTTTTAACGGTTAATGATGAGATAACATTTTTTTATTTTTATTATATGAAAGTTAATAGATTTAGGACAAAAAAAAAAAAAAAAAAAGAATATAAGAGCTTGAGATTAGTAGAAGAAAGATTAAGTATATGAGATATAATTTTAGTAAGTGCAATATTACAATTATCAATCACTGTTCTTAGAAGATATGGTGATATAAGTTTTAGTTCATGGATTTATTATTGAAAAAATAGAGAATATAGGTGATGATTGAACTTCCATAGCTAATGTTGGGTGGTTATAATAGAGAGTTGCCTCAAATATACTATGTGATTAGAGATTATCATCGAGACGTAAAACATTAGATGGATTTGAGTGTTGTGGTGTGAAGGAAATCACCGATAGCTAAGTTAAGCTTCACAAAAATAAAAATATTAAGAAAAATATGTGGCATAAGGGCAATACTTAGCACAATAAATTGATCTAGACTAATTATATTAGAGGGATAGTGGGTGTAACATCTATTGATGATAAAATGTTAAAAAATAGACTTAAATGGTTCAAACATGCATAAAATATGTAGAAATACATCAATAAATAAGCATATAAAATTAGAGTCAAAGGATTGGAAAGGAAAAATAATAAACCTATGGTAACGTGGATAGAATCTGCTCAAAAAGATTTGCATAGAAAAGTTCAAAATATTTTGTAGCACTCAGTAAATAATGATAAAAAAATAAGGATTGATAAAGATAACCCAAATAATTAGGACAAAGCTAATGATGATGACGAGCTTGAGCAACAAGATGACAAATATAAGAAATTTGTTATTCTGGAATTTTACTAAAAATAAATATGCCTGAAGTAATAAATAGATGCACTTGAAATGCCTGAAGTGATAAATAGATGTACTTGGAAGCAAGGGTGGAGAGAGGGGGCCTAGGGGGACACGTGGCCCCCCCCCCCCCCCCCCCCAAAAAAAAAAAAATCCTAAGAAAAGTCCGCATCAGGCGCTTTCCATGAGCGATTTAAAAAAAAAAGTTATTTCCTTCTACGATTTGCAAGCATAGCTTCATAGAATATATTGATTTTCATAATACATATATATAGTAAAGTGATTAATTGAATATGAAATAAAAAACAGCTCAAGTAAGGATTAAAGCGGGGCCTAGTTGGGCACGTCCCCCCCCCCCCCCCCCCACCCCCCCCTCCGAAATTTAGAAAAGTCCACATCAGGCACTTCCCATGAGCGATTTTGCAAAAAAAAAAAAATTCATTCTTCGCATATCTTCATAGAATATATTGATTTTTTATAATACATATAAATATTAAAGTGATTAATTGAATCTGAATATAAAAATCAGCTCAAGAAAGGTTAAAGTTGGTCCCCCTAAAAAAATTGTTGACGTCGCCACTGCTTGGAAGGATGCTTGTTTCCATTTCACAAAAGCATTCTTTAAAATTAAAGATTGGTTATCGTCATCTTAAATTAAATTGAGATACAAAAACCTTATGGCATGTGTTTAGAACATTAGTATCAGTGAATTTTTAATTCATAGTAGCAACTATTTTTGTAGCACAGTTTTTTGAAAGAGAAAAAGTGTCAAACTTGGTAAACGAAGTAGTTGAGCAGATGTGGTTAGAAGGATAAGACAACGGAAACATGTCTTCCAATCTTCAGTATACTCCCTCATGCACCATCCCGCCGCCACCCCCCCCCCCCCCCCCCCAACCTTGGACTTGTTTCCTTATTACCGAAGCAACCAAACCTTTCTTCTTCCAATGATCTTGAGAGTTGAAGTTGAGGCTGTTGTTATTATCATGAGAGGTAAAGAGGAGGAATTTACTGTTTTTTGCTAGTTCTGATCCATCCATTTGTAGGTAATTTAAAGCATTTATTTTTAGGTTGTCACCCTTAATAATAGTACCATTACACTATATCTGCAGGTTTACTTCATCTTTTCTCTTGAGATTTAAAGCAATGCCGATTTTTCTACAAGTTGGGTGTCGCAAACTGGCTTTTTCCTAAAAATATCCAAATGCCTAAATTAACAATTGTACTGTACTTTTTTGGTTCGTTGGATTCCAAGTGGATTAGCTTAATAACAGCTAATACTAGATTTAGCATTTTAGTGTTATTATTTTTCTTGCAGTGCTTCTGATAAGAACCTAGAAACTTCATATTGCTTGGGAAAAGGCTATTGCACTTCTCAGGTAAAACCAAACTTTGTTGTCAACATATGAAAAGCTATTTTTAAATAATTTTATTTGTGCATCATCTGGAAGCTGTGTATTTCAAAATGGCATTGAATGTGTATGACAGGTTATTAATTTGTTTTGAAAATTGGCAGAACCTACATAGTTCAGGAAAACCAAATGGGTTAGAAGATCAACATCAAAATTCAAGTAACATTAATAATGATTATTCAACGGATCAACGAGCTTCCTTGGAAAATGATGTAAGGCATTTTTAAGCACTCAACATATATTTGCTGATTGTTTTAGACATTGCTTTATTAGCTTTTCATGATGAGGACATCAAAGATCAGCGGCTACGATCAGGAGTTTATTTTTTTTATGTGTTTTATGTATAGTTTATTTTATATTTCTATTTTTCCCATTTTACCCCTAAGGGTGGTCCTATGGTGTTGTAGCCCGAAGGGTATTTTAGTCATTGTTTTTTTTTTTTTTTTCATGAAGCCTATTTATAGGCTAGTTCTCTTGTATTTTGGGATGATGATTGATTAATAAAATTTTGAGTTTTCTTTGTCTCCCTCAATGTTGAGTGTTTGAGAGAAGAAGGAAAACCCAAGGTGTGGGCAATCGCAATACCCGTCAACCTTTGGAATGGTCCAAGGTTCTCTGCTCTACTTTTTGTTCATCGCATCTCCTCCGACCTCTCTCCTCTTCCCCCTCCAATCGCCAACTTGCCCCCATTTCCACCACCCCTCATTTTCCCCTACCAGACCACCACCTCAAGACCCGCCGACCTCCCTTATCCGTTTCTTCTACTCCACCCGACCAACTTCCCCATCTTAACTCCACCCCCCAAATCCATACCAAACTCCCCCAAGCTCCACCACCGGCCACATGCTTCCCCTCTCCTTGAATGATGAATTAACTCATCATTAATAGTTGCCTAAAATAGCCTAAGTGATTTGGAACATTAATCTCAACAATTTGAAATTCAAATTTTGAATTTCAAATAATTTTCTAAATTACAAAGTCATATTAGGCAAGCCTTGAATCTAATCCCAATTAATTTTAAATTGGGTTGGAATGATTGATCTCATCCCAAACTCCACTTCCCTCCAAATCCCCCATGAATTTTGAAATTCAAAATTCTCTTAATTACTTTCCTAAAATAACTCATGTCAATTTGGGATGTGTCTTTATTTGAAATCAATTCTATATTAGAATTTTAAATACTATACTCTTTGATAATCTCTAATTAGAAAACCTTCCCAATTACATTAAATCTGAAATTAAATTTCAGATTTAATTTCAATCTCCAATTAATGCATATGGTTCACATACATTGCACCTAGACATAACTCCTCCCTCTTCCTATGGCCAGCCCTCTCTCTCTCCCTATTCTCCCTCCAATCTAGTCACTAACTCCTAATTAAATTCCCCCACTAATGCCCTTAACAGCCACCCCTACCAACCATATTTGGGATTATTTTGAATGTCAACTTCAAATCTCTCTCCCAATTAAATCATTCCCTGAATTCCTGTTTGCTCCTCTCCGAATGCATCAATCATGTCTTGTTGTCCAGCAGCAAGGAAGGTCATGGTTTGCTGTCCATAGCTCCAAGTAGCCCAAGGGGCAGGCCAAGACGTTTCTAAGCATTACGGGTGCTATCCAGGGCCTGTCCAAGGTCAAAACTGCTGCTAACCTGAAGTTCTGCACCTCTTCCGAGGATTCAGCCATTCCTTGTTGCGAGAAGGCTCTTGACTGCTACACACTTCTTTCCCAGCATTCAAACAACCTTGCCGGAGTGCTTATCTCTCTTGTCTTTGGGTAAACTCGACACCGACTCTCTATTTTAATAGTTGCATTCTTGATTATGGTTTTAATTTGATTCACTAGGACTGTGTTATTCTATCCGCTAAAGTCTAGTATATTAGAGAGTTGAGTGAGGGACATCTCTTAGTGACTAATCTCATTATTTGTTTATGGATTATCGTTGAAAACCACCCACGTACGCAATGCTAAATTAATTGACTATTTTACGACTTTAACTCCTATGCATGTGGTTTAGCCTAAACTTGTTTAATCGCCTTATTATTTTATCTTAGCTTTTAAATCGGCATAAGTTTTATTTAATATTGTTCTCGAAATATTAAGCGTGCAATTTTTGTTAATCAAAATCATTCTTGCATGTATGTTCTACATCATTTCACTTGTTAGTTTGGTGGGATTATATTCATGAGATTGGTTTGGACAACTTTGGTTTTCTTTTCCAACGGTATTGTTTCATGAGTGTGATAGGAAATACTTGAGTTCGCAAGTAACCCTAAGGGAAATACTTGAGTTCACAAGCAAAATTAGCAATGATTGGTTACAAACAGCAGGAAAACTGCTGATTGCAGCAGAAAACAGCCACGATACAACAACCCTTTCGAGAAATATGAAGAAAATTGAGAAAAAAACGAAGGATTCCACTAGCCAATGTAGGAAAACAACAAACGATATAAGTTTCTTCAATTCGAGAGGAAGAAACAACTCTCCAAATCTCTAGACAAACCTAGAGTTGAAAGGAACAAACCCTCGATCTCAAATTTGATTTCAAACTCAAGAGATATCCTAATTCTAACATTAGCAACTAATTAAAGTCAAATGAGTAATACAAAATCCCTAAACAGCCCCTAATTCAAATATTTTCCTCCAAACAATCTTTAATCAAGGTGTGGGCCCCATAGGAGCAACCGACCCTCTCTCTATACCTTCCTTGGGCTGGCGACTATAATAGAAAACTGGTCCACTAGGGACCGGTTCAATAGGGGCAACCAGCCCTTCTTGGGCTGGCCTAACATTACTCCCTTCCCAAATATTCACCTTATCCTTAAGTTGAAAGGAAGGAAACTATAGCCTCATTCTCTCATATGGCTCTTAAGTGGCCTAGAAATCGGGAAGGTCCCTCCATCTGATAAGCACTTCCTTGTTTCCCCTTTTGTCCGATCTGACCCCTCTTAACTCCAGTGGTTCTAAGACCACTTCCAACTCCTCTGTCAGTGTAGTTGGCAACACCGCACTCACTGCATGCTTCCCTAGAGCTCTTCTCAACTGCAACACATGAAAGACTAGGTGTATGGTGGCAGATGGGGGTAACTTCAATCGATATGCCACTGTTTTGATCTTGTCCACAATCTCGTAGGGGCCAAAGTACCTCAGGGTCAATTTCTCGTTCCTTCTATTAGCAATTGATTTATGCTTATAGGGCCTTAGTTTCAAGAACACTTTCTCCCCCACCTCATACTGGATGTCTCTCCTATGTGTATCTGCCTCCCTTTTTTTTATTTGTTGTGCCCTCAACAAAAGTTTCTTTAACTCCTCCAACACCTTGTCCCTCTCCTCCAAGTACTGCTCAACTGAAGAGATTGATGTGCTTCCTCTCCCAAAATGCACTAAGTGTGAGGGGTCTTTTTCGTACAACACCTTAAAATGAGTCATCTAAAAAGCAGAATTGTATGAAGTGTCGTACCAAGACTAGGCCCATGGTAACCATTTTGCCCACATCCGCAGTGTTTCAGAAGCAAAACACCTCAAATAGGTCTCCAAACTTCGGTTCACCATTTTGCCCACTCCATTAATGAGATTGTCATGGAAGCCAACAATAAATCTAATGGCCCATGATTAGTGGTGTAAACAAGTTGAGTAAAGCTTGAACTAGGGCTAACTTGAGCTTGGCTCGCTCACCCAATGGCAAGCTCAAATTCAAACTTGAGTCAAGCTCGTCTTGCTAGAATAAGAATAGGTTCGAGCCAACCTAGCCAAAAATTCAAAACCCTTTAGATGAGAGATTGCTAGAGATGGAATCGATTGGAGCTTGTTCGAGATGTCAAGAGATTGCTAGAGATGGAATCGATTGGAGCTTGTTCGAGAAGGTTGTGACAGGACCAAAGGCATTCCAAAACTCATTAATGGAATTTGTTGCAAAAGGAAGTGATTAAACTATCAACATTCCAGGAACTTGCGATTGGAGCTTGCTGGAGAAGGCAGCAATAAGATAAAAAATGTTTGAAGAAGAAGTGATGGAAGCTCACTAGATAATGCAGTGATGGGACCAACGACATTTGAAGAGGATGCAAAGGAGCTCATTAGAGAAGGTAGTGATGGGACCAATGATGTTTGAAGAAGAAGTGAGACATCAAACCTTGAATCAAATGATTGGACCGCTGAAGAGATTGGATTTTTTTTTTTTCAATCGAGTTGGCTCCCAACCAGAGCCAAGCTTGAGTTTGTATATTATATGAGTTGGGCTCGAGCTCACACTTGTGATTTGATAAGCTCAACTCGTAAGCTTGTTAGTAAATCGGGTTTGAGGAGCTTACACCTACTTGTGACAATAAGAGATAATTGATGATATTAAATTTAATTGAGGTATTGATAATGGAGGAAGGTTTCACTACATGTATAGGAGTTGAAGAGGCCATGATACCATCTAAGTTGGAGGCAAAGTGTAAGAGGAGGTCAACTTATCAATATCGAAATTATGAAGAGTAGAGGAGAAGAACGGAGGAGTGGCAAAGTAATGAGTAAAGATAATGTTTAAAATGATATAATAGTATAGACAAAGGCTAGTTTAGTGAGTGTTATGGTTAGCCATGATAGTGGCATGCAATAAGTAGTGTGCTTCGATGGGATAGTAGTAGCAAGTGTTTAGGGAAGGGAAGGAACTCTAGTGATCTATGTTGGGGGTGGATTTAAGTGAAGTACATTCGAGTGATCATGAGTTTGAGTGTCAATGATGTTAAGGTTGAGCGTAAGCTAAGTTGGGGATTGGGTGACAGGAGCACAAGGAGATGCAAACAAATAGGTCATGCAGGATATCAACAGTGGTTAGCATTTTCTTACTTTGATTCTATATCGAGAGGTATTGGAAGGGAAATAAATTATTGTGTTTTATTGACTAGTAAGAGAGCCTACAAATAGGCACACTCGAGAGTATTATAAAGAAATAAACCATCAGCATTATATCCTTAATTATTGGAATATCTTCTAGCATAATCTCCTTCCCTTAATAGGAGTATTTAATACCTGCTAAATATGGCAACAATAAGGAAACTCTGAATCTAAATTTGGTTATTATCTATTTTTAAAAACTAGAATTTAGGTAACAAAAAAGTTAAATAACATTATAATTGTACGGTCATCATATGTGAGTTTGGTATATGAACCGAATTGTAACTTTATATAAACTTTGGACTGCTAAAAAAGGTGACCGCAGTGATAATGATTGCTCAAATTCTTACTTCTCATATTGTGGTGAATTCCAAGCATATGCATGTAGTTCGATTTGAATTAAATTTTGTTTATGGTAGTTAGTTTGAATTTGATCTTAGTTAACTCCAATAAAAACCATCTATAGGTTATATACCATGTCAGAGTCAACTTTCACTTTATAGAAGATTTTCACACTGGCCATTTTTGTGTGATTTCTTGCTGACGAATTGTGGAGATCCTGTTCTGAAATTGTATGGAAGCTCATAAATTTTTAGAGTAATTAATTTCAGTGCTTCCATTTTCAACGTCTAGTTAAAGCTGCACTACATTTTGAGATGACATGAGTATTAAGACCTATGATCATAGCAATCTGACTTTAAACATGATTTTAGGCTGAATCATTTAAGTTGAACAGGTTGACTAGGTTTTTGTTTGAACAAAGTTAATTTTTGAATTAGATCTGAATTTGGTCTTTTAGGGTTAGGGTTAGGGTTAAATAGTTGTCAATCTTTATTCGAAAGTTACTACTGCCCTATTTTTACTGCTGATGCGATTAGGTAGGCAATTTGAACATCTGATTATAATGCTTTTGCAGATTAAGAAACTTCAGATGCATTTGCGTCAAGAGAAGAGTATGCGTTTGATGCTTGAGAGAGCAATTGGTCGAGCATCTAGTACTTTATCTCCTGGTCACAGACATTTTACTACCCAGGTTTGATCAATTGGATATTCCTTTTTGGGACAGCCATTTTTGAAGCTTGTATTTTGTATATAAAGAGTTACAACCTTAAATTTAACAAAGAATAGTGTGAAATTACGATGATACTTTGCTCAACTTAATCATAATATGCTGCACTTGTAATCTGAGCCGACTATTATCTTTGGTAAATCAAAACTGAATTCACCAAATATTTAGAGATACCCAAAAATCCATTTTGCTGCAGTTGTCAATATTAATATTAAACAATATTTTACCGTTTAAAAGAGAAGCAAACTGGTCCATCTCTGCACAACTATCCAAGTTATCCGGTCTATTAGCTAGATGTCCTATCAGCCGTCCAACATCCTATGTATGACATCTGATAGCTGATCTAGAAGAAGCTATATTTTATCTCCTTTCCCTTTTTCTTTTTAGCAGTTCTTTTCTTATTCATATATCTGCCCGAGTTTTGCTAGTGCTGCATTTCCTCTGCTACCTAGCTGTGTTCACTATCAACTTTGTGACATTGCATTTCTCAATCCAGTAAACTTCCATTTTGTTCTTCCAATTTGTCATGATTGAATAAATTTGGCTTATCTACACTGTATGATATGTCTGGCCATGATTGGAGCAAAGTCCTTGATCATGTCTTTGAAATGATTATGCTTTCTCCGATGGTTTTCTAGAGCTTCAATGTGCATTGCTTTGTGTCTACACAATATGATGAAACATTATAGTAACTGCTTAGACCTACATTTTTTAGCACATGATTCTTTTAACCGTTCATATGGAACACTTTGTGGTTTAACTTCCACGTTATTTGCTGCTTCACTGTCAAGCTGCCTATTGTAATACATTTGTGAAAAATTGTTGACCCATATACCAAGAAACGCATAAAAAGGGGTGAAATCGGGGACTCGAGCGATGATCAGCAGGCGCGATACGTCACTTAAATTCTTCAAGCTGAGAATTGCGGTCAAAGTAAACTTTTTCTTCGGAGGGGACCGGCGAGTGATGGGATCCCCGGGAGGATTTTCTAAGGTGTTGACCATCGGATCGACTGTCATTGTGAACCTTCTTTGGGACCCACTTCTGACGGTTTTTATTGCCGGGGGAAAATCTCTAGGAGGCTCAACCAGATATCACGCCTGAGTGTAATCTTCTTTCTACTATTCTCTCTTCGGGCAGCCTCAATATCCATACTTCCTTTCCTTTCCATCGAGACCTGTCGGCCGTGGATCCCTGAACATGCGGTTCAGGTGTCACACCCCGATGCTCATCGTGTGGGGCTTGTCTTCACTCTTTCTTTTTCACTACCACAACATATGACAACTTTCCTTTCTTTTGCCCTATCACCGGTGATTTCTAAAATTTCCTCTTCACTGGTCTCTTCTCCTTGGCCACTTTCAGTATTTGGTATACTTTGATGGGCAGCATATCAGGTTCTCTCCATTGGGGAATTGGAGCCTGATGATGATGTTACTCCTAGAAGGACTGCTTCAGCTCACAGGTAGAGTTGTTCCTCTTCATCCATTTCAAATTTGAAAATTTGTTTCAGATAGGAACACTCACTTTTGGCCCTTGGGCCGGCAACGTAGAAGGATGGACCAGCAGTGGTTATCGAGCTGGTAGCTTCGCGTTCTTCTTCCTTCTCTACCTCTTTGTCAACTTTCATTCATATGAAGAAGCTTCAGCGTTATGCCTTCCAAGTGCAACAAGCTTGCTTGGTAAGACGGTGGTGTTAATAGCCACTACAAAAATTTTTTCGTTGACTACAACCCTCTTTGTAGCTGAGGTTTCTGGAGATAGTCTTTCAAAGACGGAAATCCTCTTATTAGCAATTGTTCGTGGTGCTGGTAGATGCGCACAATGTGTAGTGATTTCAGTAAAACGAGACATTTTGGAAGGTACACCTCAATTTCCATGCCATATATAGGAACGACGGCAGCCTTTGCAGTAGCTGCAGAGAATTTTAGTCCACCGAAATGGATGGTGTCTCCAGCACTTCCGATGTAGATAATAACATTAGCTAGCTGGATGCTAGCTCTTAGTCTCAGCTAGATGGTAAAGGGGTGTTTTGCAGTTTCATTCTGCATAAATGAAAAACAATGATTATGTTATGCCGGTCCACCTTGGACCGGCTCAACCTGGACCGGCCCAGCCGGTCCAGGTCTACTGCAGACGGACACAGAGCCGGGCGGAAGAGAGAGGGGGCCAAGGAGTGGGGTCCACTTGCAATTCAAACTTGGGTTAAGTGCTTTTGGAGGGAGAAGGAAGGGTAGAGAAGTCCTTTTGCTTTTATTTTGAATTAGATTGTATTAATAGGGAGTTAAGGGGAGATTAGGGTTTCATCTTGAATTTGAAAAGAGTTTTGGTTTCTAGGTTTTCTTGTTTGGGCTCTTGGCGTTGCCGGAGATTGTTGGAGAGTGGTTCTTCCTCTCGAATCGAAGAACATTGTATCTTGCTTTGGTTTTGTTCGTCTACTAGTGGAATACAATTGTTTCTATTGTTTTCCAACGTTTTCTCCTTATTCTCTCAGTTTTTTCTACTGTTTGGTGGCTGTTTTCTATTGAAAACAGTGGAATAATTGTGTTTGGGCAAGAATCCGATAGGAATCACTTGGAATATTCCAGTGGAACCTATCAAATTGGTATCAGAGCGAAGATCCGGACGGTGGGGGGCTGTTTTCCACTGTTTCGCTGCAGATTTTTGCTTTTCGGAAGGGATCTGGAGACCATTTTTGGGTTCCCATGGCATCTAAACGTGTAGAAGTCTTGGAGACCGAAGTGGGTCAATTTAAGGCGGATCTGGAGGAGAAGATGGCGACGTTGAGTGAGAATATGGAAGGAAAATTCATGGCATTGGAGGAGATGATGAAAAAGTTGTTGGAAGGGCAAGCAAGAGCTGTGCCAGTGGAGGAAAGAGGAGAAGGTAGTGGGAGCAAGGGTAAGGAGAAGGCAAATCCAGAAGGGGAAGATGAGGTGGAACTGCTTGGTAGCAACGGAAGAATGCTACATCGGGAGTCCATCAGGAGGGAAGAGCAGGAAAGAAGGAGAGACTTCAGGGAAGAAAGAGAGGATGATTGGCGTCGTCAGAGGCCCGACCCAGTGGACCGGCCATGGGGGATCCATAACCACCATGGCGGAGCGCGAGGGGAAGATGGCTATCGACGGCCGAGGAGGGAGGATGAGCCCCGATATGGAGAAAGAGGAACTTGGGAAGACCCCATTGCCTGGGACAGAGGAGGCCATGGGGGGAACAGAGCATACAGGATGGACACGAGGGCCAGGAAGCTGAAAATGCCTGTCTTCGAAGAGGGAAATGTGGATGAGTGGATCCACTAGGTGGAAAGGTACTTTGCAGTGAATGGCCTTATGGAGGAGGAGAGATTGATGGCTGCTAGCATGTGCTTGGAAGGGCCGGCTTTTGCCTGGTTCAAGTACATGGATAAGTGGGATCCGGTGAGAACGTGGAGGGATTTCAAGGAGGCCATCAGAGAGAGATTCAGGGGGGGCAGCCCATGGGAGATCTCCGAGCAGTTCTATGCCCTCACTCAGGAGGGGACAGTGGAGGAATACAGAAAGAAATTCGAGAGTCTGGTGGGCGACATGGAGGGCTTATCGAACAGCACGTTGGGGGGGAACTTTATGAAGGGGCTCAAGCCAGAAATTAGGGATGCTGTGAAGGTCATGAGACCGAGAGACCTGAGGGAGGCAATGGAGTTGGCTCAGCTGGTGGAGAACCAGAAGACCAACGCTCAAAGTTGGCGGAACAACCACTCAGGAGGTCCCACCAGGACAACTACCACTTACTTGGCTCCAAAAGGGCCAAGCCCTAGTGTCCCTAGAGAGAGTGGAAAAGAGAAGAGCGGGGTGACTAGAACTGCAAGAAGCTTCAAGAAATTGACTGAGGAGGAGATGCAGGAGAAGAGGGCCAAGGGCCTTTGTTTCAGATGTGAGGAGAAGTTTGTTCCAGGGCACAGATGCAAGGATCGCGCTCTTCGGGCTCTCACCGTCTATATAGACGAGGCGCCTGAGGAGGGTGATGACTTTGATGAGGAGCAGAGTGACCCCCAGTTGGAGGTGGCCGAGGTATCCCTCAATTCTGTGATGGGATTTACTCATAGTCATACCATGAAGGTGAAGGGGAAGATCCATGGGAGGGAGGTAGTAGTACTGATCGATAGTGGGGCAACCCACAATTTCATATCCACCCAGGTGGCGGAGGAGCTGGGGATGGAGCCTACTGAGACAGGCAGTTATGGGGTGATGATGGGGACAGGAAAGATTGAGTCTAGCACGGGGATCTGCAAGGGGGTGGAGATGAGCCTACAGGAGATCAGGGTGGTGGAGGATTTCCTACCCCTGAGGTTGGGTAGCACCGATGTCATTTTGGGCATGAAATGGCTACAGACCTTGGGTGAAACCAAGGTGAACTGGGGAACCATGGTGATGGAACTGATGGTAGAAGGCAAGAGGGTGAAGCTGAGGGGGGAACCAGGTTTGTCCAGAGCTGGAGTGTCACTCAGGTCGATGGTGAAAATTATCCATGAGGAAGGAGGAGGTTTCCTGGTGGAGTTGCAGAGCTTGGAGGATCAACAGGAGGGGGAAGAAAAACCCATTCCTGCGTTGGTTCAGCCCTTTCTACAGGAGTTCGAGGATGTGTTCCAACCTCCGGTGGGACTCCCACCTGACAGAGAGCGGGAGCATCAGATCATCCTAAAAGAGGGAGTCTCCCCTATCAGTGTTAGACCTTACAGATGCCCTCAGGTGCAAAAAGATGAGATTGAGAAATTGGTGGGGGAAATGCTAGAAGGGGGGATCATTCAGCCCAGTGTGAGCCCTTTCTCTAGCTCAGTTCTGCTGGTGAAAAAGAAGGATGGGAGTTGGAGGTTCTGTGTTGACTACAGAGCTCTCAACAAAGAGACAGTGCCTGATAAGTTTCCCATCCCTGTGATTGACGAGTTGATGGATGAGCTGCATGGAGCTGCTTTGTTCACCAAAATTGATCTGAAGTCAGGCTATCATCAGATCAGGATGATGAAGGAAGATGTGCAGAAGACAGCCTTCAGAACTCATGAGGGCCACTACGAGTTTCTGGTGATGCCTTTTGGCCTCACCAATGCACCAGCGACATTCCAGGCATTGATGAACCGGATCTTCAAGCCACACCTTCGAAGGTTTGTGTTGGTATTTTTTGATGACATTCTCATCTATAGCAGGACTGAGGAGGAACACCTAGAACACCTGAGAGTGGTGTTGGGGGTGCTAAGGGAGCATCAGCTGAAGGCCAATTTCAAGAAGTGCGACTTCGCTCAGGCACAAGTGGAGTACCTGGGACACGTGATATCCCAGGAGGGAGTGGCTGCAGACCAGTCCAAGATAGAGGCAATGCTGGCCTGGCCTCAACCCAAGTTCTTGAAGGGGCTCAGAGGATTTTTGGGACTGACCGGCTACTACAGGAGGTTCGTGAGAGGGTACAGTACCATAGCAGGACCACTGACAGAGCAGTTGAAGAAGGACAATTTTTTATGGGGGGAAGCAGCTTCTGAGGCTTTTGAGAAGCTTAAGAAGGCCATGACAACGGTGCCAGTGCTTGCTCTGCCAGACTTCAACCAGGTGTTTGTGTTGGAGACAGATGCTTCAGGCTACGGATTGGGAGCAGTATTGATGCAGAACCACAGGGCCATAGCTTACTTCAGTCAGGTACTGTTGTCCCGGGCTAGGCTGAAGTCAGTCTATGAGAGAGAGCTGATGGCGATTGTACTGGCCATCCAAAAGTGGAGATCTTATTTATTGGGCAGACATTTTATTGTCAGGACTGATCAGAAGAGCCTGAAATACTTGCTAGAGCAGAGGATGGTCACAGAGGAGCATCAGAGGTGGTTGTCCAAGCTGCTCGGATATGATTTTGAGATCCACTATCGGCCAGGACTAGAGAATAAGGCAGCGGATGCCTTATCACGCTGTATGGGGGAGCTCCAGGGGATTGCTGTATCAGTACCGGTTCTGATTGATTGGGGAGCCATCAAAGAGGAGAGCATCCAGAATGAGGAATTAAGGAGAATCAAAGAAGAAGTGCTTTCAGATGAAAACAGCCACCCAGGCTACACAGTTGTGGGGGAAAGACTGTACTATCAGGGAAGGAGTGTGATTCCTAAGTCTTCCATTCATATTCCCCATCTTCTACAGGAGTTTCATGGGAGTGCCATAGGAGGGCATTCAGGAGTGCAGAAAACTTATAGCCGAATTGCTGCTGAATTGTACTGGAAAGGGATGAGGAAAGACATAGAGGAGATGGTGGCTAAGTGTGACACCTGCCAGCGGAGCAAGTACATGACGATGGCACCAGGGGGATTACTACAGCCTCTGACCCTACCAGAGAAGGTTTGGGAGGAGATTACTATGGATTTTATTGATGGGCTTCCAAAAGCAGAAGGGTACACGGTCATATTTGTAGTGGTTGACAGATTGAGCAAATATGCTCATTTCATTCCCTTGAGACACCCATACACTGCAGTATCAGTAGCAGCAGCTTTTGTGAGAGAGATAGTCCGCCTGCATGGGGTACCGGAGTCTATTGTTTCGGATAGGGACAAGGTGTTCCTGAGCCATTTTTGGAGGGAGTTATTTAGGATGCAGGGCACAGTATTGAAGAGGAGCACAGCATATCACCCACAGACTGATGGGCAGACGGAGGTGGTGAATAGAAGCTTGGAGACATACTTGAGATGCTTTGTGTCTGAGACATCGAAGCAGTGGGCCAAATGGCTAGCCTGGGCAGAATACTGGTACAACACCTCCTCTCACTCGGCTACCAAGATGACACCTTTTAAGGTGTTATATGGAAGAGACCCCCCACACCTGGTACACTACAGCCATAGGAGTACTCCAGTATCTGCAGTGGATCAGCATCTGAAGGAAAGAGATCAAGTGTTGGACGAGCTTAAGAGGCATCTTCTCAGAGCCCAACAGATTATGAAGAAACAGGCGGACAGTAAAAGGAGGGATATACATTTTGGAGTTGGAGACAAGGTCTACTTGAAGCTCCGACCATACAGGCAGAGGACTATAGCCCAAAGGAGAAATGAGAAGCTAGCAGCAAGATATTTTGGCCCTTTCGAAGTGGAGGAGAAAATCGGGGAGGTGGCATACAGATTGAGGCTTCCTCCAACAGCCAGAATACACCCCGTTTTTCATGTATCACAGTTGAGGAAAGTGGTGGGAGAGCATGCAGTAAGCCCAGAGCTGCCCAGCACATTGAGGGAAGACATGGAAGTGACACTGGAGCCTCTAGCGGTAGAAGGAGTGCGCATCAATGAAAAGGGGGAAAAGGAAGTGAAGATTAGGTGGAGCGGCCTCCCAGATTATGAGGCCACATGGGAGCCATTGGAGAGGATTGCAGTGCAGTTTCTTGCCTTCCACCTTGAGGACAAGGTGGTACTTTGGGAGGGGGGTAATGTTATGCCGGTCCACCTTGGACCGGCTGAACCTGGACCGGCCCAGCCGGTCCAGGTCTACTGCAGACGGACACAGAGCCGGGCGGAAGAGAGAGGGGGCCAAGGAGTGGGGTCCACTTGCAGTTCAAACTTGGGTTAAGTGCTTTTGGAGGGAGAAGGAAGGGTAGAGAAGTCCTTTTGCTTTTATTTTGAATTAGATTGTATTAATAGGGAGTTAAGGGGAGATTAGGGTTTCATCTTGAATTTGAAAAGAGTTTTGGTTTCTAGGTTTTCTTGTTTGGGCTCTTGGCGTTGCCGGAGATTGTTGGAGAGTGGTTCTTCCTCTCGAATCGAAGAACATTGTATCTTGCTTTGGTTTTGTTCGTCTACTAGTGGAATACAATTGTATCTATTGTTTTCCAACGTTTTCTCCTTATTCTCTCAGTTTTTTCTACTGTTTGGTGGCTGTTTTCTATTGAAAACAGTGGAATAATTGTGTTTTGGCAAGAATCCGATAGGAATCACTTGGAATATTCAAGTGGAACCTATCAGATTAGTAATCATTATTTGATGCATCATCTTACACTTTCAAAATGCAGAGACTATACATAACAAAATAAAAGAAACATATACTTCAAATAAATTTAAAACCTGCTTAGTGAATTTTCAATGAGTTTATTAAATGATCATTTTAGAATATTTAAAATTTTAATCTATATTGATTTGTTGCTACTATAGCATACAGACGACTAGCCAAAGATGAAAAGAGAAATCATCCCCAGTGGAGTTGTCAGAAATCCATGGGCTGGTTTGAAGTCGGCCTTGAGAACAAAGTCTGGGCTGGGCAGGGATCAACAGGCTTGGATCTAAGGTGCGAACAAAATAAGGAGAGGGAGTCGCGGTTCTGGCTGTAGATGGGATCTGGTTGTGGGGTAGTTCTATATATTGTCTGAGGTGGAGTGGAGTCAGCACGATAGGGGGGTTTAGCTGTAGATCGGGATGGACTGGGTTGGTGGGGTTTGGTAGAATGGAGGCAGTAGTGAAAGTGAGAGATTGGAGTGGGATCGGGCTTGCTGAAGTGATGTAAAACGATCATGCGAAAATTGGTTTGAAGTAAGAGCTTGCACGCTTAACTTTAGGAGCAACAATAATTATACTCATTATAGTGATTTAAACGACAAAATAAACAATAAGGTGATAAAACAAGCTTAGGTTAATTCACATGAATAGAAGTTAAGTTCAAAAGATAGCCAGCTTAATCCAACATTGCATACATGGATTGTTCCAACAATGGATTCCAATACTAACAATAAGATTAGTCTATGAAAGATCCCTCACACAACTCTTCCTATTACTAGGTTCTAGCGGCGAATAATTGGCATGATCTTCATGAATCCATTAATAACCATAAACGAAAAGTAAACTAGGAAGATAAGACATAAGAGAGGAGTCCCAAGGAGAGCTTTACCCAATGAAAAAATAGTATAGACCTCTTATGCGAAGATTTGGATGCTTGAAAGATGGTTGGCAGCAGCCTTCAACTCTTAGTTGACTGTGGAAAGCCGTTTGGCAACTTCGGAGGGGAGAACAACCACCAACCATGGTCTAGAATCCTTGGGCAGCGGGTGGGAATCCTTCCAAGCGGCTGGACAGCATTTGATCTTCGATGGATTGCAGCTAGGAGGTCTTCAGGTTGGCGAAACAACACATGAAGCATGCTGGAGTCTATGGAAGGTAGATGGGAACCTTCAGGACAGCAAAACAGGGAATTCGAGAGGGCAGAACAGCAACTTTCCAGATCCTGAAATTCAGGACAGCAAAAGAACCAGTCCAGAAATCTGGACAGCCAATTGTGGAGTAGAATTTCAGGGATTTTCAAATCTCAGATTTGAAATCTGAAATAAAACTGAAATTACGTTTGAGAGGGGAGGTATTTAAGAGGTAATTAAGAGGTGATGAGGTGGCAATTAGAGAGAGAATCAATGGGGTGAGGTGGCCGGCCACATGGAGAGAGAGAGGGGACTTGGTGTTAAGTAAAATGGGGCCCACATAGTCAACAAAGATTTAATAAAAACTGAAATATATTTCAGGTTTTTAAATCCATGAAAGTTTCCTAGCATGAGGGTTATTAATTAAGATTAATTTGAATTTCAAATTCAAATTGAGATCTAATTAATTTGGAGCCCTCAATTCAAGGAACTAAATTAGGAAGGTAGTAATGGGCTTCATGAATGCTAAAATTTGAATCCAGGGTTCAAGGGGGAAGACCGGCGGCAAGGGTAAGTCGGCGGGCTGGGGGGGGCTGGCCGGTGGCCTGAGGCTGCTGGGCGGCGGGTTGGGCTGCAGGCTGGTGGCCTGGGCAATCCAGGGAGGGGCGGCGGCAAAGAGCAAGGGAGGGGAGATTGTGGTGGGGGGGGGGGGGGGGGGGGGAATTCTTGGGATCCAAAGCATGAAACTCCAATCTCCCACTAGTGGCTTCAATCCAAATCTCCACAACAACGAATTGATCAAGAGAACTAAAAGAAAACAAAAAAAAAACAAGAAAAACCTAGAACTCACAAAGAGATCTAGCTTCTCCTACGAACTCACTAAGAGATCGTGGAGGTTTGCACTCACAAAGAGAACTTGAAATGTAGAACTCACAAAGAGATCAAAGTAGAAATTTTCATTTGTCAATAATCATCATCCCTTTCCAAGAGGAAGGGGAGGGCTTAAATAGCCAAATACATGAGGGAAAATAAAAGACACAATTGCCCCTAGGGCAAACATAAAACAAAGCTCTCAAGTGAGGGTAGAAATGGAAAAGTACAAATAACAAATAAAATACATGAAAATAAATAGAAACGATCGTAGCCGTTGATCTTCGATGTCCTCATCATGAAGTCAGGATCGATTGTGAGGGAGGAGATCAGGCTGATTGAGCATGGAAGGAAGGGATCAGAACTAGGGTGATCGGGTTCGACTTCAGTATATAGAGATTGGTCGGCTGCGGGATACTTGGAGGTAGTCGTGAAGTCGAAGAAGAACGGAAGGCTCAACTTATTCTCATTTTATTGATGAGAGCAGAGTATGATTGAGGCAAGTCATAGGAATTGTGGAAAGGTACGTGAGCGGTGCCGGACAACAGTTGTTTGAGCAAGATTTTGGGGATTTGAGCATGTGTAAAATTTCTCAATTTTTGTGCATCAATTTGTGTGACAACATCCCGTAATCCATGCCATTGTCGCCTCGATATCCACGCTGATTCTCTTGTACTAGACTTGTTGGGCAAAATTACAATCTTTTTTAGGTAATTTGGACATTCTGAATGCGATGACGAAGTCTGTTCTGCGATCAAACATCGTTTGGGTAATGTTGTGCAATATTTTCGGACGTCGGTCGCCGATTTTGACCATTTTCACCCGATTTGACTACGAGGGGCTCCCTCTTAAGTAAATTTGACGCTCTAATAGCAATGATATAATTTGTTTGGCGATCGGAGGTTGTTTGACCATTTAAGTGGTGTGTCGCACCCGCCGATCTTCGCTCGAGTCACCGATTTCGCCTCTTTTTATTTGTTTCTTGGTATATGGGTCAACAAAAATTAACAACGTAATGCATAGAATGTGATGCATTGTTTTCCTGTCTCTATAGTTATTGAACATGAACTGTGGTTGTATAAATACTGGAATACGTGTATGCTATAAGCTATTCTCTGTAATTTTTGGTAAGATGAATGTGCGTCTTGCTTCGGTCAATATCTCTAATTTTAGGCTCATGTACGTTTGAGCTTTTATAGAGCTAGAAATTCAAAGCTTACTTTCATTGAAATTTTCTTTGTCCCTTTGATGTTTCTTGGAAACACTTTAAGTAGTCCTTAATTTGACTTTTTTATTTGCAGAATGAAATATGTTGAGCTTGATGATTATCTTCAAGAACATAGCTCTCGATAGTTATCATAAATATGAAACAGCTAATGTTAAGTTTTCTTTAATTTTTACAAGGCTGCTATGAAAATAGGTAAACTAAAAAAGATTGTTTTCTTAAAAATTTGATGATGGATTTTGAAAGCTCTTGTTGGTGTTGAATTTATTTATTCTCTTCCATATGTTCATTGTATGTTGATAATGTTATTTTTCTTAGCTGATTTTCTTTCCTTTAAGAATGTTTATATTAAGTGCATTTACTTTCTTCTACTGTCATGGTTTTCTTCAGACAAGGGATCTTATTGCGGAGATTGAGTTGCTTGAAGAAGAGATAGCTAATCGGGAACAGCATGTTCTTTTTTTGTATAGAAGTATATTTGACCAATGTGTCAGTGCACCATCATCTAGGCAAAGTTCAGAAGTGGCTTCTCCTGCCCACCCAAAGAATGTTTCAAAGAAGCACCCAAGCATCATATCAAGTACATTTTGTTCGTCCAAGAAATTTTCATTGCAACCTTTTCAGGCTTTGGCTTCTATTAAAGAATCTGGGAAAGGTTCAGTTTTGCCTAAGCGCAAGTTGAGACATGAAATGTCATTGAGCAGAAACACAAGCACTGCTGTTGAATGCAATGCTTCAGATCTTATGAAGGTAAGAAGCAATCAATTCCTCTTCCTAATTTTTGTAATGATAGCATATTTCATATTTTATTACTAATTGTCATCCAAAATCTGTTATGTAACTTAAACTATCGCAAAACAGTAGATGGATATTGAAAGTATCCAGAGCTAAACGCACATTTCTGTGAAGGTCATAACTGTTGCATTCACATTACACAGAACAAACCTGATGCTCAGGACCTGGCCAAAGATTGTGGCCTATGTTTATGGCATACTTCGACCATGCAAAACATGTACTATAGATGCATGCCCTACAGAATTTAGTATCTATTGTTTGTCTCAAATATTCAAACATCTTAAATTAATTTTCATGAAAAATATGTTATCAAATAACAACGATAACAACAACAAGATTTTATCCCACTATATGGGGTCGGCCACATGAATCCTTTTCTCTATTGTGTCCTGTTAACAATCAAATTCTCATTTAAATCTAATAAAAGTATGCAATTTCTAATATTTTTAATTAAATTCTTTTTAGGCCTACCTCTACCTTTCTTAACATAGGACAAATCTAATATATCTACTCTCCTAACCAGATCATCGGAAAGTCGATACTTTATGTGACCAAACCATCTAAGGCGACTCTCTCTAATCTTATTTACCATTGAAGCTACTCTAACCTTTTGACGTATATACTTATTTCGCTTTTTGTCTCTAAGAGTGCGCCCACTCACCCACTTGAGCATCCTCACTCGGCAACAATAAACTGATTTTTATGCTTCTCCTTTAATGGCCAATATTTTGTGTCATAAAGCATTGTAGGTCTTACCACCATTTTATAGAATTTTTCCTTAAGTTTGATGGATACTTTTTTTCTCACACAACATGCTCGATGCATTCCTCCACTTCAACAATCCAGTCTATTTCATCACTTTAAACAATATATTCGAGATATATAAAGTGTGTACTCCTATTAATGACATGATAGCCACAATCCCCTGCTAAATCTATTACTACTAAAATTACACTACTTGTATTCGGTTTTAGATCTACTCAAATAAAAATCTTTAGACTCTAAGGTTGATCTCTATAATTCAAGGTTTCCTTCAACTCTCTCTCAAGTCTTATCAACAAGAAGAATATCATAAGCAAAAAGCATACACCAGGATACATATTCTTAAAGTTGATCCTTGATGTAATCCAACTAAAACCACAAAAATATAGGCTTAAAGTTGATCCTTGATGTAATCCAACTGAAATAGAAAAATACTTGGTTAAACCACCTTGTGTTTAAACACAAGTAACTACTCCTACCTACATATCCTTAATGACTTGAATATAAGCATTATTAACTCCTTTCTTTTCTAGAATTCTCCATAGCAATTCTATTGAAACTTTATCATATGATTTCTCTAAATCAATAAATATCATATGTAGATCCTCATTCTCTCTATACTTCTCCATCAAACCTCTCAATAAATGTATAGCTTCCAAAATAGATCTACCTAGTATGAATCCAAATTGATTTTGAGAAACATTAGTATCACGTCGTAACTTATGCTCAATAACTTTCTTCCATAGTTTAAAGGATTTAGGTCATGATCATTCGACAAATTTTATGCTAACGGTTGACTATTTAACACAACCCTCCATTGTTCTCAAATAAGGCTTGAGACCTGACAACAACAATGTTAAAATTTTATGTTACCAAATAAACATGATTAAATTACCATTATGCCAAGTATTAAATTACCATTGTGTTATCGTCTTACAAACTTTATGTTATCCAAACTAGAATTTGCTAGGAAGTTAGCTTTAACAAATCATCTTTTTTACGCCAAGTATTGATTAGAGAACTATGTGAGCATGAATCTGAAAACTCCCTACATGGACATTCTCTTGGTTAATGCATGTCAGAAGGAATAGAAAGCCACTTTATTTTCATTTTTTGCCAAGCAACGTCAACTACAGATTAAGCTATATCCTCCTTATACTTTCATAATGCTCATCTTATTTGCGTTAAAGGTTTGGATTAAATCCAGAATAATGTTAACCTCACCTGATATTACCATACTATTAAGCCCTGATCATTTTCTATTATATCGTTGATCTCATTATGCTAGATCATACTACATAAAGTCTGCCCTTTAAAACTCAATCTTGGAACAAAATTTATTTTAGTTAAATATCTTGCCATCTAAAAGAATTTTTTATTCAATAAACAACTTTCTGGATGTTATAAAGTAACTTTATATATGCTATGTTCTATGATTTATGCATAGTTTTAAAAATCGAACCGGACTAACCGGTTCAACCGTGAACCGGTCGAGTGGCCGGTCTGATCCACCTTAAAAACCAGCTTCGCATTGAACCAGTAAAAACCAACGGTTCAACTGATGAACCAGTCAGGGTTGGAAAGAATCAGTCAATTCTATAAAAAAATCTATTTTTGTTTTAAATAAATTTTAAACAATATAATTCTTTTAAAATTTTAAAATATTTTTATTAAATATGATGATTAATTTTAACATAATATATGCATGTTATCTCACATATCTCACATACTATGTTTAGTAAAAAGCATGTACTTTACACTATATAAAGGGTTAAAGATAACTATCTCAAACTCCTCCTATGATGTGAGACTAAAAAAGTTGCATGAATACTATATAAATTAGAATGTATATTTGGGCTTAGTTGGGTTGCAAATTTGGGCTAGTTGGGTTATGAATTTGGGCTGGTTGTGATGCAAATTTTTTTAATGTGTATTAAAAATTTGTTAAAATGTATATTATAAGAATTAATAATATAAATTTTTAATATTATAAATTTATATATTATATTAAATATTATTTTTATAAATATATTTAATTATAAATATATAAATATATTATTTTTAAATGATATTTATATTTATAAATTTTTATTATATATGTTTTAAATTTTATAAATATTCTTAAATGCTCATATATTTATATTATGTTAATGATTATATTATATTATAAATATAAATCATATCTAAATATATAATATAAAGTGTGATCTTAAACCTCCAACTCATTCTTAGTTTGGATACTTGATATATATGATAGGATATATTTGTGTTTAAAGTTAGATTGTTATAATATTATGTTAATTTTATTAATTTTTATTAATATTATTATTTATTACATCATCTAATTCAATCTTGGTTTGACCGGTCGAACTGTAAACCTCTCCTTCTGATTCATTGTCTAGTCCGGTTTTCACAACCTTAGATTTATGTATAAGGCCTTTTCTCTTCACAATGAACATTCTATAGTTGATTCATGAATAAAGAATAATAATCACCAAAATCAATTGTGTGCTTATTGTTTGAGGCTGATAATTGAAGATTTGATCTCTGAATCTATAAGTGTGTTTGATGTGATTAGGCACTTGCCCAAAGCATTATGTAGAGTTTCCTCTAACAATGTGCTCATGCGAGCTAGCTTTAGTGACAATGCATACAAAAGAGAATAATTGCAAATTTTTCGTGTTTATAATGTGCAGGTGTACATAAACATAATCAACCCTATCATGTACTTTTCTCATAATCCAATTTGAAAATCAATGAGAGCTAAAGTAGACTTGATGAAGCAAGTAAAACATGTTATTAATCAATTTCAATGCATGCTTTTACAGAAGACATGTAAATGTATTCTTTATTTTAATCATCTATACCCCCACAGAAGTTGCCAACTGGAAGGAAGAGTTGCATGTCCCGCACTCTGAAAGATCATTTGTACCAATGTCCAAGCATATTGTCTGAAGAACTTGTGAAATGCATGGCTGCTATATACTGTTGGATGCGCCGTGATGCTTCAGTAAAGCCAGAAAAAGTTCATTCTCCCTTCTTATCAAGATCTTCAACCAAGGTTCTACTTTCAAGGAGGGATGGTGCCGGAGATGGCCAAGAACCGTCCTCCCGAACTATGGTGGAGATATCTTCATTATCAATGGACAAGAACCACTTATCAAGCGCTGCATATGCAGTTAGTAACTATAGGTTGGTTAGAGAGCAGGTGTTGTGTCTTTTTGTTCCATTTTTTTCCACGCTGACAAAACTAATCTTTTGTTTTTTTTTTATTTCAGACTACTGGTGGAACAGCTGGAGCGCGTGGATGTTAGTGCTCTGGAATGTGGTGCAAAGTTGGCATTTTGGATCAATGTGTACAATTCGCTCGTGATGCACGTAAGGTTTTTTTAATTAAGGCTTTGTTTGGGACGACTTGCTTACTGATTCTTAAAGCAGCTTTTAGTATAAATTTTTTATTGTTCTACTAGAAAGCTGTTTTAAGAATCAATCAAAAAGCCATCCAAAAGAAGCCTAAGAAGAACTAGCTTATGAGAAATTGAGATTTTTTTTTTGGTTCATTTATTACGCTCTTGTGTGCAGGCATATTTAGCCTATGGAGTTTCCCATGGTTCCTTGAGAAGATTGGCTTTATTTCACAAGGTATTCTTCTTCTTGTATATATTAATGTTCAAATGCTAATCATTGAATAATAAGCGTGGGGTTATTGTTTTCCTCTCTATGTTCACATTGAGGAATTCCTCCACCATTGAATTTTACCTCGGGTGAATTTTCAATTTTGATTTTTCCTATGTGATTTAACAAACTGTGATTGTCAACCAGCGCAATAAAAATGGGTTATGGAAAATTCAAGTTAGATCAGATAAATAGTACTGAACATTTCAAAAAAAAACTAATAAAAGAGTTTGTTAGTGTCCCTCTTGTTTCAAGCTACGTTAATTTCTTAGCAGTTGGTTATCATTAAACTATATTGTGAGAAAATTTAAATTGAGTTTATGTACGACTTAGATGACTTGGTTGCTATGTGAAAACTAATGTGGCGGAGAAGAAGATGAAGAGAAGCGGTGCTCTTACTTCTAAGAGCTTCTGGGTTAGAGAGAACCACAACCCACACTTCTGTAAGGAAATTGGTATGCTAGCAAGGGGAGAGATTGATAGATTCTTTTTAGGGGATAGGTTTTCATAAAAGAATTAGGCGGTGGGGATGCAATTCACGCCATTTGTTTGTTGATTGCATCCATTGCCTTCTTAACTTGATCTTCTGGTCTTTTCGGTCTTCAGTTGGGAATGAAAACTTGATTGTTGGCATATTATGCTTCCTGGGACGCAAATGATTAATTGTCTTTGAGCTTCTGTAATTGTTCTCCTCAGCTATCAAATACGAAGTACGACATATTTAGGGGTTGTTTGGTAGCATCCAGGATTTGATTTAAGTAGGATTTTGTAAATCCTCTAAATCCGAATTTCGGAAATCCTGAGGGGCCTAAATCCTAAAAATTGTTTGGTAACATTGATGATAAATCCTATTAAATCCCGTGTGACTATTTAACTATAGAGCAGATTTAACGAGCGGACTCTTCCTCTCGAGTCAATGGATTTCGTAAATCCGGCATACAATAGGATTTCAGAAATCCGGGATTTAGCACGAAAAGGCGGAATTTTCCATCTATGGCGGCTTTTATTTGCTGCGAAATTTGGTTTTGCATTTTAGACCGTTTGGCTAGATTTCGCTCAAATCCGCCTCAAATCCGGCCTAAATCCTGTTACCAAACAGCCCCTTAGCGTAACTTTCTAGCTCCAGGCGATGGCTGCTCTTCTAATAGTTATACCTCAGAGAATGTTGATATGCATTTATTCTACCTTCTCATAAGCAACTTTTCTAAAACCTTTTTTTTGGGAAAACAGAAAAGTTCTACGATTTTTCATCTTAAAAAAATTGATTTCTACTCTTCCTACCATGGCAGTCAGAAAGCTCGCTTAGATGGCGTGCGACTGATCTTAAAAAAGGTGGGTCAAATTTGCGAGCGGGCCATTTAATTTTGAACAAGCTCATCTATAACCAAACAACAAGGCAATTATTTTAGTCCAGCGTACTTTCAATGTTGGGAATGGCGAGCAATGGTCTCAATTTTCATGTAGGTTAATCAAACATAAAATTTCTGGTATTCTCGCAGTCCATTTATAGATATTTAAAACATGTTCATTGATCCAAATAAGTGGCACTTGGCATCCTGTAATTGCTGTACGGCATTAATTGATGCTTCAACTTTATACATGATAAACACTCTAAACTTTGGCTATTTTACCAAGTGAAAATGCAAATCTGAAATTTAAATCTAAACATTTTAATTATTTACAAACCGCCTAAATTTTTTAGTGTTGAACAACTGCCTCTTACATTTTAATGGTGGTAATTTTTAACTAATTGTATCATCATTTTCATCAACAACAACGACATCAAGCCTTTATTCCACTACGGGAGGTCAGCTACATGAATATGTTTTCTCCATTGTGTCCAATTAAGAATCAAATTCTCATTTAAATCTAATAAAAAAGGTCATTTCTAATACTTTCTAACCATGTATTTGTAGGTCTACCTTTACCTTTCTTAATATTTGCTGGATCTAGTCCATCCACTCTCCGAATCAGGTCATCAGAAGGACGACGTTTTATGTGACCAAACCATCTAAGGCGACTCTCTCTAATTTTATCCGCCACTAGAGCTACTCCAATATTTTCATGTATATACTCGTTTTATATTTTGTCTCTAAGTGTAAAGTCTCTCCCTTGGAACTGCACTATATTATTATAGGCATTCTATTTGTTAAAGAGCGTCCTCTTTTAAGTTAACAGAATGTTCTTTATTGCATTAGGCTTGTCTCTACTTTTTGAAAAAGAAGATATACAAAACAAATAGGTTTTTGTTTTTTGTAGGTTACCATCTCATGAAATTGCCATAACTTGAGTCTGTGCACCATTGTTGATGAAAATAAGAAAGCAAATTTCTCCATGATATTTCGCCATGGAAATGACTGATTTAGTATTAGAGTACCGTACTGTCATGAGTATGCACAAAGTGCAGTTGACGTAGTTTCCGTCATACTGTTTCTTCAATAATAATCTGAAAATGCTTTCTATGTTAATCTGGTAGAAGGTTCGGGCTTCGTTTGGGACGGCTTTTTTATTGCTTCTTAAAACAGGTTCCAAGTAGAAAAATTATTCAGAAGTTGATTTAAGAAGTAGAAAGAAAACTGTCCCAAACAAAGCCTCAGTATGCCTAGTTTCCAATCTGTTCCATTGTGATTCTGAATATTTTGTAATGCCCATTGACAAGAAAGCTTCTGATAGGAAATGTTAGCATATCTATGTTGACCTCTATGTAATAACCGAAAGAACAAAAAAAATCTGCATACCTCGTTCGATCGAAGAGATCCCGGATATCTCGCAAACCTCGGACTCGACGAATCCGCGAATCCCGCTGAAATCGGCGCTGTTGGAGTCATTTCCCGGAAATCCTGCGTAATATCCGCTCAATCGTACCCAAATCGAGTCGTTAAATACCGGACCTCCACAGGCTTTTCGACACTCACGAATTGTTTCCCTGCTCCCGTCGATCTCCACCCGACCCCAGCTCTCTGTGCCGACGCCAAAACCGAGCCTCGAGCTCGTCTCTTCCACGATCCCAAGCCGCTCTCATTCCTCTATCCGACCTCCACCGCCTCCCTTGATTCCGAGAGAGAGAGAGAGAAGAGGAAGAAAGACTTGCCTAGCCGAGCCCTTTCCTCCTTGTCGTCCGACTTCGCCCTTCGTCGACATCCCTTCCTGTCGGACCGAAGGCTCTGACATCTTGATCGGAAGAGACAGCGGGATCCTCCTCCCTTCCACGCGGCTTCTCCGACCCCTTGGCTGCTTCGGCTTAGCTCCCTCGACCGAGCTCCCCTCTCCTCCAAGCCGTAGCAAACCCGACGCCTCCCTCTGCTTGCCGGATCGGAAGTTACAACATTTTGATCGGGAGAAACCACGGGAGCTCGATAGCTAGGAAGGTAATTTTCTCCCTTAAGCGTGCTGCTTCGGCCGAATCCCATAAATCTGTTAAACCAGAGAGTGGAGAGGGAGAGGTAATTATTTTAATTTTATTTATAATTAATCAATCTTAATTATAATTAATGAAATAATTATTTTAAATTATAATTAATTATTAATTATATTAATTATAATTAATTATGATTAAATATTGTTATTTATTGTTAATTACACTTAACTATTAATTAGCATTAATTATTTTTAATTATAATTAGGTATAACTAATTATAATTAATTATAATTAATAGATTAATTATAATCAAATAGTTAATTGTTATTAATTTTAATTCGTTATTTAATTATCATTTAATTATAATTATCATAATGAAATAATATTAATTATAATTAAAAGTAATTAATGAATTAGTTATAATTAGATGATTAATTAATTACAAATGCTTGCTCTCTCCCTAGATCCTCGAGTCAACACCGTCAAAGCCCGCGAAGGTACGAATCTTCTAAACTCAGATTGTCGCGTCGTTGTTTACAGCGGATCGGAAAAACTCCTATACACGCCTTTATTGCGCGTGGTGGGATGGGACGCCGGTCCGATGCTTACGACGAAGCGAGCAATCGCCTAAACTCTACTTCGGCGTTAGTGGCGCACCGGAAAACCGCCTATACACGCCTTTATTGCGCGTGGTGGGAAGGGACCCCGGTGCGACACCTACGGCGAGGCGGGGTCACTCATAAGTACCCCCGGGCGGGGGGAAAGCAAACTGT
Source organism: Dendrobium nobile (assembly GCA_022539455.1). Classification (NCBI taxonomy): domain Eukaryota; kingdom Viridiplantae; phylum Streptophyta; class Magnoliopsida; order Asparagales; family Orchidaceae; genus Dendrobium; species Dendrobium nobile. The sequence goes on from CM039730.1 coordinate 26,937,532, forward strand.
GCATCTTTAAACCGCCGCCATCGAAGCCCGCAAAGGTACGAACTCTCTAAACTCAGATTTCTCGTATCGTTGTTTGTAGCAGACCGGAAAAACTCCTATACACGCCTTTATTGCGCGTGGTGGGATGGGACGCCGGTCTGATGCTTACGACGAAGCGAGAAATCGCCTAAACTCTACCTCGGTGTTCGTGGTGCACCGGAAAACCGCCTATACACGCCTTTATTGCGCGTGGTGGGAAGGGACCCCGGTGCGGCACTTACGGCGAGGCGGGGTCACTTATAAGTACCTCCGGGCGGGGGGAAAGCAAATTGTGTCTTTTAAACAGGTACCGTCAGAGCCCCATACACGCCTTTATTGCGCGTGGTGGGAAGACATATCACGGCCGCGGTGTCCTCGCAAGAGGACACCTACCATACACGCCTTTATTGCGCGTGGTGGGAAAGGCCCAGTTTTTCATAGTTTTCCCCTAAACGGGGGAGACGCCGGAAGGCTGCCGAAATTTCGGGTGAAGACGGACCGTACTTGGACTTGATTTGCACATCAAATGAACAAAAATGAGACACTACCTGGACTCATTTGAACTCAAAAGACATTAATAAAGGCTTAATTCAAACCTAAGCAGTCATAATTTGAACTTGATTGAACTCACTTTGAACTCGGACTTGAACTCAACAAGACTACAAGGACTTAAATGTGAGCTCGGACTCAAACTGAACTGCACTTGATTTGAGCTACAAATGCAAAGAATTTTGAACATCTGAACATGAACTCTATAAGATCACATGAGACTTTGACATGGAACTTTTGAATGATAATTTCTAATATGCAAAGATCATCTTAATTAAGATGAAGATGTTGATAAGTGATGATATTAGACTTATCATGCATATTGAATCATCAAAGTAAGAAGTTTGCAAATGAAGTTCATTCGTAAGCAATAAAAGAAGATTAAGGAACTTGATTTGATTATAAACTCATAATATAAGCTTTTGGACCATACCAATTGATTCATAATATTGGAGCAAGTTCATCCCTAATCTACTTGTAGTGAATGTATTGATTCACTAGAAAGGCCTTTGATGAATATGATGATTCATGGTTTGCTTGTAACCAATGTCAAAGTATTCACCTACGATCATGCACAAGGGATATAACATGTTAGTGAGCAACATTAGAAGAGCTATAATGAATAGAAACATTTATAATGTTCAAGAATTCAATCATCATTTAATTTGCAAGCAACGACATATGATCTATTCACGAGCAAAGATCAATTAGAGAATGCAACAATGTTCTACAATCAACATCAAGACACAAACAAATGCATCTAAACCTTCAAGCAATGAATATTGAAATTGGCGGTAGTCTTCATGTTAATTCCACAAGAAGACATGGCAGTCCTTCCAAACAATGAAGACTTTTACTAACATACAAATGAACTCCAAAGATCTGCAACACATACGATCTCTCTACGAAGACAAATGTATGTGTCAAATGCCACTCATGGGTAGATGCAGAAATACTTCAGTAAATGTAGTATCCTGAAGTCGATTTCAGTCCGTGAAGGAATACATCTACCTGCCCACTCGCAACAATGACGGATATACTACCTAAGCCAAACAACTACAACGAATACAAGCATCTACAAACAAAGGCAGGAGATTAGTTAGTGCACTATGACCCACCTACAAGAATCAACAAATAGTGCACGACAGTCTACCTGTACGAAGCAGCGAATAATTCTATCCAGAAGCTGCTACGCCACGCCACCGGATCTGCAGCATTCGTACAAGCAGACAGAAGGCGTCTACAATTATTTCAAAATACCCCCTGCACGTGCACTATAAATTGTATACACATAGGTACACTAAAGGGGGAAATATATTCTCAACCCGCATGTGCCCCGGCGAGCGTGTTATTGGTACACACGTGACGTCTAGGGATGCTGCGCGGGTTGACAAGTGAATTCAGGTTCGAACACGATCCTCCTATACGGATTAATAGGAGTCGACAAGGTTCGAATCAACAAATAAATATGTGGCCGTGATAACCAGAATATTTATTTTAATACATTCATATTAGGCCTTCAATGCCTAAATTCAAAAGAATTCACTTTCAAAGGCTCAAAGCCTATAAGAAACCCGATCCTCTGTCGCCAGCCTGACAGAGTTGACAAGGTCCATAAAAAGAAATGACCCCCAAACACCCCGATGATGGCCGTGTTGAATGATTATCTCAACCGGAGGGGTTTACCAAATATTTTCAAATGTCTCCCAAATATCCAACGTCCAAAGCTCCACTCAAATATCCAAAACCCAAAAAATCCACAAAATCCAAAAATCCCAAAATCTCAAAAATATTTAAAAGTGAAATAAATCCATCAACGCAATTAAAGCAAAATCCATCCGCCCTCCGCAACTGTTTGTCGAGGCGGACAAATCAAAAACTACTTCAGCTCACAAAAGAGCCAAATGCCTAGTCGAAAATATCACTAGGATCCATTCTCAAACAATCTCTTGCCAGTAAGGACGTGGTACGTGTCCTCTAACCGGCAGTTTCGCCGCCAAATGGCACTGCAGGTAAACGGTTATGACCCGGGGCCCTCTGAACCGAGTGGTTTTACCGCCAAATGGCACCACAGATAGCGGTTATGGCCAGAGCCAATACGTTCCTTAATGACGTTAAATCCTTGAGATATGAATCAATAGGATATAATTGACAGGGCACAAAGCCCTCTGTTAGCTAAGGTGGATTCAAATTTGTCCCCTTAGACAAACATTCAACCCCGGTCTACAAGGACCCCTTGGACGAAGCAACCCATGGCTGCCGACAAGGATCCTTCTGTCAGGTTGGGTCGACTACCTCCTCTGACTAAGTAGACCAGGGACCATGATGGCCCGGGATGACGGAACCATGGGATCTTGATCGGGCCCATCATCGATTCCCCCACCATCCGCTTTAAGTGCTAGATGGTGAAATTTCAAGTTTTAAATATCAATCTCTCAACCCTTCAAATTCCAAATTTCCAAACATTTCCAAATACCCAAATCTAAACCCAATTTCCAAACCCATTGCTGCTACTATATGCCAGATAACACGTATCATCTACGTATCTGATTGACGACTAGCCTTAATCGAAAGTTCTCTCTCGTGATCGGGAGGGGTAATTAACTATAGGGGCTTGCGCCTATAGGAAACCAGAACTCAGATCATAAAGTCCTCACCAAAATGAGGGCGAAATCTCTGGGTAGTGTCTTATCTACAAACCCATCTGCCTTCCAAAATTTACTTCGGAACTATATTCAGTTAAAACTCCCTCGCCGAATAAGAAAGACGAGCGGAGGCCGGGGCCGAATTTTCGGAGCCCACAATCTAGTATTAGCTTGATTATTTACTTCTAATTGGAAATATGCATGCGATTCAATCATTTTTTTCCTGGATACTTTTTATCTTGCTAAGATTCATAAGCAACTTGTAGTTGGAGTGTTTTGGTTTCTCGATCAGCAAGATTTACTGATAATCTTTTCTTGTTCTGCAGGCTGCATATAACATTGGTGGGCTCATCATCACTGCCAATTCAATAGAGCATTCCATACTTCATTGCCGGACACCTCGAGTTGGTCGTGTATGATTCGATCTCTGATCTTTCTTTCATTAAATTTCCTACTAACTTTCTCTCCAAAAAGATTTTAGAACCTTGCATTTCACTTGTACTTTGGATGGGAATTTATTACTAATATAATCAAGTTAAAGAAACATGTGAAGAAATCTGAATTCATCTTTAGAGCGTGCTAAAAAAAATCTCATGCTTCCACTGAATTGGTGATTTAAGATTTAGATGTTTATCAGGTTTGGGAGATTTTCCAACCTCTTAAGATATATTCAATCATACATTTAAAAGTTTATAGCTGAAAGTTAATTAAATTTTACTTATAAATGTTTAATAATGTTAAAAATGATTGCTGATAACATCATTTGAAAATATTTATATCAATTGTATTGTATTTACATTCTATAAGCAATTTAGGTTTGAATGCATAAAATGTAAGCAGAGGGCTAAAGACCATTAACCATTTCTATATTGTCTTTTACCTCCAAAAAGAAGAATTAAAGTTCGAATCTCAGTAATTTAAAAAAGAGAGAGAGAGAGAGACAAAGAAAGAGCCGTGTATTTGATTATTCGGATTTCATTTGTCAGTCTTTTTTTCTATTTTAGTAATATCTTCATAGAAAATGAGCCAGATATTATTTCTGCTATTTTCCTGTTAATTTGCTGAGTTGGCTTCCTTACATTTGTTTGGATTAAAAGTTTTTTGAAATTGTTGCGTAAGCCAAATTTCTACATGATAGCATTATAAAATACAACATGCATAAGGATGGCATCATTTTAATTGAAACAGTCATTCATGTGAGGTGATTTGAAATCTGGCTGCCATGAGGAAGAAAACTACATTACACAAGAGATGCACTTTATCTGCTCACTCTCCATTCTTCTCATGCGGATTATTTGGTTACATGTTAGAAGAAATGCGAGTGAGAACTGGATTACTTCAGCTATTTGGTTGATAAGGGAAGTGGGAAGCGACTCTCTCCTCTGAAAATGGATAGTACAATTCTTAGGAGCTATTTGGTTGACTAGAAAAGAAATATAATGCAAAATTAATGCAGTGTAAATGGAATGTAGCGTGTAAAAGGAGAATAATTTAGAGTTGTTTGGATGAGTGTAAAATAATGCTTGAGATTTTTTTTTTAAAGGAAAATGAGTGCAATGTAAAGTCCAAAAAGGGTGGTGGTGGCCGGCGGTAGTGCCCTGCATTGGGCGGAGGTGGGAGGTGGACAGCGGCGAGTTGTGGCGATGGTGGGTGACTGCCGCTGCTGACAGTGGTTGTCTGCTGCGTCGGCCGGTGGTCAACAGCTTCAGTGGTGGTGGAGGTCGGTAATGGGTGGTAGTGGTTGTGGTTGGTGGTTGGCGGCAAGAAGTGGCTAGCGGCGGGCAGCGACAAAGGAATGTGTTTATGGTATATTTGAAACTCATCTAAATTTGAGAAATTCCAAATACAGTAAAAATGAACTAGTTGGTGAATCTCAAATGCACCAAAATTTTATACTACATTTGTTTTACTTCAAACTAAACACCAATATTCTTAAAACCTCTGCACCTGGAATACTTTACACCCCTTTTTACTTCTGTTAAATCTCAACCGTCCCTTAGCCCTTGATCCCATAGTCGGGATGGGGATCCGTGGGAGGCTCACCTGGATCACGTTGATCTTCTTCCATATTCGGGTGATTGATTTATGAAGGATTATATTAGGGCAATTATGTATAATTTTGTAGTTATTTGTTTTTTTATTAAGATATCCGGTATAGATCTATAAATAGTAATAATTGTGTATAATAAAATTAAGCATTTTCTTCTCCAATTCTTTGAATCTAACAACTTAAAACCAAACACCCCCCTTAGTCATTTGATTTGAGGCCTATATGTTCCTAATCACACTTCTGAAAGTCATTAAATATGATATTCTTATGTTTTTGAAATTTCATTATCACTTTCGCTTTCACGTGCATCCATCACCCACATACATTTATAAATACATCTAAATAAAATAATTTTTGGCATAAAATGTTATAGTGCATGTTCAAATTAAATACATAGTATTAACAATTGAGTCAATTTTTAATTTATAGAAAAATATGTGATTACAATATAACATAAATATATCCAGTGAATACTATTTATTTATAAATTTATGTAATATGCATGCACATATCTATTTGTACATTTATTTATAATATATTTATAACAATATTATTATAATATATTTATAACAATAATTAGAAAAGGAAGCATTAATTATTTCTTTAATGGACTACCAAAAAACTTTTTTATAAATGTCTCCCTAAATTTCTACTTTCAGATGTGGGAAATGTCCCTTCCTCTCACCTACATACACTGAAATAGGCCATAATAATTGACATATTTTTGCGCTCGGGCTACTAAATTAATTTCTCTTGAGTTGTTCCATAAGGCTACATATTTTGATAGATACTGTTGAAGCATTAGAAAAACCTGTTATTTTCATTGAAACTGCTTTTAGCTTCTGCTATCTTCAACATAATTTACATGCTCATCTTCAGTGGTTTGAAGCCATAATCTCCACTGCCATGAGGAAGAAATCTGCAGAAGAGAAACAGCTTATCATCTCAAACTTCCCTCTTCTCACATCACAGCCGCTTGTTCTCTTTGCCTTATGCACTGGAGGTTCCTCTGATCCTATGGTACAGTCTTCTATCTGCCAATTTCTGCTCTTCGTTATGTAATATATACTTTCTTACAGCTCTTGTTCAGCGCAGCTAAGGGTCTACACTGCCAAGAGTGTCATGGAGGAGCTTGACAAGGCAAAGAAGGATTTTCTTCAGGCGAACATTTTTGTAAAGAAATCAAGGAAGATTTTCCTCCCCAAGCTTCTTGATAGATATGCCAAGGAGGCCAACCTCAGCAGCGAAGAACTAGTTGCTTGGGTCTCTACCAACACGGATAAGAAGTTGAACGAAGCGATTCTGAAATGTGTCAATGGGAAGAACATGAAAGCAGCCCAAGTCATTGAGTGGCTTCCATACAGCACAAAGTTCCGCTATGTATTTGGTAAGGATTTAATAGAAAAGCCATGGTGGGTGTAAGTAAACACAGTTTTCAAATTGTTGCTTCAGTTGGTTGTGACTTCTGATAACTCGCCAATTCTGTTGTATTTCGTTCACTTTTTTTGTTTTTTTAAGTTTCTTTGGCAGCTTTCTTATGGTGCGGAAAAATTATTCTATGTGGAAGTCGAAACCCGTCCGGATATCTAATCTCGTGGCTCAGTACTGCTCGGTACCAAGGTACCGGGGCTCGATACTGCTCGGTATCGCAGCTCAATATCGCTGATGTGACTCATTCTGGTTGGTATCCGGATGTAGAGCTACGTTCGGCGTCCGCACATAATAATTTCTTGTGTAGTTGAGTCATTATTAGGTAAACACCTTTTGCACAGGAAATTTATATCATAATGGCTGAAATCTAAAAAATATGCTAATTATTATTTTCATAGGGAAGAAGTATGAATAGAAGTTTATTTTAGACTAAAATGTCCTTCTTATTCTTATATCCAAATATATTAGAGGAACGACGTCTTGTTCTTCCGCGCTTCATCTTAATCCATTGTTGTTGCTGCCTCACATCCTAATTTTTTTTTCCACTTAGAAGTTGACATTTTTCGTTCATCGAAGGCTTCAACATATATGGGTACTATCTTTTCTAATGTTTCTATCATATATCATAAATTTGGTCATTTGTTTGAGCTTTACATAGAGCTAGATAGAATGCCAAGAGTTTTGTTTCGAATCTTATATGAACATATGTTCGTACTAATTGAAATGTTCTAATACATGTTCGAACTTTGTTCGGACGATGATGTTCGAATAAGTATACTAGTTCAAACCTCTTTCAAATATGATTTGAATATGGATTGAATCATATTCAAATATGTTCGATCGTGGTTTGAAACATGCTCAAAGGCTTTTATAGTAAACTAGAGTTAAAGCAGATCTTATTTATTTATGCAGTGATAAAAATTTTGTAATTCTAAGTGAAAAAATCAGATAAGTATAGTATCTTTGTTGTACTTCAGAGATGTTCACAGAGCTTGTGGGCTAAGAAAGTGGCAAGCTCAAGTATGCTTAAGTTTAAGAGCTTTGAATTTGAATGCACTTGTATGATGGATGTTAAATAAAAAAAATCACTAGCAAGTTCAACCATAACGCATTGGACATATAATGAAGGAGAAGCTCATTGATCCGATCATAACATATATCATATGTGAAGAGGGATTGCGACATTGATTTATTTCGCGAGGAAAAAATAGAGATTATTGTTGATAGTTAGCTTGATAATGAAGGGAATTTTCAAGTATGTTTACTACTTGTTAGGTGTGTCAAAGACTTCAAAAGTAAATGACGTCGCCCATGGTGAGTATGGATGGAACATTTTTGAATACATGTTGTGGGGTATTTGGCTTATTGTAGTGGCATAAGATGTAGATTCTTAGATTTATCTAGTAGCATTTGCAGTAGTTGGCCAAAAAAATAAAGAGTTATGGATAATTTCATGCTCGAATTATGCAAGTCAGTAGGCATAGTAGAAAACTCGGTGTTTGTCTCTAATAAATACTAATGGGGTTCCCAAATGAAATAAACAAAGTTGTGTAAACCTCCATTGGTGAAGCCAAATGGTGGTCATCCAACATAAAAAATAAGGCCTTCAAATGAGGAGAAGGGTGCGGTGTAATGTAGGTTTATTCGATTTGGAGTGAGGAGTCATAATCAGGTTGCTTGTAATACTAAGTGTGCACCACCTTCATAATACTTTTTACATTGCTCCTTGTTATTAAAACAACTTTTTAGCTTCTTAGAGTTAAGGAAATTCTTGAAATAACAACATTGATTAGTTGTGCAATGATGTAATGCTTGGTATCTTGGTGTGTTATAGTAATTAGCTAATATTATGTTGTATTTGCCTTATAGTTTCTTATGTTATAGCTATTGTGATTGAACTCTGAGTATCAACCTTGTAACTGCTTTGTTAAAGTTGTTGTAACGCATTATATTTGATCTACTCTAGGCTAAACCTATTGAAATCTTATTTGAACATGGTTTGAACACTATTCGAATGAGGTTAAAATTATGCTCAGACTTTATTTGAGTACCTTTTATATAGGGTTCAAATTTTCTCTAGTATAGTTCGAACATAATTCATTCAAGACAGAGTTCAAATAAGTGGTTCACAGTCAAAAGCGAGATATTTTAGTTTGAAACAAACTTTTTGATGTATTTTCGTAATAAAACAATAGTGAGCATATTTTTATAATTTTTATAATTATAGGACGTATGCACACACAAATATATATATATATAAGAAGAAGAAGAAAATTGCAAATTAATTAGTAGATTAATTAATTAATTTTGTAACTTCGAAAATGAAAGTTGAAGTTGAATGAATAGGAATATATTTATTATTATTTTAAACAAAATATTATTAATGTATCAATATATTTGATATTTAATAAAGATCTTTTAATATATGCATAATAAGTTATTAAAACTCTATAAATGTATTAACAATAAGGAATATAACCTTATATATATGGTCATAAAAAATAATAGGCTTCACTAAAATTAGCTTGAAATGATTTAACATTTTGGGCCCTAAATTCAAATTCAAAACAAAACCTCAATTTAACATTTTGACCTCCCCGCAAGTAGTTGAGATGCATTGATGAGTTTTATTTGTCAAAGATGATTGATTTCTCTTTCTCTCATTCCTATAAAAAATTGATCAGTTCAAAATTTTGAACCCGCACTAAAAAAATTGTTATTTATTTAAGATCATCTATGAATGGGAGACATAAAATTCCACAACAAACCTTTCAAAATTTTAAAACTCTCCATATAAGAAAATCCTTTAAAAAATTTAAAATGTTCTCATTCCCCGGTTAGAATTTTCTTTGTAATTTTGTCTAAGGTATGGGTTTTGGGTTAGTACTAAGTAGGATTAAATCTCTATATCCCCCTTCTTAATGCAATCCTATTTAATAAACTTAGGTTAGAAATTTTAAACTCTAAAACATCTCTAGTATAACCCAAAAAGATCTAGTCTAGCCTTGCTTAAACACTGAAAGATCCAAATTCCCATAGGTTTGTTCATTCTATAATGCCAATGCTAATTCACTAGATCAAAACCTTTGCTAGAAACCCTAGGTATGATTCAAGTTTTAGAAACCCCTTATTAGTGTAGTCATTGAAAACCCATAGGAGTCTAGCCTTGTTTAGACAGCCAAAGATCTAGAATCTTCCCTAGTTTTCTTGATCTACTGTGTCATATATGATTTAGTAGATCATCACCTTGGCTCTGCTTATAAACTATTATAAGTAGCACAAATTGATATATTTGTTGGAGCTTATGCTATCAATTTAGAGATCTTGAATTCGAAACTTGCATATATAATATGTGTGTGAGTTTTCATTTAATTTAGTTAAAATTCTAAAAAAAATAACTCTAATTATTGAACCTAATATTTGAAGAATAAAAATTAAGATTGAGTTAAATAATTAAAAGTTTTTCTCTATTTGAATGGAATGGCACTTTAACTTATTAAAATTTTTTTAATTATAATTAAATTTATTCAATATGAAAAAAAAAAAATCACTTCCAAAAAAAAAAAAATCTCATTAGGACAACGACATGCTGTTGAAAAAGCTAAGAGCTCTGCTAGGGTTTTGTTCTTAAGACTACCCCTTCTCCTCCACCCGGGAGGATCTCCCCCAGGATGTCCTCCTCCACCTATTACTCTCATTTTCCCCCTCTAGCTTCCACTTCTGCTCCCCCTCTCCCCTCTGCTAGTTCCCCCCTCGACTGGAAATTTCTAGTCACCTCCCAAGCTTCCAATGATTTCACCCCTGCTCTTGCTCACTTCCCTACCGAAGACCTCACTGCCCACTTCACAAAAGCTCAATTTGACGCTGGTTATCCTGAATGGTGTCTCTCTTTAGTCGGCTATTCGATCGGCCGTCGCCTTTATTACTAAGCCCTACTCTCCACAATCAAAAAGGCTTGGGATCTTAAGGGTTCATTTTCTCTTCTTACCTTGGATGATGGATTCTTCCTGCTTAAATTTACTGTTGTAGAGGATTATGATATGGCTTGGTCAGGTGACCCGTGGTTTTTCTTCGGCAAGCCCTTCATCCTCCAGAAATGGACGCTAGACTTTGTCCCCGTTTGGGAAGAATTTCCCTCCATCCCTCTTTGGGTCAAGATTAAAAACCTACCTCTCTCGTGTTGGATGCCTGAGAGGATTTTTAAGATTGCAAGCTATGTCGGGATCCCTTTGGCGATCGATGCTCTCACAGCGGCAAAAATAAGGTTAACTTTTGATATGATTTGTGTTCAGGTCAGTAGTTCATGTACTCTTCCTGATGAGATATTCATTTCTGTGGATGGTAAAATATCTCCTCTCACTATTTTATATGATTGGAAGCCCACCGCGTGCTCACTCTGCAGCTCCATCATGCACCCTCTGAATTCCTGTCCTAAGAATCCCAGCCCTATATGGAGCTCCGAAAGGACACCGCTCAAGGCTACAGAGTGCAGAGGGTATACAACCGCACCACCCCAAGGGATAAAGACGATCGCAGGCCTCCGCGCTCTTCGCAAGTGGGTCAATGGGAGCGCAGATTAGATCGCACATACGACTAACCATTGAGGTGGATAGTAATATATGTGACATGATCGAAACAACGGGTTTCCCCCACCCGATACATCAGCTCAAGTGAGATTTATTTGATGGTGGAGTTCTATTTTCCACGGGCGCAAGCCCCCGTAATTAATTATATCTCGAGCCTAGGACCTGAGAAGACTCTCGATTAAGGATCTGACATTATTCTTCATATACTTCATACACTAGTGCAAGGTAGAGGGCACCATTCAATACTCGTGGAGCTAGGGCCTTCCTAAGAGAGCCCTGTATGAAGTATCAACCTCAATTAGATGAAACTTCGCCTAAGTTAGAAAATTTTCAAACTTCAAAGGTAGGGTAATAAACTTTAGAGCACGCTGGCCTTGGTCATTGAAGCCCTTCAAAATAATCTTATCAGAAGTGAGCTTCAAGTGACCTAAGGAGAGGCCCTTTAAAGTTTCATAGGTAAAGATGTTTACTTAAGCCCCTTGGTCGATGAGGACCTTGTTCAACTCATAACCATTGACTTCAGCATCGACATATAAGGGACGACTGTGCTCAAAAGTCCCTAAAATAAGGTTACGATCTAAAAAAATAATGCAAGGCATTTCTCTCAAATGGCATGCATCTCCAACAGGATCAGAAGCAAATAAAGCTTGATAGGACTCTAGTTCGAGTAAGACTTTCACCAGTGTCTCTCTCAAGTCAAGGGACAATATTAAAACGTCATAAATGTTGATAAGAGAAAGGAATTTTTCTTGGATGAGCCAACATATTATAGTCAACATCCAGTTTAGGGCCTTTCCTTTTCTCCTTAGATTGCATTTGGGAGGAAGGGGTATGATCATCCTGCTGGGTAACAATATTTTTATCTTTTTCTTTTGTATTTTTAGTCATCCGAGGCAGAAGGATCTTCCCTGAATGCAAGTGAACTTCTTGTATTAAGTCATCCTCAACAGGAGATTCACTTGGCTCTGGGTGGCGGCTTGCACTGGCTCTAAGGAGAGTGCTTGGAGCGAGTTCTCGGATTCATCTTCTGAATCAATGTAACAACCATCCTCTAGAATGGTAAAAATGGGTTCATCTTCATACTCAGACTCATTTTCACATACATGACCATTTACATTATAACAAGTATGTAAAATATGAAAAAAGTGAGTACTAGAAGAAGTATAAGTAGTAGGAGCAAGAGACCAAAAATAGCTAGAATCACATTCTTCTATTATTTTATCATCAATCAAAAGGAGAACAAAGTCCTTCAGCGTAAGTGCTGGAAGGAACAATGTCTTCCCCTATGAAGTTATAATAAGCTTTTCTTTCTCATATATTTTTCTAGTACATGTAAAAGAAGAAGAAATATACTCAGTAGGTACTACAATAGAAAAAGAAGGAGAAAAGGTGCTAGCGTAGTAGCTAGGACGGCAACTATCGACTCGACCTAGGGAGGCCTCCTCTCAACTGCCTATGAATTACACAGATAATCATCTTCTTTATCTTCCGAGAGAGTGCTAGCAACCACTCTCTCTTATAACCTCTGGGTGACCTGTTATTAATGCCCTAACTATCACTGTGGTTGGAACCGGAGATCATCTAAACTGTCTGAGTGGTATTGCCCTGGGGCTGCACTAAGTCACTGTTCTGTATATGTATCTTCCCATTGGCCATGAGCCTCTCATCCTTATCCTTGAAAACATAGCAGTCCTCTAAAACATGTCTGATATATCTATGAAATGGGTAATAGAGTGGGTAGTCTATCTGTCCCTCCTCCTCTTCTACTATATTATTATTCAGGAATATTAAGATGTTTTTTTAGTAAGAAATTTAAAGATATTTTTTACACTTTTCCTTTTAAATGGATATTCCTTACTAAACTTTTCATGTAGGTACTACTGACTCTCCGGTGTCCTATGGGAGGGTCTAGGTTGCGCTGCTGACTGGCCTGATGAGTATGATTGATGTGGTGGTGCTGAACTGACAGTGGGCCTCTTGCCCTTATCTGGTGTCCTATAGGCACTATGTACCTCCCGTCTCCGAGAAGGAGGTGCCCCTGAAGACTCCTGCTGCTGAGGTCTACATGAAGGTTGGCTCTCAACCTTAGGAGGGACTACATTGGATATGCTATCCTACAAGCTAATAATCTTCGTCAGCAACTTCTGGAAGGTTTTAATACTAAAAACCTTATGGTAGGGTGCTATGGGATCATTAATATTCTTTAACAGTATCTCCACTACATGATGTTCCTATAACTAAGGCTCATACTGCACGCTAGGGTTCATTCATCTGACTATATAATCTGGGAGACTCTCTAGAGGATGTTGTCTAGTCACAACTAACTCTCCAACTGTGATACAATGCTCTGCACTAATAAATTTCTGAACAAAAATATTCTCTAACTCTGCAAAGGTGCAGACTGAGTCGTTGGAGAGGTCGTCATACTAAGCAAAGGCCACCCCAACTAGGCTGCTAATAAAGAGTCTTAATATCAGGGCATCGTTCCCCCCTATGTTGCAGCATACGCTCGGTACTAAGCCACATGCTACCTAGGGTTCCTAAGTGTTTGAAGAAAATTTAGAATTTTTAATAATTTTTAATTATTTAATTAAGAAAAAAAGTTAAATTTTAGTTAAAGTTAAATTAAGGTTTAGATTGAGGTCTAATTAAAGAGCCATAATTATCTAAGATTAAGGGATAAATTCTAAAGAATTTGAAGTATTAAGAGGTTTAAAGTAAGTTTTGGGCTAATCCTTAGAATAACATGAAGGGAGTGCATAAAAATAATAAACACACCAATTCTTATGATCTAGGAGGGCTTAAACTAGGTGCTAGTGCATCCTACACATGCAAGAGATGATAAAATAATAATTAAGCATGCATTATGATGCAATTAGTGGATGATTGGAACTCACCCACCTACTAATCCCATCTCCCCCATGAATGCTATTCATTTATATAACTCATTTTTAAAATCTCACGAAGTGGATCCCCCAAAATTAGAAATTTAATTATATAAGTAATTTTAAAATATTTAAAATACCCATAAGTATATAAATCTTAGAAAATAATATAATTAAAAATAATTCAATATTCATACTCATGGAAGATCCACTAAACTGAATGGGAGGGGTCTTGGGGCATGGCTTGATCAATTTGATCAAGTCAACCCTTTGACTCAAGGGTTTGGAGAAAAAAAGGGTAAAACACCCTCAACCAACAAAACCTCCCAAAACTCGTGACAGAAGCACTAGTCGCAAACCTGGTAACAATTTACCACCCCACCTTACCATCCCGAAATCTCCTCCTCTTCTAGCAGCCCAATCACCGACTATCCCCACATCATCGCTCCTCCATCCATAACCATTGGATAGGCGCCACCAATAAACCAAACACTTATTCTTAACCTAAATTCACCTTCTAAAAAACAACCCTCCCCTTTAATTGACACCCCCACCTCACCCACTTTGATGTCATGCCCTGGTGTCGCTATTATCAAGTCTACTCATCACCAACAACACTTTTGATATTTTAAATGACCAATAAATATGTAAGAGCCAATACATAACTTACTAAGAGCGTCATCTAGCCCGCGCCCTCCTGATAAGGATGTTATTAAGATTGAGCCAGATCAGCAACCTGATGCTTCCGACATCATGGAATAAGGCAAAAATAAGAATAACAATTTGCGAACAAACCCCCTAGTAACAAAAACATTAAAGCTAAGCATGCCAAGAATGCATCCACCCCAACCTCCATGTCTTAATGATTAGCCCCAAATTAGCAACATGGAATATTCATGGGTTTAATAACCTAGACAAAGTTTGGTGTTTCAAAGATCTTATTTCTAGATTTAATCTAGATTTACTATTTATTCTCGAAGCTATAGTTTCTTCTCTATATGCCACTAACCCTTGGTTCTTAACCACCCACAACATTTTCCCTCATGAAGGTTCTTTAGACAATTTTGCTTATGCATCTCCTGGGAGGATTTAGATTAAATGGAATGCCCGCACGGTAAATTTCGAACCCCTTTTCACTTCTAGTCAAATAATCCATGCTGTTATTTACTCGGGTCATATTGAGGCTTGCTTTGTCTCAGTCATTTTTGCTGCTAATTCTCTGGAAGAAAGACTCACTCTTTGAAAGCAAATTTTTTATTTGGCAAAAAATATTACTTATCCTTGGATCATTCTTGGGGATTTCAATTGCTGCAGATATGGACATGAAAAAGCGGTTGGTATCACTCTCCAAAATGGAAAGCTCTCTGATTTTAACAACTTGATTTTTAGCATTGCTACTCATGAGTTGTCTTCTGTTGGACACTATTACACTTGGTATAATTAGAGAATTGATAACCCCATTAATATCAAGTTGGATAGAATGTTATTGAATGATGCTTGGTTAGATGCTTACCCCAACTCGTTTTATAGAGTTGGGGATTCGCAAATCTCTGATCACTCACCTATCATTTTGCAAAATGATGCAAACATCCAGCATAAACATAGATTTCTTTATAAGAACTACTAGACTTCTAAAGCTGGTTTTTGGGACTGCCTCATCTCTACATTCTCACTACCTTCTCTCAGCAGTCCAAATTGCTCATTCTATCAGAAGCTCAAGATTCTCAAAAATAGTATTAAGTCCAATTCTTGGGCATCCTCTAATTCTCTCAAGCAAGAAATTGAAGACCTTACCAATGCACTTTTGGATCAAATTCAAACTTCCCCTTTGGATCAAGCACTAAACATGGCATTCAAAAGCAATAATCACAAATTATCTGAAAGAAACTCTGATTGGACTACTTGGATTACTCAAAGAGCTAAATCTAAATGGTTGTTTTGTGGAGAGGATGATCTAAAGTTTCTTTACTCAAGAATCAATGCTAGACACAATCATAGCCTTATAAAAAACTATTTCCACGATTGATGGGGTTCTTTCTAACCCCATCGATATCAACAATGCAATTGTTAACAACTTTCAAAAGCTCTACAACACTCCTTATATGTCAAATTCTGATAATTAGAATTCTCTTGCTGGGAACACCGTACCCCAACATGTCATCTCTAGCTTAACTGTCAATGTTACCATGGAAGAAATTAAAGATGTGGTCTTCTCTTCACCCAATTCTTCATCTGCTGGCCCACATGGATACACCTTTGAATTTTATAAGTATACCTGAAACACTATTGGAAAGCAACTTTGTGAAGCTATATCCTCTTTTTTCTACTATGACTCCTTATTAAACATGTCAAAGCTACAACCATTGCACTAATACCCAAACGTCCCCATGCTGCAAATTTATCAGACTATAGACCCATCTCTCTTTGCAACACCTTTTATAAAATCATTGCCAAGATTTTGGCTAGCAGGATGAAAGTATTCATGCCTTACATCATACATCCAAGCCAATCTGGCTTCATTAATGACAGTGTCATTTCTGATAACATCCTTTTGGCCGCTGAACTCCTTGGATATTTTAATCTGAAGGCTAGAGATAAGTATTTTGTGCCAAATTCGACATACATAAAGCTTTTGATACTGTTTCAAGGGAATACCTTCTGAACCGTCTTCTTGGCAAAGGCTTTCCTCCAAAATTTATCTCTTGGATTAAAGGATGCATTTCTAATGTATATTTCTCTATTTTCATTAATGGAGCCCTTGAAGGTTATTTTAACTCGACTTTTGGCTTGAGGTAGGGTTGCCTGCTTTCTCCTTATCTTTTCAGCATTGTTATGGATGGTCTTTCTTCTAGCTTTGATGAGCTTGTTTCTACTAACAATTTTCAAGGAATTTCTATGAGTAATACCTGCATCTCTCACCTCCTTTATGCAGATGATTTATTGGTGTTTGGTAAGGCTTTTATTGAAAACGCTCAGGCCCTTATGGATTTACTTAGCTGCTTTGTTGATATCTCAGGTTTGAAGGTCAATAATGATAAAAGCACTATTCTCTTTTCTAGGAATATTTTGAATGCTCAGTTAATTTCTAGTATTCTTAACATCCCTATTACTACCTCTCCTATCAAATGTCTGGGTATTCCTATTTTCCATAGGAGGCTTAAACTTGCTGACTTCCAACCTCTGTCGCAAAAAATTCATAGTTCCCTTGATGGTTGGAAAGCAAAAACTCTCTCGTTTGTTGGAAGGTTGCAATTTCTCAAATTCACTATTTGTAACAATTTAGCCTATTGGATTAGAGGGCTATTATACCTAAATCATGTTGCAAAACCATCAACAAAATTTGTTCCAAATTCTTATACTTTGGTAATATTTCTAAAAGAAAAATGCATATGATTTCTTGGAAAGAAACTTGTAATCCAAAAGATCTTGGTGGGCTTGATATCTCGATTATTCATCTGCTCTCTTATGCCTTTGGTTGCTCCAATATTTGGAGATTCTATAAGTCTGATAGCCTTCTTTTTAGTTAGTGGAGGGCGAAATACACTTCCTTTTGGAACCCCAAGATTCAACTCTGCTCTATTTACTGGAAGAATTTAACTGTTGTAGCTGAAAATATAAAACAAAATCTGAATTTTAAGATTTTTGATAACAACAAGCTTTCATTTCTTTGGGACCCTTGGTGCTCCGGTACTTCTATTGCTAAAAATCGTGGGACTATTAATTTGGAGAGCTCTCTTCTCCCTCACTCTAATTTACCTGTTAGCTGCCTGATTCTCAATAACAATTGGAGACTTCCTTTTAATCTTCCTGATCACATCATGCCCATGATTTCTAAGATGCTAATTATGAATTCTGGTTTAACCTGCACATGGCTTGATTCAAAAAAGCCTAGTTTTAAAAATTATAAGATGCATTACTATAAAGATCAACCTATTATGAACTGACACAAATTTGTTTGACACAAGAAGCATGCTTTACGTTTTTCTTGTTTTACTTGGCTAGCCTTTAAAAATGGATTGAAAACTGCTGATGCTCTATTGGGTAGGGGAATTCCCACTGTTGGTAATTGTGTATTTTACCGTCAAGGTTTGGAAAATCAAAACCATCTTTTGTTTGAATGTGATTATACTTTTGCAATCCTCAAAAGGCTTATCCCTCGTATGAACCATATGTTGCTTCACCCTACTATTCTGCAAGCTTTTAATTGTATTGATGATTGGGTAGCTGACAAGAGCTGGAAAAATTACTTTTTTCTGTTGATGTGTGCGATCACTTATCACATTTGAAGAACCAAAAATGATAGATTGTTTGGTAATATTATTAACTGCCAAACCACCATTATTGCAAATATTAGGAAGGTTGTTTCTTACAAAATTTCAAAATGGAAGAACTCCCATGTTTTTCAGCAAATGCTATTATGATGCCTATGGGATGATGCGTGGTGTCACGACCCGGTCTGGTTAACTTGTATAAACGAGGCAGGAACGGAATTGGACGTTCAGAACAGTTCAATTATCATATTGCATGTATAAAAATTCTAAAAGACTTTAATAGGAAGCAAAAGTGCCTCTAATCTTTCCAAAACATATATTTAACATTCCAAGCCCTTCCAAAAGAGAGTTTATATATACAAGGTGGTTTCAAACTAAACTATTCATGACATGCCAAAACCAACCAAAAGAAAATCAACTATAACTAGAAAAACATTAAAATAACCTGTCAACCGGTACACGTGGCTGTAAGTGAACCTTGGGTTGTCAGCCATTTCTTGTAACAGGTTCTTCTGAAAAGTATCCCAACACGAGGGAGTGAGCTAACGCTCTATAGGAATTTTCTAATCCTAACATGCTCACATGTCATAAAATAAAAAATTTACATTTTAAACTAAAGGGGACATGCTTTGATTTCTTTTCCTACATATGCTAACTTTTATATCTTAAGAATGTTAAATGTTTTATGTATGTCATATGCATATATCTTATATATGTCATGTAATGAATGTCATATTATATGCTTATTTATACTTTATCGTATACAATCGTACCGGAGTACCAGGGGTGTACTGATTAGGTACACAAATATCTTTTTGTCCAATCATTTCTTTTCCTTTTTTGCCCCAAGGGCCATATTGTTCCCGTATTGCTCATAAGAGCTATATTTGTGCTTTCGCACCATATTTGGTACTCCACAATCAATCATGCACAAGTATTTCCATA
The DNA here is from genome assembly GCA_022539455.1 of Dendrobium nobile. NCBI lineage: Eukaryota > Viridiplantae > Streptophyta > Magnoliopsida > Asparagales > Orchidaceae > Dendrobium > Dendrobium nobile. The sequence goes on from CM039730.1 coordinate 26,956,912, forward strand.
TTCTTTCCATAAGAGTATAAATTCTTTTCATATAATTTCATATATCTCAAACATGAAGTAATGTTTGACATGCATCCTAAACATGAAGTAAATAAATATGAAGTAATTTTTTAACATGTGTTTTAGACTTGTATCTTAAACATGAAGTAAATGAAGTGTTTATCAGGTATCCATTTCCATAAATCAATTTTATAAGGATATAAAACATAAAAGATTAATAAAAGCATGAAATGTCATGTGGTCATGTAAAGAAAATGATCATACCTCAAACTATGCAAGCATCCACTTCTCCTCTCTATTTGTACCTCTTTATGTCAAAACCTAAAGAAAGCAATACAATATAAATTTCTTGCCAAAAATAAACATCTATATTACACTAATCCCCTCTTAAGCTCACTAGCTCACACTTATATACCCAAATCTTAAGGCTTTTAATCACCTATTAGGTCTTTCGTCTTTACTTGTGCGGGCCTATCCCCCAATATATAATTTATTTCACTTTTCATATAGTCATCTTTTTTAACTTTAATGACAAATGCTTTTGATGACATAGTTGCGCTTTAGCTGCTCTTCGGATACCCTTTAGGTGCACTTTAGGTGCACTTTAGTGAATTTGCGGGTTTGCTTTAAACCAAATTTTTGGAACCCTAATATTTCAATGATTTCATTTAAATTTAAATGTTATTTTCATATTATTTTCAGATTTATCAAAAATCCTAAACTTTAGAATTTCAAAATTTATTATTTTCATCTCCTAAGCATACAAAAATATTCCCTTCATTTTATTAATAATTTATATTAATTATTTTTGGATTAAATTAATTAACAAATTAGGAAAAAATATTTTTTAATCAAAATTTCATTTTCTTTTTATTAGGGGCCTCCCTAAACCTTTAGGAACAACATTTGTGAACATGCAAGATCAAAACCCTAATTTTTGGAAAAGCCCTAGTTTAGAATTCTAAAATTTTCTTAAGGAAAACTTGAAATCTTGTTTCAATTATGGTTCTAAATCATTCCTAACACCAATCCTCATCTAAAGTAAAATTTTCATGAAACCCTAATTTTGGAACCTATGATTTTCCTTAAGAAATCTTCAAGTTTAAGGCATAAAAAGGTAGATATAATCATGCCTTGAAGGTTTTCTAAGGAAATCTTCAATAAAATATAAACAATAAATTCTTGCTTCAAGAGAAACTCATAAAAAAAGATTCTTTAAGATTAACTTACCTCCTAACTTCTCCAAGTCTTCATCTATCTTTTTGCTAAAAGATCTCGCCGAAAATCTCGCCGGCCACCGCCCGCCGAGCTCAAGCCGTCGCCTCTCCTCCCCCTTCTATCACGTGCAGCCGAAAGAAAGGAGCAAGTGACCGAATGAATCGGTCCCTAGGCGGTTGGGGGCTTAATGAAATGGTTTTAGATGGCTTATTACGCATGTACCCTTATTCCTATTATTTCTCTTTTATTTCATGAAGAGTAATGTGGATATAAGAGGGCTAAATTTACTTAAACAAACTTTGATGATTTTTAATTTCAAATCGAGACGAAATTGGATATAAGTTCTTTATACCGTTTTGATCAAAATTTTGCGTAGAATTTAATAAAATTTATTTCGTTGAATTCCGACGACATTGAAAATTCATCTAAGTTTGTCATGGCGCATCGAAATGTGTGTGACGCACTCAAACGATGAATTTCGGTTTTACACGTGGTCCCTGCTATTTCTGTGTTGCTTTCTGGAATCTGGAATAGTGGAACAATGGCTGGCTTTTTTTGGGCCTATGGGTGGTCTCTTCGACAATCAGAGATCTTTTTTTGAAGGACGATGATGAATGCTAGTTTATCTATGCTTCCCCTTGGACGGTTGGATTAGGCAACCAGGGGACCCCTTACATCTTTTTAGATGATTTAGTTTCTCCTTCTCCCCCCTATTCTTTTACTGTTTTTATGTATTGAGTTTTTCCTGCAGCATTTTGGTGTATGCTTTTGAACTTTTGACCTTTTTCTTACTGTAATTTATATTTTACATTAATGATAGGGACTTCTGCCCTAATTTGATATATAGATATATATAACTCATTACGTGTCATATTGTCATTGGTTGAATGAAAACATCCAAGCCCAACGCACCGCCGAATCGTTAGGGTCCGCAGCTGACATCACTGACACGTGCAAGAAGGAGATGGAATGGCGCGCCCGTAAATCTTCCAAATCCCAGGGGCGAATATGCAACGCAGTCTTTTCCCGATTACGAAAAATGGCTGGCGTTAGTAGATTAAGAAGCGAGAAAGAGTGTTCCGGCCAGTTGCGCCTCCTTCTCTTTAGACTGTGAAAGACCGACGATTGGTCGGAAAAATCTCGGAGCAAAGCCGGTGGTGAAACTCGGTTCGACCGCCTCGCGGCGTCCCACGATGTGGAGCATCGGGGTTAGGGTTTGCTAGTAGGACAGGCTTGAAGAGATGATATCCGCCGCTCTCGGGAAATGAGCCGTGGGATCGCCGTTGGATTCGGGGTTCGCTAAGTGAACGGCCACGATTGGGTCTCCTGATGGAGGGGAGTAGCACCGCAGGCGCTCTTTCTCTGGTATACTTGCTCTTTTACACTGCCCCCTAGTTCTTACTCTGCTTCACGGTCTGGGGTCTTGCTTCCGCCTTGAAGCTACTTTTTCATGAATTAAGTTAGGGTTCCTTGCGGTCTTCGTTTTTATGTTAAAGTTGCGGGGAAGGCTTCGTTTGACTCTTTTGCTTCTGTTTTCTTTTTGAAGCGCTTAGGGTTTCCTTATGTGGATATTATTTTGTGGGCTCCGGGAAGGAATTGTTGTGGTTAGTGATGGTTTGAGCCGTTGTTCTGGTGATTATGCGGGTGATTATGCGTTGATAGTTCTTTGGCCATTTTGTTTACACTGGCCCATTTTGATGCGTTTCACTTTGTTTTTGTTAAGTTTCTGGGATTGTGATTGCTGCCAGACAAGCTGAAAACCTTTTTTTTTTTTTGCTTTGCCAATTTGTATTCTTTTGTAGACCAGAAGAATTGTTGGGACCAATCTGTGAAATTCTATCATCTGCAATTTCATAGTGATCGGCTCTTCCTATCAGTGAAAGTCCGGAACTCAGTGTTTTTAAACGTCTCACTTAATTAATTTCTGAATTTAGCACTTCACTTTTCCACTACTTGTGCCAACTATTTTGAAGCGTATCTTTTTAAATGACCTACTTTGTCAGCAGCTGTAGCTCTTCTATTTGTGCTGTTTTTGTTTCACATTAATATTTTACTATATAGTCCAGGTAAATAGTAGCATAAATTTTCTTTGAATTGCAATGTGTAGAGGTGTGATTAATTTTGTTTTGAGGGACAAAATTGAGAGTTGAACTTGTGTCTCTTTTAGATTATGCTTTGTGATAGAAACCGTTTCTTCTTGAGTCAATTTCATGTCTATATGTATTTTTTTCCCAAGGTTTAAGCACTTAGACATGCTTGAGTGGCTTTTTTGCCAAGAAAGAATGAATTATTAAATGTACATCTTCAATATCTGCTATATCAATGGTAAGAAACATTCAAATCCAGTTGGTTTTTGTTTGTTTCTTATATGCATCAATTTGTTTCTTATACTGCTTTAAGGGTGCTGTTGGACAAAATGATTGGCTGGTTGATTAGGAATTTCACAGAAATAGCTTTAGATTTTGTAAATGTGACAAAATACTTTAGAATTGTTGAACTAGGCTAAGAAATATTTATAGGCAAAGTTTTCACAAAATTTCAATTAGTACTTAAAATCATGGTTTAAAATTGCGCAATATGAGGCCTACCTTTGCTCAATTTTTTTTTATGAGGCTTGCGCCTCAACTTGGTTGAGGCCCGCTTCGCCTCACTGGCATGAGGCTTACGCGGTTACGCTTCATGCTATATATATTAAAACTTACATAAATCTTGAAGTAAATGCCCGACATTGGACTCTATAGGAGAGGAGGAATGGAAGAGAGCAGTTCACCATAATGATGATTCAAATGAAGAACCCCTTGGTGATGACAGTACTGATGACTTATGAGTTCTTATGTGATATGTCATTGCTATTTATTTTTGGAAATTGGAATTATATTTTAATGAAAAGAATGTTGGGATTTGGGAAAGATAGAATTTTGAGATATTTTGATTTCACTTCATATCTTATGTTTTTTTATGTTTTATATTATTCACTCATTAGTATATAAAAAATTTATCATTTTATGTTTACGCAATCTTTTGATTTTGAGGCTTACGCCTCAAAACGCCTTGAGGCTTATGCCTCGCCTCACGAATGAAAAACGCCTCAATACCCGAATACGCAATTTTAAACATTGCTTAAAATGGACTATTTTTTGGCAGTACATCTACTCAAATTTCAGTTTAATCTCCTTGATGCGTGCTTTTTCCAGTAGTACTGATAAGATAAATTTTTTGTTATGTTCAGGTGGACTGCGTGTAGTTAAATACTAACCTGATGTGTGTTGATAAATCAGGAAATTTAAATTATGTACTGTTTGAAATCCTACAAAATTTGTTTTTCTAGAAATAAAAAAATGACTGAATTTTAGAAGGTTTACAAGTTATGATCAAAAGAGTGAAGCCAAGTCTAATTAAGTAAATAACTCAATTCTTGATTTATAAAGGTAGCAGATGTAGACAGTTCTATATTAATCGAAATGCTGGAAGTGTTTGTTTGTGAAGAATAGGTACTTTTATTATTGGACTTTTGTATAAATATGTGCTATGAAGTAAGGGAGTATAAAATGATGGATGTTTGTGGACATGATGTTGACCAGGTGTGAATTAAGAGTGAAATATTAAGGTTATTAGTGAAGATGTGGTCTTATTTAAGTGAAGTATCAAGGGGCTTGTATGGTAGGCCAGAACACGATGTTTATGGGTAGTTTTTTTTTTTAAATAAAGGAAATAGGTGGATATGAGAGCTCGACCAATGTCTTTGGCAGTGATTTTAATGTTGGGTGTGTGTGGGAAGATGGAATACGGCAACAAAAAAAAAATGCAACCCATAGTTGGCCTATAAACCTCCCATGGCCGTGTGATCATTTGAAAGAAGTGGTTGATCAACTCCACTTTCTTTTCACTTTTGTATAATGAGAGATTCATATAGAAGATTAGATAGAGGCCTAGGTTCTTATTGAATTTGTTGAACTCACAAGTTGGTTCAGATTTTTAAATGAAGGCAAAATTAAGGAAGAATTTTGGTAAATATTGCATCTTTAAAAATTTAAAGTTTTAATAGTTCAATCAAGCACATTTGACTTAATATTTATGTGGAGATGTCACCGCTAATATTGTGCAGGTTTGCCCTTTATTTATCCATTGATTCATAAGCAAGTTAAAATGACTCCAAATAGCTAGGGTAAGTCTAATGATGATGGTGATTCCTAGTAAGAAGATGATGATTCTGGTTAAAATCCACTTTTGTGATATTTCCTGTAAAAAATTACTAAAATTTACAAAATAATTCACCTGAGAACATTATGTATTTTTTCATTAGTGTTTCCTGAAAATATTTTGTTCTTATCACTTTTGTCCATTACCAAACTTCACGCATACAAAAAATGCCTATTGATCCTAAAGCTTGTGTGAAAGTTGGCATCTACTATAGATGTTAGCTACTTAGCTTTAAACTTTTAGGTGATCTTTTCCATTAATGTGAAATGTGGATCTTTGAAATTAGACAAAAGTGTTGTTGGGGCCTACTGAATAATTCTTATTTTAGTTTTATCAAGTGCTCATCTTACTTTTAATATTTAATTTACTAATGTAGACCTTTGTTTCTTTTAACAAAGGAAAATGTCAAGATAAGAGTATGCATTTGGTATGGGATGTAAATTATTTGGTTGTTCTAATAATATTGTACTTATTTCTTTATTATGGATGTGTGGGGTGGGGTGTTTCTTAGTGAATTATATATATATATATATATATATATATATATATATATATATAATTCAAGATGTTATTAAAGCAATTGTAGTTGCTCACCCCGCCTCTCTCCCATTCGAACAGCCTTCTCCCCTTCACAATCTTGACTCACCCTATTACTTAGCACGTAGCTATGTAATTTATAAATCCTTTTGCTCTTGCACGCGATCTCCTTGCTCGTATATGACCATCCCCAACCTTGATTTGCAACGCTCGCTTCTCTCAATACATCGGATCCCATCGACAATCACGAGCTAACTACTTGCTCACCCAGTCCCATCGGCCCCATTATTATTGTGCCTACCTTTGGGCCAATTAATTCCTCCATGATCTAAGCTTAAAATTAGCTTCTATAACTCTCTTTCTCGACGTTGTCATTGCATCCCAATCTCCTCTTAATGAATCAAAACTATCTTCCACAATTGGCACTAAAATCAAAATTTGAAGGTACCAACTATTTTTTGTGTTCGCAGGCCTTTTACTTTCTTGTCGGTTCTCGCAATAAACACCAACACTTTGATGCATCTCTCTCGTAAATCCAAGACATGATTAATTTTGATTAATGGAAAATGCTTACTGCAATTTTTTTACCTAGCTGTTGCACAGTCTTGAACCCTCCATTTCTTTCGCAGTGATGTTTTATGACACTTCTAAGATGTGGGACTTTCTTTAATATTTCTCTTGTGTATACTCTTTATTCTAAGCTTTTTTATTTCCAACAAATGCCATCTATATCCAATAATACTACGGCTTGAGAGGAGAATGGGATGAGTTATTATAGCATTGCACCTTCATTACTGATCAAATTATTTGATGAAAATCGAATGAAGAATATCTTATAGCCAAATTTATTTTCGGCTTACATCCTTCCCTACAAAATGTTCATTTTCAACTAATGGTAGACTCCACAGTTCCCTACAAAATGTTATTTTCAACCAATGGTAGACTCCACAGTTCCAAATATTGCAATCAGTTCTCTCTTAGGTGATTCACATAATTTAGCTTTGTATGCTACAAACTCCAACGGCTGAACAGTCACATTAGCTGCTAGCTTTACAAGTGTATATGTGAGCCATGGATATGATGGACAAATTGGTGTACATGGCCATGGCCATGTACATAATTCATTTTGCCCTTTTTGTAGTTGCACCAATCATCCTCTTAAATGTTATCAAGAGAAATTCAATTACACCTCTATTGCTTAGCATACTATAGCAATCCAACCCTTGCCCACAATTTTATTGTTTCTATCTCTCTAGAAGACTATGACCAACTACATGAATAATAGACACTTCTCTTAACCTCTTATGTTGTTTCTTCCTCTTGATTTTTTATTGTTGTTTTCTCTATTTGTACACCATAGATTTTATATTTGGTTGTTTCTTCTCATATGACGAGTGATCTCCAATCATTTAAATCTCTTCAGATGTCATGATTTCTGATGGTTCTATCTTTCTATATATTTTTCATTATTTTATATTTCTTTCTCCTTTAGATGCTCTGTATGCACCATATTTTCTTGTCAACCTTTTGTCTATCCATTTTCTTACAAAAAATCATAGCTTTTTTGTAATTCTTCTCATTGTGTTTTTTTTGGTACTTAAGCTCGAGAACAATGATTGATGGAGGTATTGACTTGATGGAGTCTACTACTTATTGATTGATGCCCCTTTCACCCTTCCTTGCACTATTATTTTATATCAATGGCATTTTCAGTTAGGCTATTCTCCTCTCAACAAAATTCAGGATTGTTTATCGATCTCCTCATCTCCTTCCATGTATATTTTTCCTACTAGTGAGATGCCTTCTTCTATCAATAACCTTCGAAGTCTACCTTTTGGGTTAGCTCAGTCCAATATTCTGGGCCTTACTTTTTGTTCTTATTCAATCATGATTCTGTCATTTTTGTCATATACATTGATGATTGTTCTATTTTAACTTGGTATACTTGTGCAATTATCAATTTGAAGACCTTCATAATTTTCGAACTTTTTATCAGGAAATAAAAATTATGTAAACACCACTATTAACTTAGATATTGTCAGGATTTTAATATTTCATTTGAATATTCTTTGTCAGTTCTAGCGGATGTAGTCTTGATACACTACTGTCTAATCAATAATGTTCCCTCTCCTCTATTTGCTAATTTTCTCTTGATCTCTTTTCTTTATCCCAAGCAGCTTATATTCCCCTTACATTGGAGATATTTGGGTGTTTTTTTTTTTTTTTGCTTTGTTCATACTTTTCAGTGACATAGTAAACTCTCCACTTGTGTCATTCAATGTATTCTTCTTAAGTATTTCCGCATTAAGACTTCTGCTGATGTTACTTTTCATGAGACCTTATTGTTCCTATATGTTCTTTTCCTACCCTTCCCCTAAGGTAGCTTTACCATCTATTTCTTTTCCTCTAAAAGCTGCTATACCTTCTATTACTTACCTCTACCACTCTACAGGTTTTCTCTCAACAACCTAAACCATTTTCTACAACACCTTCCAAAATGTCAGATATTGCTGAGCATCCACCCATTGATGAGTTTTCTGATCTACGTTTATCACTTTTCTTATGAAAAGGTAAATGATAGCCTATTGTTCATCTCATTCACTATTATATGTTTGATCATTTATCATTATCTTTTCATACATTTTTCTTTTCCTTATTATTTGCTCCATTTCCTACACAGGATAATAAATGTTATAAAATCCTGTATGGGAATGTCTTTAGATGTTGGGATGAATGCTTTACTCAATTGTTATGCACGGGATGGCTGTTCACTATCAAGTTCTTCCTAATGGCTCGTTCAAATGGTATTGAAGTTGATTGGTTGCTAAAGGGTTCACATTGATTTATAGGATAGACTATTTGAACCCCTTGTCCATGTTTGTCAGGCTTAACTTTGTCCAAAATCACCTATTGGTGACCATCAATGAAGGATGGATTGTATTGCAAGTGGATATGAGTATTTTATGATGACATTAAATATGTAGTTTATGTGTAGCAACCATTTTACTATATTTATTAGTGAAGAACCACATATATTTACTCAAGATGGCCATACATGGAATTAAACTAATCTGATAGGCTTAGTTTGAAAAAAATTGTGAAATTCTTATCGTGATTGGCCTTCATAGTAGCGTTGAAGATCATTTCTTCTTCGTCATGCATGCACCATTCAGCTTGGTCGTATTGATTGTTTATATTGATGACATATTACATCTTTGGAGTGATCAAAAAGACATTTTTTGATGTTAGATACTATCTACAAATGTATTTTGTGACTGAAGTTCTTAAATGGGCAAAATATTTTCTTGAAGTGATGTGCCTACAACAAAAATAAACTTTCTCTTTCTTAGAGAATATTTTACTAATCTTTATTGAAGAGATTGGATTTCTTGGTTGCAAAGCTGTTGATGCCCATATGGATGCTCAAACCTCATGATAATGAGGAACCCTTTGATGATTTGTCTTGGCAGTTTGATTTATCATATTTTCACTAGGCTTGACATTTATTTCATTGGAGTTGTAAACCAACATATGCGAACACCAAAACAGAAGCATTAGGAAGCTATTATGCCCATTCTCTGATATATTATAAAGTCTTCTAAAAAAAGGTACTTTGTATTAAAAACGGACCATCTGAATGTGAAAGCATTATGCTAGCTCGATTCTAAGGCAAAGTCAATCTCAAGATGCTGCATTTTTGTTGTAGAGAATTGGCCACTTAGAAAAGTAAGAAACAAATTGTTGTGACCATACCTAATACGGAGGTTGAATACAAAGTTATAACTCATTCATCTTATGAAATGACATGGGTAAAAACTCTTTTAGGAGAGTTTAATTTTTTTGTCTCACTACTTATGTTTTGTACTGTCATGACTCGGCCCGATGAGCCCATATAGACTAGGAGGGAATGGATGTCAGACTTAAATGATAGAACATAACATTTCAATATCAGAGAAACATAAAATATAAATCTAAAACTTCTCAAGAGATAATTTAGCACCTCTAAAATAACAACTTCCTATCTTAATAAAACATTTCATATAAAGTCAAAGATGCACAAAGGTGGACAAAATTTTTCTTTCATGTTAACATCCACCCACAAAATCATTTCACAACTACAAAAATATACAAAAGGAACTTGTCATCTGGTCCTCTACGACTGTTTGTAAATCAGGGTCGTTCAACTATTCACCTAGCATCAAGTTTCCTAAAAATATCACAAAATTAGGGAATAAGCTAACGCTCAGCAAATAACAATTACATCTAAAATTCATGTGCAATATAGAGGAAAACAATGTGCAAAGTTGGTAACGTATTTACTTGCAAAAATAGTCCAGTAATTAACTCTTTCCTATATGTCATATACTTCTATGTATCAATGTCATATGCTCCTTCCTATACATCATATGCTTATCACATTTATTTATTACATAATGTCTATTATATCACATGTTCATATACCTCTAGCTTATGCATATATTATATATCCGTATCAGAGTACCCATATTGTATTGATCGGGTATAATCTCATAATAGACCATTCATCATTATTTTGCTCCGAAGAGTCGTATTGCCCCAAAAATCCATATTGTGCAAGTGCACCGTATTTGGTACTCCACCTCAATAGGCACAAACTTGCATTTTGATCTCATAATATAAGATGATGCAACAATATCAAACATACATATGATGAATTTGATTTAAGCATGAAAGTGAACTTGAACATATGAAGAGCTCTCTATCTAAAATATAAAGTACTATGTGAACTTTTGTATAAAAATTTTCTATCTAATATGCCAAGTACAAGATGACATGGTGCAATGTAACATGAACATAGTAAAGTGCAATGTAACATGATATACTTAAAAGAAAAACATGAAATTTAAAATGTAATGTCACTTACTTTAAGCTCTTCGCTAAACTTCTTGAACCGATCTTGTCTTAGGTTTAACCTAAAGAACACAAATACTAAAATTAATTATACATGTCAATTCTCTTATTAAAAGTTCTCATTACATAATTAAATTATCTAAATCTCCCTTCCTATTTGATCTTATCCTTCCTATTTGTTTTACCAAAGAATTTAATGAACTTAAATATAAATTTTTTGGATTTTATTAAAATTCATATTTTAATAACCCAAAATTTTCATATTTCCTTCTAATTATAATTTATATCACTTTCCCTAACATATATTATCATTAAACCTATATTTTCGGATTAAATAAATGTAGAATTTAGGGAAAATATTTTTTTTTCTCAAAATGTCTTTTTCTCTTAATTAGAGCCCTCCCATGATTCCTATAAACAATATACATTATCAACCAAGCTCAAAATCTAAAAATTTGGAAAAGCCCTAATTTTTAAATCACAAAAACTTTAGGGAAAATCAATTTTTTTTTTTATTAAACATGCTTCTAAACCCTTCCTAACAACATTCCTAAAACAATTTTTTTTTTAATTTTCATGAAACCCTAATTTAGAACCCTAAAGTTTTCCTCGAGCAAAAGTTCATTTTCATGGGTTAGAATCATGCTCAAATAAATTCCCTATCATTCTTCTATGAAAACCCCAAAATTTGAGCAAACTCTAAATTTTAGAAACCTTAAATTTACTTAAAAACTCAAAATTTGGGTTTTACAATTATCATAAAGTCTTCCTACACACTTCCCTTTATCAAATTTCATGATTTATAAAAATCCTAACTTTTTAATCATGAAAAATCTTGGAGAAAAAGAAAGATTTCTAGGTTTAGAGCTTACCTTTCCTCTTCCTTAAGATTTCTCTTTGATTTCCCCCTAAAACCATCTCCGAAAAGCCGCTAACCACCAATTTTGTGGAGCTCCCGTTGCCCCTTCCTCTTCTCTCTCGCTTGTGGCCGAACGAAAGAGCCAAGGGACCGAATGGTTCGGTCCCTTAGGCGGATGGGGTTTTAGGGAAAATAGTTAAGCGCAAATTTATGCATGTACCCCTTCCCCTAAGAATTTCCTTAAGGCTCCTGAGGGTAGTTTGGACAAAAAAGGCTAAATTTTACTTTAACTATCTGACGATTTTTAGTTTTAAAATCGTGCGAAATTAGTTATAGGTTTTTTTATACTGTTTTGATCAAAATTTCGAGTAGAATTTAATAAAATTATTTGCGTCGATTTCCGACGACTTCGAAATTTCTGCTAACTCCGTCGCGGCCCATCGAAATGCGTGCGAGACATTCGATCGATTGTTTTCGGGTTTTACATGTACGATGATAATTGTGTTGCTATCTAATTGCTAGCAACCTTGTTTTTCATGACAGAACCAAGCATATTGAGTTTGATTGTCATTCATTTGGCCATTTCATTTTTTAATCATATCCTATGGTTGACCATCTCTTGGTGTTAGGCATCAACCTATGCCCATACCATTCTTTTTCCTTTTGATTAAGCTATTTCTACTTGGACTCGTTCTGTAGTATGGGAATTTAGCTAAAGATTAGCAATACATGCTAAGAGTCAGAGCAGATTTAAGACGAGCAATCACATAATTTTATGACAAAATTTTCTTGAGAAACATGCACATGTGCATAATAATTCAACAAAAAATAGCCATGCACCACATATATTTTGATTAAATGGTTGATGAAACAATGAGTGCATCCTCGTATGCTTCTCTAATAATGTATTTTTCTTGAGTACATAATTATTTCTTATGATATAATAATTTTTTTAGATAAGTTAAAAAAATACAAATCTTTGTAGTTTAGATTTGTCGGTTTTTTTCTTTAGTACATAATTATGAATAAACATTCAAATCTATTAAAAAAATGTAGTATCTGGTGATTTCAGCTGCATTTGTAAATTTTTTATATGTATCTCCCAGTTATACGAAGCAATATCTGTTGTGTCTGTGCACGTGGATGGAAGCTTATAGTGGCTTCCTTTTTTAATCATACGAATGTGATGCCCATCTAGTCGAGTGATTTGACTAACCAATGAATGGTGAGTCTGGTGACAACTAATTATAGCAATGTGAGGCAGGCGGATGTCACGCATACTGCTGATGAATTTTTTTCTTCATTTTATTGTCTTGAAAAAAATTTCGTTCCTTCTTTTAGCTTGATTGGTTAGGTCTAGGAAAATTTTTACCACCGGTATTGTGTCTAAGTGATTGATTTGTTTCCCATTGTTTTCTTCCGTTACTTTTTTTTCTTCATTATGTTTTTTCTAATTTCAGAAGAGCAAAAGTTTATTTTTTTGAAATGTTTTTCAGCTCGGAGTGTTTGTTGAATAAATTGAACAATGCTATGTATCATCATAATCAATATTAGGTTTCTGAATGCTGTTCTGCAACAGAAGTTTAATTAATAGTTTTTTTTTTTTTGGGTTAAAATGTATCACAATGTTTGCAAACCAGGTTAATTATTTACTCTAGATTTTCATTACGAGCATATGATAACTGTCCAGTTTTGTTTCTTTTGCTGGTTAATTACACCACAGGGACAATGCCATTTTATGTTCCTCGGTAATTTTGCAGGTATACATCAATGGATTATGATGAAAATGATTTTCGAAGCCAGAACTTTCAGTTAGTTGGAGAAGATAAATTTTCTGTGAACTTGCGGTCGTTTCCTCTTCCAAGGTTTGATCTTGATGAACACCTTAGGTTTGATAGCTTAGTTGAAGAGGAAGTTTTACTTGGCATACAAGGTCAAGAAAATAATTGGATTGATTTTCCACCTGGGACTAGTGCCTTAGAGTTCAGTTCAAGTGCTGCCGAGTCTTGCTCAATAGCTAGACATAACAATGTTTGGTCTGAGGCAACATCATCTGAATCTGTTGATTTGTTATTGAAATCTGTGGGAGAGGATGAAATGATCAACGGCAAAGCTGTCATCATGGACGTGAGTGCTAATGATGAATCTAATGGTATTGATAATCGGGTGGATCTCTATGTAGAGAAGTGTGATGCCCATGAATCATCCATTATGGATATCCTACCTGTTGATCCAGAATTGACACAAGATAAGCATCTGAAAAAATTTTCGCCTTCAAATGAAGTTCAATGGGAGTTGTTGCCTGATGTTCAAGGTTCATCTCAAGCAGCTGAAGGGGAAGAATCCGGAATCGCCATGTACGAAGATCCTTCAAACAAAAACTTGAGTCCTGATGGAAAGATTGATGTTGGTCCGTACACAATGATAGACAATTTAAGTTGTTTCTATAATCCTGTTCAAAAATCAAAAGCGGATGAAAAGGGTTTATGTGGGACAGTTCCATATGAAAAAGATGTTTGTGAGGTGCTTTTGAAGACAGAAGTTCCACATAGTGATGACTCTGACTCATGTGCGGTGGATAGCCAGAGTTTGGCTTCTAATCAAGATGTAAAACTTGATATAGAATCTGAGAAGTTGAACACTGGGTTGTTCTACGTTGGGCAAGATCAGAGAAATACCAGCAATAGTTCCGGTTTCCTATGTGATGATGTACATAGAGACAAATCTTTGGTGACGTATAGCGAGGACAAAACAAACCAGAAGTTCGCGTCCAAATCAGATGCTTTGGAGCTGCCGAATACAAAATGCATTAATTCAGTATTTGCTGTGAACTCTGATGGGTTAGTGGTGTCTGTTCCATGCCCAACAAACTCTTTGAATGATAATAGTGAGGCAAGCGGGAAATCATTTGCCAATGAAGAGTGTAAGAGCCTATTAGCAATGGAACAAGAAGAGAGAACTGGACATAATTCTGTTACCCTAAAGACTAAGACTGAGTTAACAGAAGGATCTAGAAGTATTGGTGACGGCCTGCTGTATGATTCCTTGGAAGATGATGATGGCCACAGTATAAGAACTCAGTTAATGAAGAACTCAACAGTGTCTTGTGATGACAGAGGAGGAAAACTTGAGACTTGCACGAATGCCATTGATAACAATCAAGATCCTGAATGCGAGCTGGTGGAAAACAAAATTGATGAAATTGCAATTGCTACCCAATCGCTAATAAAATTGCCTGCTTCTATTCATGTTAATCATGAAACTCAAGGAACAGAAATTGATGATTGTGAAAGGATGAGAACTAATTCTTTGAGTTTTACCTTTGAGAAGCCTGGACTGGTTCTTGAGGCCAACTATGATAAAATTATGGATGTTGAGATGCAAGAGTTGAAATTAGATAAAACTAATGATGTATCCCCTGCTGAATCTTCTCTACCTGTTGCTATGACTGATGAATCTTGTCTGTCTGTCACAATGACTGTTACAGAATCTAGTATCTCATCTTCTACAATCTGCAAATCAAGTGTGCAGAAGGAAACCATATCAGTTACTGATTTGAGGGAAGTTCATACTGAACAAGTTCATGCTTCAGTTAACAAGAAGTCCTCAATGACATACATCAGTCCTAGTAGAATTAATTTAGACCCAGTCTCTAATGTTATGGACAACGCTGAAGACTTGCATCCTGCAATTCAGGACATGGCTGAAGAGTTGTCTTTGGATGGCTCTGCAAATAAATTTCTTGAAGAAGATTTAGGTAAACTTCCAACATAGAATTGTTCTATTAGTTTTAAATAAGGAAATGTTCAGGGAAATGGAGTTGATGTTAATTTTATTTTTCTTCCATATTTGGTTCAGTTCTCTCCGGGTTTTGAGAAATCTAGTTCTCTTCAATTGTCAACTCCAGAGTGTACTACTAATGTTGATTTGGCTGCAGGAAAGAAAGAAACGTCGATACAATTATCTGCATCAAATATCATCCACTTTGAGAGTAATGATGCGAAGATATCTGGACTTACAGCTTCACCACTTTCAACTACTGATTTGATTGAAGAAAAAGAAAGCGATTTAGTTTCAGTTTCTAATTCATTAAACATGAAAGACGTATCCCTTGGAAAAATTTCTAGAGGTGATTCAGGTGATATTAGCTGCTATGTTTACTGTTTATTTTGTTCAACTGCCCTAATGCTCTTTAGGAAAGTCGTCATTTGGATGACACATCTGATGTTTCTGTGTTTCCTTGCTTTTGCTTTTTTTAAGTAGGTGCTCAGTTGGCTTCTCCGGTCAAATCACTAGATTCTCAGCCATCAAAAGGTACTGTTGGCCTGAATTTAGCCACAGAACAGAAAGGACCATCACCGTGTTTAACCATACCAAATTCAGTTGATTCTGAAAAAAGTGAAATGAAGCTTTCTGGAGGTTCTATTTCATCCAAGTCTATAAGAAATGTAGATAAGGAAGGTTGGGCAATTGCAGGTTCTGATCGTGAAGATACGTCAACAGAGCACCTTCCAAATGCTGTAGTGCAACCTCCATCTCTTGTGCGAACTACTGATTGTGCTATGCCACAGAATCATATTCCATCTTCAGCAGGGAATGATGTTGGAAGTGAGAAAACTCTGCTGCTGGAGGGGAATGGCCTTAGTCGAGGCCCTTCTCAGGATGGAAAGGAGGATATCACTAATTCATTAGAAGTTGTTTCCCATTTTGGGACTGAAGTGTCGGTTTCTTTAGGTAACTTTCATGGCAGTTTTTTATTGGTATTTTATGTGCAATGCCAGTTTCTTGTTTTGGAGATGTCGGCAGTTTACTTGGTAAACTAGCAAAATTTTAAACGGTCTGATTGTTTCCTTTCGTTTTGCTTATTTATTAGTACAAACTACATATGGAAGACAAGCAGTGCACATGCCTCCATCCATATACAAAGATGGCTCTTGTAAAAGTCCAAGCAATGATCAAAGTGATCAATATAAATTATCCAAAAGAGATGTCTCTGATGAGCAGGATGTGTCTCCTCAAACAGAGGGTAGGCTATTTCTCTGCATACCGGTTTTATTGTTTGCTTCTGATGTATGCACACACATGTTTGCTTTATACTTGTGGGTTTGTTCCTTGTCTTTAATGTTTCTCTGAAGTTTAAACACTTAGAACTTAATTCTCTTGTCAACTTTCACCGGCTCCGGTAACTGACAAACTTTCTGCTTTCCTCCAAAACTTTGATTGCGGTTCAAGTAAGATTTTTTTAATTCAGTGAACAATTTATCGAAGCATTAGCAACTGCTTTAATATTTTTCTTGAACTCTTAAAATATTGCTAGTATGTCTTCATGAATATATACTACCAGTATTGTAGATTCAATTTGTTTGTGAGGAAGTTATGTTCTTCAAATAAGATGGCCAACCATTTGTGCAAATTAATGTTGTTTTGTACAATTGAGTAATGTCCACATATATATGGGGACAAACTGTGCCAAAATGCAATTTCTAACGTACTGAAATGTCCTCTGTGCTGCTTACTTGGCATGCCAATTATATTTATAGTATAAATTCTGCAATGAGACACTGTATAATTTACTTTTTTTTTTTTGAGAAATAAGTACCATATCTATCTTTCCCATCTTCTATTTAGCAGTTAATTTATGAAGTTTGTATATAGTTGTAGATAATTTGTTGAACGCTTACATGACTAACTGTTCTCAAATATGCACTGGAAGCACTGCTGAATCGAACTCATTGGAAACACAAATTGGCAAATCAAGTTATTTTGAACGGAACTGTGTTTCACCAATAGTCATCATTTGCACAGGATGTCATGAAGACGATTTAGAGCATCAAGAACCGAAAGCCTCAGGCAACATGGATTTAGCATCTTCTGAAAAAGATGAAATCACTCTTAAGGCTGATTGCAGCAGTAATGGCTTACATGGTACATCTATTGAAGCTAGAAGTTTAATTCTTGAGGTTTCTACATCCGAGGATTTGGCTGGAAGGGTTGTTGGCAGTGAACCATCTTTTCTCAATCTGAAGGGGAATGATATTCCTCAGGCAACTTACTTTTTAAGTTCCATTGTGGTTAGATGCTTTTTTATGATGAAATTTTAACTAATATATATATGTATGTTTTAAAATTTTTAGATGCCAAATGTGGACTCTCAAGGACTTCCTGAAGAAGTTAAAATGGTTGACATTTCGATGAAAACTCCTAATCATGGAAAATCTAAGAATGCATCCAGGCCTTCTAATGAGAAGAAAATAGTCTCAAAAGGGAAAAACAGAAAAGAACCACATACTCTGAAGCAATCTTCTGTGATGGATCTCAAAAGTTCCACTTCCACCCGTAAATCTGTTGGAACTTTAAGCAAGGACGTTCCTTTGGTTGAGATGCGGGAGCATTCCTCTATTGAGTGTAGTACTGTGAAGACATCATCTTCTGTGGCTTTTCAGACATCTATTATTCCTGATTTGAATTCATCTTCATCCTTATCATTATTTCACCAGCCATTTACTGATCTACAACAAGTACAATTGCGTGCACAAATCTTTGTTTATGGGGCTTTAATGTATGTTGAATGTTTCTAATGTCCTTCAGTGTTTCTAAACTTAATACAACACTCAATACAGATCTTCCCTTTTGTCGCAGCTCAGGTATGCCTCCAGATGAAGCTTATATGGTATCTGCCTTCGGAGGTGCAGGTTGCTATCTACACCATTTCCTTTTACTCTGATTTTGTTTTTATATACATCGTGTTATAGACACTGGTTCACATTGTTGATTTGTGCTGGACAGATGGTGGGCGGAGCTTATGGGAGGGTGTATGGCATGCATGGATTCTAAGGTTTCAGAGTAAAAAATCCCCTGTTGGTGCTTATGATACTCCTACACACTCTCGGCCAGGTATATATTTGGAGCAAACTATGGCAGCATTTTTTTATGTCTCATGTTTTTACATTGATTTGTTTCCGGAAATATTTTGTTCATAGCAATATGGATTCCTGAACAAGTTTCAATGGGCAATGATGTTCAAAGCAAAGTCTCAAGCACTTCTTCCACAAGCGACAGCAGTATCATGTCGTCGGCTGTGCGAAATTCCACAATGCCTTTGCCTTCACCTTTATGGAGTCACTCTTATGGAAATGATGGACACCATGCCAATATATCAAGAGGCACTTACCTAAACTTTAGTCATACTCCATCCCCATTGCCTCATCAAATTTCCGTATCACGACAGCATGTGGGTGCTAATTCACCTTGGCTATCACAGTCACCTCGCCCTGGACCGTGGTTTGTTTCATCTCAGATTTCAGCACTTGATGGCATCTCACGGTATTCCACAGTATCTGTTCCTGACACTGTTCATGTAACCCCTGTAAGGGATTCAAGTGGGCCTCATACTCCCATTGTAGAGATTATTCCCCCTAGTGTTTTGATGTCTGTTCCAGATACCGCACTCACAACTACTATTGCGGATTTACCTGTGGAAACATCAAAAAAGGCAGTAACTAGTGAGAACAATAAACATACACCGACCACTCAAAAGGCTAGAAAGAGGAAGAAGGGCGTGGCAGCAGAGGAGACAAGTTTTCCAGCTTCTCAAACTGCAGCTGGGCCTGTTTCTGCTATCAGTGATGTTAGAAGTCTTCCACTGCATTCTGCAAACATGCTTCTATCTTCTAACTCACAATTAAATGTTGCTAGTCCTGCTCCTGTTTTGATAAGCACACCTCACATCATTTCTCCAACACATTACCAGATAATTGGTGCTAATAATAATCTACAGAAGGCAATCTTGTCTGAAGAGACTTGCACTAAAATTGAGCAGGCTAAGCATCAAGCAGAAGATGCTGCTGCTCTTGCTGCTTCTACTGTTAAGAATAGTCAAGACATATGGAGTCAGCTAGCTTCCTTGAAGAATTCTGGTTTAGTTTCACAGATTGAGGAAAAACTTGCTTCTGCAGCTGTTGTCGCTGCTGCAGCTTCTTCTGTTGCCAAGGCTGCTGCAGCTGCTGCTAATGTTGCAGTTGGTGCTGCTTTGCAGGCCAAAATAATGGCAGATGAAGCTGTTAGTGTGGCAAAAACAGGTAACACTGTTTTAAATTCAGAATCTGGCATTCTTGATGTTGGAAAGAAATTAATAGGAGTACCTCCTGTTTCAATTATGAAAGGAATGGACAAGATTCATGGTTCTGGTGCAATTATTTCTGCTTCTAGTGAGGCTGCCAGAAGACGGGTTGAATTGGTTTCTGCTGCCACCAAAAGGGCAGAGAACTTGGATGCCATCGTGAAAGCTGCAGAATTGGCAGCAGAAGCTGTTGCACAAGCAGGAACGATCATTACGATGGGGGATCCCTTACCATTTTCGTTGAGCCAGTTGGTAGATGCTGGCCCTGAGGGTTTTTGGAGAGGACATGATGGTTCATCCACAAAGCTTTCCAAATCAAGATGCATGCATGAAGGGGAGCATTCAGGCTCAAGTAGTGCTAAAGAGCATGGTGGATCAGCTAAGCAATTGGATGGTCAGTTCTCAAAAATTAAAGAAGCGCAGAAGGCTACTGATGAAAGTGGTTTATCCTCTTTGAATGAATATCATGAGCAGTTTGAACGAAGAGTCCAAGGTATGCAGTTTTTTACTGTACGGAGAGTGTTTTGCTAGGATGAGGGTTTCCTTTCTTTTTAATTCCATACGATTTTTACTAATTCTGCTTGTAGCTGGCATTTTAGACCTCCAAACTCGCTTTTGCAGGATGAATTCTACGTCTTGAGGCTTTTCGTGCCAGTTAAAATATAGTCTCAAATGATTGCTTTTGAAAAATGGTTTAAAGTAGCCATGTTAGCATTTCTTTTGCAGTTTTATTGCTAAAAAGTATTCAATAGCCTCTACATAGCCACTGTAGCATTTGATGTTCCAAACAATCCTATTCTGGAATGTGCAACCGTGAAGACATTGAAATACGAGCTATGAATTCGTTGGCTTGTTATAAAATTTACATGTTTATGTGTATCACCGTGCAGGAAATTTCCCTACTGCTGGACAAGAAAGAGATCCTCCTGTTTTAAGCATACAAAAGGGGTCTGTTGTTGAGGTAGGCTGTTCAGCATTTTTTTTCTGCCCAAATCTAGCCTTTTTTTTTTATGTACCCTTATCTTTATGAATTTTGGGATTGATTATAAGGTTTTTTTATTTGTTTACCATTAAAAGGTTGTGGATTCATTAAAATTATTGTTATAGAACTCTCATCTTATGACACCTACTAATATGCCACTTTGTAAAAAAATTTAATCTTGTATGAATTAATTCACTTCAGTTTTTAATTTTTAACTACGGAGAAAACTCTAATATACTACTAATTTCATGTTTTTTCTGACACATGAATCCACTCCATTTGTTCATTCAAATGATGGAATCACTCACACTTCATCATCCTAGGGTTGCCTGTGTAGTTACTTTTTTAGTCTCTAAATTTTTTTGGAGAAAATTTTATTTATTTTGGTGCTATGTTATTATGATTGATGAATATAATTTTTTCCAGGATTCATAGAATACTAATTCACTTTTTATAAAATATATTTTTTTATATTGTGTTTTTAATGACAAAATTCTAACCTACAGAACATAATGACTATTTCTCTCCACAGAGAACGTAAAAAAACATTTCTACTTTTTGCAGTTAAGGAATATAAGGATTTTTGTAAAAGATTTAATAGAATTTTCTTTTTAAATTAATTGAATATTACCTTAAGGGCTCGCTTGGATGCTTAAGGATAAAAATTATATATTTCAGAAGGTGATGATTTTTTTTGGGTTTATTATATATTTTAAATTGAAAGAGGCTTTAAGTGCTTTGTAAAGTTTCAAGCATTTGTTGATTTCTATGTCACCCAACCAAATAATAAATTTAACAAATTATTTTTTTTTGAAAGCTGTTTTCTAACTTCAAGCAGGCAAAAGAGGCCTTATATTAACACCAACTTATTAGAGTGATAAGTAAAAGTTAATAGAATCAGTTGGTATACCAATAGTATTGAATAATTTGACGATATTATGGCAAATGTAAATACTTATGGTGATATATTCGTAAACTATCTTAAAATGAAATATCTTCATTAATGAGAGCCGTCTTCGAGTAGCAATGAAGTTGCCTCTATTGAAATATGGAGGTCTCAGGTTCAACTCATGGAAATAGTCCTCTGCAAATATGATTACAAGTTTTCTTGCATTTATCGGTTTCTGGACCCATAATTGGTGGAAGCTCCATGCATTGAGCATTCTGATGTCTTCATTAACAATTTTATTCTTTATTTTATATCTGATTATGACTATCCTGGTTTCTCTCAATTTCTCATCATAAACATCAAGGAATGCATGCTTTCTTAGCTAGACCTTGTAGTGATGATTTCTTTGAATTTCAGCATGATCAATTCAAACAGCTTCATTAAATTCTACAGGTTATGTCTGATGAAGATGGTCGGAGAGGGGCCTGGTTTTCAGCTCAGGTACTTGACATAAGTGATAACAAGGCGTATGTTAGCTACAATGACGTTTCGACTACTGAAGGTAATCTTCAATCTTTATGTTTCTTTCAATTGATGAACTTTTATCAAATCATGTTAGAATATTTTGGTTAGGGTAGATGAAGTTCTCGATATGAAAGCTGGAATGGAATGTACTTTAGATGTAAACTAAATTTTAACCCATATTTGGAGGCATTTATATTGTGGATTTTGATGCAATAATCTATATGCTTTATTTAAGAAATGGCTATAACTAAATGCAATACACATAAGTGATGTGTTTGTTAAAGCTAAGTTAAGGCTAAAAGTAGCCAATCCACTCTTGCATAGGATATCATTATTATTGCTATTATTATTTTTGGCTACATTCCTGTGCGTACTGTACATTCTCTTAATTTCATTGTTATAAGATAAACGGCACTTCATTTTTTGTGCAATTTATGCTTTATGTTACAACCTTCTGGCTAGCATGTTTAGTTAAGCTACGCCTTTCTAAGCTGACCCTGTATTTTCTATATTTTGAGCGTTACTCTCCTCTGATATCAACTAATTCACCAAGCTCAAACTTTCTGTCGATATTATCTCAAGTTAGTGAAAATTTTCTTCTATCTCATAGCTTTCAAGCATATTTTTTTTTTTATTTTAGCTGTATGGTTCCAATGCTATTGAGCATGTCATGTCAGGCTTAACAAACCTCACTCTTCCTGAATTTATTGGTTATGTTGGTGCAGGCCAGCTAAAAGAATGGATTGTGCTTGAAGAGGGAGAGAAAGCTCCTAGAATACGGACAGCTCACTCCACAACATTAGTGAAGTATGAAGGCACTAGGAAACGGCGTAGAGAACATCTAGGAAGCTATATCTGGGAAGTTGGAGATCATGTTGATGCTTGGATACATGACAGGTAAGGATGCTTTGATTTATTTATAGATTTTCTTTGTAAAATGTCGAGCATCTTGATACAAAAGCTGAGTTAGGTAAGCAAAACTACTACAGAGTTCTCGTTTTACTGATATTACTTTATAATTAGGTGTTAGCCAGCTTTGTTTGCATTCTGCAACTACTATTGCCTTCGTGTTTTGATTTGCTTTGGTGCTATCTTCAAAGCTCTTCGCAGTGGCGCAAGTCTTCTAGCCTTTCCATTTTTTTTCATCACAAGCTTTTCAAATGCCTTTTTTTCTGCAAGTTTTTTTTTCACATCAATTTTAATTTCAAATTTGCTCATTATATTTATGATGGAGAATAGTGTATTTATATTCATCAAAAACATCGAATAATTAAATGATCAATTTAAGTTAAATTAGTTCTATTTTTTATTTTATTTGATAGTTTTAAAATTCATTTGATTCCTGACTTGCCTGTGATTTATAAGAATGTGATTTGTTCTCTATAGTTATGACATTCTTGGTTTAGTTAACCTTGGCTTGGTTGGATCCAAGTGATTGGATTAGGATTGCTATTAATTCTATTGTGGATAGCCGGTTCAATCATATGGTTTAATTGCTATTGGAGTTTACACCGTCGGAGTTATTTGATTTCTGTAGCAATGTAAGGTCTTCGTGTTGTGTTGTTACTTAGTTTCAGCAGCATAAGTGCGTTATATTCCATCTTATCTTCTGTTTTTGTTGTTTGTTTGGCCCTAGAATTGATTCCTGTTGCGATCTTTCTTGGGATTTATAGCCAACGGTTTTGTGACCTATATGCGGCTCCTTACAGGAGTTCCTAGTTATTGCGTGCGATTATGATGCTGAGATATATGCATGTTTATGGATTTTCAATCAAACATAACTTTTTGAGGTTATCGACTGAGGAAATTTCATGAATAGACAAGTTAAATCTAAGGCTTTTATTGGACGATTTTTTATTAAGAAAATTTAGATTTTTATTATTAAAATATACTGTAATTGTATGTGGGATTTCTTGAAGTGTTGTGTAAGCAACTCAAAGGAGAATATATTTCCTTGGACCACCGTGAGAACTAAATTGTTTATAATTTAATGATCTCTTTTCTTAAATCTCTTCTAAATATTTTTTTTAATGACATTGCATGTGATTCTAATTTTGATCAATGACAGTAACAAAAATTGGATTCATGTTGCCTTAGATGGTTTTGGCCATATAAAACGGTAATATCAGTAATTGATCAAAATGAGTATTTACGTGAAAAGGTTGGCGTATCTCGAAAGATAAGAATAGAGAGAGTCGTCTTAGATGGTTTTGTTCACATAAAACAACGATCTTTCGATGACCCAGTTAGGAAAGTAGATGTATTAGTTTTGACTTATGTTAAGAAAGGTAGATGTAAACCTAAAAAGACTTGGTTAGAAAATATTAAAAATGACATTTGCTTATTATATCTAAATGAGAATTTAATTTTTAATATGACACAATGGAGAAAATGATTCATGTAGCCGACTCCACAGTGGAATAAAAGCTTGATGTTGTTGTTGTTATTGTTACAGTAACAAAAATTCAATTATTTGTTTATTTTTATTGATTCTATTTTCTCATTTATTTTTTGAGTTTTATTGTCACTATATTATTGTTTTGGTTAGATTTGTTGTAATATATATATATATATATATATATATATATATATATATATATATATATATATATATATTAATCTACATTCATTGTATCATTCTAGTCGTGCATTAGAAACCCTAGATGCTAAGATGGCTTGAATTAAATCAGAATTAGAGTTTGTGCCATCATGTCAACTAAATGGTCATTTAAAAATAACAAAAGATGTAATTTAATTGAAATCATTCAAGTTATGGTTATAGAAAACTACAATGTGATTAACATATGTTCAGAATTCTATTCTACCTTTGATGGGAGATATGATTGTTGAAATTTTTCACATTGGGTATTTTTTTGAAAATATAATCTATTTGATTCCCAAAGAGTTGAATGTGATAAATCAAAATTATTGGTACATGCTTTATCAACTCAGCAAAGTGTCGTTACCAAGTTCTAATGAGTTGATATGAAATATAGACTTAACAAAATATGCTAATCATTTGGTGAATATAGTGATCAAGTGTATTATCAATTTTAGGAAAAGATAAATAGAATTTGTTTTAATATTTTTCAAGATTTATGAGTCTGTTAGCAATGGTATTTACCTTCGGATTATTATATTTATTTTATTAAAGGTATTAAATGAGCAATTAAGAATAAATTTAATCTAAATTTTCCCAAATTATTGTATGAAGCTTTATAGATATCAATATCCATTATTCTCTTTGGACTATTGCACATGTAATTAATATCTCTAAAAAAAAATCAATAAATCTCCTCTAAAGCTCATCATGCATCATACATAACAAAAGAGTCATGTATGGTTGAATCTTATTTTATTAAAGAGATTGTAGTTTGTAAATACTCTTTTGGGGATGTTTCTAATGCAAAAAATGGATTCTACATATGATGTTTTTGAATTTGAATATTCAACTACATTCAATCATGTTTATGAACATGAATATATTCTTGATCAATAGTCATAATTGGAGTTCAAAAGCATACTTAAGCATTAGATGATATTTGAACCCAAACTTATTATAGAAACTAAGTTATTTCTTAGCATGAAACTAATATACATACTATAGTTGGCTAACTAATCAAGTAATTTGATAGCACAACTTTTAATGACTTATTAATGAAAATTATCCCTATGGTCATTGATCAATCTGATATTGATTTAAATTTTTGTTCTTGCTATCTTTATATGCCCATTCATAAAAAATCTTATAGAGAAAATTATGTTGTATTAAAATTTCTAGAAAATTTTTAATGACGATTTCCTTTGATATGTCATAAAAAATTTCATCAATTAGGCATAGATTTTGATGCAAGAAACTTTTCTAAATTAAATTAAAGGACTTCAGACTTAGAAATAAACAAATTTATAGTAAAAAGAAAGATTTTGATGAGGTGAGTTAAATTACATCAAAATTGTTTTGATCTTAGTTCAATTGAGCTCAAATCAAGCACGTGAAGCTTGTTTGAAAAATCTCTGACATTAATTAAAGGACCAAATAATCTCCAATTTTTGTGTGCTTATTGATGAGCGTCTCAATGAGAGAATAGAGGAATCCAATAAGCCAAATATCACTTAATTCTAATATCATTAAGGCACTTAAATAGCGAAAAACAACTTATGATGAAGGGAATCAATGCGGACTTTTCAATAAAGTATTTTGGAGATTTTGGCCAAAATAGCAAAAATATCACTTCAAAAAATCATATATAAACCTACAATCTCCACATGAAAGGACTCAGAGCTAAATTTAATGAGATCTTAGAGGAACTCTAGAGCGTTATTCAACAATTGTTGTCGAGAACAACCACTTGCAACTTCTATTGCTGACCACCATTGCCCAATTGCCATTTCCTGACCTTCTTTATTCGATTGTCATCGCGTGATCACCATTACTTTATTTTTTTCATTAGATTGCCTCACCCAATTGTCATTGCTTGATCGATGTCATGTGACAATTATTACCTAATCATCAATGCCTGATTGTCATCACCCTTTTGTACTTCTCCAACAATCTCTACTATAGCCATAAGAAATCAAGCTAGTGTTTACAAATTTGTATTCATGTTTTCTCTAGAGAGAAGAAAATGTTATAATTTTGTTTAGATAGTTGATCATTTCAATTGGATTGGGATATAATTTTTCTTCCTTGATTTTCACGAAAAATTTTGTATCTCTTATAACTTTCTTTTATCAGTATATGTGTTGGCTTTTTATACTAAACTAAGACATTAAATCTTCATTCTACTAGAACAAATATTTTTGCATGTAATGTCGTCTATGAGAAATATTTCTAGCATTCTACAAAATACTTCTTCAATGGATGACAACTGATCCCTCAACAAGGTTAACATAATTCAACTATTGAAGGTGAACTAGGCTTTAGTTTGAAGGATCATATGCAAATAGTGGAGGAGAATCAAGCTCAAATCCTTCGGTTCTTAGAGAATAATGGACAACAAAGAGCTCTATCAAAACATGATAGAGTTCTCCCACCACAAAATCAATAGCAAGCTAGGGCTAATTAATTTGATGGCACCTTTGTAACACCCCCTTATCATCATGCTGTAGCTTTTCTTCCCCCACAACCTTATCAACATCTCTTGGACATAATTAGTTCAACCTATTCTTCTTGTACTGCTTGGGTAACTCATAATATTTTGATAGTTTTGGTGGACTTGAATCAACCTTTCCTTCTCTGTATCCCTCTTGATATCATAAGAAATGAGCTTCAATGCCTTATTCAGGATGAATTTCATTTTAGGGATAGAAATCAACTTTCTATTTGACGCAACTTTTAGGAATCTTTTCCTTCAACTGATGTTGTTGTATAACCATTATGATGGGTCCTCTGATCCTTACGGGCTTATCAATCATTATAGGACTATCATCCATATCCAATGGGCTTCTTATATACTTCTTATCAAGTCTTTGTTACCATGCTTAATTATTAGCTACGCACTTGATTTTACTCTCTTTCTAGTAGGACTTTCCACAACTTTGTCGATCTCTCCAGGTTCTTTGTAAAACAATTTATTGCAAATCGAAAGATAATCAATGACTCATATTTCTAGGATTTGTCAACATAAGGTAGTTTTTTAAAGAGTTCTTTCAAAGATTCCCTTTAAATACTTATCAAATTCTAGTAGTAGATCCAATGCTGCTACGAGATATTTTTCTTGAAGGATTCCACCCTGGACCTTTGTACTTGATGTGAGAGACAAATTGCTCTTATGTTGATCTTATTCATTGAGTAAAAGCATAAATAATTGTAGATGAGGCCATTAGTGCTCATTAGCGGTGTAAGTGAGCCGAGCCGACTCGAACTTGACTCGTTAACGAGCTCGCGAGTCGAGCTTATCGAGCTTCGAGCTCGAGCCTACAATTGAGCTCGTATGATAAACAAGCTCGAGTTCGAGCTCAACCCGACTCTACTCGAAAGCTTATCAAGCTACTCGATATATATATATATAATAATAATAATAATAATAATAATAATAATAATAATAATAATACACATCACATGCGTTGGTGCTTCTCAAACGAGCTGGAGCTGGAGCTGGAGCTTGATAGAGCCCACTAATCGAGCTCGAGCTCATTAAGGATTAAACGAGCCAGGCTTGATAAGGCAAATACTCGACTCGTTTACACCCCTAGCGCTCATCATAATTAGTTCGAATAATCCTTATGTGAATGTAAGAATTTATAATAAGAAATTGATCAGTCTCTCCAATAAAGAAAACAGAAATAGTCAAGAGATTCGAGCCACCCTTTTCACTAAATTCAACCTAAGTTATTTTATTATACCCCATCACATCAATGGCTAATATTCTAAGGAGATCCAAAATTTTGAAAATCTCAAGCGGCCAAAATCACTAAAAAATCTAAATGGTTGATGTTGATCGTAATATTGTCACTTCCATCATTCAAGAAGGCATTTAATAGAAAGATGTATTCATTTTAAGAAAGAGATTGAAATTTTATTTGCCATGGACACTTAAGATGTTATTTATGGGAGCAATCTAAAGATTGCTAGCCTCATAACAAAACAGATCACATGATATATAGCATGAAAATTGTTTGAACCATTAATTTCGTTATAAGAATGCCACAACAACCTATTTATCCTAATGCTCAAGAAGATGCTTCCAAGAATAACCAATATTTTTGATAATTTTGACTTTGGGGGAATGTATTATCCATATCAAGATGCTCTAATCATATCAGCTATAATTAAGAGGTCTATTATCAACACCACAAAGATTTTCGTTGATGCATGTAATTAAATGGATATTCTATCCCAACTACATCCATGAATCATAAATTAACCCATGTAAGCTTCAATCTTATTCTCATGATATTAATGATTTTGGAGGACACACTAGATAGGTTTTTAGCACAATCATCCTTCCAATCACCTTGGGTAAACCACTTTCACCATCAATTCTTATGATCCAGTTTATGATAGTATATATTGGATTGATCTATATTGTAACATTCATTTAATCTCTACTTTCTTTTTTTTATGGAAATTGCATCTATTCTCCAAGTGAAGATTAAGTTTCTTAAACTTTGGGATATTGAAGAAATAAGGGATAATTAATTTTTAGCTCGCTCATGTTGCATCCAATTGATCCAACAAATCCAACATGCTATCCCATCATTGGCGTTGCTGAAAGAATTTGAACTCATCTCAGCGGTTCCTCATTTCATTAGGATTTTGAAAGAGTTTACATCTCACCAAGATATAGTTTCTATACCTTGGAGTTAATTATTGATCTATCTTTTCCAAGTTTCTATCTAAACTATCATTTATCTCATACTAGATATTAATAAAATTTCCTCACTACAAAAAATATTACATCTTCCCTTATTTAAAAGACTCCAAAAGGGTAAATGACATATAGAGTCTCCACTCTAAACTTCTGGAAGGCATGCATATAAGAAAGCCTTAATGAGAAGCTAATAATGAAGAGGGCCACTAGAAAGACTCTATAAGATCAAGTGATTGACAGAGTCTTCACTCATCGAAAATTCTCAAAAGACATCAGTCTAATAAGGTGCATGTTCTTTTTTTATCTAAAAATATGATTATTCATAAGCTGCATAATGTAAAAGTTTCCTTATTTAAAAATCTCAGCAGGCATAACCCTTAAAAGAAATAGATTAAAGGATATAATCCTCAAAATATACATATTCTTTCTCATATAAAAATTTAAGAAAGCATAAGACTCAGAAGATATATGTTTCTCTATTTATTAAAAAAATTCAGAATGTATATATTTTTCACTCTTTTAAAATTCTTAAAAGGTGTAAGTCTAAGAATGTATAAGGTTTTCACTCATCATAAAACATTAACAAATATAAGCCCATAATTGATAAGATTTTTCATTTAAAAGCCTCATAAGGTACTAAGTCTTTATTCATCTATTGACATCATGGATACCGACTAATTTAGAAGCTCCAATGAGTACATAGTTATAGCAAAGTCTTTATCAATTAGAGAATCTAGGTTCTTATATTCTAACTGAGATGGGGGGCTATATATATATATATATATATATATATATATATATATATATTTTTTTTTTGCTGTGAACTTAAAGAATCAATTTCAATACGGAAATTTTCTAGCAAGATATGTAGATTTTAAATACATCTCAAAGACATTTAATGTGCTTAGTCTCCTTTTTTTTTAGGGGGGGGGGGGGGGGATTGGGGAGGGGGTTTGTGAAATTCTTAGAAATCTAGAACTCTTACAAAAAGATTGAGAGTTCATAACCTATCTTCATTATTTCCAAAAACTTGATTTTAAATGCCAGCCAAGCTTGTATATTAATACATAAAGTAAAGTACATTCAAGAAGTTTTATTTTAAAGCCGCATATATAATTATTGGGCCCATATGGTATTAGAACACTACAATCACCAGAGATTTCTTGAGCTTTTCTACAAAATTCAAACCTTCATAATCTTGCCTTAGTTTTTAATTTGCAGACTCTTTTTTCTTAAAGTTTGTTATAGCTTTTAAGGATCTTGGTTTTTACAACTCATATCTAATTATATCAATGACATCAACATGAACTTTGATGCTTGATATCACCAATGCTAACATCCTACATTAATATCAAGTTGAGAATCAAGTGCCATTTTTTGTGGTACCTTAAATAAACATTCATATATGATTGGAGTAAAGATTGAAAGAAAAAGAGAGACAAATTATTCTTTTAATGACATGAAGAATGCCAGATAATTCATTTATCTAACCTCTGAAGATATTTTTCTGTGACAACATGGCATATGAATTATTGTCTAATAGCCACTCAAAAATTTATCGAGGATAAATCACTTTGAGAGAAATTCTTAAATTGTTTTTTTTGGAGAATCTAAATATCAATGATAGCATCAATAAAAAAATTCAACTAATTTTAACAAGTGAAGAAGTCATACTAAATTCTATAAGGTTGTAGTTAGCAAAATGACATATTTGATGAGGTTTCTATTCATGAATTTTCTACCTCCCAAATGATTGTGTTTTTACATGATAACATTCATGATGGTAGCTAACAATATTAAGTACATGACAAAAATTTCAAAAAATATTAACGACTAGTTTGATCGTAGAAATTCACAAAATACCTAACATCACAAGTTTGGCATTAGGATGTTCTAAAATCAAATTTTTTTTAGAAATCAAAATGGTAGAATTTTGTAATGAGAAGTTTTGGGAGAACTATGCAGATGCATATGATCATCCAACAAAAAAATTTGACCAAAATTCTTACCTAATATTTGTGGATAGTTAATCTTTTTTGGAGGAGAAAATCAGAGCCTTAAAACAAGAGTGAAAAATTCTCCCACATCATATCTGTTTAAACAAAGACCATCAACCCCTTTCAAGGGAAAGACCAGACCCTTTCTAAATGGATTGAAAATTTGCAGTAACATTCACAACTTCACATACTCAGAATAGCTCAGGTAGAGATTCATTGAAACTTGCGAGGGAGAATGTGCACTACCCATGCAGAATAGCATCAAACCCTTTTAGTAAGGAGTAGTAGAGCATTCAAAGTGGGAATCATGCACCGTTTATAGATGACAATGTTTAATAACTTTAAAGTTTTAATGGAAAGAACTGGAGCTTACCTAAGGTATGAGGTTTTACACTCACCCATGTTAGTGTTTATAGTTTAGAGGGAGGATGAGTAGTGACAAAATTTTCTTTTCATTTTAAAATATTTTCAAATGTTTATGAAAATTTTTGATAATTGATTTAAAAGAATATATATATATATATATATATATATATATATATATATATATATATGTTTAATTGTTTATTCTTAAATGTTTCTGAAAACTTAAAATAGACGTGCTATAACTATTATTTAGATGTTTTGTTTTCTTACATAAATATTAAAAAAAATAAACAAATTACTCATGCATGCCTAGGCAACACTTCATAGCCAGTTTGTGACTAGTTGCCCGATCTCACTTATGTGTGTTTGTGCTGTGCCCAATTTCGAGCATGTTCAAGTCTTTTTCAGCATTTTTGATGTCATCGATGCTATTTTTTGACGTTCGAAGCCCAACAGTTCCCTTACAACTAATTTTAAGCAATTTTAAAAAAGTTTAGAGGTAGTTTTTATATATATTTTACTCCTATTAACATGCCAACTCATGTAAGACTAAATTTATGCTTGAGAATTTGCTTGGTTCACACTTCACAGCCCCGATGGGTGGTCTACATTGACATCCAAATAGTAGTCACACTTTTTAATTTTTTTGAAATTACAACTTTACGCTGTGTAAATTTTCAAGTCTCAAATGTATTTTCAAATGACATTGATTTCAACGTAAAAAAATTGTGGGACAAATGATTAGTCATCAGAAAATTTATCAATTAAAAACATGGATCTTGAAGCAAGAAACTTTTCAAAGTTAGTACCATCAAGACAAGATTGCCTATAAACTTCTATAATCTTACTTGCGTAGTGGATAATTTCAATTTAGCCAAGTGTCGTGATCTTTTCTTTTCATAGTTTTTCATATTTATATTTATTTGTATCTTATAATTTTTTTATGTATATATGTGTTGGATTTTCATGCAAAGTTTAGATGCCAAACTCTCTCACTTTACTACCACAAGTTCTAGCACACAACCTTAATAGAAATCTAAAATTTAAAATTGCATTCATCTAATTCATTCGAAAGATGCATAATTCATTACAATTAGTATTTGAGCTTTTTGAATTAGTTTGCTTTAAAAATGGTCTGTCCATATAGGCTTGCGATATTTTTTTATTTTACTTTTTTGAGTTTTTTTTCATCATTTTAATTAGTTGTAAGTCTTTATTAATATCTCTTAGAATGCATATTAGTTATAACATTTTGATTAGTTGCTTCATATCATACTACTCATTTGCTTGATTTGCATGAATTATATGTTGTGCATGAAAATAGTCGCAGAGCATGGGTTATTAATTATGACAATTGTAACCTTTCAGTTTATGTAAATCGGGGATATGTGGAATTTAAGTCAAAGAATAAAGCAATGCTGTATTTGAATTTAAAAAGACTTCTTTAAGAGTTTTTAATAAATTAATTGTGAGAAAAACAGAGCCATTAAAATCTTGCGACGATTTGAAATCATTAGTTATAGCTTTTTTTTTTTTTTAAGATTCTAGCAGTAGTCTTATTCTCAATGTGTCTGTTTTGAACTTATTTCATGAACTTGCTACTACTTCCTTAAAGTTATTCTCTCATTCATCTCTTTGTGAATTAATATCCCAAATTTGCTTGACAAATCTATACAAGTTGTTCCTGAAGCTATTTAGATTATGAAATTGTATCTACTACTGATTGTGGATTCCAAAGATACCTTGTGCGTTGGAATGACGTGCCTGTTTGTGATGACTCCTAGATTACTTTGCAGGAAGCATGAAATGTATGCTCCTATTTACTTGATAATATCAAATGCTAGAGATTCATCAGAGCTAAATTTGTCGAAGTCGGATATGTTTGATGGAGATCTACATGTGTATATTAGTCAAAATTCAAGCAATTAAATGATAATTCAAGTTTAATTAGTTTCAATTATATATTTTATTTTGTAGTTTTTAAATTCTATTTTATCTGGACATGCTTTGTGATGATGCCTATGAGAACGGGATGTATTTTCTTTTATGATGTTTCTGGTTGGGTTAACCTCTGTTTGGTTCAATTCAATATTTGATTAAGATTGCCCTTGGTTCTATTATTGATTGGTTTGTTTAGTACTATGGGTTAATTGCTATTGGTTCTTATAGCTATAAAGTTTGGTGCTGTGTTGATCTTGAGGTGCAAAAGCTTGAGCGGGTTCTGTCGCATCTTATCCTCTGTTATTGTTGCTTGTTAACTCCTGGACCTGGATTCTTATTTTGATCTTTTATTGGGTTCTATAGCCGCCAGTTCTGTAACTTTTATGTGGTTTTTTGCATAAGGTTATAGTTCCATTTGCGTAATTATTGTGCGGAGATATTTATATGGCCATGGATTTTGAATAAAATTATCTTTTTGAGGTAGCCAATCTAGAGGAAATTAGATGATTATAAAGCAAAATCTTAGGCAGGTATTGGATAGCATTTGATCAATAAAATTTCAGATTTCTACTTTTCAATTTTGTGCATGCCTATTAGATGTGACTTTTTTTCGGAGTGTGGTGCAAGCGTGACAAACAACTTCTTGGATACAATATTTCCTATTGAATCTTGACATGATGTTTAGACTGTCTTTTATTTAATGATTGCTTTCCTTAAATCTCTTCTTCTAAATATATTATTATTCATATTATTAGATTTTCTATTTTTGTCAAATTGGTTATATTTTGTCCTTTAGTTGTGGCGAAAAAAGAAAAAGAATAATTTATTTTTCAGTTCTAATTTATCTTTGGACTTCTTCTAGTTTAATTGATCATTATATTATCTTTATGGTTATACTTGCATTTTTGAGTTTGTTCTTAAAGAAATTGAATTATTATGTAATTAAATCTTTATTTCTTTTATATGATTTATAGTCTTTGCATTATTCTAGTTGCTTAAAAATTCTAGAACCTAAAACGTCTTGCATCAATTTGTTATGTTTGATCTTCAATTTGTTTGAATCTTTTATATCTAATCTTTTACTTTCAATTCTCAGATGGTGGGAAGGGACAATCACTGAAAAGACTCCAGGCGATGAAACGAAGCTAACTGTACATTTTCCAGGTTTTGTATCTATTTATTTGTCCTTACCTTTTGCTTGAGCATCTAATTTTTTTTATAATTCTTGTCATTTACTTTTAAATGATTTTTGAGTTGGTTAATGGTTTTTGATAATATTAATTTTTTACTTTTAAATTGGATGTCATGATAAAGCATTTCTTAGAGATTTGCTATTAAATTGAATCAATATTAGTAAATTTGGTTCCCTAATCATGGTCATAATTAAAAAAAAATATTTTTATAGTTTTTTTACAATATTCTGGCCTGTTGTGTGATATAAAAGCCCCCTTCAAACTTAAGGAAAATTTCTATAAGATGGTGATTAGACCTGCAATGTTTTATGGTGCAGAATGTTATTCATTAAAAGAGAGCATAATATTAAGTTAAGTGTTGCATGGATGAGGATGCTCAGGTGGATGAGTGATTTTACTCTTAGAGATAGGATACATAATGAGCATATACGTGAAAAGGATGGAGTAGCTCCAGTGGAAGATAATGTTAGATAGAGTCGCCTTAGATGGTTTGGTCACATAAAACGACAGCCTTCTGATGACCCGGTGTCACGATCCGGCCCGAATGCTCGACTTAACAAGGTGGGAACTAAAAGTCGGACTGTAGAATTAATTCAGTACAATTCATAATCAATACTACGTACAACTTTCTCATTTCAATTGAAGAGCCGTCTTCTTATTGTGTCGACTTCTATAAACAAACTGATGAGGACATCCGACTGTGGATGTAGTTCTACATCAAAAACTCTTCCCT
The DNA here is from genome assembly GCA_022539455.1 of Dendrobium nobile. Taxonomy (NCBI): domain Eukaryota; kingdom Viridiplantae; phylum Streptophyta; class Magnoliopsida; order Asparagales; family Orchidaceae; genus Dendrobium; species Dendrobium nobile. Next base: position 26,992,674 of record CM039730.1, read on the forward strand.
TCCGACCATTTCTAATTCTGGAGATTTACCTGAAACATTAATTTAGCGAGTTGAGTTTACTATGTAACTTTCTATAATAATTAACATCTATAAAGTACAATACATATAACTTTTAATAAACGTCTGTTTATTTAACAATTGGTATACGTTCCATTTCTTTACGTCATTTATGTATATCATATCATATTCCTTTATAACATTTATAATAGTTTAATATGTATTCATTTTACCATTTAATTTGTATAGAAGCACCGTCTAAATGTACCAAAGGTACAACCATTTCCTTTTCCTTTTCTTTTTTATGTGCACAGGTATGTTGCTTCCCCAGCTAGTACCATACGGGGATGAACTCCTGCAAATTTTGCATTCTTATCCTTTTTTCCTTTTTCCATTTATTTTTTATTCATTTCAGTATCATTTCTTTAATATAATTACTCTCTATTTCTTTTATAGGTAAACTTTCAACGTGCATTTTCTTTTATATTTCATACACTTGCATATACATTTGTTTGTTTTATACATAATAATTTTTAAAAGAATTTTTAAGTCTTAGAACTATTATTTAACACGCTCCTTGCAAAATAAAACATAAAAAATGAAATAAAAAAATTAATAAATACCCACTTTATTTTCCTCTTCCAATATTTATCGAGTATTGAAAATGTTTAACTGTTCACAAGAATATAATACTAAAAGAAATATAAAATTTCCATTAAATATCTCAATAAACATTTGATTTCCTTCCGCAAAATTTACCTCATAAATTTTCCTTTCCTTTATCGCAATTCTTCCTTCCTCCACCGTCAAATCAAAATCTATATTACTTGGATTATTCCAACCTAAATTAAAATATATTTCTTATTGTTTATTCGATAAAAGAAACAAAAAATGAAAACATATGACCACAAACTAAATCACTTACCTTTCCTTGAGAAGGAATTCCAAAGTTCAATTCCTTCTCTCCCAATTTCTTTCTCCTCGTTTTCAATACCTTCTTTTTCCCTTATGAAAATATCACTTACTTTAGAGGAAGCAAAATAAGGAAATTTATACCGAAATGAAAAGAAAAAACTCAACAAACCTTCTTCCCTTTTCCTCTCAGTCGATCTTCTCGTTCACTGAGATTTCTTCCAAATCTTTACTTCTTTAGCGATAAGAATGAAAAGGAGTTGGTGATTCTTATCCCTAAACACGATCAATTACTAAAAATGGCGAAATAAAATTTCCCCAACCCCTTTTGCATGAGCTTAGTTGTTCGCTCTGTCCGCCCGTCTGTTTTGTTCGCAAAACTGCCCCCCTCCCTTCTGTGGTCGTGACCTTATTAAGAGAGCTGGCCGGTTTGGTTGAACTGGCCACCCAAACCAGTTCGTTACACCTGGTTGGGAAAGTAGATGTATTAGATTTGACTTATGTTTATGTTAACAAAGGTAGAGGTAGACCTAAAAAGACTTGGTTGGAAAATATTAGAAATGACCTCTCTTTAGTAGATTTAAATGAGAATTGAACTTTTAATATGACTCAATAGAGAAAAAAGATTCATGTAGCCCGACCCCACATAGTGGGATAAAGGTTTGATGTTGTTGTAGTTTTTAACAATATTCTTATTGTTTTTGAAGCTGCATATTTATTTGTTGCCTGAAGTTAACATATTTGTTTTTTTTTTTTTTTTTAAGTCGCATATTTATTTACAATATTCTTATTGATTTTGAAGCTGTGTTGATAAAGTTGAGCATCATTTTGTTTGATTGGTAGTTTCTTTTAATATCAAACTAGTTCTCAACTGTTGATTACTTCTAGAGAATCGTTTATTCATTGATTTAATAATAAAATCTATAACGACAAACAAGTAGCTTCTTCTCTCTCAATCTTAATAGATCATGGTCCCTGCTGCTAATTGATGGATCACGCTTGGATACCAAAATTTGGTAGAGGCTGTAATCTTAGAAACCTTAATTTGAAAATGGGGCTCAACATAGAGTAGCAAGCAGATTGTAACCATTGACTAGTGTGAAAAGTTGGAGAGGTTTACCATCAAAATTAACTCTTGTTGAACATAAAAGTTACAGAAGATCCAGTCACGAGTGCAGAAAAAAAAAATCATATATTTTCAATGAGAAATGAGAAGCCTCAAATATTGAGAGGGGATCATAAGGGTTCCCATATTTGGGAGAAAATCAAGAATATGAGGAGAGAGAAAGAGAGGAATGCAATAGGAGAGAAGGGAGAGAATGAGCGGAAGGAAAGCCAAATTGCCATTCATTAAAATTCCAGTCATCTAAATTTACTGACCTTCATTTATAGAGATAATGAGTCATGATTATTATAAGTCCAAATAAAAATAAAAATTACTCAAGTGACAAAATAATAGATAAAACCTAATCTATGGATAAATATCGAAGGGAAAATATTGAAAAATGCTAAGTAAATACTATATCAAGCCTAATTTGCGAGTAGCTTTAGATTTAGTCTAAGTTTAAAGCCTGGTCTGATATTTGGGCTTGATCTGGAGACATGTACTTCACTAGTTTTCCTTTGATCTCTTTATTCATCTTAGATCCTTAGGTTTTCTAATCAGATAAAACATAAATTCTATCTCAATATTCTATCGAATCCATCTGCAAAATTAAATTTGGGTTGGTCTTTGTTGGTTTTTGGTCCAGCGAAATAGAATATGGATCAAATTCAAATTTCGATTGTTCTTATCAGAATCCATGTATCACCCACATGGGTGATGCGATGCACATGAGGGTGCTCTCCTTTTTGATAAAAGATAGGATGGGAGTTTTAAATATTGTGATACTGAAAACTATTGTGTTTATCAAAGTTGATTTACAATCTGTTTGTTTTATAAATCAAAACCAGTGTTTTATGGTCGGAGGGGGTAGAATTTTTATACCTGTTAAAGTCTTGTTCTATTGTTAGTAATGAAGCTTATGTTTTTGTATTCAGTGCATGATAAACATTTCACTCATTACCTGCAGCTAGGACTGATAAAGAGACCGTTCATAGTTGGAATCTTCGTCCATCACGTATTTGGAAGGATGGACAATGGATGGAGTGGTCTCATGCAAAGGGAAAGTCAAATAAACCACATGAGGTCTACATTTTATCTGATGCTCTCTCATGTTTATGCCATTAGCTTGCTTCTCAGCTATTTGACATAATAGCTATCATGTATTGTGGTTGCTATGACAGGGAGATACTCCCCAGGAGAAAAGGCAAAGATTAGGCAAGCGTGAAGGAAAAATTCATTCAGAAGTTGAGGCTGCCGAGATGGGTAACCTTGCCAAGAATATTCTCATTGAAGAGTCCAGGAAACCTGATGATACAAGATCGCTGGTTTTATCTGCTAAGGATAGAACCTTTACCATCGGAAAGAATTCAAGAGAAGAGGTTATTTCTGATGCACTTAAACCAAAACAGACTAGCTTGCAGAAAGAAGGATCGAAGGTTGTTTTTGGCGTTCCAAGGCCTGGAAAGAAGAGAAAGTTTATGGAAGTTAGCAAGCATTATGTTGCAAACAAGTCTGAGAAAATTAGCGAAGGTAGTGATTCCATCAAATTTGCAAAATATTTGATGCCTCAGGCATCTCGCCCAACCAGGAATACGTTGAAAGTTGATAATAAAGGAAAGAAGGCTGTCGACATCAAGCCTAGAGGTGGTTTTAAAGCTGAGAATTCTCGGAGCTTTCAAACTAGAAGTCTGTCTGAGAAGGACAAGGCATTGCTTTCCACATCAAATGAAGGCACCGTTCAGGTGCTTCATAATTATGCCATATCCAGTTTCGGGGGCAGTAACAATTGCTCAGACAAGATGAATGCATACAAAGTCAATTTACAAAGCCAAGATGAAAAAAATGATGTTTCCACTATAGCGTCAGAGGATTCTGTGCAGCCTGCGCATGTTTCCTTATCCAAAAAAAAGAAAACTTCAGTTTCTGAGCCGGATTTTGCTGTGAAATCAAAAATTTCTGTGGATAGGACATCCACCCTCGAGGATAAAGGATCTAAAAATCCTGGAAAGCCACTACATGAAGTGATGGAACCCCGTAGATCCAACCGTAGGATTCAGCCAACGTCAAGGGTGAGTTTCATTTCAATCTCAAGGCTAACATGGTTCTTAAGCTTGCTACTGTTTTCAAAAATTTCATACATTCACTTGAAACTGATCTATATTTACTCTTTGGAGCTGGTTACAGTAAAGTATGCTCTACAATTTTCTTTGGCATCTTTTTTTTTGGGGGGGGGGGGGTGGGGGGGGGGGGCGAGGTTGGTTCCTGAGAAGTTAAGTCTTTTTTTTTTTCCATAGATGTGAAAAGTACACTTCAGTGTCAGACAGTAGGTATTGCGATGGAGTTGCCTTAGTGGCACCATCCTGATAGTGCACTATGGCAACTTTTTTTTTTAGGGAGAGATGGAGATGCTAGGAAATAAGGTAAAGTTACTAAAAAATAGAGAGTGAAAAATATAAGATAGAAAAGAAATTAAACTCACAAAAACATAGAATAATATTGTATAGATTCACTCAATTGATGCCTACTCCCTATTGTCGTCTTTGTAGATTTCATTGTGGGCTCCAAAAATTCGCGCCCCAGCCTCCCATGCTTTCGGGAATTCAGGAGTTTTAACGAATTAAGTTCCGAGTTAATTTTCAGAAGGCAGATTTGGTTTGTAGATAAGACACTACACAGAGATTTTGCCCTCATTTTGTGAGGACTTTATAATCTGAGTTCTGGTTTTCTATAGGCGCAAGCCCCTATAGTTAATTACCCCTCCCGATAATGAGAGAGAACTTTCAATTAAGGCTATTCGTCAATCATATAAGTTAAAATACATTGTATTTGACATATAGTAGCACCATGGCTTTGCTATTTGAGAATTTGATATTTAAAATTTAAAATTTTTATCATCTTGTGCTTAAAGCGGATGGTGGGAGAATGGATGATGTACCCGATTAAGATCCCATGGTTCGGTTGTCCCGGGCCATCGTGGTCCCTGGTCTATTTAGTCAGAGGAGGTAATCAACTCAACCTGATAGAAGGATCCTTGTCGGCAATCATGGGTTGCGTTGTCCAAAGTTACCTTGTAGACCTGCAGTGGATGTTTGTCTAAGGGGATAAATTTGAATCCACCTTAGCTGACAGAGAGCTTTGTGCTCTATCGGGTTCATTGTTGGTTGTAGGCCTTTGCTAGTGATTTTTTTGTTGTAAATCTTGAAAGCCTAATATAAACGTATAAAATAAATGTCTCGGTTAACACCATAACCATACATTTGTTTGATGGTTCAAGCCGTGTTGACTCCTATCCGCTCGCGTAGGAGGATCAGGCTTGAATATAGGTTTATTGTTTGACCTGTGCAACATCTTCAGACGTCACGTGTACCCATAACACACTCGCTGGGGCCTATGCAGGTATTTAGGGGGTATTTTTATAATTATATATTGAACCTTGTCTACTATGTCTGGATGCTGACAGAGGATCAGATTCGTTGCTGACTTTATGTCTTTAATGTTGAATTTTTTTTAATTATAGGCCTTGAATATCTAATATGAACTATAAAGCAAAATATTCCGGTCGATGTCGTAACTGTATATTTGTTTAATGGTTCGAGCCATGTCGACTCTTATCCAATAACATATAAGGACCGGGCTTGAATTTAAGTTCCCTTCTATACCCACGCAATATCCTTAGACGTCACATATGTACCCATAACACCATCGTCGGGGCCCATGCGTGTGTAGATTGCTTGTGCATTTTCTTGAATTTGTGTTTGTATGCATATTGCAATACACATGTGGGGGGTATTTTTGATGTATGATGAATCTTTTACGGCAGCTCGCAGAAGCTTGTATTTGTCATGTCTCTTTTGTATTTATGCTGCCTGCATGCATATTAACATATTCGTTTACAAGCCTATGTTATCTACTGGTCAAGCTGCATTTATCACCTATCTTTTCATACATGTTGACTGACAAATTGTTGTCTTCGTCGTCAATTTCTTTATATATATTGATTGGTGACTTTCTACATTCGCTTGCACATGTTTCTATGTTTGTAGGGACTATCGTATGCATCCCCAAGACGATTGGTATTGATTGTAGGGAGACTTGTTGCATTTACAATTCCTCTGCAAATTGACACTAATTGTTAGGTGAGTTGGGTTAATTTCACCTATCTGTTGATGGGCAAGTTGTGTTTGTAATCAAATTTTTTTTACACATTAATTTGCGAATCGTGGAACACCGTCGTTGCCAGGTCCCAAGTCCTGGATGATAAAAGTGGAGGGTTGCGTTAGATAGTCAACAACCAGCATAAAACTTGTCGAATAATAATGACATGAATCCTTTAAGAAATTGTGTTAATGCTAGGGCATCTCCTAGAAGCAACGCGCTGTATGGTCTGATTATAGTAACAAGTGTGCAAGGGCTGCTGCATCGGCGCCCGAGTGTAGTGTTAAATAGGCAAGGGTTCCCACATCAAGGACGGATGTGATAAAGAAACTAGTCCATGAAACTAAAATTATGATAGAAACTTGGAATATATGTTCCCTTACATGAAAATTAATGGAATTAATAGATATTATGATTCATATGAAGTTAAATATTTTGTGTATTCAGGAAACTAAATGGGTTGGAGAGAAGGCTAAAGAAATTGATAATTTAGGATTTAAACTTTGGTATTCCTGTAGGAGTCATACTAGAAATAGTGTAGGTGTTATTATAAATAAGAGTTTGAAGGATAATATTATAAAAATTACTAGGATTGGAGATAGAATTATAGCTTTAAAGATTGTTGTTAATGCTAAGATTGTTAATATTATAAATGCTTGTGCTACTCAAGTAGGTTTTGGATATGAGTTCTAAATTAAATTTTTAGAATGACTTAGAAGAATCAATACAAAAGATATCTCTTGAAAAAAGAGTTTTTATTGGAGGAGATTTAAATGGACATGTTGGTAGAGAAGTAGATGATTTTAAAAGCATTCTTGGTGGCTATGGGTTTGGAATGACAAATTAAGGTGGCAAGATTATATTAAATTTTTGTTTAGCTTATGATTTTTTAATTGTTAATATCTTATTTAAGAAAAAGAATGAGCATCTCATCACTTATAAAAATGGATATAGTACAACTCAGATTGATTATTTCTTATAAGAAAATTAGATCGTTTAGATTGCAAAGATTATAAAGCTATCTCGAGTGAAAATTTATGTACCCAATATCGATTATTAGTTTTAGACTTTAAGATAAATGAATAAAAATTAAAAAATAAAGTAAAGCGATTTTCTAGGATTAGATGGAGGTATTTAAAGAATATTAACGAAAATATTTTTGAGAGTAAGATTTTAGATCTTAAGATTTTGTCTGTGCATGAGGATGCTAATATTATGTGGGAAAAATGACTAGTGATATTAAGAATATTGCAAAAGATATACTTAGAGTATCAAAGGAAAAAACTCTTAAAGTAAAAATAGTTGGTGGTGAAATCCAAATGTGCAAGAAAAGATTAAAAATAAAAAAAAAATTTATAAAAATTGTTTTAATTTTAAAAATTATGATAGTTGGGAAAGATATATAAAGGCTCGTAAGAAATCTAAAAAAGCAATATACAATGCAAAGACTTTAGCTTTTAGTGATTTATATAATAGATTAGATACTAAGGAGGGTGAAATATATGTATAGGTAACCAAACAAAGAGATAGGAGTAGAAAGGATTTAGTTCAAGTGAAGTATATTAAGGATGAAGATCAAAAAATACTTTTCTTAGAAGATAATATTCAACAAAGGTGGATGAGATATTTTGCTAAACATTTTAATGAAGACTATGAAAATAAGGTTGATTGTAGTGACCTTAGCACCCTAAATGAAAATAAAAATTTCTATTTTTATCGGCGTATTAGTAAAACCGAAGTTAGAGAGGCTTTAAAGAAAATGAAGGGTGGAAAAGCTGTTGGATCTGTTGATATTCTAATAGAGGTGTGAAAATGCATAGGAGATAAAGGAATTTATTGGCTTACTAAATTTTTTAATACTATTTTGAAGACTAAAAAGATGCCAGATGAGTGGAGAATGAGTGTGTTAATATTTATTTTTAAGAATAAAGGTGATGCACAAGATTGGGCGAATTATAGAGGAATTAAGTGAATGTGTCATACTTTAAAACTATGGGAACGAGTTATGGAACATAGGGTTCGGCGTGATACTTATGTTTCTCAAAATCAATTTGGATTCATGCTCGGTAAGTCGACTATGGAAGCCATACATTTATTAAGAGGTTTGCTGGAGAAATATAAAGAAAATAAGGAGGATCTACATATGATATTTATTGATTTAGAAAAAGCATATGATAAAGTTCCAAGAGAAGTGCTATGGAGAGTTCTTGAAAAGAAAGGAGTTAATAACGCTTATATTCAAATCATTAAAGATATGTATGCAGGAGCTATTACTTGTGTTCAAACACATGGTGGTTTGACCAACTATTTCCTTATTTCGGTTGGGTTACATCAAGGATTAGCCTTAAGCCCATATATTTTTGCTTTAGTCATGGATGTTTGCACTAGACATTTGCAAGAGGATGTACCTTGGTGTATGCTTTTTGCTAATGATGTTCTTCTTATTGATAATACTAGAGAGGGAGTTGAAGGTAAACTTGAATTATGGAGGTCAACCTTAGAGTCTAAAGGTTTTCGCCTGAGTAGATCTAAAATGGAATATATTGAGTGTAATTTTAGTAGTAATAGACCTAGTTAGGGGATTGTGACTTTGGGCGATCAAGTCAGTAATAAGAGTACACGTTTTAGATATCTTGAATTTATTGTTTAGAGTGATGGTGAAATAGATGGGGATATTATCAGCAGAATTCATGTTGGATGGTTGAAGTGGAGGAATGCATCAGGCTTGTTGTGTGATAGCAAAGTACCCCTCAAGCTCAAGGGAAAATTCTATAAGATGGTGGTGAGGCCTGCAATGCTTTATGGTGCCGAATGTTGGCCATCAAAAGAGAAGCATAATACTAAGTTAAGTGTGACAGAGATGAGGATGCTCAGGTGGATGAGTGGCTTTACACTTAGAGATAGGATACGAAATGAGCATATACGTAAAAAGGTTGGAGTAGCTCTAGCAGAAGATAAGATTAGAGAGAGTCTCCTTAGATGGTTTTGTCACATAAAACGGCGGCCTTCCGATGACCCGGTTAAGAGAGTAGAGGTATTAGATTTGACTTATGTTAAGAAAGGTAGAGGCAAACCTAAAAAGACTTGGTTAGAAAATATTATGAATGACCTTTTTTTATTATATTTAAATGAGAATTTGACTTTTAATTGGACACAATGGAGAAAAAGGATTAATGTAGCCGACCACACGTAATGGGATAAAGGCTTGATGTTGTTGTTGTGTTGATTTGTGACTCGCTGCATCTGGTTGCATGTATTATGGTGTTCATTTAAACTGCTATGGGTGATTGTAAGTTCATTAACACCGGTCATAGAGGAACTTTATCATCACAAGCTTGTTTGTTGTCGTTGCTCACAAACAGGTTGATATGTTTATTGCAAATTTTCCTCTTCATGCAAATGAATTATTGTAGTAACGCAAGCATCATGCTCGGTGATGGCTCATGTTGTTGCTTGTTAGTTAAAATGTATTTGCTTGAATTTTGACGTCGACTATGAGGCGTGAAATTTGTTGCACGTCTTTCACATTCTGTTCATGAATACATCATAATTTACATTGCTCTCATCTTTCCTTCCATTGTTGTCTGTGAGCGGGTCATCATACAATAGTTATTGATCATTACTTGTAGATGAGTTGTGTTGAATATTACAAGTCTTCCATTGTTATATGAAGATTACTTAAATCTTGTATAGTGAATTTGCTTATTAACATTTGCATTCCAATTGAAGTGATAATTCCTCAATATTCATTGAAAATCTTGTGCTGTTAATTTATAAGCATGTCATTGCATTCCCCAGTTGATCCTTGCTTGCATGCTTAATGTTATTATTTCACCAAATTACAAGTCCCATTTTAGACATTAAATTATGCTCCCTGCTGTTCATCTAATGCTCAAGTTCTAGTTCAAGCTGTCGTTTGTTCAATGTCAAGTTCACGTTTCCTGTGGTCCTGTTGAGTTCAAGTTCTATTGCATTCTATTCAAATCAAGTACCTTGTGGTCAAGTTTGATTCAAGTCCTTTGTTCTTTTCGAGTTCATTGTCATTTGCTTATATTCATTTAAGCTCAATTCGTCGTCATTTGCTTATGTTCAGGTCACCTGTCACTGTAAAATTTGGCAGCTGCGGGCGTTTCCCCCATTTGGGGGAAAATCCAGGAGTTTGAGCTTCCCGTCACGCTAGAGAAAAATGTATATGGTAGGTGTCGCTAGAGAAAAATGTGTATGATAGGTGTCGGGTGATACCATGGCTATAAATATTCAATCCCACTACGCTAGAGAAAAACGTGTACGGGTATTTGGGGTTGTTTGAAAAAGCAAAATTGTTTCTCTGCCTTATACGGGTACTTCAATTTTGCACCGACGTGCTAAAAAAATGCCCATGAGGATTACATGCCTTGTCTCAAGCATCGTTATGAGCATCCTCCCACCATGCTAAGAAAAACATGCATGGGTGGTCGCTCTCCGCACTGCAAGGTTCGAAAACATGATTTTAGGATTTTCTAGGTTTGAACCGTTATATCTTGGTGACGTAGCAATTGACAGCGGTGGACAATACTCATAGACACCTTTTTTTCTTTTTCCTTCTTTGCACTTTTTTTTTTCTTCTTCTTCTCTTTCTTTTTTAGGGCAGACTTTCTTTAAAAACACAATAACAAATGAGTAATATTAAACATAAAAAAAAAAAAAAAGAAGTAGCGGCATCTGAATCAATCTACGCATATTTGATTCTCAAGGGGAAAGAAACCTAAGAAGCATAAATCAGTTGTATTTATGGTGCAGGCATTAACCGAAGCTTTTCTTTGGTTGTTGAAGTCTTGGTTCTTTCCTCAGCCAATAAGGAATGCATATCACTTCCATTTGCCAAGCCATTGAACTCCACGGATTTGGATGGAAGTGCGGGAATGCGGGATACTTCCTCTGGCAAAATGCATAAGCCTCTTCAAGTATTAGTGGTACTTCCGAGTTGTCTCATCGTTCATGATGTGTGACACATTGTAGGTGTAGATCTTCTCACGAGCAGATCGCTTGTGGATGCCAACCATAGGCCATGGGGCATTTCCAATGGCTGTCGTGATGTTATGGTCCATTGCTGCGAGGTAGTCCCGTTCCATGCAACACCGCACCATTAGCATCAAAGCTTGTCGAATGTCATTTGGAAGAACCTTCTTCCTGCAAAACTTAAACTACGGATTCAAATAATGAGCACATTAGTGTTGAAGCAACCATAAACTTCGCCTTGGCCGTTCTCTTTTTTTCCCGAGGCATCTCGTCAATCTCCTAGTTCAACTCAGTGAGAAGTTGTTTGAAGAACGCAAGAATCTAGTCCTCATCACAAAGCTCCTCAAAATTAGCCATCATATTCTTTAAATCCTTATCTGCATCCAGTCCGGATGAGGCTTCAAGCAGGATGTGGGTGCGATTGTGAGGTCTAGAGGCGGCTTGAAGTCTATCTTAGTGCAGGTGAGGCCGGCATATAAAGGGAGTTTAGCCGTGAGGCCTGGAGCTGGATGTTTGGTTCAATGAGTCGAGGGAAATCGAATATGTGGTTTGTTGGTTGTGGAAGAAACGGACGGGATATGAGGTGTGTTCGTGTGAAAGACGGACAGTTGGTGATTGTGCTGAAGAGGTCGATTAAACGTTCGAACAGGCGTTGGCGAGACATAGAGACGGAGAGAGCGTGCAGTCAAGTTTATGCAAAAAATAAAACAACTTGTTTCATTTTATCATGAGTTAACGACTAGAGCCATCAGTGGAAATTCGAGGCAGATCATAGATTTTACAGGAGAAGATGCGAAATCAGCAAAATTTACTGGATTTCGCTAAAGATACGGCACAGGTGATATGAGGTTTGCATTAAATTGGATTTGGACTTTCGATTTTTGATTGATTTTTTTGTTTAATAGTTATTATAATAATAATACAATATTATTAAACTTATTATTATGAAAAGTGATGTAGATGGAATGGAAATTCGTGCGCCTCAAAATTCACGTGTCAACAGTACAATGTGTTTTTCTTTAATTTTCGTGTATTCCATCTCGGAATGTGCGTCGATTTCCCTGCACGGGCTTCATTGGATAAATTCACAGACAATTCTGAGTATTGGCGACGTTTCAAATGCAATAGTGAAGTCGGTTTTGTGATCAGACGTCGTTTGGGCGGCGTCGCACATTAATTTCCTAGATTTGCTCACATTGCCTCGGGATCGTCATCAATTTGCGTGCGTAATTTTCATTCGACAAATTGGCGGTGATATTTAAGTATTGTTGACATTCTGAACGCAACAGTGAAATCCGTTTTGTGATAGGAGATCGTTTGGGCAACTTCGCACGTCAAATTTTTTTAATTTGCGCGCATCATCTCGAGATGCGTGTCGATCCTCTCGCGTGAATTTAGTTGATCAAATTGATTATCATATTCAGGTGTTGATGATGTTCCGAACACAATGGTGAAATTCGTTTTGCAATCGAAAGTTGTTTGGGCGACTTCGTGCATCAAATTCGGGTAATGGTCGTCCCTTTGGAGCAATCTCATCTGATTTAGCTGCAAGGGGTCTTATCTTAGGCGAACTTGACCTCTTGATTGCAACGGCGCAATCCGTTTGAAAATCGGATCATTTGACCTTTATGTGATGCATCGCATCGACATGCGTGTTACGTAAATCCGCCAATTTTGTCTCTTTTCTCGTGTTTTTATATGTAGGGGTCAACATTCACTATTGTTTTATTATGGAGATTATAACCCTAGTACCCACTTATGGTTGAGTTCTTGATCTTCCTAATATATATGTATATATATATATATATATATATATATATGAGTTGTGGAATAGGATGTTAGATGAGGAGGTTAGAACAATGATAAGGATGATCAATGAATTGAAAAAGACATGGGATGAGACAAGTGTTATAATAATGTAAGATAGCTGGTTAGATGTTCGACAAAGGAGTATCATAAACATCCTTGTTAACAATCTCTGTCAGAGTATATTTCTAAAATCTATTGATGCATCAACCTTTATAAAGGATGCACAATTGTTATTTCAAATGCTTGTTGAGGTTGTTGAAGAATTAAAAGAAATATTGGTTGTTCAAATTGTTACAGATAATGCAAGTGTTTATAAGTTTGCAAGCAGACTATTAATTAAGAAAATGAAGCATCTTTTCTAAATTTCATGGGCTGCTCATTACCTTGATTTAGTGCAGTTACTAGATAGTGAGCAAGTTTATTTACAATCACTCTTATTTGTTGAATTTGATGAGAAAGTTTATTGGTAAAGAACCAAAGACCATCTTTGCTTATAAAGGATGAGATAAAAGATCTTGGTCTAAAAATAATAAAAAAAACAAGTGAAGAAGATTTTTATGAAATATGACTATTTTTACCGTAGTGTTAATTATGTTTTAAAGACAATGAGACTTTTTGTAAATGTATTAATGATGGTTGATTAAGAGAAGACCCAAAAAAATTGGAATTATCTATAAAACAACGAGCAAGACGAGAAAGAAATAACAAGAGATTTGGAGGACAAGTGGGATCATTAATTACATTAATGTTTGTGTCTTGCTGCATATTATTTGAATCCCTAGTTTTATTATAAACATTTATGTGGATAATAAGATTAAGATTAGTTTATATGCATGCATAAATGGACTTATTTCTGAGGATGATTTTCTTAAAGCAAATAATCAATTTGAGGATTTCCATTTGAAGATTGAAATATTTGGATTTATGCAGCTTAAGCATGTTGCATGACACTCCTATAAAATTTGCAGTCATTTATAATTTTAAATTTGAAAGTTTATTTTTTAAGCTTTCTACTTTAATATATGTTAATAATTTAATTTTTATTCAATTATAAAATGTTGCTTAGCATAATTTAGAGATGATATGCCTATATTTAAAGTATTTGTAGTGAAAGTTCTTAGCATTATCTGTTTAGCTTCTGCATGTGAGCATAATTGAAGCAAGTTTTATCAAATTCATACAAAGAGAACCAATTGACTGTAGAATGTATGAATGAGTTGGTTTTTATTATCTTTAATAAAAAATTGAAAGATAAAAACATCAAATTACAGAGTTAAAGAATTGATTGTGATGAAATAGGTCCTTTGGTTGTGGCTGGTATACTATCTAATGCTGAATGGTTAACACCAAAAAAATAGTGAAAGATTTGAAGTTGAAGCTGAAGAAATAAACTTTAATGATGAGTAAAATGAAGATCTTAATATGAACGGTAAAAGAATTATTGAATTGAGAGCAGCTTCTACTTTACAATGACTATTAAGCTTTGGAACAATGAAAATATATATTAATAATTTGCAACACGGTAGCCTTTTTTGTGTGCTGAAAAAAATGTAGAGGAATCTATCCAATTTTTGAATCTCATAGCCCTAACTGTTGGTCAGTTGTAGAAGTTAATATTTTTTATTTCTGGTTCTGTATTGATATGTTTGTGATATTGGAGTTCCATTTGTGTTGGCCATCTCTTGTAACCAACTTGGCCTCAAAACCAACAATACTATTGCGTTTTTGAATTCATTTGACTTTCATTTCCAGTTACTCGAGGGTCTTCAAAGCTCTCTAGTCATTTCAAAGATTCAAAGCATTTCTCATGAGAGGAAATCTTCGAGAGGCGGATCATCCTCAAGAGGTAGATTTGTTTATCATAGATAAAGATTTTCTTTTGCCACAGCCATTGAAACATCTCTTCATGTTTTCAACAGGAAACACGCATGGCTGAAAGGAGGCGAGCTCTATAGGCCTTGTTGCTAAAACTACCTGAGTCAGTGTACATACAATAACTATGTTTATCCTTATAAGGTTTTGTACATTATTATATATTTAGGAGAAGTGAATCTAGAAGTTTTCTTCTGAAATGATCAGAATGTAAAATTTCCTAGTTAAAATTTATCTATATGCTTGTCTTGATTTTGAATATTATGACCCTAACCTTCGACTATGAAGCTATCTGTTTAACCTTTAGAAATATACCATATAGGGCAGAGGATTTTTGGCTGCAGGGTTGAGATGATTAGTTACCGTTGATGAATTGTATTTTTCCACTTCATCTGTTCCATGGTACGCATGCTGATGTCCTCCTCTTGGCAATCTTTCTAAATCCATAATCAGTTTCTTTAAAGCTTGAGCATTTCTGACTCGGTGTTCTAAATGATTTGTTACCTTTTGTTCCCTTCTTTCTTCCCAGGAAAATGGTTTTACAGCACTACTGTTTGAGAGAGAGATGATCCTCCTATTCATAGCCCTGCAAAGCAAGCAACATATGGATTTGTACTGCCATCGCTAATGGTTTCTATATATAGTCTGGTCTCATGGTGTTCTTGCAATAGCTCACTGTGGAAAAATTATTCTGTGCGGACACCGGATGTTGTTCGGAGGTTAATCAGAATGCTTCACGTCACTTTTTTACTAGGTATTGATGCTAGGTACCTCTGTGTATTGGATGACGTGACGTGTTTTGGTTGGCCTTCGGATCGTCCGGTGTCCGCTCGGAATAATTTCTCCTCACTGTGGTACTAGTTTCTTATGTGCATGGATGGTCTTTTTAATGGGGCTCATGGAATTTAGGGATTCAGACTGATAGGAGCCATTGCTTAGGTTTTGCAGCTCTGTATATCCATTGGGATACAGAGATGGATTGGAATAGTTGTGAATTCGTTAATATAATTCCTTAGTGGGCTGTAAGATCTGCCATCCGTTCAAGCGGTCACTTTTTTCCATACTCGCTAGAGTTGGGAGAGATCATTTGGTAAAGATTTTGTCACTATTAGTGATTTGGATGGTTTATTTTTGCTTCTTAAAGTAATTTTTAATAAAAAAATATAAATTTTTAATTAAAAAATTGTTTTAAGATGCAGCAGGAAAGTCTTATACTGATAAATTGGTTTGGTGTTAGATTGTTATGTGATATATCATATTGGGCTATGAAGTTATTGGAAACTGTTGAGATTGTCGAGATTAATATGATTTAAAATATATGTACAATAATAGTAATTTTAGGGTAAATATAAAAGAATTGAAATTTATTTTGATGAACGTTTTGTATCAGGATATTGTGATGAAATTAAAAAAATAATAATAAAAGGTGGGTTTCACACTTCTATGTTAGGCTTGCAGAACTTTTTGTAGAGAATCTGATTCTTCTGCCAATGGATTCGTGATTGTGCTTCTTTGGTCATTGCCAAGATATTTTAATTTAAATTTAATTAGGATGGGATTTTTAGTTATTAAATTTATATGAGGTATGTTTGATATGTAATTGATTAATTAATTTAATTATGATTATATTTTAAAGTCATTAATGTTAAAAGTTAACTTGATTAAGATTTTGTTTGGTATGATTTTTTATTGTTTTTAAAAGTATTTTATTATGAAAATTTTTAATACTTTTGTATACAAAATTATTTTAGAAAATTATTGTAATCCAAGTCAATTATTATTGATTAAAGTGGGAGGCTTTTTTAATGCTATTAATTATTGAAAATATTTACTAAATATTAGTTTATTATTAAAAAAAGTGATATAAAATTTCTGGTGAAAAAATAAGAGATTTGGAGGGGTGTGGTCAAAAGAATGTTAACAATGCTCTTATTTAGATTAATTTGACCTAATTTGCAAGTTCACCTTAGAAAATGGGTCTTGAGTGGGGCACAAGTTTGGAGATGATGGTGGAAAATGATATTATGATGTTAAATTATGATCTTAGTAGATAGTGGAATTTTATGAACTTAAAAACTTTTGTAGATGTATTGTAGAAGAGAATTGGGTTGACTTTTTTAATGCTTTGAGTTATGAATAATTGGTTTTGAAAGATGGATAGGGTGGAAGAGAAAATACTAAAATAATTTTTAAATTAATTTAAGAAGAGTAACAATAAGAACAAAAGCATGAACAATCAATCTTGTCAAGGTCAATTAAGATAGACCATCAAATACTAATCGAAAGAGAATAATTTTCTTCAAAAAATTTTTATCATTCAAAAGTCATAATTTCTACTTATAAGGTATAATGGTTGAAGAGAAAAACTTTGAGTGAAAAATGAGTAAGTAATCATTAATTTTGAGGGAAAAAAGAGTAAGCTATCATTAATGAAGGAAAATGCCAACCCTTTTAATTTTCATTATTAAAAGTAAAGTCAAATATTATAATGGTAAATTAAAAATATTAAAAATCTATATTATTTCTTTAGTAGTGGGCTATTCTTGTTTGGTCTCTTGCTTTAGCATCTTCTTAGGCTCTTATTTGAATTCTTGTAATTATATCTTTAGCTTCATTTTTTTTTATCCAATTGATGCACCACTTCTATTATGCTCCTTTTTTTGTCTTTGGGTGGAAAGAAATGAGGCAAAACATGGAGAGATTAAAAGTAACTTTTTATTTTTTCTTTTTCAATGTTTTTTATCTTCAAAATTGGTCAGCATTTTAAACTCCTTAGGATGCTTTTTTTTATTAAATATAACAATTGGTAGGTAGTTCATAAAGATGCTTATTTTCCTCATAACAATAATTTTAACATTTCCTCTAAAACCATTTCTGGAGAAAAAGCCCCATTAATTATGCTAAACGCAATGTTTATGGTAGCTCAAAGTGCCAACCATGGACCTTCTAATGGTAAGGGTATTTTATGTGATTGTTCAAGTTGCTTCATATAATCACCAGTCCATGCTAAGCTTCTTGCTTGAATATTTGCTCTAAAAGCTTGCAAAGATATTATGTTTCATTTTTTGTGCAGCAAAATGTCACTTGTTTAGTCTACTATATATGTTTCTCTTTCCTCTTTATGCTAAAGAGTAAGCCTATATAATTTACTTGATCCCTCATCTCTTCTAGCTTTAACATATTTATTTTCATGTTTGAGGTTTGATCTCTTATATGCTAACTTATATTGGTTAAAAAATAATACAATGTTGTGATAATTTACCAAAAGTTTAGAGAAGATTTATGCATGCAAGTGATGACTTATGTACCTTTGTTGTTTGCCATGTAGTTTTAGTATAGGGAAACTTCAAATGCATGATCCATATAGATGAGGAAACAATATGGATTAATTATTCTATGCGGATGTCGAACGTCGTTCGGAGACCAATCAGAATGCGCCACATCACCCCTGTGCTCGGAACCGCTGACGTGACACATTCTCTGAATGGCTTTCTGCGTCCGGTCTCGGCGTAGAATAATTTTTCACCAATATGTGGACCCTGCATGAGATGCATATTTTTATATAAAAAGAGACCTAGGTTCTATGAAGCACAACCTAGTTGCATTTCAGATTTTCTTTTCTAGAGTGGATTAGAAAATCCAATTGCATCTGGATGCTATTATTTCATGTTTATTTGACTGATATGTTTTGCTTATATTATGTGTTTAGTCTTTTCATATCATTGCAATTATTGCTACTATTTCTGACTTTTTTCTTAGATTTTCATATTATAATGTGATTCTAAGTTCAAATAATTCAAAACAACTAATCATATTCCTTTTATC
Organism: Dendrobium nobile; assembly: GCA_022539455.1. Lineage (NCBI taxonomy): Eukaryota > Viridiplantae > Streptophyta > Magnoliopsida > Asparagales > Orchidaceae > Dendrobium > Dendrobium nobile. Next base: position 27,011,347 of record CM039730.1, read on the forward strand.
TATATATATATAGTACTTGATAGATTATCATATCTATTAAGGGTAGGGTGTGGTCAAAAGAACCAAATAAAAGCCTCAGGATAATATACACATATGCAAGCCATATGAAGTCTATTATTGTGTCTCACATTAGAATTAAATACATAAATAAAATTTGTGTAGTCACATGCATTTACATACCCTATCTAGGCAGTTTGTCTTAGACTTTGTTTGAGACAACTTTCTTACCGCTTCTTAAAGCAACTTTACAATACAAAAATTAAAAATTTTGAACTAAAAAACTGCTTTAGAAAGCAATAAGAAAGACGTCTCAAACGAAAACTTAGTTTTATAGCAAAATTGTAAATTACACTTCTAAATTAATAACAAATCAATCATATTCTTCATTTATATTAAGCTGTTACTTTCCTTGAATTCAAGATGAAAGCCTTTCTTTATTGGGTATGTGATGAACATTATTATAGCTGAAGAAACCTAGGCACAATTTGTAGTACACTACAAAAGATTTTGATTCATAGACTGATTAAAAGCTCAATTATCTTGAATTTATATTACTTGCAGATTGTGCAGCACAAATTGTCATATATATATGAAGGTAACTAACCATAACAAAAATAACTATGAACTTAGATTCATGAAAAGATCATTGAAATGAATACCAGTTTCTGAAACCCCAACGAAGGGGTAAATGAGAAAGGTCGCCAGCTTCTGAATAATTTCCAGCTACAGGTTGCAAGCACAGGAGAAGTCTGCATGACCACCAGAGCTCACTGAAATGAAGTGGGTTAGATGAAAATAGAGCACAAACATGACAGTGTTAAGGGAACAGAAAGCTCACTAAAATTCTTTAAAAACTGTTCATGGAGTAAAGCTATCTAAGCAGAAAAAGATATTGAGAAAAAAAGTAAGGAATATAAACCAAAGGATATGGCAGATATCTAAGATTATTTTACCCTCCAGCCACATTGCAAACTGATGAAATGTTACAGAGCAAAAGTCTTATAAAATCTGCCACGTCCTTAGTTTATACTCTTCAGTAAAGCTTTTTGGCCTAGACATCATTATAACAAATTTCTCCTAAATTGGTAAGTTTAATAGGCTGAAGATATTCCTAGCAGTCATATAAAATTTTAATATCAAATAAATCACTCCTATATTTCATTCTTATCACCCATACCACCCTATAAACTTTAATATTTCATTCCATGCACCAGTATTTGTCCTATAAGTGGTAGGCATGTAATATTAAATTTCTAGGTGTTAGATATGTAAATAGCATGAAACAAAGTGGTATGTATGTAAATCTCCCTTAAATTAAAGAATATTTACTTTTCTTCAGTCTGCTGCCCACCAGGGTCATGTGATCAGATTTTGGGGTACATGCTTCTGCTGCAATATTTAGCTTTGGCAATTGAAATAGTCAATTTTCTCCCAATTGGACTTCAATTCCAGAAATATTCATCTTTTGGAATATTTTCTTGCTTTTGCTAATAATCTGGGAAAACTTTCAACTGCTATAGTGTTATTTTTCAAAGATGGTATGTCTTGTGGTCCAAGGGAGAACTGCTCTCCAAGCTCTATTTGTTGCATAACAGGCTTCTGGCAGATGCAGGAATAAGGATATTCATGGAAATCACCTCTTCCAGGCCTCATCTCATCAGGTTCACCCATGAAACCCCTTTGGTGCAACTTTACCTTTTTGGCAAACATCGCCCACTCCATTTTATTTCGTGCCTTAAATAATGCGCTAAGCTTCTTTGCATTTGGCCGTATGGTCCTCTTATGCCCCATAAACCTCCTGCAAAAACTGAACCACCATTAGTGAGGATGTCTCGAGGGACATGAAAATGGATGGGTGATTCTTTTAAGTTGCAGAACTAATATAGTTGGAATGCCTACACAAAAATGGCTGTTAAGGACGGCAAGAATGGAAATGCTGTCCAGGGAAATGTTGATGGCAGAATATGGCAATCTAATAGTTTCGAGCCATAAGATGAGTTAGTATGGAAATTTTGAGTAGAAAGTGGACGTAAAGCAACATGGATTTATGCTTTTGGAAATTTTGATTAGACCAGAATTTACAAAAAAGAACACGCAGAAAGGAACTATGTAATTTTATTCCAAAAAAGCATACAGTGATGACAGACTACCCATATGATTTGAACTAGTGACCTCCGGATATATATGGAGGCAACCTAACCATGTTATTACAAATCCAGACCTCAAGCAACATCAAGAAACATGTGATACTCAAATGTGAGGTGGATTTCTAGGTTCAACAACACAATTAACTTGAAAAGAGACAAGAAGAAAAGAAAAAGAGATGATAATGTAAGTTGGTAGTGAAGACAAAACCAAAGTCAATAGCATTTAACAATCTGTTCTAGACCAAAGCTCGATTTGGCATAACTTTCTACCAGCCATTTCTACTTGAACATCAGCAACAATTTTAGGGTATTTGAAACAGATAGTTGAGATTTAAAAAAATCAGTAGAATGAAAAAACAATTAGGCAGATTACCAGAGCTGCAATTTCATCATTTTTACGCTTCTGACCAAATTAATTAATTTAATGATGTATTAAGACTGATATTATATAATAATGAGGGATTTACATACATACCACAAAGTTCTTATTTATATATCTAATGCCTAAAATTTAATATTTGTTGATTTATTATTTTGATATCTCAATCGCATCAAAGCATATGCAAGAAAGGTATTTTCACTCTAAAAAATTTAATATTAATGATATTTTTCAAGTGATTTAAAAATGTATGTGTTAAACAAATAAATATTAAAATTTTAATGTTACATGTATAAATGTATTTTATGTGATATGTATGCAAATCACCCTATTATAATTTCAGTATTTCATAATTCAATCAGCTCAAGCCAAAACAACTTTTTACTTAACAGCCACAATTCTTTTCAACACTTTCAACAACAGCCTTTACATGATTTTACAATTTTATAGGACAGCATAGCACGCTACAACATGGGACAACAATATGAAATAGCCTAAGAAATATATAGTGTTGGAACAACAAACAGTGTTTTATGTATTTGAGTTAAGTTTCCTACATTGTCATCTGAAGGCCATGAATTTGAGTCAAGAAAACAGTCTCTAAAAATGGCAAAATTACGTCCATCAACATCGATGGGGCATCGTACTCTAGAATAACCCTTATATTTTTGAAACAATGCAGAAGTAACCACAATTCTAGTATCTGCTAGTAAGATAAAAAAATTGCATAAGAATCTAGATGACCTAAAAAATTTGAAGTCCAAATGATTTCATTACCTCCGCCCAGCAAGAATCTTGGCCATGTTCCCGTTATTATTGGTAACAAAAACGTCACTGTCCTCGCAAACAATATAGTCAATAGCAGCAAGACGAGAAGAGAAAGATAGAAAGGGCTTCAAATTCTCTCCAGCAAGTGTTTCTTTAGTATACAAGTTTGGAAAGAACTCTCTAAGAGGTCGTAGAGTTTCTTCTCCGCCATAGATTTCTCCTGATGCTATATAAAGATACGTGTCATTTCCAAAACCAAGTGCTCTTAACAGCAAACCAACTTCATATGGACTCAACGGGCACTTGCCTCTACTACGTTCACCCTCTGCATCTAAATCCTGTCGCAACAGAAAAATGGCACTTACGTAATGCAAACAACGGACATGAAAGCAATATATGTAATAGCTGCCATTCACATTTCCACAAATCTTCAAAGAGCAATAATTCAGAGATAGAGATTGCAAGAAAGGACGTTAACTCATTCATGGCGAGAGTATATTTGACCAGGACAGATCCAGGCATGAAACCTGAAATCACGAACTCTACCCACAAACTAATCCCAAAAAAGCATTTAATAAGAACCTAATCACCTTTATTTTTGATGCAATCTAATCATACAACATAGAGAAATATACAACATGTTTAAGGAGAACTAGATCAAAGAAGATTAGTGATGCGGACATCAGAGCATAGAAAGTAGGGGTGTCAATTTTTGACACGACCCGAAATCTGACCCAGAAAAATCCGGGTTCGAGTTGACCCATTTATGAAACGGGTCGGGTTTGGGTTCAATAAAATGACCCGTTTCAAAAATCGGGTCGGGTTCAGGTTGACCCCGGAACCCGAAAATGACCCGGAAATGGGTCCTGCCCCCATCGAGTGACCGGAAATGGGTTCAGGTTGCCCGTCGCTTCGAAATTTGCGAGTCGTGATGTGTTCTCCAGCCCGCTGCCGCTGCAGCCTGCAGTCGCTTCGGGCTTCGCCACTTCGGTATTTGCGAGTCGCGACGCGTGCCCACTGTAGGCTGCCTGGTACCGCGGTCCGCCTCTGCGACTGGCGCAACGCGTTGCTTCGAGCTTCACCGCTTCAGCATTCGCAACGACCGACGCGAGCCCGCTGCTGCCGCTGCCGTTGTCGCTATCGCCACAGCTGCCTCTGCCTCAGGTCGATGGGTCGGGTCGGGTCGTGTCAACCCGGCAACCCACACGGGTCGAGTCCGGGTTGAGATAGCCGACTCATTTGCAAAAACAGGTCGGGTTCGAGCTGACCCGTTTAAAGCCGGGTCAACTCAAGTTCGACCCGAACCCAACCCGTCGACCCAAATTGACACCCCTAATGGAAAGTATATCAGAGGCGTGGCCGTCGATCTACGACCACGATCGAATCTATGTATTTTTTAGTCATTTCATGTATTTGTCTTCTTATTATGTTATTTATCTTTTATTATTTATGTTGTATTCGTTATCTCATTTTACCCTTTTCTTAAGGGAGGTCATATGTAAGCCCTAGGGGCATTGTCGTCCTTTATATTTTGAGTCATTTGTACGAGGCTATTTATAGCCCTTATGTTTATCTTCCAAAGTTGATGAACGAATGATTAAAACTTTTGCCATTGCTTGAGTTCTTGGAGGGATCTTGAGAGTGCTTGGAGATAGATCCCTAGGACTAGGAGAGGGAATTTGGATTACCCACCAACCTTCGAGACGGCCGAGTTCGTGATTCTTCTTTGTATCTAGTTTTCCCTTTCCCTTAGTCACCTAGCCGCCGGCCACCTAACCCACTTCCCCACCCCAAGCCGTCGGCCATCATAGCCTCCTCCCTCACCCCACCAAAACTTCCCACTAAGACCCACCATGACGCCGGCCCTACTCCCTCCTCTTCTCCTCCATCCTTGCTTACATTGATTGCTTTCCTAATTGAGTTGATTAATTTAGGTAACTCAATAGCTTGTAATTTGAATTTGAAAAGTTTCCTAAAATATCATTCATATTTTAGGAAACTTTTCAAATCCTTGACTATCGAATTAAAGTTAAATTAGGATGAAAAATTTTATCCAAAATTTAAGTCCATAACTTGAGGAAGCATTAAAATCTTCCTTAATCTCTCTCCATATCCCATTAAGCTGTCGGCCCCATGCTTGCTCCCCACTTGAATACTTTCCAAAATTCAAGTCTCTCCCTTTGGGAAAGAATTCAAAGCTTCTCCATCTCTCCCACCCGCCCCCTACTTCTCCCCTAATTCCCATTAAAGCCTTTCCAAACTAATGGATTAATTAGGGGAATGAATTTATTAATTCCCTCCATCATTCCAACCCAAAATCTGAACCAATTTCTTCCCCAAGCCTCTTCCTTTGGCCGGCCACCTCCCACCCTTCCCTCCACTTGAATTCTTGAGAGAAACTTCTTTCTCTAAAGGGGATTATTCAGGGCGAGCAAAAGGATCCTTACCTTCAACACTTCAATAATTGGGAGAAGTTTCTTTCTCCCCAATTGAGCCTTCAAAGGAAGCTACGATGAACGTCTTCAACATCTCAACTACTTATTTCCGGGTTTGGTAGAGGTGAATATTCTTCTCATTTTCAATTAACTTCCTAATCCCCCTATTCTTGTAGGTGGTGACAAATCACAAAGAAATCGTACTTTGCCTTATGCCTAAGGTTAGTAAACGTATGATTGAGCGTGCTTTCTATGCTTCTAATCTTGTTGTAGATTAGAGATTTTTGGTTGAAAACTACTTCATTTGTATGTTGTTGAATTTCACTATTATTTTGATAATCCTAGTGCTTAGTATGTGACTTGGCCTAAACGTAGGCACCCCACTCTCGTTTTCTTTTTTTGTTTTGATTGCTAATAGTTTAATCCTAATTGCTTTATTCAAAATAATTGTGCAAGTTCTTTCCACATACCATTATAACATTGTAATCCTGCATCAATTAATCAGGAAGGAATGAATAGGTGACCGTCTTTTTTAATAGTAGAATATAAACTTCATGTTAAGACTGGGAACAAATTGAGTTACGATATAATATTGGAAATAAATTAATTTATAAAAAGAAGTGCTACTACAATCTTCTCTTTTTTAATTACAAATCAATCATGGATGACAACACTAAGCATGTAGAAGCTTAGAATGCTAAAAGGGCATGATTCTTCAGAGCCATTATAGCCACTAAAATTTACGCTTGTAGTTTTCCAGAAATAAGGATAAGCAGAGAGTGATGTAGAAATATCAGTTTTGATGTTAATTGATGTAGATGATGATTGCTCTCATACCAAAATTTGGTGGTCACTAGGATTCAAGAAAACCATAATTAGTTAGATGAAGCCTTTAGGGTTCTAGGATTTGGAATGCGGAATAAAGGGTTTGGTAGAAAGAATTAGGAATAGAGCATCCATGCAACTAGCCCTGAAATTATGTAATAAGATGATGATGAAGACATCAAAATCAAACCGATCAGCTTTGAAAGAACTTCAGATAGACTGTCAAGAAGAATCAACCTTGACCTCAAAGGGGTTATCATTGGCTAAGAAGCTTCCCTTGAAAAAGGCGAAGAACGTGGAGATGGAATAAAGCCAAAAGGAGTTAAACTTTCAACTAAGTGAGTGGATACTTTTACAACGTTTCTAGAAGGGCAAGTCCAATACTCTCCTATGATAAAAAGGCAAAGTAGAGGATTCGACACTCTGAATTTATTTACTCGAATGCAAATAAAAAGGTTCTTTAACAAACTAGATTTCTACACACCCTAAAATGAGGTCTATTTCTAAGTTGACCTCGAACCTCCGAAAGGAAGCCGAGTGTAATGATCTGTAAGTTTTTTGTCCTTGATATTAATGTAACAAGAGTTTAAATTTATTTATGCTAATAAAATAATAATAATAATAATAATAATATGATGACTATGAGGTTTGATCATAAAAATGAATGATAATCTTTCATAAATATTTAATATTTTTAATAGTATTACATTTAAGTATTATGTTTATATTAAAAATATTTTCATGATAGTTCAATGTTGAAAGATAAATAGTTTAATATTTAAATAATAATTTAAATGTTATTATAATTTTTATATTCATTAATATTGTAAGAATTAGTAAATAATTAAATTATTAAAGTATTCATAAAAGCTTATTTATTTATTGAAAGTAAATTTTACTAACTAAATTATTTTTAGGTTAAGTTGACATCTAGCATAGTATAAGTGATACCAAATAATTCTAAAGTGATATTTCTTTCTAAAATGATACAATTCCTACTCATTCCAACATCTAAACAGTATCTTGTATATTTTCTTTTATGATGGAATGTTTTGATGGTTGCAGTAGAAAAGTTTAGTCTGGGAAGCAGTTGGGCTAAGGATTGAAAGAAAAGAAAAGAAAAGCAGTGATTTTACTCTTATTTTAAGATGTATAATTTGATTTAATATTTATTTAGCATAATTACTTAATTCTAACTATTTTCAAGCACCCAATATGTTGTTTAAAAATTATATTAATTAAATCTATTTATTAATAATCATGATGGAAAATTATATTATCTCTAACTTTAATATATATATATATATATATATATAAGGGACTATTAATCTTCAAATATTATGTTTTGTTTCGATCTTTACTAAAAGAATACTATGTAAGTTTTATAAACTACTTTTAAAATGGCAAATTAGTTTATATTTAGTGTACTAATTTCCATATTTGTTTTATATTATATAAACTTTTTCAAATGAAATTAATTCATATTTAGGGTAGGTCCGGTAGGAATTTATAGACTTATTTCAAAATTTAGAAACTATTTTAAATGAAGCTGGAGCCCATAGTAGTGAGGGAAATGAAACTATATGCATATATTCAGTGCAAGAATTTCTAGATTTATTACAGATTTTAAAAACTATTTTAAATGAAACTAAATTCATGTATATACATATATATATATATATGAATTTATAGATTTAGTACTTCATTCCAATAGGACACATAAGCAATGCATACTCATTCTAACATCCAAATAGTATCTTATTTGCTTTCTTTTGTAATGGAATGTTTTAAGGGTTTACGAAAAAATTTAGTTTGTGAAGAAGTTGGGCTAAGGATAGAAAGAAAAAGTAAAGCAAAGATTTTATTCTTATTTAAGAGAGATAATTTGATTTAATATTTTTTTACCATGTTTCCTTAATTCTAATTATGACCAAGCACTCTTGTATGATGCTTGAAAATTATCACAATCAAATCTTTTAACTAATATCCATGATGAACAATTATATTATCACTAACTTTTATTTATATACAAATATATATGTAATTAATATTAAGTTTGGCAAATAATTTAAACAATGAAAGGGACTATTTATATTCAAATATTATATTTTTGTTTCCATCTTTGTTATAAGCGTATTATGTTAGTTTTATAAGCAAGTTTACATATTTTTAAAATATTATAATTGAAACTTTTCATAACATGATTGATAAATCCTCTATGAAAGATGAAGTAAAAAATTGTAAGAAGAGTATTTCATTAATCAAATCTGATAAAAAAACATTAGACAGATACACTGATTATAGTTATTTTCAATTTTATTAGATTCTCCAAAATAAATATTTAAGAAGATTATGAATTTTTATAGCTTTGTTAAGCATTTTTTAAGAGAAAATGCATGTATGTATGCATGTATAAATAATATTATGATAAATATTAAGTATTTAATTGAAAATCTTCATCATCACTTCCTTCGCTCCTTCAACTAAGATAGTAGATCGCTAATCTTAGAAGATTAGTAAGATTGAAGGTCATGGCCATGAAACTAAAAGAGCGCATTTCCTAGTGCTTGGGTGACTTCAATTGAAAGCTAGAGCGAGTTCCACAAAGTCACCCAGTCGGTGAAGAAGTGAGTGGAGAGTGTTAATAAGCTAACTTCTGAAGCAAACATGATTGAGGACAATGTCATTGAAGAAGTGGATGCAGCAAGGGATGGCTCACCTTCTACTGACATGGAAGTGGGGACTCTCAAAAAAGCCAGAGCCTGAAAAATTGTTAGCATCAGAGGGAATCCTGGATGCAAAGGATGATGCTAGTTGTTGGTGCAGAAGAGATGACTACATAATAGATGGAGCTTAAAAGGATGTCAATGATAAAGGTGCTAGTGTAGATGCCAATACTAAGCATGAACAAATTGAGGAAGAAAACCTCAAGGTTGTTGAGGGCTAGGTGAATTTCTCTACAACGAACTAGCCATGGGAATAATCCAAGAAGATGATCCCTGACATAAATTATAGGAGCTAATCATCGAGAGTAAGTCTTTGAAGAAGGGGGTAGCGAGTCTAAAAGTTGGCATTAAGAATGCGAAACCAAAGGTGGAGTAAATTGAAAAATTGATGACTGTGGCACAAAAGAGTTGCCAAGCTCAAACTCACCGATGAAATTTACAAAGATGATCAGTTTTTAAGACTTCTAGGATAAAAGAAAATTTACGATAAGTGCCAAGTTCATTCTAGATCAGTTAATCCAGGGATATCTTTCACATACGATTAAATTTGACATACAATTTTTCCATGGGTTGGAGAAGCTTCGTGGTCTCTCTATGGCAAGTTCAAAAATTTAATTTTTGGTCCAATTTTTCCTTTAGATCATGATCATAAACCTTGACGTTACAATCATCTCTTTTTATATTTTTGAATTTTTATGTACCTTGTAATGATAAGTAATGTTAGGAAAAAATGTCATTTCATATATATATATATATATATATATATATATATATTTGACTTAATCAAATAGAATTCTATATTTAATGAAATGAATATTTATTTTCTGATAGGAAATACTTAGATCCAAGTATTCCTATTGCTCCACGTGAAGAAAACAACAAGAAAGTTGCTGTTTTCTACAGGAAATCAGCCCCAAACGTATGAAAACAGTAGAAAATCGTAGGAAAACTGAGAGAAAAACGCTTAATGGACTTATATTCCACTAGTAGATGATCAAAGCAAAAGCAAGATACAATGTTCTTCGATTCGAGAGGAAGAACAACTCTCCGATCTTCTCCGGCAACGCCAAGAGCCCAAGCAAGAAAACCCTAGATCTCAAATTACATTCAAATTCCAGATAACCACCTTTCTCTCCTAATCCCCCTAAATAACCATAATGGATTATTACAAATTACCTAAAAAGCCCATGACATTCAAAATTTTCCCTCCCACCTCATCAATTCAACCCCAAGTGGGGCCCAGCTTGTCCGCCCCTTCCTGGCTAGGTTTTCCGCCCCGCCTGGAATAGACCCGGGTTGGCCCGGGTCTAGCCGGCCCCTCCTGGGCCGGTTCACGCCTAACATTACTCCCCTCCCAAAAACTCACCTTGTCCTCAAGGTGAAAAGAAGGAAACTGCTCCTTCACTCTTTCAAAAGGCTCCCATGTAGCGTCGAAATCAGGGAGGCCTCTCCATTTGATCAGCACTTCTTTGTTGCCCATTTTATCTGGTCGGACTCCTGCAAGCTCTAGTGGTTCTAAAACCACTTCTAAATCCTCCGTCATAGTTGCTGGTAATTCTGCACTCACTGCATGCTCCCCAATGGCTCTCCTCAGCTGAGACACATGGAACACTGGGTGTATAGTGGCTGAGGGGGGTAATTTCAGTCTGTAAGCCACTGCTCCAATCCTATGCAATACTTCATAAGGGCCAAAGTACCTCGGTGCTAATTTCTCGTTCTGCCTTCTAGCCACTGTCCTCTGCCTGTATGGTCGTAGTTTTAGGAACACCTTCTCCCCCACTTCAAACTGCATGTCTCTCCTGTGAGAGTCCGCTTGCTTTTTCATGATTTGTTGTGCCCTCATCAGATGTCTCTTTAACTCTTCCAATATCTTGTCCCTTTCCTCTAGGTATTGCTCCACAGACGATACTGGTGTGCTTTCTCTTCCATAGTGCACTAGGTGTGGAGGGTCCCTCCCATATAATACTTTGAATGGCGTCATCTGGGAGGCGGAATGGAATGAGGTATTGTACCAATTCTCAGCCCAAGGTAGCCACTTTGCCCACAACCGTGGGGTTTCGGACACAAAACACCTCAAATAGGTCTCCAAGCTTCGATTTACCACCTCCGTTTGTCCGTCTGTCTGTGGGTGATAAGCGGTACTTCTCTTGAGAACCGTGCCCTGCATCCTGAACAGCTCCCTCCAGAACTGGCTGAGGAACACTTTGTCTCGATCAGACACAATCGATTCAGGCACCCCATGTAGTCTCACCACTTCCCTGATAAAAGCTGCCGCTACTGACACTGCGGTGTATGGGTGTCTTAAGAGAACGAAATGCGCATACTTACTAAGTCTGTCCACTACCACCATGATGACTGTGAACCCCTCCGATCTTGGTAGGCCATCAATGAAATCCATGGACACTTCCTCCCAGACTCTGTTTGGAAGTGTCAACGGTTGCAGTAATCCTCCTGGCGCCATGGCCATGTACTTATTTCTCTGACACACTTCACACCTGGCCACCATCTCCTCCACATCTTTATGCATCCCCTTCCAGTAGAGCTCGGATGCTAGCCTCCTGTAAGTCTTCTGAACCCCTAAATGTCCCCCAACTGCACTGCCATGAAATTCCTGTAACAAGTGGGGAATGTGTATGGAAGTCCGTGGCATCACAAACCTCCCTTGATACAATAGTCTCTCCCCCTCAATACAGTAGCTCGGATGCTTACTCTTGTCTTTCCCTAGATCCTCCCTGATCTTCTTCAACTCTTCATTCAGCATACTTTCTTCCTTGATGGCTCCCCAGTCTACCATCAAGGGTACAGACAGCACCAACTCATGGAGTTCCCCCACACATCTGGATAGAGCGTCGGCTGCCTTGTTCTCCAACCCTGGTTTATACTGAATCTCGAAGTCATAGCCTAGTAGTTTGGATAGCCACCTCTGATGCTCTTCAGTTACCATCCTTTGCTCTAGCAAATACTTCAGGCTCCTCTGATCTGTCCGCACGATAAAGTGCCTTCCCAAGAGATATGGCCGCCACTTTTGAATAGCCAAGACAATGGCCATCAATTCTCTTTAATACACTGACTTCAATCTATCCCTGGTTGAAAGTACTTGACTAAAGTAGGCTATTGGCTGGTGGTTCTGCATCAACACTGCTCCCAGCCCATACCCTGAAGCATCTGTCTCCACCACAAAGACTTGGCTAAAATCAGGAAGTGCTAGCACTGAAACTGTAGTCATGGCTACCTTTAGTTTCTCAAATGCCTGTGTTGCTGCTTCCCCCCAAGAAAATCCATCCTTCTTCAGTTGCTCCGTCAATGGCCATGCGATAGCACTGTATCCCTTCACAAATCTCCTGTAGTATCCAGTCAACCCTAAGAACCCCCTTAACTCCTTTAGGTTTCTAGGTATTGGCCACTTCTGCATTGCTTCTATTTTGTTCTGATCTGCTGCTACTCCTTCTTGGGATACCACGTGTCCCAAGTACTCCACCCTGGCCTGTGCAAAGCTGCATTTCTTCAGATTGGCCTATAACTGATGTTCTGCAATACTCCCAAAACCACCTTCAAGTGTTCTAAGTGTTCCTCCTCAGTTTTGCTGTACACCAATATGTCATCAAAGAACACAAGTACGAACTTCCTGAGGTACTGCCTGAAGATCCTGTTCATCAGAGACTGAAATGTCGCAGGAGCGTTAGTTAAACCAAAGGGCATTACCAGAAATTCATAATGCCCTTCATGTGTCCTGAAGGCTGTCTTTGGAACATCCGCCTCCTTCATTCTGATCTGGTGGTATCCGGATTTTAAGTCTAGCTTGGAAAACACCACTGCCCCAAATAGTTCATCCAATAGTTCATCAATCACTGGAATTGGGAACTTGTCTGGTACAGTGCCTTTATTCAGAGCCCTGTAATCCACACAGAATCTCCAACTCCCATCCTTCTTCTTGACCAAGAGGACTGGACTAGAGAAAGGGCTTACACTTGGTCTTATGATCCCTGCCTCCAACATCTCCCGTATCAGCCTCTCTATCTCATCCTTTTGGATCTGGGGGTAGCGGTAAGGGTGAACGCTGATCGGTGTCTCCCCTTCCTTCAAAGTAATGGCGTGCTCCAACTCCCTCTGAGGTGGCAAACCATGTGGAGGTTGAAAAACCTCCCTGAACTGCTGTATGACCGGTTGCATTTCCAGAGGAATGTCTCCCTCTTCCCCCACACTGACCTTCTCCAATCGTTGCAACTCCACCAAATATCCACCCCCAACCTCCTGAATGGTTCGGATCATGGACTTGAGAGACACCCCCGTCCTAGACAGGTCGACATCTCCCTGTATCACCATTCTCCTCCCTCCCACTACCAGTTCCATCCTCAGTTCCCCCCAGTTCACCTTTGTCTCTCCCAAAGTCTGCAGCCACTTCATTCCCAAAATCACGTCAGTACTCCCCAATTCTAAGGAAGAAAATCCTCCCTCACCTCTATGTCCTGGATGGTAATCACCACTCCCTTACAAACTCCTCTACCCATTTCTACCTTTCCTGTGCCCATCATCACGCCATAGCCTCCCGTATCCACTAATTTCATTCCCAGCAACTCCACCAACTGAGTGGAAATGAAATTGTGAGTTGCCCCACTATCTATCAGAATCACCACCTCGTGGTCGGCTATCACCCCTTTCACTTTCATAGTGTGACTCGAAGTGAATCCCACTACGGAGTTCAGAGAGACTTCCGCCACATCCAGGTGCAACTTCTCCTCTTCCTCCCCTTCGGACCTGCTCCCACCTACCTCTTCGTCTTCCTCGTCTTCGCAAACAAGGAGAACCTGAAGAGTCCGGTCCTTGCACCTATGCCCCGGCATGTACTTCTCATCACATCTAAAGCACAATCCCTTGGCCCTTTTCTCCTGCATCTCCTTATCAGTAAGCTTCTTAAAATTTCCCCCAGGCCCTCCTCCTCCAGATCTCTCCTTTGGTACTTCTCGTGTACCCCCCGGTGCAGCTCCCTTGGAAGCTAAAAACGTGGTCGTCATCCGGTGGGATCCCCCAGAACTGCTGCCTCGATTCCCCCTCTCTAGATGCTTCTAGTCCTCGACCAACTGTGCCAACTCCATGGCCTCCCCCAGGTCGTGTAGTCTCATCACTCTAACGGCTGCTCTGATTTCTGGTTTGAGCCCCTTCATGAAGTTCCCCTCGAGCACGGTATCAGAAAGACGATCCAACAGCTAGGTACTCAAACCGGTCCCGGAACTCTGCTACTGTCCCCTCCTGTGTCAGCGCAAAGAACTGCTCGTAGAAATCCCCTCCGCTGTTGGTTCGGAAACGTTCTAGTAGGCAATCCTTGAACTCCCTCCAGTTTCGAATAGGTCGCCTCATGTCCCGCCACTGGTACCATGCCAGTGCCTTCCCTTCCAAACACAGTCCTGCCGCTGTCAGTTTCTCCTCCTCTGTCAACCCGTTGACTGCAAAATACCGTTCCACCTTGTAGATCCAGCCATGGCCATCTTCCCCCTCAAAGATGGGCATCTTCAACTTCCTCACCTTCGGATCCCTTCCGTTACCCCGGTACTCTCCATAACCTCCCATTCCTCGAAGATGAGGTGCTCCCCAAGTATCCCGGTCCTCCCTCCCACGTTGGTATCCGAGTCCATCGTCATAATCCCCTCTTCCCCTTTCAAAATCAGCACCTCGACGCTGAAATTCAGCACCTCGACGCTGATATTCTCTTTTTTCGCCAAAATCTGCACTTCCCTCATATTCTCCCCTCCGGCCTTCAAAATCCACACCTTGACGCTGAAAATCAGCACCTCGACGCTGAAAATCAGCACCTCGACGGTCATTCCCCGGGCTCATCTCCTCTCTAGAAAGTGGCTCTAGAGGTGGCATGTCGTCGTCTCCCTCAAGGATCTCCTCAGCCGGATTCCTCCTCCCCCGAAGCGGGTTCGGATTTCCTCCTACGCCATGGTCGCCGACAGTCTCTCTTGCTTCCGACGCCGTCGGATTAGTCTTCATCTCAAGTAATTTCTTATCATCTCTTCCATGGCCGTGAATTTTCCCTCCAACCTTTCGTTGTTGGTGGTGATTTGATTTTGAAAATCAAAAAATCTTTCCTCCAAATCGGTTTTTAATTGACCGACTTCGCCTTCCAAGACATCCACCTTCTTTCCGGCCATTGTCCTTCTAACGAATCCACAAAAAACTTCTTCCGGAGACAAGAAACTTGCTGAAATTTCAGAATTTCAGCCGCCGGTGGTCCCGGAACGATGCTCTGATACCAATTTGATAGGAAATACTTAGATCCAATTATTCCTATCGCTCCACGTGAAGAAAACAACAAGAAAGTTGCTGTTTTCTACAGGAAATCAGCCCCAAACGTATGAAAACAGTAGAAAATCGTAGGAAAACTGAGAGAAAAACGCTTAATGGACTTATATTCCACTAGTAGATGATCAAAGCAAAAGCAAGATACAATGTTCTTCGATTCGAGAGGAAGAACAACTCTCCGATCTTCTCCGGCAACGCCAAGAGCCCAAGCAAGAAAACCCTAGATCTCAAATTACATTCAAATTCCAGATAACCACCTTTCTCTCCTAATCCCCCTAAATAACCATAATAGATTATTACAAATTACCTAAAAAGCCCATGACATTCAAAATTTTCCCTCCCACCTCATCAATTCAGCGCCAAGTGGGGCCCAGCTTGTCCGCCCCTTCCTGGCTGGGTTTTCCGCCCCGCCTGGAATAGACCCGGGTTGGCCCGGGTCTAACCGGCCCCTCCTGGGCCGGTTCACGCCTAACATTTTCCTTATACATTTGTTTGTGTTTCAAAGATTAGTTTAGATTTCACTATTTGTTCTTATTTATTTGTTCAACATTGCATATGTGATGTCAGACCTCATTAAAGCCTGTCCGAAGTTGCACCTTTGCTGAAGTCAATTTTTTAGTATTGAGTGGTTTTTGTACTACTGATAATAGATTTGACCAAGTCAACGGTAGCTCTTAATGTGTGCAGTTCGGACTAGTGATAATAGATTTGACCAAGTCAAAGGTAGCTCTTTCCTAATTTAGGAAATCTATTTTAGGAAAGTTCCTAAATTAAATCCTATTTGAATTTCAAATTAATTGGGATTTAATTAAAACTTTCCTAATCTCTAAACCCCGAAATAGCAACTCAAATATCTTCCCACAATCCCCTCCTAGTCCAATGATCCCCCCCCCAAAAAAAAATAAATCCTTTGGGATTTATTTCCAAATCCACTAACCCCCTCTTGGAAACAATTTGCCGAAATTTCCACAAGCCCCATATATTTAATTTCTTTCCAATAGTGAACCTCTTCTATTGTTTTTTAATTAAAACCTTCCCACCCCCCCTTTCTCATGCCCGCCGCCCCCCTTCTCTCTTTCTCTTCCTTATTTACTCTCCATCAAAGAGAATCATTAGGAGATTGTTACCCCGCCGCCCCTTAAAACTTCTAAAAGCTGAACCTAAAGTTCCCCAAGCCTCTCTCCTTGGCCGGCCACCTCTCCTTACCTCCTCCCACTTGGATTCTTGAGAGAAACCCCTTTCTTTCAAGGGAAAGTGGCAAGGACAGCAAAGGAACACCTCCTACAACACTTAAAACAACAAGATCGATGCAAGGCCGATCCCGATCTTGATTTCGGCCTTGCCTGTGCAAGGTTTCATTCACATTATTCACTCTACTTTCTTCGATGTCAATCCGGAGATCGACAATACTATCGAGGAATACGAGGAGCGCATTCTAGATACTCTCACCAAAGCTATAGAGGAGCAACTTGGTGCCATTCAATGGTGGACTACATCCAAACTGTGACAAAGGTCTTCCAATCTTCCTACTCTTGTATTCTCGTAGTTTAACACTCTCTTGTGGTTTGACTTGATTCATGAAGGTCTTGTTCACCTATCTCTGCCAAGCCTAGTAATCGTAGGAATTGAGTTTAGCTTTCTATGCTTCTAATCTCATTGTTAGCGTAGAGATTTTGTTGAAAGCTACTTAATTTGCATGCTATTGAAATTCTAAGTTGTTTTGATAATCCAAGTGCTTGGCATGTAATTTGGCCTAAGAGTATCCGCCCCTCTTACGTTTTCTTTTGTCGTTTTAATTTCTAATAGTTTTAATCTAAATTATTTTATTCAATAAATCGTGCAAGTTCTTACCGCATACAATTAAAATATTATAGTCCTGCATCATGTTCTCAATGAAGAGCATATAGGAGGGAATAAACTTGAATCATCGAGATGGAGGGGTGATGGTCAATTAAAGCTTGAATGACTAAGACTTTGAAGGACAGGTTGATCGCACTAAGTTTATTCGTCAATGAGCACCAATAGTTCATAGTATTCAAAATTGCCTTTGATTTTAGGGTGTATTTGTCAAATAACATGAGTAAATAATTACTTGCGCCTAATAGAGCTAGTGTCATCAACTTCTTCCCCAATATGGACAAATCTACCTTCGAAGATTCTTAAGATGGAGAAAACTCAAGATAACGACAAATAGAAAAAGACTTGTACTTTTTCTCTATTTTAAGTTTTTTGAGATTTTATTGGAATGCAACTTGATTATAAATTGAAATACAATGGTTAAAATTTTGATTTATTTCATTTCATCAATTAAAAGTGCAATCTACAATATTGCAAGGAACTAACCTTTCAAAGATAAAATATTTTATAAGTTTTATCTCTACTCCAAGTCATGGAATATTCTTCATAGTGTAAGTTTAAAGTGAGTATGCTACTCAGTAGATTTGTTCATGGACGATGCATGGTCCTTTGCATGTAAATTTGAGATTTCCAATGAATGATTATTGTGATATTTCTTTAGCTTTCAAACGAATGAGATCTCCTAAGAGGAAGCTTCATTTTTGAACATTTGCATCATGATATTTGGATGATCATCTCTTGACTTCTGGAGAGATGCTTGGATTATCATTTCTTCAAGGAGGCCAAGCCAAGTTCGCAGACCTTTATTAGAGTATCTCCAGTTGACTGGCTTCTCCTTCAAACTTCAAAGCAACGACAACTCTTTGACTGAACAAGTTGTATTTGACAGGTAAGAGCGCTTCGAATCCATAAAAGAGGATTAAAGGAGTTTTTCTTAGAGTAGAAGAAGGCGCATTACACAGCCTAGAATACATTAAGTAGCTTTTCACCAATTTGTCTTTAATGCGCTTTTTTCTCTGATAACATCCAAAAATGGGTAATTAGCAACTTTTACTTGTCTGTTGGTTCTAGGAGGCCAAGCCAAGTTCGCAGACCTTTATTAGAGTATCTCCAGTTGACTGGCTTCTCCTTCAAACTTCAAAGCAACGACAACTCTTTGACCGAACAAGTTGTATTTGACAGGTAAGAGCGCTTCGAATCCATAAAAGAGGATTAAAGGAGTTTTTCTTAGAGTAGAAGAAGGCGCATTACACAGCCTAGAATACATTAAGTAGCTTTTCACCAATTTGTCTTTAATGCGCTTTTTTCTCTGATAACATCCAAAAATGGGTAATTAGCAACTTTTACTTGTCTGTTGGTTCTAGATGGTGCAAGAAGGCAAATTCCTTAGCTTTGGCAAAATTCCTCAGTTTCATGTCGAAATGTGGACCACTATCAACAATAATCACCTATGGTAGAATGTGAAGGAAGATAATTTTGTTTATATAAAATTTCAAACTAGTATAGAAGTCTCCTTTGAAAGAACTTTATCTTCAACCAATTTTACAAAGCAGTCAATCACGATGAGAACGAATTATCATTGACCACAAGTTGATGTGTAAGGCCAACTAGGTCCAGCACTAAGACAAAAAATGGCCGAGGACTGAAAATCAACTAGAGCTTCTAAGAAAGTTGGTGTTGGAATGGAGCAAATTTTTGGCACTTACGCACCTTCTTGAGAATTATTTCGAATAATTTCATAAAATCATCCAAAATTAACCTTGTCGTGGAGCTCAATGGACTAGTTTCCATCCCTAATTAGTGACTTCTAGATTTCCAAAAATGAATATCCTTGAAGAAGTTGGCAGTTTACGTCTCAAGTGTGAATTGAAGATTTTTCATTGTTAGTGATTTTGCATTGAAGATTTCAAAAATTAGCAGCTTTTACTATGATGTTTCAGCCCCAACTTCACCAAGAATCATTAGGCCTATCCATGCAATATGGATCACCCATACTGAGATAGGCTCATTCACATTCTCCATAATAGGTGCCTTATTTGGACGTCATATTAGATAAACAAGAATGAACTCTTCAATTTTTCTGACATTAAATAGTTCTCCAATGAGGCTTCAACGGTGATGAAAATTGAAAACCCTCCACATCGTGGCCATGGTCTTTTTAAAATACAAAGTACTTCATCGGGTCACAAGAAGATGGCACATTGATCATCAACTGTAGACAATGAAAGTACTCCTTATTTCAAATGGCATCTACAATCTTGACATGAGAGACTGGAAGAGTGTAAGTCAAGTACCTTGAATGATGTGGCGATCTATCATAGTTTAAGGGATAATAAGTCGTCATGACCCTACCTTGCATCTTGAGGTGGAATCCAATATGATGTTGATCATGGACTTCTATCTCAAATTGTCGCAATATTGGCGCAACTTATTTCGCTAATCCTAGGAATGCTGTTCTAAGTGAAAAAAAAAAAAAAACTTAAAAAGCCAAAGTCACACCATCATATTCCCTCATATTCCCTGTTATGTGATTGTTGGCCAACTCCAGCAATTCAGACATTGCCTTCAACTATTGTAAATCGAGGGCATGGAAAAAAGAACCATCTTAAAAGTCATGAGTAAGCACTGTCCAAGCGATGATGATTTTCAAATCTTATATGTCTAGCATCTCATGATGGAATCAAATGATAACCATGGTTTAAAATTGCGCAATAAGAGGCACGCCTCAGGGCAATTTTGTTATTTTAAGCCTCAAAGCCTACGCAATGAGAGTAGGGAATGAGGCGTACACCTCAAATTTACTGAGGCGCGCCTCACCTTAGGTTTTAGAGACGTCCGCCTCTTAAAATAAAAAGTAAAAATAAAACCTAACCTAATAATCTATGTTGCACCGATACACCTATTTATGAAGGCGTGCTGTATCCGATACACCGATACACGGACACGCCTCCGATACTCCACCGATACGTGTCGGATACGCCAAAGCCGTATCCAAGTAAAATACTATTTAATTTCAAAAGGGCACGCGTATCCGATACGCGTGTCCGTTGAAAAACAAAAAGAAATCCGAAAAAAAAAGACATGTCGTATTTACTTCCGCTGTTGCGAGCAAGATTCTCTCATTTCCTAGATGGATTTGAGTCTCTTGATGATATGAAAATATTAGAAATTATTAATCTTTCACTTGATGAGCCTGAATTAGAAGCTATGATATTTATTGAAGATGATATGGAAGTTCAAAGACAAACCAATGAAGAAGATAATTATATCATTCCTTCTATTGAATAGTTAAAACTTCATGTGATAGATAATTTATGTTTATGCTTTTGTTGTTGTACTAGACATTTAATACTTACTTATATTTTGATATTATAAGTTACAATGTTACAAATGATGTTGTTGCCATTTTTTTTGTAATTTCAAATATTATGTTTTGATTGCTTTCTTAATTTTTATGTATATGTAAATTATAATGTCGTGTCTGTGCCGTACCCGTATCCTGTATTTTAAGAATTGACGTGTCCCGTATCCGTATTGTATCCGTGTCGCCGTATCCGTATCGGTGCAACATAGCTAATAATTACCTATTCGGTTCGACCCCCCCCCCCCCCTCGCATCTTCTATCATTTCTAAAGTTCGAACCGAGGGTTTCTTCTCCCTTCTTCGAGCGACATTTTCCCCTCTTCCTTCCATTTAACAGGCTTCGGCTTCCTTCCACTGAGAGTTGCTCTTCGCCTCTTGCTTGGAGTTCTCTTTTACCACGAGTTGGGTTGTAGTCTCATTCGACCGATCGCTGACAGCTCTTCTTCTTCGTGGTTAGAGTTTAGGGTTTATTGACAAGGTGAAATAGCTTTACTTCCTCTTCTTCTTTGCACTCAAATATTATTTTTTTGTTATACCAACGCATTGATCAACATCTCCCTTTGATTTCATTCAATTTTGGCGAAATTTTTTTTCTTTTAAATTTTATGCAATCTTGCTTTGTGTCACACATACACTTTTCAATGTCATTTGATTGAATGATTGTCATTCATAGTGTAAGAAATTGAAAATGATAGGACTTTTTATTTATGTAATATTTAGATCTCTTTTTGTTAGACTTATGTTTATGTGGACATGTGGTTTATCATTTTATGTTTACGCAATGTTTTGATTTTGAGTCTAATGCCTCAAAACGCCTTGAGGCTTACGCCTCGCCTCACGAACGAAAAACGCCTCAATACTCAATTACGCAATTTTAAACTTTTATGCAATATAGAGTGGCTCTCCAAGCTCTTGCCCCATGTTCAAGAAAGCCTAGGAGTTCTTCAATGACTTATGACCATTGTGAACCAAGTGATGAATTATTGTTTAAGCTGGCCAAAAAAGTGGTGCTTCCCAAAGGCGGGCAAGATAATCATCACAATGGGGGCTACTTAAAAGTATTAAAGAACAAATGAAACCTTACGATATTGCCCACAACAAGAAAATGAATTGATGACTCAAAGTAATTGACATGGTTGGAATGGTTCAACTTCCCTCAAAAGGAAACAAACACGATTATATTGAACCTAAGGATATTGAACCTCTATTATCTAAATGGAGAAAGCATTTTTTTGGTTGAGCCTAATGCCTTATAAGATGATTAGGAAGAGAAGTCTCAGCAGTACTCACCTCAAAAATATAGGGCTCGCCATCTTAAGATAGATTAGCAGTAGCCCTTATGTTATGCGGCATCTACACTTTAGAGAAACAACATATTCTCATTCTCAAGGGAAAGGAAAAGCAGCTTGTAGAAAATGCTCAAATTTCCCCTAGATCGCCATTGTCAAGCAATCCTCTATGCATAGTAATTATTCTGAGTTGATTAGATATAAGCGCTCTTATAAGGACCACTTGCATCCTTCAAGATGATCCATGTTTTGGTCCTAGGTTCCCAGCCTTCGGCATGATCCATGGCATCAAGGAGGATATTAAATTAAAAATTATATGTTGGAAGATACCAAGACTTTATTAAAGAAATAAATTAAGCCCAAAGAGTAAGAATAAGAGAGAGAGAGAGAGGGATCATTACAAAGATCCTGACAAAACCATTTTAAGTCGAACCGAGTTATAGAGAAATAATTTGAAGGAAAAAAAAAAGATTTTGTAAAGACTTTAATGATATTTCATATTATTTTTCTCCTATGGCTTTTCTTGTCCCGTCATTGGACCACTAATCTCTTTTTTATAAGTGAAGATCAAGAGCAAAATTACAGAATTGACTACATAGTATAATTAAACTTAGTGAAGCTAGTTGTGTAGCAGGCTATGATGCACGGACACGGTGATATGGACACGACTTTTTTGAAAATGAAGGACACGGGTACGACGCGAACACGTCATTACAATTTTTTTATATAGTGCATGAAAATTAATATAACATCATATTGAAAATGACAAACAATAATAAATGAATGTCATGATAAGTTGTCTAGCTTATAATATAAAATATTTAGCACAATGTTTATAAAACCACATTTAGATAACTATGTTTTATGGGGATGAGCATGTGATAAAGATATCACTAATAACTTATTTGAGTGTGGCAAAGATTGGAATGCTATGACGTGTGTGAAAAGACTACAAATGATAAGTTGATAAATAATTATATAGGGAGAAATGTGAGAGTATTATATGTTAAATATAAAATAGTGAAAAAAAAGATTTAGGTATTTTAGGCATGCACAATAAAGATTACAAGATGCATCAATAAGGCATGTGATAGGAAACACTTGAAGATTTCAAGTAAATCTAATTAATTTCGAACAAAACAGCGAAAAAATTCTTCCAAACTCCAATGAAAACCAAAAAAATGATAGTTTTTATTGCAATAATCAAACTAACAAAAGAAAGATACAATTGATCCTCTATTTGAGAGGAGGATCTATCTCTCCCAAATCTCTAAACGCCGCTAGAGCCCGAGAAAAATCTCAGAGATCTCAAAATTCAGCAAAATTCCAGTGCTCTAACCCTAGGAAAACAAATTATTTAATGCATACAATCAAAAAGGAAATCTCTAAGCAATCCCTACATTCAAATTTTCCTTGCTCCCTCAAAAATCCTTCCTAAATAACTTTTCTGGATCATGCGGCTTGTACAGCTCGTACAGGAGGCGAAAATCTTCCACCTCCATTACATTGAGCCGGTCCTATATGGACCGGCTAGACCGGTCTAACATCATGCACATAAAGATCTTCTAGATCAAAATTCTTCTTATTGATTTAGTAAATATAAAAATTTTATAATTTAAAATAATTTTATCATAAAAAATTAGGACGCGCGTGTCCACTTAAATTTAAACATTATTTTAATCGGACGTGTCTATCATATCCGACACGTGTCCCAACCGTGTCAGGCACGTGTCCGAGTCCGACACATGTCTGACACTGCATTATCTTTTCAAGAGGTGTGTCGGTGCATCATAGGTAGCAGGCGAATTAAGCCTATAGTAATTTTCCAGTTAGAAGAAAATCGAGAAACTTCTGAATTGAGAGTGAGTACCATTGGCTAACTTCTAACAGGAACAAATTTAGATGGCCAATACGTTGGACAAGTTTAATAGTTTTTTTGGGTGAATAATCTAAAGTAATAGGTGACTTTGTGGGTCCCCCAAATGAGTTTAGTAACATATTATCGAGGAATAAGTTAGAACTAAATTTTAGGAGGCTCATCTAAGATGTAGTTCTAAGTGACTTTAAACTTGTTGAGCTTCAAGTTATAAGTGGTTCAAACTAATTCTCAATGAATGATTTCTTAAACTTGATTCAGCCTAAAAATCAGTTGATTAACTTAAATCAGGTGAATATATATGTGCAATATTCTTTAAGCATAATTGTTACACAAGAGCCTATATTGGATGGGGAATGTTGGAAGTGGCTGTAACATGGTTTAAAATTCTAAAATGAGATCAAGAAAAAAAATACTATAATATGCAGATGCAACCCATAATAAGAATAATTAGCTACAAGAGAATAAAAGTGCAGGTAACTAAACATGAAAAAACAATGCTAACATTGTCAATTGAATAATAATTTATGCCTATCATGAGCATTTTACATTGAAATCAGTAGAAAAAAGTTACTACAACATAAAGAAATCATGCATGAGATTCGAACATATTCAAACTAGAAGTAGAAATCATGGGTTGTAATGATAGCTCTTAAGTTAAGAAAATATAACACAAAAAAATTAATCATACAGGTAATGTCTCCCAGCGTTGCCTAATTTTACGGAGCTCATTCCGCTCTTTTTCACCACCACCAAAATAACAACCAGAAAATGCAAGCATGTCTGGTTCAAACCTGCATAAAAAATAAAGTTTTGGAGGTAATAAACCGCAAAGTCATCAAAAATAAATAATAATGATAGAAGAAATAACTAAAAGAAGATAACTGAGTAAACTGTCCTTAATTGAGGAAAGATAAATAAAATTGATAGATTTCAAAAAGAGGCAATGGTTATAGATGATAGATAAACTCATTCAACACAAAAATTGTGTATTTAATATCATAGCATATATAAACTATTTAGGGACGGAATTATTGTTTTATTCTCTTGAGCACTACATAAGACTTTAACTTACAAAGTTTTTATTCACAGCCTCTTACCATATTACGCTCGACGCCTCGACCTACTCATTTTCCAATTCATTCTTCTGACATTCATTATATCTTGGCGCTAACTAAGTTTATTTTCCACACATGGTCTACTTCTACTACTCTTTAGATAATCATTTCTCATTTTATCTTCCCTAATTTTACCCCAAATTATTCCATTGTATGTTGTCCAATTAATGATGATCAAAATAGGATTTTCTTTATGCATTTTTATTGATTAGAAATCAGATGTTTTTCTGTCATTTATTATTTTCATAAGGATTATTACGTTATGTCAAAAAAAAAAAAAAGAATTATTATGTTATTATCCTTTAGAGGTAGCTTGGGCTTTCGTTTGTGAGGATATTTCTATAAATAGATTTTGCTGTGTAGAAACATAATTATAAAGAGCTGAATAAAAAACTACAACCCATATATTGGCTTCGTAATTTTTAATCTTGAAGATTAAACAGTTTAAATGTGCTAAAGATCATCATCAGGTTGTTGATTCACTGTTTCGTATACTTATCCTTCAATTCTTTCAGTTTCGTATATAATCCACAGTTATACTTCCTATCTTGCATGAAATGGGCAACAACAACAACAACAACAAGCCTTTGTCCCACTACGTGGGGTCGGCATGTAAATTAAAACCAATAAAAAATCCTCATCCAGTAATCTACCACCCCTAAATTAACCTTTACCTATAATTATCATTAAGCTCTAACATGTTACCTTCATTATATATATATATATATTATATACACACACACACATACATTTATTTGATGAATTTACAGCAACTGCTTGTTTTCTACTACCGTTTTCATCTACTTTCATGAGGTTATTGCTTTCCTGCATCCTTTTTTCCTTTTTTCCCCTTTTGTTTCATTGATTTTTCCCTAATTTTTTTGTTCCTACGCTGCCAATATGTAGGCTTTTTCCGGTTGATGGGAAAACATTATGCAACCCTCATTTTCTTCCTTTAAATCTCATTCAGTTTATTCATTCAAATTTAACTTTGAGCTTCAAATTCAAAATTTAAATTTGAATTCAATTTTTGCAACAATCAATTCCAAGAACATCTCCATTAAACAATACAACCTAATTAAATTCAAATCATCTCATCATTAAAAATCAAATTCAATACTCGATACCCAAACTACACCCCTTCTATCACTTTGAATGCACAAATCCCAATAATCTTATCCCACACCATCTTCAAAATATCAACAAAGGCTTCTATTAAGTTGTTCATCCATCCTTTTTGGCCGGCAATCTTGAACAGTTATGCTATATCTTCCCTATGATCCACCACAAGCATTCCAAACTACATCTAGCTGGGATTCAATCATGATCTATGATGACATTGGGATATAATTCTATTTTCTACTGTTAGTTCTTCTACTGATGGCACTACAAATGGTACAATTGCTCTAGCAAGGCAATATCATCTACCTTTAAGATGTTCCAGAATTTCTCCAATGATATGCATTGTTTGCTCCTTCACCCTTCTAAAATGACACTCTCTCTCGCTAGAAAATTGATGTAGTTTGTTGTATTGATGTAGTTTGTTGTATATCTATGGGCTTCAAAAATTCGGCCCCGGCCTCCACCCGCTACATTTCTTCGGGGGAGTTTTAACGGAATCAAGTTCCGGGGTAAATTTTGGGAAGGCAGATAAGTTTGTAGATAAGACACTACCCAGAGATTTCATCCTCATTTTGCGAGGACTTTATGATGTTTGGTTGTGACTCTTCCTTAAATCACATATACATTGATTTATAGGCATCCCCTCACACATGTTGCCATCATCAAGCTCAAGCCCACATAACAGTATATCTCAAAAACTCACTCTATATCTTATATAAACAATCACAATGGTGTGCAATTTCTATATGGGTTTTCCATTGGCATAGGTGAAGCCCCTTCCAATCCCCAGCTTTGAAGCAAACATCTTTGGAAAAGGCGGGAATGTCCTTTTAAAGGTTTCATCGTTTCTTTCTTTTTCATATTTCCTTCTTGTTGCTCTTCCTACACCATTTTTTGTTGTGCCATCCCTCAATGTTTCTCATCATGCCATCGCTCACCATTTATTGTGGTTTCGCCACTCATATTCTAAATACATTCAACCAAATGAATTTAAACACTCATTTACTTTATATTATATTGAAACAAACAATTTAAATTGAGCATAATCTAATGCATCTATTTTACACTGCATTATAAAAATACAAGCAACCAAACAACCATCATAGCAAATAGACATTACTAACCTCAAATGAACTGCAATAAAACGTGAGCTCATCTTTCGCATTTTCTTCAACAATTTTTGACCTAGCAATCGTAAAGGCTTTGTAAACGTTAGAGCATGATAGTTAACACGACATCGTAACTTTTGAAGGTCTTCATCAAGCTCATTGGTTAACCGGTAATCAAACTTGGTTAATTGCACGACCTGCAATATATGATCGTGCTAAACACGTCAAACCTCATTTAAAGAAAAATAATAAAAAAATAACATAATATATCATAAGAGATGCAATGTATTCACAAAAGGACGCATAAAGCCCTTGACAAAAAATAATCAAACAAAATTCACAGTAAATTAAGGAAAGTAAAGGAGAAGTTACAAGAATAATTCAATGTTAAAATAGCCCCAGAGGAGCCCCATGCAAACAGCAGTAAGAAAGCACTAAATCCAACTTTTAATAAAAAATTAAGATTCCATGTGTCGCAAGATATTGATGATACTGAGGCACCAAAAGCTTATACATGGATGGTACAAGCCCGCGCCACAACAGGAATATTTAATAAGAAAACAGAAAAATCAAATCCTCAATTATGGCTTACAATTATCAAACTTTCAATGGTTCGCATAAAATTGTTCTAAAGAATAGGAAGTTTAATAGAGTAGGCTAGAATTAGCAAAAGACGGGCATTGATTATTATAAATCTATGCAGCACCGCCTAAGAAGCATTTATCTTGTGGATGCTAGTTGCCAACCCTTTAATGATCGGAAGCTATATTTCAATGCAAGTAATAGAACAGTACAGATCCAGCTAAGCAACTCATTTCTCTTTAATAATCAAAGAATAAATAATCAAAGTCCCAAGTGAAATATTTATCAATTAAAATTTTAAGCTAAATTGCCCACTTACATTCCTGCGCAACAGTATTGGCAAGACTTGGTCAAGATAATATTCTGGAGTTGATCTTCTCGGAACGCGCATTGTGTATGGAGGTTTCTCCATTGATCTCATTACTTTATCTGGGACCCTTTTAACAACAATAACGTCTTTTTCAAGGGACGAAATGAACCAATTGACATCAAAAATGTTGGCAAAGTCACTGCAAGTAATATTTTTGTTTACAAAATGTATTCCATGCTAATTATAAAATGCTTAGGGTATTCTTATTGAAAATCAAAATGCTTACCTCTCGTCTTTCCAGAACGAATGATGATCTAATTCTGGTACAACAAGTGTTGCATTTAGAATACGAGCAACAACAACAGCATCTGTAATCTGAATGAATGGAAGGATAGCATAATGAGATAATTTCATATATGTTCTGCAGACTTAATTGCTAAACACTAAGGAAGAATACAAAGGATTATATTAAGAAGTGGTTGACGTTAGTTGAAAATTGTTAAAAAAGCATGAATCTATTGCAGAATCCCGACTTTCAAAAGTTCTAGTACAACGCCAAAATAATAGAATCAAGGGGTGATTACAATTAACCATCATGGGGTTCGATATGCATATGCAACCCGTGCATCTTGAAAATAAATTTGACCCCATCTATTTTGGACTGAAACACAACATGACAATTAATGGACCGGCTAATTTGATTTGAAGGGAATTAGAAAGTTTTTTAATAAAGAGAGGGCTATTTAGGAAGGTTTTTAATCAAAGTAGAATTGTTTAGAAAAATTTTAATTACAATTGAGAGGGAATTATATAGGGCAAGAGATCTAATTTGAATTAAATATCTAAGAGGGAATTATTTAGGGAAAGAGAGGAGAAATCAAGAGAGAATTGTTTAGAAAAGTTTTAATTATAGTAGGGAGGGAATTATTTAAGGCAAGAGATCTGATTTAAATTCAAATATGAGAGAGAATTATTTAGGGAAAGGGGCTGATTCGGAAAGGAATTAGGTGAGCATATTTAAGGCTAACAATAGGGTGATTTTAGGATTATAATATTATCTGATGAATTTAGATTGTTTCTAGAGAGTTTAGGCTCTAGCTGGTGGCTAGGGATTTAAGAGAGCCGGATCTCCCTCAGTCCCTCTCCAATAGAAGATCCATAGTATCTTGTTATTTTCTTCCATATATCATCAATTAAAAAAAGCTTTCTCTTATTTTTACTCTTAATTCCTCTTGGAGAATATGTTTGGGATTACTGTAATTAAATTTCAAAGAATTATATTAAGAAGTGGTTGACGTTAGTTGAAAACTGTTAAAAGCAAGAATCTATTGCAGAATCATGACTTTCAAAAGTTCTAGTACAACGCCAAGATAATAGAATCGAGGTGGAATTACATTTAACCATCATGGGGTTCAATATGCATACACAACTCGTGCATCTTGAAAACAAATTGGAACCCATCTATTTTGGACCAAAACATGATAATGAACTTATCCTTGCAACATAGCAGAAAAAAAATAGACATTTTTTGCCTATATACTCTATGTACCTCCGTCTCAACAACCACTCGCTCAATTCACTGCTCTACGTGATAAGAATGAGTAGTTGTAAGCGGTAGTCTCAGTTCCCTCCGCACACTTTTCCATCATTTCGGAAAGAAAAGTTCAGTACCACATTGGTGAAAGTAACTGAGGAAAAAATGCATTTTTAAAGTACATGCGAGTTACACCATATATACAGAAAACCACATGGAGTAAATTGTAATTGCCTTATAATCAATACTCAACATAATTGACTGATTGGTCAAATTTCGATGTCATCAAAAAATGGTGAGAAACCAAAGCCATCAAGTTTAAATGATTAGAATAACTTATTCAGTTATTGTCCCAACAATAATTGTGCGTAAATGATGATTTCAAAAGAATTTATGGTACAACAGTCCGAATAATGTATTCAAATAATCTAAAAATATAGAAAGCAACAGTATTTTGTAAGACAAAGGCAAAGAGAAACGAGGGAGGAGATCAGAAGTAAGAATAGATTTCTTACCCCTGTTCTTTGTTGATTCAGTCCCCCGCTTGCAGCAATCAGTAAGTAGCCATTAGATTTGTTTTCTGGCACAGGACCTATATTGACAAATAGAACAAATAACGCAGTTAACGACATAAATGCAGATAAATGCTTCAATCTTTTAATTTGAAGGTAACATTTTAACTTTGGCAGGTGTTATCCCGCATCAAAACACAAAATTAATACTTGGCTTATTTTCAAAATACCAAATTGTTATTACTATATTCAATGGAAGTGGGAAAAAAGGCAAGGGTAAATTCATCATGTCCACTTTAAAATCTACACAAAAAGTCATTTATTATGACCTTTTTCAGATTTCCGACCAGAACTTCACCTTTAGATCCTCCATGTCCAGTATACGCTAAAATAGAGGGTCAGTAAACAGTATAATGTATACTGGCTTGTTTCTATCTTTGACAAACTTGGTTATATATCACACGTCAGTTAGCATCTTTGGGGTCTGTGTATAACACACAAGTTGTTGTACACCCTCTAATTCACAAAACATTCAAAATTAAAGCTGCTTTTGTTGTGAGCGAGCAAAATGGAATATTCACAAAATTTATAGAAGCACCACTTCCTCTAGTCTGCTTCTAAAAGCCTTCAGCGAACATGAATAGAGGCTGGAAAAACTCAGATTATATATATATATATATATATATATATATATATATATATATATATATATATATATATATATATATATATATATATATATATATATTCTGCTTTGCTAAAA
Organism: Dendrobium nobile; assembly: GCA_022539455.1. Lineage (NCBI taxonomy): Eukaryota > Viridiplantae > Streptophyta > Magnoliopsida > Asparagales > Orchidaceae > Dendrobium > Dendrobium nobile. The sequence goes on from CM039730.1 coordinate 27,042,365, forward strand.
GGGAAAAAAGAAACAAATAAAGTTGAAACCACAAAAACGAAGTGCATAAGCTAGAGTTCCGCACAGAAATTGGTAAAGCCAGGATGAGCATAAATGTTACAGATGCTGAAAAGAATCCCAAACCAGATGATAATTGGTGAAATGGGAAAAAAAAGGGTTAAATAAAACTTTTTCCTTTTAATTTGCCACATTTTTCATGCCTTTTTATTTGTACTAGCACTGAACTATCGGGAACCTATATCAACAACTACATCAGCATCCAAAAGTTAGTAGCTAATTGATGTGAAACCAAGTGGATACAAGAATTGCCAATCAAGAGATTAATAAAAGTTATTAAATTTGCTTACTAACAATAAAGTCTAGCGTACTCAAATAGAGATTCAAGAAGATGTCATGAAAAATTAAGCCATAGCGTTCGATTACACTTGGAGATTACAAGAGCTTTGCAAAAGAATAACCAAAAGAAATCTAAATAATGCAAATAGCCAAGATAAACAAATCCTCACGTTTAAAATATAGATCCTTCACCTTGAGATCCTTTCATAAACTCTTGAACGTGGCAGTTGGCGGAAGAGGATCGTAAGTAAACTTAGAGATACCACTATAACACAAGTGATGCCGAGAGGACTCGTCGCCGGGAAAGAAGCGGGAGTTGGAGAAGCGGGTGGATGGCCGTTGATGGTCCACTCATAGTCCGAAAATTGATCGTCGAGGATGTCCACGAGATGGGGGAGGATCCGGTTCAAGTAATCTTCAACGGTGTCGTCAAAACCAAACCCGACGTCGAAGAATGGTGATCGAGTGATGTGGATGTCTCCGTGGGCGTCGAGTACAAATCCGCTATCCACTTCGGGATCCGCCATGCATCATTTGCATGTAGAGGAGAGAGCACAACAAGAAAACCCAAGAGAGGAGAGGGGCGGCCGGCTTGGAGGATTGGGGTGAGAGGGGGCGGCTAGGGTTAGGGAAAACTTAGGGATTCTCAATAAATCTGAATTTAATTTCAGATTTAAGTGATTTTGGAGGGAGAGGTTTGAATTTCAATTTCAAAATTGAATGAGGGTGGGGGTTAATTTGGTAAGGGAGGGATTTGCCCGTGTATGAGGCCGGCGGCATAGAGGGAAGAGGAGAGAAGGGTTTGTGGAGAAAACTAAAATCAATTTTAGTTTTAAGTGAAATTGGAGGGAAGATTTTCTTGAAATCAATTTCAGATTTTAAATAAGGGGGAGGTACGTTAAATGAACTCAATGGAAATCCCCAATAAGGGGGCCGACGGCTTCAAGTAGGTGGAGGAGATTGGGGAAAGAAGGGAGGGGGTTTCCAAATGCGTAATGATGATTAGGAAAGACAATTAATAAATCCAATTTAATTTAATTTAAAATGGGATTTAACATAAAGAACTTTCCTAATTTGGATTTCCCAATTTGAAAAGAATTTGAAATTCGAAATTTGAATTTCAAAAAGATGGTGAGAAGAAAAGAGGGTGGTGGCCGGATGGAGGGGGGGGGGGGGGGGGCCGGCCGGTGGTAGGTTGGCCGGCGGTAGCTTGGGCTTCAAGGGACGGCGGCAAGGGGTGGGGGTCGAATTCTTCAAGCCAAGGGTTTTGTTGTTTTCTCTTGAGGTGGAAGAGGGAGTGATTGGAGGAAGAAGATAAGAAAATCAAGAATCAAGCACCTTACACTTTCCCCTAGAACTCACAAAGAGATCTAATAGCTTTCTCCTCAAGAACTCACAAAGAGATCTAGAGGAGTTTGGAACTCACAAAGACACCAAGAAAAACTTTCATTCATCAACTAGCTATTACAATGCATGAGGCCTCATATAAGTAGACCAAAATGAAATAAAAAGAAATGACACAAATGCCCTTCCGGGCTACATAAGCGACTCAATGCCCACAGGGGCAAATTAGGAAACAAGAAATACAAGCATAAAATGAAATAGCAAATAAATCAGAAGTAGAGGCTCAGGATCATAGCTGACGATCTGCGTCTCCGGCGATGGTACACGTGTCGAAATCTGATGTCCTCATCATTCTCCCTAGGTGGGAGAAAGCTCGACCCCGTCAAGTAAGCGTCTCTAGAAGCCTTGTACCACTCCAGTGGATCAGAGTCCAATCTCTGTAGCTCATCTCGGTCGATCCACACGTTCTCCATCACATAATCTAGAGACGCTTGTCCCAATAATAAGACAACATGAAATATCGTTCAACTCAAAATTCTATCTTTCCCAAATCTCAGTATTCTTTTCATTAAAATATAATTTCAATTTCCAAAAATAAATAGCAATGACATATCCCATAATAACTCATAAGTCATCAACACTGTCATCACTAAGGGGTTCTTCATTTGAATCATCATTATGATGAACTGCTCTCTCCCCTTCCTCCTCTCCTAGAGAGTCCAATGTCGGGCATTTACTTCAAGATTTATGTAAGTTTTAATATATATATATATATATATATATAGCGTGAGGCGTAAGCCTCATGCTAGTGAGGCGAGGTGGGCCTCAACAAAGTTGAGGCGCAAGCCTCGTAAAAAAACTCGATGCGTAAGCATCGAAGCGTTTTTTATTAGAATTGCACAAAGGCATGCCTCAAAGCAAGCCTCATATTGCGCAATTTTAAACCATGGTTGGTTCGTTGACAAAGGAGAGTGAAGCTCTGCCAACAGTGACAACAATCTTCAAACTACACTCCAAAGGGCAATGATTGCTCTACAAACCCTACTCGCTATAATTACATATATTTTTTGTCTTTTGCCAATTTAATTTTACGGAGAAGTTTCTACCCGTTGTTTCAAAACAATTCTCACCACAACTGTTTTTGAGTAGCTTGTCACAAAGCAAGTTAAATATTTTCATCCAAACACCTATCTATTGTTGGGAGGCAACTTTGCAAAAGGGACTCCAAAAGAGAAAAACTTAGATACTAGAAGGAAGCTCATGTATAAATTTAATTGAATAACAGTTTCTTTCTAGTAGAAACAGTCAAAACTTCACTAAAGGTGCCTAAGAAGATATGGCACATGTATGTTAAGCTCAAAAAGCAAGACCCTTCCGGAATGACAAAGCCAACAATTGTTTTGCTATAACCCTGAAATTTTATATCCTTAGATATAATTACACAGTATGGTGATAACTAAGGCCATAATTCAAGTTCTTTTGCATAGCATATAAATGATGCTCAAGGTTGAGGGAAAAAAAGCAATTCATGGCAATAGAAACTTGCAAATAACACATCAACAGGAAATTTTAAGCATCCTCGACAAGGAAAAGACAATATAAGATCGACCAAATATGCTGAATAGAAAGGCCAAGTATTTGGAGGTAAACTAGATGATATAAACAAGGAACATGATTAAAACACTTACGTCCAAAGTTTGGGCTTCTATCACTACAACCATAGTAGAGTTTTGCAAAGTCTGATTTCCAAATATCAATGTTGTAATGAGTGGCACCCTACAAATAACCTGAAATCAGTAATATCCAGCAGCAATAATATCAAAAAATGAGGTAATAAAAAATAGCCCATATAAAAATGAAAAATCCGTTCAGACTAGAGAATGCTGCCATGATGAAACATTATTGTTTTCTTATCGATGTGGCATACACAAGATAACAAGAGCTATTTAATCTCCATATTTCTAAGAAGCTATTCCATAATTTTAAAGAAATAATCAGAAAATTAATTTCTTATATGAACATTGTTAGGTCAGTGAGTTATGAGCCATTAAGTTAGAGTCTTTCCTCTTTATTGTACATGAACCAAATGATGCCATGTATATTTATAACTCCGCATGGTATGAAAATTTTGCTGAGAAAACGCCTGTCAACAGTAAATTTCTATATATAACATTAAACGGGTTGTTTCAACTCCCAGCCCAATTGGAAAGCTTTCTGGAATTTAAAAAAAAAATCATCTCACTGATGAACATGTTTTGCTGATCTATTTTGATCTGTATTTTGGGCAAGTGTTATAACTTGAGGTAAACTTACTGCCTATATTAGCAACAGTTGATTAAACAAGAAAACTTCTCTAGGTAGATATCTAAAATAATAAATGAAATAATTTTGGATGCTATTACTAAAACTTTGCATATTACTGTCATATACCTCACAGCAATAGTCAGTGACCAATGATCAGAATAATAATATTGGAATGACTAGCATCTCCTTGAGCAAAATTTTGTCTATGAAAAATAAACCTTAGGATCTTATCATTTCACAAGGCTTTGGAAATTTTTTTTTGCATGCCTTGAATTGTAATAGAATTCATAGCAAAAAGGAGACAAAGGTCGTTTCATGAGCTAACTTATAAATTTCAACACCATAAAGAAACGAATATAAAGTTGAAGGTAAAATGGACTGGTAAACATGATAACAGCTCCTCACAACTCAGAGATTTGCATGACTCTGCTCCAATAGTTCAGCTAAACTCTTTAATGCTGGATGGAGCCAGATTAAGAAAGGTCACTGTTCTTTAAGTATTTCTATTTACCTGAATTTTGTTTATGTATATTGGCCTACGTGAATCTGCCTTTAAGATAGATCTCGTATGGTATTGATCCTCAAGTTACTCTTTGCTTTCTTCAAATGGCTAAAGAGATAGTATGCAGCTGCCTGGTTTTTCAAATTTCATGGCTACACTGATTTATTGAAATGACATCTCCAACCTAGTCCCCCCTGCAACCCAAACACACACACAAACCCTTATTGATGCAGACATAAATTTGAGTCATTTTTTTCTTTCGTACCTCATGCTAATGCCATTATTTTGTTAGGGTAATTTTAACCTGTCATTTTGTTTGTTAATTGTCTGCTAACAATTTGTTACTTATTTGTTATTTCTTTCATTGTAAATAAGAGACAACAACAACAACAACAACATCATCAAGCCTTTATCCCATTATTTGGGGTTGGCTACATGAATCATTTTTTTTCCATCGAGTCCTGTTAAGAGTCAAATTCTCATTTAAATCTAATAAAGAAAGGTCATTTCTAATATTTTCTAACCAGATCTTTTTAGGTCTACCTCTACCTTTCTTGACATAGGCCAAATCTAATACATCCACTCTTCTAACCGGGTCATCAGAAGGCCGTCGTTTCATGTACCAAACCATCTAAGACGACTCTCTCTAATCTTATCTGCTACTGGGGCTACTCCAACTTTAACACGTATATGCTCGTTTTATATCCAACCTCTAATAGTAAAGCCACTCATCCACCTGAACATCCTCATCTCTGCAACACTTTACTTAATATTTTACTTCTCTTTTAATGGCCAACATTCTGCGCCATAAAGCATTGCAGGTCTCACCACCATTTTATAGAATTTTCCCTTAAGTTTGAGTGGTAGTTTTCCATCACACAACAAGCCCGATGCATTCATCCACTTCAACCAACCAACTTGAATTCTACTAATAATATCCCTATATATTTCACCAACACACTAAACAAAAGACCCAAGATATCTAAAATGTGTACTCTTATTAATGACTTGATCGCATAAAGTCACAAACCCCCACTAGATTTATTACTGCTAAAATTATACTCCATGTATTCGATTTTAAATCTACTCAAACGAAAACATTTAGACTCTAAGGTTGACCTCCAAAATTCAAGTTTACCTTCAACTCCCTCTCTAGGATTATCAATAAAAAGCATACACCAAGGAACAACCTCTTGCAAATGTCTGGTGAGAACATCCATGACTAAATCAAAAGATATGGGCATAAGGCTAGTCCTTAATGTAATCCAATTGAAATAGAAGAATACTTGGTCAAACCACCTTGTGTTTGAACACAAGTAACAGCTCCTGCATACATATCCTAAATAATTTGAATATAAGCATTATTAGCCCCTTTTTTATGTAGAACTCTCCATAGCACTTCTCTTGGAACTTTATCATATGCTTTCTCCAAATAAATAAAAATCATATCTAGATCCTCCTTATTCTCTCTATACTTTTCCATTAAACATTTCAATAAATGTATAGCTTCCATAGTAGACCAACTTGGCATGAATCCAAATTGATTTTGAGAAATTAGTGTCACGCTGCAACCTATGCTCCATAACTCTCCCAAACGTTTTAAAGTATGACACATTAATTTAATTCATCTATAATTCGTACAATCTTGTGCATCACCTTTATTCTTAAAAATGGAAACAGCACACTCATTCTCCACTCATCTGCCATTTTTTTAGTATTCAAAATAATATTAAAAATTTTAGTAAGCAAAGAAATTCTTTTATCTACTAAGCATTTCCATGCCTCTATAGGAATATCATCATATCTAACAGCTTTTCCACACTTCATTTTTTTAAAGCTTATTAACTTAGGTTTTACTGATACGCCGATAAAAATAAAAATCAGTATTTTTATTTAAGGTGCTAAAGTAACTAAAATCAATAGCATTCTCACAATCTTCATTAAAAAGTTTAGCAAAATATCTCATCCACTCTTATTGAATATCCTCTCCTAATAAAAATACTTTTTGATATTCATGCTTAAAATAATTCATTTGAACTAAATCCTTAGCATCGTATATTGCTTTTTTTGACTTCTAACATTCCTCTATATATTTCCCAATTATCATATTTTTTACAGCTAAACCATTTTTATAACAAATTTCATATTTTTTTATTTTTCTTGCACATTTTGATTACATCACTAACTATTTTTATTATTAGTCATTTTTTTCTTTGATACTCCAAGTGTATTCTTAATATTCCTATCTATTTTTTTCCACATAACATTAGCTTCCTCTATTCCTCATACACATAAAAAATCTTAAAATCTAAAATCTTACTCTTAAAAATATTTTTGTTAATATTCTTTAAATGCCACCACCTAATCCTAAAACAACGATTTAATTTTTTATTTTTTGCCCCTTCATCTTAAAGTCCAAAACTAATAAGTGATGTTGGGTACATAAAATTTTACTTGGAATAACTTTACTATCTTTGCAATCTAAACGATTGATTTTTCTCATAAGAAAATAATTAATCTGAGTTTTATTATATCTATTCTTATAAGTAATGAAATGCTCGTCTTTTTTCTTAACTAAAATATTAGCAATTACAAAATCATAAGCTAAAAAAATTTAATATAATCTTATCACCTTCATTAGTCGCTCCAAAGCCATAGCCAAGAATGAATACTTTTAAAATCATCTATCTCTTGACCAACATATCCATTTAAATCTTCTCTAATAAAAACTTTTATCATCTATCTCTTGACCAACATATCCATTTAAATCTTCTCTAATAAAATCTTTTGTATTAATTCATCTAGATTATTTCAAAATTTTAATTTTGAACACATATCTAAACCTACTTAAGAAGCATAAGCGCTTATAATATTAATAATTGTAGCATCAACAACAATCTTTAAAGCTATAATTTTATCTCCAATTATATTAATTTTTATAATATTATCATTTAAACTTTTATTTATAATCATGCCTACATCATTTTTAGTACGACTCCTACCAAAATACTATAGTTTAAATCATAAACTATCAATCTCCTTAGTCTTCTCTCCAACTTATTCAGTTTCCTGAATACATATAATATTTATCTTCTTATAAATCATAATATTTATTAATTTCATTAATTTGCCTGCAAGGGAACCTATATTCCAACCTCTTATCCTAATTTTAGTTTCATGGATTAGCTTATTTGCTCACATCCATCCATGATGTAGGAATCTTAGCCTATTTAACACTACACCCGAGCGCTGATACAACAGCCCCTTGCACACTTAAAAGGCTGCTCCTAAATCTAACAAACCTAAACAACATGAAAATTAAAGCTTTACTGCTACTTTCTCTTTCATCCTCTTCCTGGAATTTAGAAATATCAAATGTTTAGTAAATGATATATCCAGAAGTTGCAGAAAATATGTCAATCCTTTTGCAGAAATTTCACCAAATGCTTGACGGTTCATCAAGGATCCAGAACAGACTATAACAATTTACCTACTCAATGGCTTTTAAATAGCAGCGCAGCGGTTCAGAAATCTAAAGACACAGATATGATATAATATTTACGACAAAGTTTATAAGCATGGTAATTGAGGAAAGTCTACGCCATCAGGCTGTTGCAATAAGGAAAAAAACAAGGGAGAAAACATTTGAGTATAAGAAAAAGCATGCTGAAAGTAACGGGGGCTTGGATCATTGTGCCCTCCGTAAAACCTACCCGTCTATACCGCCGGAACTTGGACCATTCGATGTCGGATGCAATATGGCCAGTGAAAAGCGAGATGAGTCCCAGAGCAAAGAGCACCGATCCAAAGATCAAATACCGAGGAGTCGCTCTTTTCTGTGAGACACAGCTCTGGCGAATCCACTTTTTAGCCGAAGCCAAGCCTGGGATCGGCGAAGAGAACTTGCTAAGATCCGGGAGGTTTAAGTTCCCCTGAAATTCCACTCCCATAGAGATCAACTGAAGAAGCCCTAGACCCTCCAGGAGAAACTGACAAGCCTCGACATATCAAGCTCCGGCGAACATCATTAATGTCATCCAGGTAGAGTGCGTGCCTGCTTCCTTCGAAATCGGGCGGTATACACCAATGGCGGACAGAATCGAAAGCTCTTCGCTGGGAAAGACCCTAACTCTCGGGTTCCGTTGGACTTTTCCAGGAATGCGTAGGCCATAGAAGACGAGGTGGAACCATATAGGAGAGCCGGCGTTGCGAGAGTAGAGAAGAAATAGTGAGTGGACAAGAAAGTACAATTCCTCATATGTTGAATATCATGATTATATATGACTTATTCGAAATTAAGAAAAAAAAAATAGTTCATTCAAATTATTTCATTAATACCATATTTTTGTTTCTCCTGGATTTTCAAAATCTATAAATGTTGCCGGCTCATAATATTAGGGGTGTCAATTTCGGGTCACGGGTCGGGTTCGGGTCGAACCCGAAATTGACCCGGCACTATTCGGGTCAACCCGAATCCGGCCCGTTTTTAAAAACGGATCAGTTTTTCGAACCCGAACCCGACCCGCTTCGGGTCCGAGTCAACCCGACACGACCCGAATGACCCGTTTTCAAAAAAATGGCAAATTTTCGGGTCAAAAACAGGTCAATCTCCTCTTTTCGGGTCAATCTCAGGTTGCCGGGTCAAAATCGGGTTTTCGGGTCAAAATCGTGCCACTTTCGGATCAATTTCGGGTCAAAGGGTTAACCCGAACCCGACCCGATTTTTGAAACAGGTCGAAATGCTGAACCCGAACCCGACCCGTTTCGGGTTCGGGTTGACCCTAACCCGAAATTTTCGGGTCAGATTCGGGTTGGGTTTTCGAATCGTGTCAAATATTGACACCCCTACATGACTACATAATATATATAAAGAGAACTTTGAATTTATAATAGGCATAAGTGGCCATGTATCCCTATTAATTAGAAGAAATATGTTCAAAAAAATTTTCAAACAAATATACTCATCTTGTGTTCACATATTGATTATTGATGTATACAGGGGTTGTTTGGTTGGAGAAAAAAGAAATGCAATATAAAAGAAAGGCATTAATTTTCGCATTTTGATGTTTGGTTGGATATAGTATAAAGTAAAGTAAAACATTAATATATTAGGAACTCCATGCTGCAGTTCATTTTGCACGTAAAGTAAAACCACCCAAAAAGGAAATCACTATGGCGAGAGAGAAGCTCATGGGAACCATTTTCATTTATTTAGTCATTCTTAACTGTTAGATTTATGTGATTCGCATAAGGTAGAGTTCTGCACCAGTAGCTTCGGTTCCCTTCCTTGCTATTTGACTTCACTCTTTCAACGATGTTCCCTTCTTATTAGATCAAAAGGCACGGTATCTTCGGAACAGATATGTCGAGCAGGTTTCTTCAGCTCCAGCATTGTTGGTTGATTACATTGATGTTCGACTTCGCTTATGCTCGATTAAATTAGGAGGCGTCCAGATTTTACTTTCCATCTTCTCTATTTCGTCGTTGTTGTTCGACTTCGTTGCCTGGATGTTCAACTTTGTTATTTCTTCTATGACATTGTTGTTCGGTTGTTCATCTTCGTTGTTCCTTCGACGACGTTACTGTTCGGCACACAAAATCAGAATCGCTTCTTTGGCTTCATCGTTATTGTTTGACTTTGCTATAACTTCCTTCAATGACATTCCTTTACTATATGATTGAAAGTCACAACATTTTGATTTGAAACAATATTTTGATTTATAATATAAGTTTGACGTATTATATAACAATCACAGCAAAAATAACACAACAAACTATAGGTTTGAATCAACATATTGTAATAAAAAATAACATATTATAAAGTTGATATTGCATAGTGCAATCACAACAACTATAATATAGCAAAACTGAGCATATATCGTTTATTGAATCAAATGAATTAATAAAAAAAATTTATTTCACATCATTCGTAAAAATAAATAAATGGTTAAGGATATTTAAATTAAATCATTTTCTTGCTATCTATCCATGGACGTATGATCTACATAGTTTAAAAAATAAATCCATACATATCTGATTTCCACATAAAGAATTTCTAGAAGATATTTATTTAAAGTCTAATATATGATATTTGTACTGAATAAACATCACAATCTCTATAGCAAATAAGATATAGAGCACTCATAAGTTTGTTTGTGTAAGATCCTTCACTTGAGGAAGAAGCACTTCCACCGGATCTTGAGAGAGGAGGAGGAGGAAGAGAGGAAGAGAGAGAGCCAAAAACTCTATAAGATGCTTTGTATTCTCACAATGTAATGTACTCTATAAGATGTACATCAAGCTAAGGCGTTCCTCTTGAGAAAGGACCTCCTTTGTAATCAACTACAATACTAGTGGATTCATTCATACTCGGCAAGGCTCCGTGATTTTTCCCCCCTTTTCAGGGATTTTCTATGTAAAAATCTGGGTGTCTCCTTTAAATGCTGCACCCTATCTCTCTATCTGTGTGTGTACTGGATCTTCGTACAATGCTAAGACGCTAAGCTTTATTTTTCTCTACCGCCGCGAATACTCCAAGGCGCAACAAGCTCGATTGTTAATGTAAAGGTCAAAATCATTATTTTGAATTAAAAATTTTGTACTGAAAAAATATTTTGAATATAGAAATTTTATATTAAAAAAATATTTTGAAAAGCAAAAATAAAACTATCCCAAATAAATTCGAAAACTATTTTTTTTTTTATGTTGAATTTGAAGTAAATTTTATTTAGTATAATCATTAGCCCGTTGTTGATGGTGACCGAGGAGGTAGCAAGGTGGGGCTATGACCGACTTGGGTGGGTAGGGGTCCTAGTGGTGGGCCGCCAAGGTCCGTGTATTCAATCAGTCAAAATTTAACAATTTTGAAATTCATAAAAAATGAATAAAAATTCAAGTTTCAAATTCATATATGTATTACTTTGTATTTGATTTTCTTAGGATTCAAAAGTCTTACAAACAAATAAACAAGCAACACATAAATCTATTTGGCTTATGTAAATATATAACAACCTATCAAATAAAAGAAAATCCATTAAAAAAATCTCCAAACAAATATTATTATTATTATTATTATTATTAGGGAAAGCCTGTCAAATAAAAAAAAAGCATTTGTGTTAATTTCTTGTAATAAAAAAAAATTAAACAAAACTAAGTTACATGAGTAATTGTACTATTATCATCTCCTTTGGTCATAATTTCTCAGTCTCTGGTTTGAATCGGCGAAAAAACAGAATTCGTAGATCTCATAGACACACCAAGTCGCGGAAACATCCTGAATCCATTTCTCTATTCCAATTAAACAATCACGTAGAACAATTCCGACCGAAGAAAATTCGTCGAATACAGTCAATCGTGTAGAATAATCATATCATAACATATCAGAAGTTGTGCGGTGAAAGTCGGGTCAATCTCAAATCGGGTCAATTATTCGACTACAAAAATATAAATTCCGGACATATCACTCTCGATAAAATACAACATCTTGAAAACAGAAACAGGATTTCGGACCTTACACACGAGATCTTCACTTTTCCCAACAGCAGCGTCGGACGAAAAGTGCTCCGCGGTCCTCCGAAAACCAGCTTTTCTCTTTTTCCTTTCTCTTTCTCTTCCTCAATATTTCTCTCCTCTTCAAATATCTCATTTCATATATATCCAGACTGATCGTCCTGGACTATCGAGCTTCGTACAGGAACGATCCATGAAGAGAAGAATTTCGTCCAGACGAAAAATTACATATCGTCCCTGGCGAAGGTTTTCACTGACTTATTTTTCGTCCAGACGATCCGATTCTCGTCCAGACGAACCAGACAGCCAAACAGATTTTCTCTACACACCTGTACCGATCGTCCCGCGATCCAACTTCGTCCTGGACGATTCGGGAGGAAAATCCAATTCAGAGAGGAACAGTAGAGGAACGAGATATTACACATGAAAGAATGCCAGCCAAGGAACTCACAGAGAGAAAGAGAGAGAGAGAGAGAGAGAGAGAGAGAGAGAGAGAGAGAGAGAGAGAGAGAGAGAGAGAGAGAGAATGAGATAACCAAATGTAATATTCAATGAATAGAATCGGTACAGAGGTTGCTTATATAGACTATATGTGGTACAAAAGTAAATACATTGCATATATATAACCCGTTTGCTAACACTCCATTCGTGGATGTATGAGATGGATGGAGTTATCATTGAAGGAGATTGTGCTAATGCCATCACTTCAGTATCATGGAGGTTGATATTTCATTTCTATCCGACTTCAAACAGGTACTCTTCCACTGTATTCCAAGACAAAGTAATGCTGCAACATATTTTGTGCTCAATTTGCACTTTTTGGAGATTTTTTTGGCATGATATACATGGTAGTAGGGGTGCAAATGAGTCGAGTCAATCTCGACTATCTAATACCGAGCTCGAGCTCGAACTCTATTCGAGCTCAAAATCTGAGCTTGAGCTCAACTCATCTTCATGTTGAGCGGCTCATCAAGCTCGACTTGTCACAGATAACATTTTATGTCTTTCAAGCCTTCTGTATCTATTATAGGCAAAATTATTATGTGTGGATGCCAAATGCCATTCAGAGTCCAATAAAAACTGAATATCAAGCGGTTAAACATCCACGGCTGAGATTGAAAAGGACTGTATGTGCGGGTTTGCTATAGCAAAGAAGTGGCCAATGCACATGTCAGGCGGCTGCAGCAGTATAAGTAGAGTGACTTATAACATCTGCTTACCACCCCCCTTCAAGATGACACTCACGTCAAAGAGTGTAAGCTTGGTTCTGAGATCTTGAAACCTTTTAGTAGACAAAGGTTTAGTGAAAATATCAGCCACTTGATCAACTGTGGTAACATGCTGAATAGATACTGATTTGGACTTCACACAATCTTGTTGACCTCATTTTTGTATGAGGTCACTAGGGACCCCAAGATTCCAGACCAATCCTGACCCTACACATCTAGACCCTAGATCCTAGTTCTATTCTAGATCCTAGGATTCCTCTAGAGGTGTTCTAGATCTTAGGACTCTTTTAGTTTTCAGACTTTAAGATTTATCCTAAACTTTAGGATTTTTCCAAGTTAATCTAAACTCTAGGATTCTCCTAGAACCAAACCTTAAGATTTTTTTAGGTCTTAGGATTCTCAGGGGATTCAAATCATTGGATCTATCTAGAACCTGTGACCATCTAAATCTTAGACCTTAGAATCCTTTAGTTCTAGGATCAATCCGACTCAAAACAATCTTGACTTCAGCCAACTCAGACCTTAATCCAATTCAAGCCCTCAATCAAAACCTATATTTCAGTCCATTCAAATATTCAAACTTCAGTTCAAACCTTGATCTTACTTCTAATTTAATCCTACCCAATAATTTATGATCACCCCCAAATGATCATAAATGATTTGGATAGCTTAATCTTAATCATCCAAATCCAAAACCCAATTCAAGTCGAAATTCAAACTCAAACTCAAGGCCAAAGGTCCTAGCCCTGAAAACCTCTTCCAATGAATTTTCAAACACTTTGAAACCCAGCCAAATGACCTCCGATTCAGAGTCTGTCAGTTGCATACTGATGGGACATGTCTCTGGAGACAACCCTCCAAATTTGAGCCCATTCTGAGGTCCCTAACCCCAGAAACTAAATTAAAATCCAAAGGCTATAAAACCTTCAAATATTTACGGCCTATACCACTGGACCTGTCACATAGAAGATTCTGACCTTAGAGCCTTCACCAAAGCCTCTAGTCACTTCCAGACCATTAATCCAGACCTATTGAACAAAAAACTATATTTTTCTCGACCTATTTTGACCCCTAGTTGACCAGGGGTCAAAATGACCAAAATACCCCATGGGGCTCAAATATTGATTTCCAACCAAACGAACTCCAAAATTGAATGCAACCACCTCCAGCAAGTTTCAAATGTCATTTCAAACCTGTTGGACCCATTCCCAGCCCCTGGGTCAACCTGGTTGACCAAGTCAACAGTTTTGACCCAAGAGGCCCTTTAAGGGTCCAAATAGGTGTTTTGAACCAAACGACCTCCTTAGACTCTGGGACCACACCCAATAGACTCAAAATGTTATTTTGAATTGATTGAACCCATTTCCAGATCTGGGACCCCACCTGGTTGACCCATACTCCCTTAAGGTTTCTTAATAGGTCAATTTCACCCATTTAAGCCTATCTAACCCATATCAAGGCCTAGATGCTTTCTAATTCATGGTGTTAATGTGCGTTGAACAATCCTTAGTCAAATCTAGATCAAGTTGACCAAGTCAATTTAACAAAGTGGTCGAACCACTCCAAACTTTCTATACCAAACTCAAATCTCAATCCCTTCACTTACCTATGTCTAAACCAATTTAATTAACTCTGAGGTCATTGCTGCACTCAGCAGTCAACATGGCCAGTTGACTAGTCAACACTTGGTCAACAAATCTCTAAATGCCCAAATGATTTGATTCAAGCTAGCCCAATCTCTCCAAACCCTTCAAACAATTTTCTAAGGCCCCTTCATTGCCCACAGCACAGCCAAGTGGCTTTGGATTGGTCAAAGAGTCAAACCATGCTTGGAGTGGTCAAATTTGGTCAAAAACACGTTTAAACTATAATCACATCTAATCCAAATCAATCCAGCAGATTAGTTAGTCACTAGAACATTCCTAGAGCTGTTTTGAACCCTCAGATTTAAATCCAAAGTCCCATCTCTCCAGTGTCCAAATAGAGGACAAAACACCCTTTCCATGTAGGATGTCCTTGATCTGTCCTTGGCTTCTGCTCCCACCAACTCCCAGCGACACATGGCAGCATCTGGAGGTCCAACCATTTGGTCCTAACCGTCCAAGAAACCTGGGGACGTTTGAATAGGGAGAAATGCCCTAATGAAGCCTCATTCGATTCTAGCCCTTCTCTCACCACCTCAAGTCTCCCCAGCCGAGCTCTCTGCTCATTCAACCTCTCAACCATCTCCTCTTCATTTCTGGAGCCAAAACCACCCGTCCAAAGCTGCCGCCGGTGAGCATTCCGGCCAACCGAAGCATTTTCAGTTCAAACTCTTCTCCCGCTCGATCTGTTGCATTCCATGACGTGGATTCAACTAGAAACTTAATCGTAGACAGTCTACAAGCTCAGAGAATCCAAAAATGGTTCAATCCGTCCAATAAAGAAATGTAAAACTCTAACCCTAGTTAAGACACCTAGTTTATATTAGCTTCTATAATGCATATAAGGCAAAGACTTTCTCCCCATATTTTTGTTCAATAGGGAACCTAGATTAAAGTTTTAATTATTTGATCGAGCGTATTGAGAGAACGAGCCGATTTTCGAGCTAAAGTCTCGTCCAGTTCATGCATGGGTCTTGCGTGTTCCGGACCGTCGATCTGGTGATCAACAGTCCGGATTGAGCCTTCCCGCGGTACCTTGAAACCGTGTGGATTGAGCTACGGCGTGATCCTCTTTGTCCAGCGCCATCTCTGCCGTCTATTCGAAACAGCGGGGTCGAGTTGGACCATCTGATTCCGCTGGACTGAGATCAGATGCATGATCCAATCTTGACCGCTGGATTCAACCGCATTGGATCTAACGGCTGCGATAGGGTGCCGCGCTGGATAAGTGAGCGGGGCCCAATTGACCGCCGCCCCTATTGATTGCGCCGTCACGCGGTATGTCTCGTCGAATGGAAAGCTGCCACGTGTTAATCCCGCCGCCAGATCATATTAATTAAGGTTAATTAGTATTTTAATCATTTTAATTATAGAAACTTCAATAAAATATTAAAAAATAAATACTTTCCAGAAAATTAAGTGTTATATATCAAATCGCTCAGATTTTCAAGACCTTTAATTTAAAAATAGAATCACTTAAAAATATTTTATATATTTTGAGTAATTTTAAATATTGATTATTTGATTATTTTAATTATTATTTAATTAAAATAATCTATATTTTTAAAATTCCAAGAAAAATTTTTAGTCCTTTTTTTAACTTTCAGAGCATATTTCTAAAATAATTTGAGGAATTATGGTAATAATTTGAATTATTTAATTACTTTAATATTTAATTAGTAATAATTAAATATTTTATCAAATATTTTAAAAATTAAAAATTTATTTTTAAAATAACTTGAAATCAGTGGATCTCCATGCTCTTTAAAATTTATTCTAATAATATTTTTATTATTTATTTTAAAGTATTATATATTACATAGGATAAATATATTTATATTTTTTAAAATAATTTTTAAACTTATATATTATATATATATAATATAATAATATATATATATATATATATATAAATATATATATATATATATATATATATATATATATATATATATATATATATTAAATCTTGTAGGTTTTGAGAGATCCCTTGAAGCTTTAAATATAGATTGAGCATGTTTGAATGGAAATTATGGGGATTGATTGATGAATAG